>CP099846.1:22682700-23282700 GCA_030062745.1 Capitulum mitella
CGGGGATTCCGCTGTGACAGGAGACGACTGACCGACGCCTGACGAGACACACGACTTGACATAAGGCTAGTCCATTTCCGACGACGACGCTAATGGTCAATTACGGCGCTGACAGTCCAGCCTGACCGGTGCACCCATAAAGAAGACAGAAATCAAGGAAACAAGCCACCGAAACTGGCCATCGCGAGCGTCCGCACGCCAGCGTACTTCTCCTTTGAATGTCACATCTCTGAATTCAAGTGAGATAGGATGGAATGGGACGGGATGGGATTCACACGAACAAGGTTTGTCTAGATGGGACTTGGATGGGATCTGCGTTCGCACGGTCAAAGCTTATCTGCCTGTTATTGGTCCTACCTTGCTCCACATCGTTGACTCGTGCCTTCTCCACCGCGACATCCCTGACGAGCTGAGACATTCATTCGTCAGTCCTATCCACAGATCCGGAGATCCCTCCATCCCTTCCAACTTCAGATCCATATGCATTATCCCCGTCGTATCCAAAACAGTTGAGCGCATTGAGCTTTCCATTGATCCATCCAGAGTGAGCATTCCAGAATAGCATGAGCGCCAGTTCTGCCACTACTTACCTTTAACCATCTCCCTTCCGATATCCAGCATGGCTTCCGCACCCGTCATTCTACGGAAATGGCTCTGGTAACCATCTCCGACCGCGCGCTCGCGGCTAATGCCAAATCTCGCTTCTCTACCTGCTCGATTTCAGTAAATGTTTTGACGTCATAAATCATTCGAAACTCCTCATCGAACTTCAGTTTCATGGTGTGGACACTGCATGGTTTGAGACGTAGCTGCAAAACCACACGCAGAGCGTTGTCTCCAAAGACGTGTCTGGCCGCAGGCAGATCTTTACCGCGCTTTCTAACAACATGGACGTCTTCCAAGGCTTGGCGCTAGGTCCACTTTTGTACACTATCTTTTCAAACGGACTCAGCCTGTTCGCACCGGATGCAGACGTTATCAGTACGCGGAAGACACCCAGGTCATGGTCTGCTGCCACAGGACCGCCCTAGCAGATCTGACCAGGCACATGGAACAGGCGCTTTCCTCTCTCGACATTTTGTTCCGCGTTGATTCTCTGAAAGTTAACCCTGACAAAACACAACCTATTGCTTTCGGCATCAGACAAGATTTGCGGAACATAAACATCATTCGGCGTGAAATTTCGCGAGCGTATCATACAACTCGTCTCCGAAGTAAAAAATTTAGGAGTTATCTTTGATCGTTACCTATCATAGAACGCCCATGTACAAGAAATTACTCGCAAATGCTTCTGAGCCCTCATTGGCTTGTTGCATACCTGCCATTATCTTCCTGCCGAGATCCTCCCGACCATCATAACCGCCCTGGTGCCGTCCCGCGTCCTCCCGGCATCCCAGTATATGGCAACGGCACCCGCAAAAATCTTGCCAAGATTCAAAAGGTCTTGAGCTTTTCTCCACTAGAGTCATATCTGGGAGGACGAAATTTAGTCGGTCGGCGGATGTCCGGGCAGCGTTAAGGTGGTTGGAAGCGGAGGATTTTTTCGAATTTCATACGCCCGCCCTGCTCCACAAAATTCGTTCCCATAACGTTCCGGTGTCCATTTCTTCCACTTTCCAAATGAACCGCAAGGCACGAGTTAGGAGCACCCGTCAGGATGAAGATCGGTTCCTCCCGTCAGTCAGAACGGAGGCCGGGAGACACCGGTTCTGTTATCGTGGACCGGCACTGTATAATACACTACCAGTCGAGATGCGCCGTATGCATGTGCCACGTTTTCATCGCTCTCTGAAACGTTTTTTACTTGAAAAATGACTTCAGTCACGAAAATGACGGAATAATCCAAGTCGCCTCGTGAGTTCGTTCGTGAGTGTCTTACACTGTGTTTCTGATCTTGTGACGTGGGCAGAGAATAGCCACAATTGTGTGGGTTTGCCCAAATAAATGGTATGGTATGGTAAAGGATATTTTTAGACAGGAACCAGAGCAACCAGCGGCAGAGAGCGGCAGCGGCATAATTCTTTGTGATCATGCTGTGGCCTCGATGACGTCATCCTTTAGCGCAATTTTTCTTTTTTTTCATGTCGAGGGGAAAAATCGTGCCACATGCGCATCCACCCAGGTGGAGACCGCAAGGTTAGGATTTTACCTTTGTGATCTGAAGCTGACCTGCTGATCTGATCTGATCTGTGATCTGATCAGAACAAAATGAAAAAAGGGGAACAGAACCAAAATAGCGCATATCTTTGCTTTATGTATATTAGCCAATATTGAGAACAATGTTTATACGGTGCACATTTAGATTTATTTAGATTAGATTTATTAGTACGGTCACGGCCCGAAGAAAGGCTTAAAAATCCCTTGGGTAGTAGATTGATAAATATGATATGCGATAAACCATGAAAAATACTTACAAACATTATGATTACGGACGACTCGTTGAGTGCGCAGGGAACAGTTCGTTGTTTTTTTTTGTTTGAGCAAACAAAAAACTTGATTTCATCCAGTCCAAAAATTTTGGAGACGAAATATCTTGAGGTCTGAAAACCATGAAAAGTACCCAAAATTCTGACGTTGGTAGAGTTTCCGAGTCTTCCCGACAAGCTCAGCATGGTATACACCCAGTTTCCAGCACGGTTCACTTTCAGGCCTCACGGATCGTTCACTCACAATCCAGGCCTCTTGCACTCTTCAGGACCCGCGGAGCTAAGACAAGAATCCGCACCGCAAAGACGTCATCGGACCGAAAGACATGAATGGGGAAGACCAAAAATGCGAAAAAAACACGGACGTCGAATAAAGCCCCCGGCTGGAGAACATCTCTTCAAGGGCCCGTTGCACTATCAAGAAGGACTGCTCTCACCAGAGAGATCACCTGTTTATAACACAGATGTCACACAATTTTCCTCAGAGATAAGCAGACATGGACGCTATTTTTAGGAGCCGAAGAAAGTGCACCTATCCGAAGAAGGACATTTCAGAATCCAAAACAATATAACCCCGCACTGAAAGGAACTTTCGAGCTTGAGCAATTTTCTGCATTATTTTTCGTAGCTTCGGCGCCTAAAATGGGTCTCTTCGCTGCCAGCCGCTGCGGTTTTCCTCATCGTGTCTCGAGAGGCGAGCAATGTCTATGCGTTTGAAAACGTCATCGTGAGATGCGATTCCGTGTAGCTGCCGTCCTGCGCCGCAACGACAAGGCAGCGCCGTCTATATCCATCGACCTTCTGAATGCAGCGCTATCTGCCGGTAGTTACGCCACCTTATCGGTTGGGCACCGCCCGACCGTCAGCGCTTGAGCGTGTGCCGACTGTGAGCGTGTTTCATGGGGAGACGGGCGTTGGGCGTTGCTGGGGTGAGGGGAGCACACCCTAAGCCTGCAGGCCTGAACAGCAGCACACCGTGGACTACCTCGGCTAACAGCGCAAATGGAGTGTTTTCGTCACTGGGAGTGGGGCAATATTGTGTTTTGTCTATTCCCATCTAAGCCCACGGTGTTATTGTTACGCTTAACGCAGCTGTGAAAACAGCCGTCCCGAAGCCGTTCTGCAATGATGCCGCTGCTAGTGAACGGCATTAACTCGCCATTCAAGACGGATAACCGACCTTGGGTCCTGAATGAACCCTATTCCGAGCCCTGACGGAATGCAATTTGGCCAGCTGTTGCGGCTGGCGATTGGAGCCCTTTCGCATGTTTCTTCTGTGGGCTGGCTAAACGTTAGTGCGGATCTCCGGAGCTTGCACTAGTGTTCCACCAACACGATGGATCTGGCAGCACAGGATCAGTGAGATTGGTCCTTTGGCGTCCTTGCTTATTCCCTTCTTTCCGACTCAAAAGTCCGAAAAGACGGTAAAACTCCCCTACAAAAATGAATCGAAAAAATCGTGGGTTATGGTTTTTGTTTTCTTTCGCTTTTGTCTTTAATAGTTGATTCCCACACAAAAGCTGTTGACAGATCTTTTGGTGGGGCCTCAATGGCCTTTCTGATGTGGCCATGGAAGATTGTTTGATTGAGGAGGCAGGATCTTTCTGAGACATTTTCAGGAAGACTTTGGAGGCTTCTCCAGGGAGACCTTGGAAGACTCCTCGGAGTGACCTCAGAGGTCTGTTTTGGGAATTTCAGGTCCTGCTTCGGTATGCTCAGTGTAGACTGCACTTGGATTTGACTTGGATAGAATGCAAGAGTGTATCCTAATTTGTTAACGTAACTTTCTGTCGCAGAGCAAAGCATCACATGGACGAGGTCTTCAGATAAAAGATATGAAATAGTCCGCTGCAGGCTTCGCCTCTCCCTTGGGAAAATCTCGATCACGTATGAAATCTTACTTGCACGGAACCGGGGGGGGGGAAGAGAGGAATATGTTCCCCCACCCTTTGGCCCGTGATGGGGGCGCCCCTTATGTCAAAGCAAAAAGACTGTAGAAAACTGACAACACTTCTCAAACCCGGGCACAAGGGGTGGCCAAAATCCGGGGAGATGGTTTGCTGGGAGGAGGGCGTTTGTGACCGGGTAAGACACAATTGACCTCCAGCCCCCTCCCTCTTTTACAGACCTTCGTGAGCTCGGGGCTCCTTACAGGCCAGGAGCCACCTTCACAGGCCAGGTGCCCGCGCACAGATTGGTGGCCCCTCTGGACGCATGTGGCCATGCAGTCGGAGCCCCATAAAAATTTTTATTGCCATCACCTTGCATACGTATTTGTACGTTCGTTATACCTGTACATACCAACGCTCCAAACGAATCGGATACTTCTCATATAATCAGCGCCTCATGCACGTCCGGCGCCCCCACCCCGTGCGTAAGTACATACCAATTGCCCTTCAGGGACTCGGTGTCCTTCACAGACCAGGCACGTCTTTACAGACAGTTACCCCTTACGGGCCAGGAGGCAGGTACAGATCAGACGCACCTGTGGGTACAATCGTATTGCGGCCGGAACGCCCTGAACTCTAAATTCCTATCAGCAGGTACCCCTCACGAACTTAGCGTTCCAACCAGACCAGGTGCCCCTTTACAGACGCCAAAATGACGTCGAAAGTTTGAGATCAAGCATGTCATCATCAGAGGAGCACAAAAAACTGACTTCATCTGGCTCCCTAGCACCGTCCTTTTTCGTTTACAATTATCTAAATACGAATTCATAAACGCACTGAGATGCGCGCGCGTAAACCCGTCTTAACATGATATAAGTCTCATGCTAAACAGATGGCGTCTTTCCGGGGGGTCGGCGCCCCCTGAACGAACGGTCACCCCATCCCCCTCCCCCTGTGGCGATTTGGTTCCATGCCTTCCCCCACCGCCGTTAGGACCGGCTCTGCCCGGCCGGTGGCCCGTCACCGCCGCCGGCGCTATCACGTGGCTCGAGCAGGGTCCTGCCGGCGCACTGGGGACGGGCGGGCAAACACTCGCCGGACACAGACGACCGACCGACGCCTGACGCGACACACAACTCGATACTAGTCAATTTCCGATTACGACGCTAATGGTCAATCCTGACTGATTCGTCGAAAAAGAAGCCAGAAAACAAAGACCGTTCGCCGCGCAGTCGCCGTTATTTTCGTATGCTTACTACCATACAGGTTTGCCCGTCCACAGGCCCAGCCAAAGGGACCCGGGCCCCCTCCCCCCCCCCTTAGGCCTGCATTTTTTATGAAAACCATTGCGCATCGTCTTCCCGGCAGACAATGTGATGAAATGAAATAGTGTGATTTCAGTTTACTTTGTGCTCTGCCCCCCCCTAAGAAAATCCTGGCTACGCCCCTGTGTCCGTCACTCAGTCTTTGGCTGCAACCGTTCACACACACATGCCTTTCGTCGCGCTTCTACATACCTGCCTACAGGGGTGCAGTCAGGATTTTCTTAATAGCTGAGGGGAGCCCAGTGTGAATTAAAGCCATGTGGAAACCGCCTGTTGAAAAGACGATGTGCAATGGTTTTTGCGAAAAAATTGGGGCCTAATGGGGAGCTTGGGCCCCTTTTGGCCGCGCCGGTGCCTCTTATCGGCAATTGCGAGTATGTACGCCGATAAAGTTCAAACTGGGTGGAAGTACAGGAAACTATTAGTTGTTAAAATAGTCCCTAGATGTCCGTAAAGACCTTTTAGTTACATCATTCGCAAGGTTTCCAGGTTTTCACAGTTCGATATTCAGAAATTCGCATGTCAGGATAAATGTGTAAGTACTAGTAAAGGAGGTCTGCCATGGTTTAAAAGTGCTCCAGGCGATGTGGTTTTATTTTGACGAGTTAAATGCCTGAGCTCCGCGCTTCCAGCTTTCAGACAAACATTTTCTATTTACAAACATTTATATCTATCGCTGTTTGTAGTGCATCGTACAGGCCAGCCGCTGACCTCCTAAGTGATACAGGCCCTGACCTCGGCTCCTCTCGGGGCGAGGTCCGGCCGGCCGGCCGGCCAGGCTGAGGTCACACGACCGACTGATGACGCTTGACGAGACACACGAGTAGACTCAGGACTAGTCGGCTTCTGGCTACGACGCTAATGGTCAGTCCCTACTGATGTGTCGAAAAAGAGGCCAGAAAACAAACAAAAATGAGCAAAGCCGACCGGAGACACGTGGAATGACAGACAAAGCCGACCGGTGACACGTGGAATGACAGACGCCTGGTGAGACGCACGATTTGATGCAAGACTTTGGACACCTGAGCTTAAGAAGCTGTATGTCCTAACCCACAAACAAACAAACAAATGTGGCTCCGGTGACGTCAGCTGTCGCATGTAGCTGTAATGTATCAAGTATGTCACAGCACTGAATATGCAGTATTGTCTTAGTCGTATCGTGGACCATCGCATTATTGCGATTTTGATTAAACAACACATCTGGGCATTGTTTTTGGTTCAGGTCAGGCCTCTGAAAACGAAGGACATGTTAATACATGACCTCGGCCAACTGCACAGATGCGGTTCCATCACGCAGGTGAATGGGAGCAAGGCACAAAAATGTGGCGTAGGGGACGAGGCTTTGAGCTTGAAATTTCCGTAAACACATTTTTTCAAAGCTGCTTAAAAAAGATCGCAAACCTGGGAACGAGCCCCAGTTGATCCACATCAAACTCGGTATTTTGTTCCTGTCGATGTTGTAAAATTCAGGTGTTTGGAATCGTTCAGTTTATGTAATGGTTAGGAATAAACTGCCTCCATATCGGTAACCTGCATCGCTCGTGCCTTGTCTTATCTGTAGTGCTTCCAGGTGCATACGCAACATGTCATAACAGAAAGACGCATTTCTTACGAGTCCAGCACTATCCGTATACTTTTCAATGTGATACGACATTCGGTCGATTTTCCTTGGCATTCCCGTGCACACCAATCGAAAATATAGATAGAGGCGTTCGGGAAATCCACCCTGCAATCCTTATAGCCACGGACGCCAGTTCATTCCAAAATGACACAGAATACGGTACAAACGGCCGGCTGCGCAATACTTACCCGAACAAGACACAAGAACAAGAACAAGAATAACAGCTAACCCTCAGTCGCTTTTAATTAAGGTATTCATTCAGTTTCTTATCCCAAAAAACGTGTTTAGTTGAGCCGCACGATCGAACTGTTGAATTAAACTTTACGATTCTCCTGTGAGTAGAGATCAAGCTGAGCCGTGCGAGGGCATCCGGAGACGCATGAAAAAACAACAGCTGTTAAATGACACGTCTTGTGGAAATGAACTTCATAATTACACCTGCTGGGCGTCAAATCAAGCTCGCCAAACGCCCACATACCACAACGATAACTCCGAGCCCACCCCGGGCTCCCCAAGCCCTCAGATTACGGCTGGCTGTTCACTGCCGCTCTTGTTCGGGTTGTAATATCAGTGTGCCCGAGAATGCATCACTTCCGGATCACATTGACCTGGACAGGACTTCGTGCCGGTACCAGGGACGTGGGCCGTTGGCGGCTCCGTGGAGTGAGTGTCCTAGTGCTGCTGTCCGAGGTAACATGCATGAGACAGATCTTCAGTGCATTCCTAATAGGCTCACGACATTGAAGCATATTGAAGAGAAGGTGTGCATGCAGATCACATATTGCACGCCTGCACGCTATTCAAAAACCAAAAACACCAGATTGGCTTATGGTAACCTCTTACCATGTTGACCACCATCAGTTTTGTTATGGCTGTTGGGGACCATGTTAAATGCGAATTGCTAGTTTGGTCAATGCCCGTGTGCATGAGCGTCGATTTGTAGGAGTGATTGATGCGTTTTGGTACCGCATGGTCCTGGGGCATGGTACCCCATACCCCAGCGTCCTCAAATTGCTGGTCAATAACCTAGCCCCCATGTCCAATTTCGCAGCCGATTTTGACCAATTCATAGTGCTGAATGGCAGCTATTGAGAACTGGTTTATTTGGAATAACAAAACGGTGTCATTATCTATTACATAGCTCATGCTAGAAGCACGGATCACTTGAGAGAAGAAACTTTTTACAGACGGATTTTTTAGCACAAGCAGGAACGTCTGAAGGGTGAAGTCTGTAGAGAAACACAATGATGACCTCGAGAAAGAGATCCGGAAACTGGGTGGATCACGCTGAAAACGTGGATTCTTGTCTCGTGCCAAGCGCTAAGACGACCTGGGCTTTCCTGAAGTCGATGAGTGTTATGAAGCAATAATGAATATGGGGAACTTTGATACCCTCTGTATTGCTTTACTGTTTTCATCACAATGTTGCTAAGAACAAAACCGGGGACCTCTTTGGCACACCTTGTACCTTTCTTCATAAAAAGAAGCGCGAAGAATGCATGGAATGCATGGATCGCTGTTGAGACGCATGGAAGCGTTTCAACATTTTGTTTTTGTTGGGCACGGCTATCAGTCGCTCTTTACGTACTCATTTTGAAACCTTACTCTATTTAACTGCGTCGGTGGGACTTGGGCCCTCCCGAAAGAATGCAAAACAAAGCTCCTGCGATTCATGTGGAAGCCTTGCTGCAACCCGAACTGCATAGGCTGTGCGTCCCTAACCTTTCCGAGACGGCTTTACCGTTGCACTTCCCGCACTCTCGTCTCGTTCTCCCCACACCGACCCCGAGTCACGCGACCCCGTGACCGCGCCACAGGCATCATAGGCGGCCCTCAGAGGTCACGTCCCGTGCACTGCGGCACAGCTGCAAATCAGGCGCCCACTGCAGCCCGCGCGGTGGCCATGGCATAACCACATTTGAAACGGAGGGAAGGGAGCTTCCGGGTAACCAGCTGTGAAACGACGAGAGAGAATTGCAGGTACAAAGTGGCTTTGTTAGGCTGGGAAAATTCGGCGTGATTTTAACTGCGATACATGGAAATGACGCAGTCGAAAATGTCGGTTATCCTTCCTGGTCTAAATACTAGTCCTCGTCACGACGTGCAGGGCATTGAAAGAATGACTCGTGTAACATTAAAAGGCTTGATGCCTCGCAAGCCAGTCATGTACCGAAGGTCACTTCGAATGGCATGCGATTCAGCCTAATAAACCAATGTTCTTGATAGCAAACTGCTCTGCTGAAAGTCACGCGATTTGAGGCAAGTATGGAGATTATACCACCGCCACCACGCCACCGCCAGCACTATATCGCTGTACCAGTGCAGCCCTGGACCTCATCCCACAGGCCTCTTTCACCGTGCCGCTGCACCCGTGCAGCCCTGAACTCCCATCCCTGCGGAGCTCCTTTGCCGGACATTCCTTTCCTTACCGTTGTACTTGTGCATGCGAACATTCCCTTCCGCGGTCTCCTTCGTCGTACCGCTGCGCCCGCTGCGTCCTGACCTCCCCTCGCAGCGCGGTCTCGCGTCATCACCCGTCAGCGTCCGATATTAATATCGCCGACGGCCGGGCCGGCGCGCCCTATCGGAGGCGTTGTATCCACACTCGTGCCGGCGGCCCGAACAGCGGCTCGACTGCGCAAACACGCCGGCAATAATAACGCAGCGTGTCGCGCGCCGCGCCGGCCGCCGATGTTTGGCCAGATCGAAACCGGGTCCGCGCGAGACGCTATGACGGGCGGCGGCGGTGATGGCGCGCACCGGGGCCGCAGGAAGCGCGCGCCCGGGCCGCGGCGCCGGCTGAGAGGGCGCTGCGTGCCGGGGGTGAAGGAGGTGACGTCGGTGCGGCTCCTGTTGTGAACTGGTCTGTCGTAGGGACTCCTGCCATGAGGGCGTCCGCTGGTCTGTTGGCGTGACTCTGCCGTGGGGATGCCCGTTGGCGTGACGTTTACAGTCCGAGACGGCCTTTGCAACATGTTCCTGATGCTGCGACCCAGTGTGACCCCGGAGCTGGGGCCACTGGTCTTCGTGAGCACGTGGGGTCAGGGTGCAGTCACCGGGCAGGCTAGGCAATGAGAGGTAACGGCCGTTAAGGCCGCCAGGAGGGGTCATGGAAGGGGTAGGAATCGTTATTGAAGCTAGGCTGGAGACGATTGACTGGCTGCAACGGTGCTCAAACACCCGGGCGAAAAGCACATGCAGTAGCACAAATACCTTGTTCGACTTAAATGTGGAACTGCATCAGAACGCTATTTACGATTCGCAAATCGTCCCAGTTTCTAGCATATAAATCGAAACTTTTCGAATGCCAAAAAGTCGTGGCTGGCCGTTCAGATTTAAGCGTGATGGTGCCATGCATATAACAACCATCGAGTCAACATGTAAACGTATGACTTTAACAGTCACCACGACCTATTTTTGCATTGCAACTGATGCATTAATTCTTGGTGTAACGCGTGACGTCTTTTTTGAGAGTTATTCCAACGAGGAGACGGCTTGCGTTGAGGAAGGTGGATGAGCGCTAGGAATGGGACGCGTTGTGAGAGAGAAACTTCTGTCCGTAGGTCGGACGATTGGAAAAAGTGCCGGGTGTGACTGTTTGACCGTGAGATAATGACTGCAGTGACCTTGTTGATGTGCCACGCCAGGCTCAAAAGTTCCCTTACTTTCCTGTTGCTGATGATGTAAGTTACGGCTGAAAAATCATCATCATCATTGGCGGAGGCTGCAGTGCTGTTGGTGTTGTCAGTGCCCGCAAAGTTTCGGTAGATGTGGAATGTTGCCTAAGATGATGCCTCGGAAGACGGGCTCTTTTTCATTCTAAACGTTTGGTTGTTGTTTTGTCAGGTATGTACATTGCACCAGCAGCAGAAATCCTATCACCATAGCAGCAAAATGATATAAATGGCGAAAACGAGGGGGAATTCGGGGAATTATGTCCCATCTAAACTTGGAAATTTCAAGTTATATCAATGGCTTTGCATGTAAAGGAACAATCTAAAACGCCTTTTGACACTGGACTCTGCAAATGTTTCGCTGTCACCGGCGCCAAATGACTAGTACTTCTGACATGACAGATGACGATCCGACCGGTCAGGATGACTGGTGCGCCGGAATAAGCGCCGATCAAATCGCGCGATACAGCTGATGACATTCGAATGGGCATCCACCATTCAGAGGCGCATCCTGCGGGGCCATTCACGTCCAGCTTTCCTCGACCCCGACCCCGGCGCGGGGGAGGGCGGCCGCGGCGGCGTGACGCCGTCACGTGACGCGCGCGAGCCGGGGCGGCGGCCGGCCGTGACGCGACGGGCCGCGCCGGTTTCGTCGACCGGAGGCGGCGGACAAAGGCGGCGAGAGGCGGCGCGTGCGCCGGAAGCGCGCGCTGCGGCCCGCCTCGGCGCTGTCATAATGTTTAGGAAGTGTTTGACGATCATTAGGCGCGCCGGCCGGCGGCGGCGGGCCGCGCCGGAACCGGTGCCGTCGGCCGTCGGCGCCGACTCGGCGACGATGACGGACCGCCGGGCGTCATCAATAACGGCCCTAATGAAGAGGAGACGGGACGGGGAGAGGGCGAGGGCGGGAGAGATGGGAAGAGAGATGAGGCAGAAAAAGGAATATCGGTGGGAGTGGTCGGAATATATGTTTCGACAGACATGAAAAAAGAAAAAGGTCGACAATGATACAGACAACAAAAAATAAAAAGTGCGCGTACCTAAAGGAGCTTTACCAGTGGTAAGAATCATGGATGGTGATCGGGGAAGGTTCGTACCCACCTTTCCCCTTCAATATTCATGGATTTTAACATTAGGCCTATGGCAATGACTAGAAAGAAACGGTCTGAAATCCTACGTGTACCTCCCGCCCCAGCAATTTTCGGAAATCTCCAGCCATGATAAGAATACAGAAATAGCAGATGTAGATGGGAATCGTAGAAACAGACAGTGCGAAAGCAGGCGAATGGGGAAGAAAAGCGAGCAAATGAGGAGACAGAGAAAGGCAGACGGACGGACAGAAAGAGGCTCTGGGCGAAAGTCCGAACCGACCGCATCGGTATGCCGTCTGAACCCGGCGCGTCGTTCTCCGCAGCTCCCCTCGTGGCGGGTGACGCCACCTCCGTCGATCTCGACGGCGGGGCCCGCGGGACGTGTCGCCCGTCGTCGCGCCGATCGCAAATTCGCGCGCATAGGTCCGGTTTTGGCCGCCCGGACAGCTTTATCCGGGCGGAGCCGGCGGTCGGCGGCGCACCTGGACAGTTGTCGCAGCCTGGGGATGCTGGCTGCCGCCCGGCCCGAAATAAAACGGGCGAAAACACCGATCGGGGAAGATTGATATACAAATGGCCTGAATTATTTAGGGGCGCAGCGCCCCGCCGGGCCGCCGCCGGTATTGCTGTTGCTCATTTCGCACCGTCCCGGTGGAAAGGATAAATTCTAATGTCTTCTCCATTTGTTCGGCGGCGCCGCTGCCCGGCTCGCTCGCGCGCGGCGGGACTGACGCCGAGCGCGCCATTGGCTAACGCCGACTGCGGGCAGAAATTGCGGTGGAAAGAACACCGGCGAGGAGGCAGTCGTGCCTGGATGGGAATGCGGAGCAGTTTTGGTCTGGGCGATGACATATTTGGTCGTAGTTACGACGTGATGTAACGTCCTTGCGAGGATGTGATGGCACTGTTTTTCGTGGTAGGTATAATTTCCTATTCATCGTATTGTGATTGCAATCGTTATACATATACATACATACATGCACCAATATACATACATACATACAAATACAATACAGTACAATGGTTGTTTCACCACAATATATCAGACTTATGAACTTTAGAGGGATGTGGGTCTTCCGTTTCGAAAAAAATCGAAATCAATTTGTCTTAAACAAACACAATTTTCTCATTGAATATCACGTTACTTTATTTTAGACAATGAAATGCAATGCAACATAAGTATCATGGACCTTGTTCTGTACAAACACCCCACCAAAGCCGGTGTAACTGTTTCCAGCTGGTAACAAACTAATGAGGACGCATTCATTCCTTCTTCGCCACCATCGCACCCTGGGCTGTGGTGTGGCCATTCAAAGAAATTCATGAATACTTCCTCGACGGTGCTCATTGTTATTTGCCGCGAATTCCCACTTCCTCACCTCAGGTTCTCGAAACGTTTGCCACTAAATGCAGAACATGCTCTGATGTCGCTGGGCTTAAGCATAGCAAGTTGTTCATGATACGTTAAAGGAGTGTGTCCAAATTAAGTTTCGATTAAGCTGAGCCCATTGTTATCAAGCAATGAAGTTCGTCATAGAGGTTAAACCCGCGAGACAGATCCTGGTGGCCGGAATCAACAACACACTCCACTATCGCTGCCATGTATGTCTTAATTCATACCGGTTTTACCTGAAAAGTTTTTTTTTACCGCATAAGTTTTTTTTTCAAATGGGAGTCGTTTAACCTTAAATCTTACTATGCTGAAATAAACCTGTTCATTTACTTTGATATGCAATCTGTGATATATCGGGATGTCATCAACACATTTCCTTTGGAACGACGGGAAAGATATTCCTCTTAATTACTTAAATAGAAAACATCAAGCAACAAGGACGATCCTCTGATTCAGAATATGGTCTGTCGTTGCAGACTTTTCTATTTTCCTTCGGCAAATTTCATCTCCGCATTTGAGGGGGTGACCCCGGATTCCGTGGCTGTGCTGAGCAGAGCTTGCGCAGCACCCGGGTCCTCTGAATCCCCCGCCCAAGAACATCCAAACACCGAAAACAATTGTCTCGAACTCCAAGCCTGGTCGTGCCGGGATTTCCAGCAAGCTGTTGAAACCCAGCACGGCTAATCCGTACCCTTATCCCGTCACCGTCCATGTTCCGCGGCCCATGGCGCGGACTGTCTGGGTGTTAGACAGCAATGTTCGCGGCACACTGACTGAGCATGTCAGACTGGGACCCACAGGTTCACGACGAATCAAACTCGTGATCTGGGACATCCGTCTTTGGGAGGCCTGAGCTGGCGATCATCCATGGCACGTAGTGTTCGCTATGTCTTTCTCGTGAAGGAGTGCTGTATTTATTCAAAGACTTGTTAAAGAGACTTCAGGGTTATCAGATGAGGTCACGGGTTGTTCGTAGACGATGAATCCTCTGAAAAGACGCTGATGGTAATGGACATCGATGCGAAGTATCGTCACCCCCCGCTGAGACTACTGTCAGATAAAATGGGTGATGGCCGCATAAAAAAATGGGAATTCTTCCGATGCGCTGAAATCCTTTGAAAGACGTTTTCTGTCAGAGATGTAGTGAACCGAAAACAAGGACCTGATTTCTACAGGCACATGAAATGAAATGGAAATCCATTGCTTATTTGGAGGTTTGAAAACAATAAAAATCCGTAGATTCCTCAGAGCTGCTGTAAAGTTCAGATGGTCCTTACCAGGGGTGGTACAGCAGGGGGTAGGGGCAGCTGCCCACCGGCCGGCAGGAAAGGGGCAAAAGTAGGTTTTGTCCCCCCCAAAACAAAACAGAATTGGGAAGCCCCTTTCAAGCAAAATGAAAGTTTTTTTAGTTCCACATATGTTACCAGCTTTAGATCAAGGACGTCCCATAACTGATCTAGGAGGTCCTTAGTCGGATTCAGGCGGCCCTTTTCTAAGGTGATTGTTTTATTATGGCTCCATAGTCTTTGCTTCATGAATGATAGAAGTTATCAAACATCTGGAACCTCAGCAACTTATGACAACCCGAATCGCTTTTAAGAACAGCTCGGCCCTTTTTAATGGCTTAAACCAGTCTTACTAACAAAAACAACTATTTACAACGTAACATTAAAATATTAGTATCATTTCTGTTTAAAATTAGTCCTTGTGATGTGTTTACATTGCTCTCCGTGACCAAAAATGTGGCTTCTTTTACATACCCAGACCCCGAAATCATTCTGAGAAACAGGAACTTTATTTCCTCCAGGTTAGGAAGATACGATAGATATAGTTTTCAAGAGTGAGAACAGGGTGCTCTGGGGGTCCATTTGCCCTCTTCCCGTCCAAAACCAGGACGGGAAATTGGAAAGCCTCGCCCAGGAGGTACCCCTGCCAGGAGGCCCCATTTTGTCTAGGAGGCCCCTAGAAATTCCCCCCCCCCCCCACATACACACTCAAAATCCGTGTTGTCGCCTCTGCTCTTTACATCCTCATTTTTTGCCAGTTAGTCGTCTGAAAATTTCTAGCTATGCTGATTATTTAGCTTTATCACAAAACATTTCATCCCATATAGTCGTCCATTCCATCCCACCCCGCTCCCTTCTTGCCAAACTTGCCAAACAGTACAGTGGGGAGAATGTTTTTTTGTTAGGAAACCACATACGGCACTCTGTAAAATATGCATACTAAGCCATTTTGCTGTACGGAAAGTGTTTCTTCAAACTGAAGGGGATCAACTTCAGCCGACACACTGCGTTGCATGGAATGCAAAGCAACATCCCCAATGAGACGCAGATCTGCTGGAATGGCCTTTGGGTGCGGCAAGGTGAGACTAGAAAATTCTGCGGCGTTTCAGTTCATGAAAACGTTTGAAAACATTCTCCGACCACAATTCTCAGGTCAGCACAGCTGTGAAACCGGGCACCGGATTTCGACGCCTCCGCCCAAACGGCAACGCCGAGGACTCGTCATCAAACGGCCGGCGCCTCTCGCCCCCACCCCTAGCCAGCTCCAAATGGCCCCAGATGTCACAGTCGAGCTGACCGGCGGCGCCGGCCGGCCGGACGGGGATGCGCGGAGAACAAAGCGCCGATTCTGCCGCCCGGCCGGGCACGCCGCATCCCTTCCGCGCTCCCCGCGCCTCGCATGTCGCGCATGCAAATGCGGCCGGCATGAATTTGCGGCGACGACTCGGGCAGCTCTGTCGGAAGGGCGGCCCGTTACCCTGTGATCGATGCCGGTATTAAGCGATTCGAGATGATGGGCGCCCGGGGGAGCGCCGCGCCGCCGCCGCCGCCGCCGCCAAGGTGACGGCCTCTTTATGGTGACCTATCGGGCCGTTTATGCAGATGAGACGGGGGAGCTGGCACCCTCCGGTGTCGGGTTAAGTGGTGCTCATAATCGCCGCGCCGCGCTGGGAGGGGACAATATGCTCCGATGATGAGCCGGTGCGTGGCGCGGGCTCCAGGCGACGCCGTTACGTGGAAGGGTTGGCCGTCGGCGCCTGAAAACGGTGTAAGGTCGGGCGGTATTACGATTTCTGGAGCGATGGACAGTTGACTGTGTGTAGCGGTATCGTCAGCCTGGTGACTGAGTAGCGTGCAATGTGATTCGTAGCTTTTAGCCCCGTACTGAGTTTGGGTGACGTCTTTCACTCGTCAGGACCTGGCAATTATGGCTGCATTTGAGAATTTGCCACGTGGAGGAATTTCATTTCAGCAATCAGCCGTGAAAGCGTTCTCGAAATAATTCGGCTGACCTCGCTCGTCAATGCAAACAGTACTCACATGTGGGCCGTTATGTTCTGCTACACGTGTTGCTTGAAATATTCCCGCATGTGGTGCTGCACGGCGTTGGGTCTGAAGAAGTCGTCACCCTGGCAAATGCTGATTCTCTTCTGTCGCAAACGCTGGAAGAGCATGTGCTGCCGGTGGCTGATGTAATGGCAATGACTGTTGCATATGTATGTCCCTCGAGGCCTGCGACGAGCCTCGATCGACACGGAAAACACGCCTGCGACCGTTTGCAGCACGGTTGAGAAGTTGCATGCAGAAACTGGCGGGTCTAAGTTCTCAGCTGTACTGGCTGGCGAACGGTTATTTATGCGATATGCCAACCTGGTGAAGCTAGTTTTGGGCTTTGCGCTTCGTAGTTTTAAGGCAATGGCACGCAGTATGTCGATGGATACAGCATTCATAGTGCGTGCAGCATCGCATGTTCTAGTCCAGAGTACATCTGCTTTTCGCCAGTGATCGTTATAAGTTTCGGTTCTGATATCATAAACATTTGAGTAGTGGTAGAGAAGCAGATCTAACTAACCAAAACATGGGTTTTATAGCATATTTATTGTCTCACTTAAATGAGAAACCCTTGGTGAAATGTCCTCATAAACAAATTTAAGGAAAGTTTTCAAGTACATATCTGAAAGTTCAAATGCGTATCTGCAGGTCTTCAGATACGCATTTAGAACAAAAATATAGTGATACATGTACCAATGGCGCATTCAGGAACCATGAAGGGGGACACAGTTTATTGTTCTTTTTTCTTACTTTTGCGAGTCGGCACGGTTCGAAAGTACCTGAAACGATCTTTCATATATTTCACTAACGCACAAAAACAAGACGTATCTACTATTGGTGGCGCTAGCAACCAAAAATGGAAGGCTAGCCTCTTGCTACCTTTACACTGTATATGAAGGCTTTTAAATATGTGCTGATATTATGATTGCTTATGGCTGAGGCCTAAGAGTCTGACATCATGTTGTCACTGTAGTATATGTCACAGCATAGATCAATGGCTCAGCCAGGAACACCACATGGGATGCAAAATTTGTTACCTCCTCCATGTGTGTTTTTGCATATCGTGAGAATCTTAAACTAACTAAAATAGTTAATGTGACTCAACATGCACTTTTTCGATAAAAAGCTAACGCTGGTAGTGCCATGAGTCTAAAATGTGAGGATAATTCCATTTTGGTTACATGTCTACCATGCTTATTGTTAATGGTACAAATGGTAACGTAGTGTCTAGCATGATTATGGGTACCAGTTAAGGTTTCCCTGGATCCGCTCTTGGTAATGCCTATCTTTGCCTGCATGTCAAAACGCACAAGCTTCACGCAGAAGTGAAAACACCAAGTCGGCCTTACCGTGGCACCTGATAAAAGTCCGTTTGACGATATGATCTGCCGAGCACTCATTTTTGGTCTTCTGGGTACATTGCTGCTTTCATAATGTCGCCTTTATTTGTCAAAAAAGTAACGCAGAGGAATGATGTTGTCACATCTGTTCTCGGATGTGCCTCCAAAGTTACGAAAAACAGCAAACATGTCTTTCCAGAAACCCATCCTGGACGTGTCTGTGATAGAGCTAAAGTATCAAATTCTTCATATTTTACCCGAAAAAAAAAATTAGGAAAATTCACGATTGCCATGCCTCTACCTCAGACCATTGATAAATGACGAGCTGAGAAAATCAGGAAGCTTAGTAAGCTTTTGTCTTTCCCAAATATGCTTACAGCGACATGCTCTTCATTTATCGAGAACGACTCACTCTACTCTCTAACCCTCAACCAACCGGTGAGGTGAGGTGAGGTGAGGTGGATGAGACGCCCCCTAAGAAGTTTTGGTGAAAGCGAAAAACAGCGCGTACAGCGCGCTAAAATTTTCAGTCCTCTATTACATTCTTTGCGCAAGTCCTGTACAGTTTTCAACTTCCGGTCATGTCAGGTAAGTGATCTAGGCCACGTAAAAGAGGTCAACCTCCGATTTCCTTAAGTCTTTTACGAACCACGTCGTGCGATTGATTGACCTAAAACTTTCGGAGATAGCAGCGAGAACATTCCTAAGAACTGCGATATCTCGAATTTGTTTTTAATGTCAAGGTCAATGACCTGCGGTCAGCTCAATTTCTGCGCTATTTCCACGTGTCTAATGGTTTTGAACCGTTTGTTTCGGTTTGTTAGTGCCTGAAATGCATTCCTGGGCCAAAGACATCACTAAACGCGACAAAAAGTGTTATCTCGCATGAAGGGTCATGAGGTCGAGTCAGGTCGCCTTTGGCGTGAACTAACAAAAAGTTTAAAACCCCGTTTTTATGATCTCTGAAGAAAAGATAGACAATGAAGTCGATTTTGCAGTCCAAAACTGTATCAAGACGCTTCCAAGCTATAAGATGACTTTAGGTCACCTGGGGTCATGCGAGGTCACCGTGCTAGAAACTTAAATGCATTCCTTGCCCAAGGAAGTCACTAGGCACAACAAATCATGTTGACCCACACGAAGGGTCATGAAGTCAGGTCAGGTCACATTTAGGGAAAACTAACAAAAAGCAATAAAAACCCCGCTTTGATGCTCCCTGAGGTAAAGCAGACACAGAAGCCGATTTTGCAATCTAAAGTTGCACCAAGACGCTTTCAAGCTGTAAAATGGCCTTAGGTCACCTGAGGTCATGCGAAGTCACAGTGACAAAAATGAATTCATATCCGGCTTTACCTCTCAGGTTGATTTCATAAATCAAAGGCAGATCTAGGCATAAAAGGATGAAACTCATGCTTGCTTCAAATTGGGCCATGCTCCTACGCCAGGTCAGGTCATATGGCCAACCTCTTGTAGTACCCTATAGATCGCGGTTGTGGGACCCAAGGAGTTATAATTCAAAGGTACTCCTTGTCCTTTTGTCTGCATTGCTATTGATTCTCTACAGAACACGAAATAAAGCACAGAAACGGGCGAATGCTAGGTCAGGCTTGGTCCCGTCGGATCACTGGCATTCTAGTCTGTCGGTATTGAAAAAATGTCCTTACATATTATTTGTAACGTTTTTGGAAGAATGCATGGGCAACAGTTCGTCAGGGGCACTCAAAAACCTCACAAATATAGCGAAATGGAAAATTACATCATATCATGTCACCTGATGTAATATGTGATTGCATGTATGCTGTTAATTATATGTCACAGTAATGTGCATTCTATTAGCTTTCAATTGGCACGATCAAAATTGTTCTAGCTTTACTAGGAGCGGGGCTAGAGCTCTTTTTAGAAATTTCCACATTGTACATGCCAAGAAGTCGCATCAGTTTTTTTTTTTAATTTTCCAAACATTTTCGGTGCTTTGGAATGCACTCATGACGATCTTTCCGATGATATAAATTCCGTTTTTATCCAACGTTCCGTTCGTGAGATGCGGGAGGGCGTCATAACGCCCCCGCCCCCAGGCTCTGGCCGCCTACGTCAGGGTACCAGTTGGGCGTGGATTAATTGACGGTCATTCGTACCTTTATGAGGATTTGTTGTTGACAGTACATGGTTGCTTTTTGCTACTTTTCCATCATTTACTTTTGACAAAATCTTGATCATCGAATTCGTTATGTTTTAATTGTGGCTGCCTTACTATTAATTAGTTTAATTAATTATTTACTTATTTTTATCTAGAAGACGTTCACATAATGTGCAGTCAAACGGACGGCAAGAAAGGAGTGCTTTATCTTTCTTCCCTGTTCCCAGTTCAGATTTCTTCGAGCGTACCTACTTCAGGTCGTCTGGGAACGAAGTGTCTCGGGCCATGGGCACGCGCGAGGAAATGTAAACCACCAAAATCCCTTTCGTTGGTCAAATTTACATCAGCTGCCATTGAACTACGTTTCAAGGCGCTTTAAACCGCTCTCCTTGATCCCCGCATACTCGGAAGGCATCTCCACCAACATCGTCCCGGTCACGTTGCACGTTCAGCCTATTTTCCAGCAGCGATCACCAGTCAGACTACCTATGCCCATACACCTGCGGATAGATATCGCCGACAGTTTTTCCTTCCCTCTTTTCGCGTCCCCTTTGTTTGAGGCCGGCTGCGGCACCCCGCGTCGTCCCGCCGGCGATGTGTTCCCTCTCTGCAATTTAACCCCTCAAATTAACCCCTATATGGCATGATAGGTTGGGTGACTTACGCCTAATGCAAATAACCCGGCAGCAAAATCTCCGAGTAATTGGATACAGCGATATTTATTTGACAAGCCGGAATAAAAAATGCATCGCGCCGGTGCCCGGCGGCGGCGGGGGAGGCCCGTCGGGGCCGACGCCGCCGACGGTGCCCTCGGGCGGATCGTCGGCGGCCGTCGGTCGCCGGCGGAGTCGGCGACGACCGTCGGACGCTGCGCGCGCAGTGTCGGAACGTGTTCGTCGCTTTTGTCCTATGACGTGTAAACTGAACGGACGGAGATCGCCTGATAGCATGGTGCGTGAGGAAAATGGCCAGGAAGCCCGGTACCGGGACCAGCTATTCTCCCAGACAGCAGCGGTGACACAATCGAGACAGTCAAATAAAGCCATCATAAAGCGATCGTGGTTTTCCCCTTGGCTTTGCCATGTGATTATAGCGTTAGGCTCCGGAAGGTCTATGTTCATCTAAAAAACGTTTGTCTTGCATTCGCATCCAGTCTATGCCTCAATGTTTGTGCTACGCATAGCCCGCGATGTTTTCGGTAAAAGTTCGCTAAAGATGCTTTAATTTTCATGCATATGAAAAACTGCCAAAAATAAAATATTTTTACTTGTTAAGAATGCTTGTAAATGGTGTCTCAATGCTTCATCGGTGCTAATCGGACTGGAACGGATCTGCCCTTGCCAGTATGAAAAAGATCAGCTGATTTGGCTTCCTACGAGACGTAGTCGATGAAACTGCGACGTGCACATTCACCTTGAGGCTGATGTCATCAGTACAATTTATATGCTTAAACTAGTGCCATCGATCAGCTTAATAATCATAGCTGCACATCGCTGAATTCAGTCGCTGTAATCAGACGACCGGAACTTGATATCGGGCCTTTCAATCACTGTCCGACCCTGGAGTCCACGGTGAAATCAGATACCCCGGCGGCCGACACCCAATACCCTGGATCGACATCGCTTCGATAGGCGGGCACGGTGTACACAAATTCCCGACCGGACGGCTGTAGGTCTTAGATGGTTATAATCAGACGTTTACGAATGGCGCCCGAAACGCTTTTTGCCTGATTCCGTATCGTTTGGAGTTATCGGGCCAGTCAACGCCTACGATAAAGCTTGTTGTTTTCCTACGCACACCTTCTTGGATGTCACTGCCTCAAAGCAAAAAGGTTAAGGACTCGGTTGTCGAAGTATGTGGCCCCTTTTTGATCCCAGTGCGACGAATAGATATCTGTCCGTTCATAACCCAGTTCAAACGACAGTGGAGCCATTAGTTTCGCGTGAGTGATCCCATGTCCTGTACAGCCTCTAGGAGATCGAAAATATACAGCCACGGGTGGACGAAACTATTCAAACTGCGCAGCCCAAATGCTACCTTGATGAGGGCAGATCATACCCTGCGAAGTATGGACCCGAGCGAAAGGTGCAAACCTGGGCCGTTGTTACTTACACCACGCCCCAGTTTTAACTGCAGCGTGTTCGCTGTTCGGTGAAGAGCGCATGACGTAACGGACCTGGAGTCGATGGTACTGGAGTGGAGCTCGAGTGCAGCTAGTCGAGACTAACCAGCAGGTTACTTCGTGTTCTGCTACGATAAAGAAATCTGTATTATGATGATTACGGGAAGCAGCCCTTTACCTTCTGCAGAATTAGTGTATTGACTACTGGGACTCAACAAAAAGAAACGATATGGTACCCTTACCGCCCCTCAGCCATTAGCTCTGATGGAAACCTTTCCCTTCAGCCATCATGAAACATCTGAAAATGACAACGAAAATTATGTATGAGTTGTCACAGGCATGTCGCATGTCAAATTGCACAAAAACTGACCTGACCCGTTTCGATTTCATAAAATTTGTTACGCCCATAGCACCTATGGAAAATGGCCAGCCAGAAATTTTTAGCCTTGGGTAACCTCTGAAGTCAAAATTACTGGTCATGAAAAGCAATTGATTCTTACAGACTTTGCATATTTCAAATGCCTATAACTCGTTGATAGGTTGTTGCGGAAAAGTGCGATTGCCGCCATTCAAAAAAGAAATGTTCTAGTTTTCATAAATGTTAAAGGTCATAAACGTTTTGGTGACCTTGGGATGAACTTTGACTTGCTAGGACATGGAGTATTTCAGTTTCAGCCATGTTTGTGTGCCGTGGTCTTTGGGAAAATGTACAGCAATGTGTCCCCATATATGTGCAATAAGCCTGGCAAGAACATTTCTGAGCAAATTGAAACTTTTCCAGATATTTTGAATTTGGTGTTCCTAAGAAGCGGTTGAGTAACATGCCCTGAAGGCTGTCTAACGAATAGTGATTGGCTTTGTGCCTTTAATTTCTCTGATGCTTCCACTATCTGGTGAGCAAAATGTCCCGCGTGCCTACTACACAACAGCTTAGTTTCAAATGGGTTTGGCCAAAAAGGTCAAAGGTCATGACCATGGCTGGCGACCCAGGGGGTTGAGGGGTTCTGGACCCCCATATTCAAGGATTTTAACATTAGGTCCATGGCAATGACTGGTAAGAAATGGCCTGAAATCCCCGTGGAATCCCCCCCCCCCCCACCCCAATATTTCTCGGAAACCTCCAGCTATGGTTATGACAAACCGCCACCAATCGATCCCTTGCCATCTAAATCTGACATATTCGTTCCTCACATTTGCGCGAAAATGAGTTTATGCGTGTTCTTAGGTCCTAAAGCCAACTGAAATTATCCTAGTGCATTGAAGTTTTTGGAGGTCAGCCGAGGTCATTAACATCGGTTGGCCTTGGATTGCCTATTTTGACCTTGGATCATGTAGGTTGTATTTGGCACGAATTAGGAAGCAGGCGAGAACACGCTCCGGAAACGAACGGAAAAGTAATGTCCTCGACTCCAATTCACCGTGCCGCGCGACTCACAGCTGGCGACCACGCTCCCAACACCTCGTCACTAACGCTCCGTTCTCCACCACGGCCTGTTCCTCCAAAAACGTTGTCACCACACACCCGACCGACATCGCCGCGCCCGCGCCGCAACAATTAACTCTACTAACACCGCCGACTCTACTCCATGACGTTAAGCAGGCGTTCTACGGTAAATCGCGTTGCCGATTGCACCGTATGTCACAGATCACTTAAAGAGTTTTTTCTGGGGGGGGGCGCTGTTTACGAATTTCAGATCCACTTTGTACGTATCGAGTCATTTATGCCCATTCCATGTCATGGATAAAAGGTAATTTTCTGATTTTTTTTAAACACATCTCAATTATCACTTTCACTTGTTTTGATACGAAGTTGTCACTTTCTTTGTAACTATTCCAACATCCAGGGGATGACGTCATAGCAAAAAATAACGCCCTTTAGATGACATAGAACCTTCGATACGTGCAAACTCCGACACATGAACAAGATATGTGATTTGCCGAATCCATTGCCATGAAAAACTATGAATGGTCCGACACATGAACAAGATATGTGATTTGCGGAATCATTGCCATGAAAAAACTATGAATGGTCTGAGATCAACAGGTTCTCCAATGTCAATGATTTCGGTTAAATTCCAAAAATTTGGGGCTCCACTAAGGTTGTTTCAGCTGGCTTAAAGGTCCAAGAACGCTTGATGGATTCACTTCCATGGAAATGTGAAGAACGGGTATGACGTCGTGACCTTTGACCTTTCGTGTCAAGCAATTTAAAATTGAATTGATGAGTAACAGGCACGCAGGACGTTGTGCATACCAAATTGTGGAACACTCGGTCAAACGAAAGGCCGGAAACCAATCGATATTCCTCAAAAAGCCTCAGGGCGTATTCCTCAAGCGCATTTTGGCAATACCAAATTCAAGATAACTAGAACAGTTTTAATTTGCCCAGAAATGTTTTTCGCCTTGCTTACGTAGATATCTGGGAACATACTGTGCTATATTTTTGCGCATATTATGGTGGGAAAACGTAGTCCAAACCAAAAATGCTCCGTGTTACTTAGTCAGGCCAAGAGCCATCTGGAGGTCACCAAAAAAACTTTTTGATGAAATCCAGAAAATGATGTTAATCGCACTTTTCTGCGACAACCTATCTCTGAATTATTGGCATTTGAACCATGCAATGTTTGCCAAAATCGGGGACCTTTCATCACCTGTAACGTGAACCTCAGAGGTTACCCAAGGCCAACAATTTCTGGCTGGCTTTGTTTCGATAGGTACCATGAGCGTACTAAATCTCATCAACATCCAAAGACGTCGGGTCGGTTCTTGTGCGATTTGGCGTGGAATGACCTACCTACCAAGACACCTTTCTCATCCAAACGAATCGAAGCTGATCCTCTTACTGATATATTCATGCAGTGTGATTGACTCGGTGTCGAACACCGGGACGAGCAAGAGCTTTAAACCGTCGTCGACACTACACTCATCGGGAAGAAAAGACAGTCGTACTTCGTACTGCATTTGGCCTGCCTAATATTCTGTTAATAGTTCTGTGAGACCACAAACAGACCATGCAGGGCTTCTAGCAGTCCTGGCTTCGCTTTCGAGATATGTTCGAATGTGGTTGAAATGGCGAACTTCTATATCATCAATCCTTAAGCACGTTGTGTCCAGACATCTCCATTAATTTAAACATTTCTGTGTACATGATATAATAGTTTACTAAAATGTAATACTTCATTTTCAGATTCTGACATCTGCTATTGTTGTTCAGGTTTGAGTTTTCCGAAATATTGATAACGTAGCAATATCTGAAATGCCCCAGGCAATACTTGCATGTTGCAAAATACATTTCTGCATGCTTAGGTATTCATTCAGACGTAAGGTAACGATATATATTGGATAAGTGGGTGTTTTTTCCACCTGTGGTAGTTCTTCACTACCAGAATCTGATTCAGCTCGTGTAATAAACATAGTGCCAACCTTCACTTTGTGCGTTGTTGTAGCTCTTGACCATGGCATTAAACGTGCGATTTGAACCCACAAGTGTTTGCGCCTAGAACCGTCTGTTTAAATTGCAAATTGCAAATGCACTGAAACAAATGGGAACAGTTATGCAGACACTGAGGAGTAAATATCGAGCTAAAAGGTAAAACGTGCAAAAACGTGCAATACACGTTTTTGTGCTAAAAAACATATTTGGTATGAAATATACTTTTTCAGCGATATGGATTTCAGACGATATGGTCCCACAGCGACATGTGTGGCTCGTAATCCTTGTTTTCAAAATGAACATATTTTTTAGGATGGAGAATGTCCTGGGCAGTTACTGACCCGAATCAGAAAAGTCGCACCATGTGAAGACTATAGATAAATGGTTTGACGGCTGGTGACATATATTTCAGGAACTTTCGGCTTGGGCCTACGTAACCTCGTTTAAGAAAGCGTGTGTTGCTGATTCAGAATCTGTAACCCATCTGCCCAGCACAGACTCCACCAAACAGTTCCATTGAAATGTTTGCGTGTCATTCAAACGCAAACTTTATCTTACCCGTACTCCTGCCTGGTACGTACAGTTCCGCGCTGGAAGGCAGATTCTGCCCCCTCGATCTAAAAAATTATTGATTCGATTTTATAGCGAAAAAAATGGTGTTTGATAGCCTGTAGCAAGACCTACATTGCTTAAAAAAATGAAAATATTTAGGGGGGGTAGGAGGGCAAAATGAGGGTATAAATAGGGTCAGGGCGAGCCAGAATGAAACTTTTCTTTTACACTACCCTGGAGACGCCTCTGAATTGTATTTTCACTGAAATGTATGGCATTTGGTCGTTGTATATATAGAACTAACAAAACCAATCACACAGATCCAAATGTTTCTTAATATCACTGAAAATGTTACTGGACGAAATATGCATCCGAAAACCGATGCCTGGGGACGCCCCTGGCAGTATATGTAGGTGAATGATATGTATAAATTATAATAAACATGTGTATATCATACGTGAGCTTTGTTTTATTCATACAATGAGCCACAAATGTTTCATAATAAGGAAACATAGATAACCCTTTAACATGCCCCTGGGTCCGCCAATGTCCAACATTTTTCTCAAAAATGCTCGGAAGTACGCAGGTTGCAAATATTTAGGTCATTTGGGGTGTCCGTTACATTATAAAGAATTGTAAAATAGTACATGACCACATCGAGGTACTCGATCTCCAGAAAACGAGATATTCCTTAAACCTACCTTCCAAAAACGTGCCCTGGAACCGCCCTGGAGGATGCAATTTTGGCAACTTTCTCACAGCATGTGGTAAAACGTATTGAGGAAAAGTTACCAAGTTTCGTGAAGCGGTTCCTAAAAATACCGCAATGGCGAGTGAAAAACCGGAGGGGGGCAGAATCTGTCCCCCTCCAGCGCGGTATAAAGTTAAAGCTCATCTATTTTCATCGAACGCTGGGCAGCCTCATTTCATTTTTCCTCTATACATCAACGGTGTGATCATCATTCAGACGCAGTTGACTGGTCCTTCAAAACCTCAAGGTGACGTCGAGCGCCCCCACAGAAACTGTTTCTCAGCCTCAGGCGTCCTTTGGAAGGCCGTCGTGGTCGTTGCAAGTTAGGCGAGCAGTTCTCCTCCCCGCCCAACTCCGACACACTTCTCTCGGCCCGTAAATACCAGCCGGCCCCTCCTCCCCGGCCGGTTTTGTTTTGACACACCGCCTGAACGATCGCTCCTGCACGTTGCATGTGAATGGGCCGGCGCCGCGTCTCCGGCGACTATCTGCCGTTATTATCGCCGCCCGCCGTCTGCCACAATGGCGCGGGCTGCAAACAGCGTGTCGGCGAGCGCGCCGCCGCCGCACCGGCGCCGCATTAGCCGGCGCCGGCTCCCCCGGGTCGCTGCGCATCATTTGAAAAGCAATCTAGAATTAAACACCGCTTCCATCTCCATGCCCGTTGTATTATTCATACGCGGGGTGGCGCGGCCCGGCCGGGCCGAATTATTGGCGCATATTTCGATGACCGTCGGCGGCGGCGCGGCCAACGGCGCGGAAGATCGCCGCGCGGGCCGCCGCCGGCCGGCCGGCGGCGGCTACTCGAAATAATGGGCGCGGCGGCCGCGGCGTGGGCCGCCGGCCGGCGCGGCCCCCGTCACCGCGGGGGCGCCGCGTCCGGCGCGCTTCCGCGCCGTCGACGTGGGCAGCCGAGCTCACGCAGCTCGCCCGTTGCTTTTGGTAGCGGCGCCGCCGATTCCGCCCTCCCGTCCGGCGCCGGGCGGGCCGTGGGCGAGCCGGACATCGTGGAAGGCCGCAAGGCCCTCCGGCTGTGTCGAGAGCTCCTCGCCCGCTTCCGATGGTGGCCGTCAGGTCACGCTGAGGCGGCTGCTCTGCCCACGCGGCGGGGTCGCGATGGTCGCGCGAGGCGCCCGCTTGGTTGATTGAATCACGCGAGGCCACGCGGCGCTCGGCGTCGATGACGGATTGTTCCCGCTCGGCGCCGGCGGCTCGCGGCGCTTGACCTTTGCCGCCGCGCAGAGTGCCGCCTCTGACCTCTTCCCCGCGTCGCTCACCTTTGACACCTCGGCCACTCAATCAGTTAACTGGGCGCGGCAGGCCACCATGACGATGGCGGCGGCCGCGGCCGGCGGCTCTATCAGTCAGGCATCTGCCGGGCCGCTGTCACCGTGCCGGGCCGACCTTTGCCGGGCCGCCGGCGGCGCGGCCACACCCACATCCATGTTTAAAAATCATCGATCTGCCGCATCCGGAGCCTCGGCCGGTGCGCCGCCGGCCGGCAGCCAATCGCCGCCGCCGTATGGATTTTACCGCCTTTTAGCAGAATTGATCTCGGATTCAGGACGGGGCGTCCGGCGTCCATTCGGAGCGCTCCGGGCACAAATATCGCCCGATCACCGCTCATAAAGTGGCGCACCGGCCAGCCGTTATTGTCACCGCGCCGATAATGCATCGGCCAGAGTAACTCAACGGACCGTCGGCGGTTGGCCGGCGCCGGCGGCCATCTTGATTTTACGCTGACCACCGGCTAGTTATTGCCATCATAGATTCCCGAATGGGTTCTGGGGAGGTAATGGCCTCTCTGGGATACAGGGGAGCCGCCTCGCCACATATGAACGAGAAATGGGAAGGAGATTAAAGAAATAAGTTTGCCTCGATGGCGGCCGCGGTGCTCTGGTGGGCAATAAAAACAACAGAAAACTTGAGTCTTGGCGAACTCACCTGAACTACGCGCCGGTTAAAGACGGCATGAAACTGTCGGCGCGCGGCGATCAGCGGCTGCAGCATGCCGGCCGAGCACCGCCCGGCATGGCAATGCGCTGCTCCGGCGGCCGCCGGGCTCCGGAGAGCGCTCGGGGCCGGCATGGCCAGCTCTTGATGGGGACATGGCCGCCGAACGCCCGCGGCTATCGCCACGGTCAGTCGGGGTCGGCGAGGGCGGCAGACGCGCTCGGCGCCAGGCGGCGGCGGCGGCGGCGGCGGCGGCCTGCGTGCCTCGCGGCCTGGTGGTAGGCTGTGCCGCCGGACACGGATAGATGAACTGGCGACGGTGGCTAGTAGAGGCCTTCGCGGGTAGGAATTGTTTATCCGCACCTCACCGTTACCCGGCAATGATCAAAATTACAGAAATGTTGCCCATAACTTACCAGTTGTTTGAAAAACTGTTCTAAATATCAACTGGCATGGCCACAGCCCACACAGCTGCAGAACATGACTCACAGTGCAAAAACGCCTGTTAGCTGAGGACTAAACTCTTAGACTGGAATCATCAATGCCTCTTCTTTTTTTTACAGCTGCGTTTTTGGAAATATGAAATGAAATGAATGAAATATGAAATTTCAGCTGCCCTGCAAGCCACGCATGAAAATCTCCCATGCCCCGCATAAATTTCCCACCTACAAAGCCTGCAAAAGTCAGTAGATCAAATGTATTCAGAGCTGAAGTCTGAACATAAAACATGCTGAGTTTTTTTATGGTTGGACTGCTTTTTACTTTCCAAAAAGATGTGCGCATTACATTTTGGCTAAGGCATTGTTTTTCCAAAAATGTCTAGTGTATAATGATACCACATTACACCTTATGCTGTAAATAATAAAGAGCAAAATGATACTGTCCTCTATTTGGATGTCATGTATCTAATCATGCCTCAGTAAAACGCACCAGGTTTAAATTGTCTTTCAGGACAAATTTTCTGAAACTGCCGCACTTTTGCACCAATTCAGTAGCCTTGGAAACTTTGCACAACAGCTGCCATGTGTAACATACTGGACTCAATTCAGTATTATCTGCCAATCATGTGGGAATGCAAACAAATAGAAATTTGGGAAACTAGCATCATCCGTGTCAAAGTCATCTGCAAAAGTATCAGTGGCCAGATTAAATCGCCCCCGACTGGGGGGCGGTTGACCGCCCCCCCCCCCGAGGCTTTCCCGAGACTGCGAGAGAACGAACAAACGCAGCGTCACGAAACTTTGTGTACCTGCGTTTTTGGCCTTTTGTTTATCATTTTTACACCTTGTATCAAATTTTTGACCTCAGGTCAAGTAAAACGTCTGGCCTATGGCAGGTCAAGTGGACCTATCTCGAAAAAAGTTTAGCGCCCTGTAACTTTTTTGCAAAACATAATATCACAATAAAACTACCAAGGTTTAGCGATTTGCATAAATGCAACAAATCTGTAATCGCAGATCTCTTTTCAAATCTTTGGGACATTGACCTAGGGTCAAGCCCGTTTTCAACATAAGTTGTCGTTTTTTCGGAAATCGACGAAATTTTTTAAAACAATTTTAATGTGAGAAGATCAAGACGTCCAGTTTCCGTCAATGGGCAAAGCTCCAATGGCTTCCGACCACTGGCCTGAGGTCAGGTCACGAATAACTGTTATGAGTCAAAATGCACTGTGATCAAAATCGATGATGAATGACTCTTATGGGCTAGAAAATGGCAGAACTGGTTTGCTTAGTTGCAAATAATACCAAAAAACTAAAAAATTATAAAAAATTGAAAATTTTGGAAGCAAACAAACTTTCGCGAATAAAGCGCCACTCAAATGCGTAAATTGGTAGTTAATGAATTTTTCAACATTTACGCACAAGAAACCATCGCAAGAACTGCTAGGGTCAAAAGACACATTTCGACGAAAATAAAAGAAACGCTAAAATTGGTTCCCGTTAATTTCAAATCCGCGTTCGTCTATGGCGCCCGTCGCGCAGCGGTGCGAAAATCGCCCTGTCTTTAACACGCGCACTGGAGAAAGGGGGCCTTTTTGTGTCCCCCGCCCCTCCCCCACCTGTTTTCCTTGAATTGTCTAGAGAACGAATCGGAGCTGGTTGCTGGTACTTTGTGACATTTATAGCAATTGAATAGCTTGTCGAATAACGCAGAAAAATCGGAATTCGGCCGGAAAATTTTTGAAGTTTTAAGTATTTGAAGTCAGGCAAACATGACGAAAACGACGAGTGTCGCTGACAAATGGGAACTTTCTGAAAGAATTAGCATTCTACTTAAGACTACCGTTTGAAAACAACCAGGCGACGTCATTCCGGCATAAGTGATGGATGTACCAAGACCAAAGCCAGGGTCTTGGTACATCCAGTAAGGGTCAAGGTCATCCAATGTCAAGATCAAACAACTTGTGGCCTGATCCACATTTGCTTTGCAACATGTCAGTTTGTATGAAATTTGCAATCAAAGACCCTAATGAAAACAAGTGTGCACACCCTGATACGATTACTTTTACCAAGGTCAGTGAATGTCAAGGTCATCAAAAGTCAAGGTCAAGTATCCTGTGACTTGGCCCAGGTTTGTTCTGCAACATTTCGATCTGTATGAAGTATGCATTCAAAGACCCTAATAAAAACACGTGTGCGCACATGTATACGCACACATATCTACCAGATTCATTTCAGGTCAAGGTCATCAAAGGTCAAGGGCAACTGTTTTGTGACCTGGTCCAGATTTGCTTGCAATATGTCGATTTGTATGAAATATGCATTCAAAGACCCTACTAAAATACATTTGGCACATTGATAGTCGCATGTATATACATACATACATATACATACATATATAAATATAAACGCTAAAAGTGACCAAATGTATCGATGTTGGCTGACGTTCACTGAAAATACGCCAAAAGATATGTGACGCCCTGATTTACTTTCAAGATGTCTCGCGTTGTTCGAAATGTGATCTGCAGAAGATGAAAGAAATGACGCCATAGAGGTCAATGACCTGGCATGACATGACATGGCCTTGACCCAAAATTCTCTGTGAAGACTCCAAATGGATGAAAATTGTCGTATTCCACGTTTTAACGGCCAAACAAACACTCTTTTCTCGTTTCGTTAGAAAAGTTGTACGGAATGGCCTGTACGGGCCGAAAGTGTTCAAAGTTGACCTTTTCCACCCCATTTGACCTTGAAGATATCGACCTAGGATCATAAAAATTGCACACAATGTAAATCGTTATAGTTCCCACCCTGTCCATAAAATGTGATGTTTCTAGCTTTTTCCGTTGCCGAGATCGGAGGGGGAAATTTTTAGACCCCCTTCCAGTGCGCGGGTCAACTCAATGTTTCCGCGTACATGTTACACAAATCAGAGAAACTAGACGTGTGTCGGCATCTGCAGACGTGTGACGTATGACGACATCACAGCCCTTGAGATGCAGGCTGTTTCTCGGCCTTACGCATTCGGCTATGAGAAAACATATATGGGACGTAAATGGCTTTTATAATATCTAAAACTAAAAATAAGACCAGTGTCAAGTCCTGCTCGTCAAGAGCTCTCCAACGGTGCGGTTATTTTTATCGTGCAACTAACCGTTCGTGAGTTAGGTGGCCGGTCAAGCGCCCCCCCCCCCCCGTCGGGCGTGCATGGCGCCGACCGACAGTCGGGTGCGGCTTAATCAGCTCACAGTAGCCTCAAGCAGGCGTCAGACGTATGTGTAGGGCCGTGGGCGTCATTTTCCACCACCTTTGCAGATTCGCGAACTGAGCTCTAACAAAGGTTCCACAGAACCCCGTCGCCTTCCATCTTATGCAAACTGAACGAATGACTTGCGCATTGAATCGTATGCGCCGTACTGACCACTGTGCCAAGCAAGTTTCATCCGTTTTTCGGAAAGTCCACATTGCTAAAAATTAAAATTTACAAAAATCCTCACTAAATGCCACACATATATGGAATTCGGGAGAAACATAGCTAACCATTATCGCATTAATTATGCTGCCTTTTTGGACCCTCCTCTCCATTTTCCAAACAATGTTCGATGCACCCACAGTTTAATTAATCTTGTGTTGCATGTGCCAGCAATGTCGATCACCCCTAGGTCAGAGGGACCGGCAGGCTTAAGCCTATTCCCGGAGGGCTAGACGGTATGGCCGATTCCTGGCAGGGGGTGCGGGTTCGGCCCCCCCCCTCCGAGATCTCGAGAACTACACGTCCGATTTTAACGCAACAAGCGACAATCGATTTGCCATGACGTAAACTACACTTTGAAAAAAGAAATTTTCAAAATTTTGAAAGGCGTGGATAAAGGGGGAGAAAACATCAAAATGGGGGTACTTTTGGACTTCTTATAACTCCGTTGTTTATGGACCGATTTCGGTGAAATTGGCATGAATCGAGAGATTATAGATGGGACTTTTCAAATTGGTACACGCACTGAAAATTTGGAGAAAATTCATGGGCGTTCACAGGGTTTTAAAAATAGAAGGATTGTTTTCTTAACAACTGAATGAATGAAAAAGGGCAAAAACACCTTTTTTTTGGCTTCTGCTATTCATGGTATGTTAAAGAAGTACAAATCACATTATAATGTTCGTGTTAGCATAGGCGGTGCCAGAGACATAAAAAAGGGGAACTGCCATGGTCATATGCTCCTCGGATCAATTTGTGACCTTTGACCTTAAATGACCTCCAGTGGCCTTGGAGCCACTTGGAATGATTTCATGTGCATTTGGTATTATCTGTAAGACGTTTTTAATTTTTTGAATTCAGTCTAATTTCAAAAACTCCATTTTACGGCTATTGTGATGTAGGATACGCGCACTGACATTTCAGGTCACAGCTCCGTGACCCAAGCTGATATCAAGCTGAAACTTGATACACAAGTAGAGGGCACTACTTCTACGCCATGTATATGCCGAGTTTGGCATTTCAAGAAATAGCGCCGAAATTATAACCATAAAACCAAATATTCGACTTTTGACCTTGGCCTGGCCTTATGGAGTGACCTTAGATAAACCAAATTGTATTTGAACGCTGCCCAACTTATTAAGCTATACGCCCATATAAAGTTTTAAGTTCTATCTTAAAAACGCTAGTTTTGGCAGTCATTTTCCTTGTTCATCCCTCAACTGGGCCAAAAATGGATTGAGGTGCCTCCTAAAAACGTTGCCTGGCTCCGCCTCTGAGCATAACAGGACTTCGAAATTTCGTCACAGTACCGTAGAAAGGATATTTAAGAAAAGTGACCAAGTTTTGTGAAGCTGCGTTAAAAAAAACTTTGAATTGGCAAGCAGAAAACCCGAAGGGGGCGGACTTTAGCCCCCCCCCCCCTCCCCTGCCGGGAATACGGTTAAGGCTACGCTTTGGGCATGGATCTTTGGGTCTTTTGAGGATAGTCTGGTTTTTTGAATGACCTGTGCCGTGCGTGGCCTATACCAAGAGCAGTTTAATTCAGTCGTTCGCGGTATAACATTGCTATTCACCTCATGAATATTTAGTCAGTGTTTGCAAGTCTGGAAGTAATATAAAAAGACAGCGTTGCGGTCAGACAGGTACTCTGCTGAACTGTAACTTATTAGGAATCCCATACCGTGCTTCCCGTGGTATTATGTGGATCATGCATTATCATGTGGTGTGAAAAACATGTTTTGGAAAAGATTCGTTTCTGTTCCACAGTCATTGAGACATTTGCGAGACATGAAGGTGTAACTTCTGTATTCTCTATTGCTGAGCACTGTTGTTGAGCAACCATATTTTGTGGCGATGTGATATATATGTCATGCAATGAAATATTTATGCTATAGAAGCAAAGACCATCTGTGTAACAGATGTGGTGCAATTCCGGTAAGGGCATTTCTTCTCTTCAGAGGCATAACAATTTATTGCTTTCCAAGTCGTATGCCATAAAGTTTTTACTTGCGCAGTCATTTTGGCTGAACGGTTTTTCCTATAGGTGTTGCCATAACAAGCGCTCACGTGCGGCGACACTTTTGTACCCCCCCTCTGTTTTTACTGAAAATCTCGAAAATGGACCGGAGCTGGTTGATGGAACCTTGCGGCATTTATCGCAGTTGAATAACTTGTCGATTGACGCAAAAAAATCGAAAATCAGACATAAATTTTTGAAATCGTTTCAAGTATTTCAAGTCAAACAAACATGACGAAAATAACGGTTGTCTGACAAATACGAACTTTGCGAAAGGACTAGCGTTCCACGTAAGATTACCGTTTGAACATAATCAGCCAACATTATTCAGGGCATAAGTGATGGATGTTCCAAGACCAAAGCCAGGGTCAATAAGGGTCAAGGTCATCAAAGGTCAAGATTAACTATTTTGTGACCTTGTCCAGATTTGCTTTGCAACATGTCGATTTGTGTGAAATATGTATCCAAAGACCCTTATAAAAAACGTTTGGCACATGGATACATCTATATTTATATATATATATATATATATATATATATATATATATATATATATATATGTATATATATATAAATATGTCAATTATATATATATATATATATATGTATATATATATACATATATACATAAACGACTTTTATGTTTTATAGCAATCAAATCGTGTAACTGGGTTCATTAGAATGGAATAACTTTGGAGCAAACAGTTGACATGGGACTTAATCTTGCGTCAAAAACCCCAGGTTAACGACCCCTCTTTATTTCTTTTGGCTTTCAGGGGGTTGGTAAGTGCTAGAAATAATCAAATGTACCGACGTTGGCTATCTTCATTGAAAATACGCCAAAAGATGCGTTTAGCGTCCTTATTTACACTCAAGCTACACGAGTATCCCGTGTTGCCCGAAATTTGACCTCCACAAAATGGAAAAATGACGCCATAGGTTAATGACCTGACATTAACTTCGAGTTAAAATCCTCATTTAAGGTGCCAAATGAATGTAAAATGTCGTATTTCACGTTGTAACGCTCAAACATGTACCCTTTCCCCATTTCGTTCGAAAAGCCTTACGGAATGGCCTGTATATGCCCAGAAAGTGTCCAAAGTTAACCTTTTCAACCCCACTTGACCTTGAAGAAATTTACCAAAGGGCACTTTTGTGCCCCTTGATATTTAAATACCTAGAAAACACGTTTATTCCTCCAGCGCATGTGAAGTCAAAACCCAAATGGCCAAATGATAATGGTTGCCTGCAGGCTGTGGATTTTAAAAAAGTGGCAACTCTAGTCTTCTTGATAAAACAAACTTAGTAAGTGGTGTATTGTTACTAGAGTATTACTACAATGGATGAAAAATCTAATATATACATATTAAAATCTAATATACACATCAAACATATACGGGTCAATTTACTAGGCTGAATGGTTCTTTGTTGGAACAATGTTTTCCGGCCGCGTCTGTTACGTTTATTTTTTGTCCGTAGGTTTGTCCGTGAAAAACTAGCTGCTTACTCGCTACCCACCCGTTACCCGTGTTATTTTTGCATGACTGTACCCGCACCGGCGGGTTCACCCATGGTTACTAGGTGGGTGAGGGGTAAATCCACCTGTTCATGGTTTCTAAGAGGTTAGTTCTGGAGGTATGCGGTTGTGGATATTAGTTGTGAGGCCGCTTAGTAATGATTGCTTAACCGACGAAAGGTGACATTGCGCCCATCAAAAGGAGAAAGCGAAGCGCGAAATAGGATAAGTGCCGACGTGGATTGCCTGAAACGCATGACAGAAAAACGTATTAGATTCCCTACCCAGAAGTATGCTGTGACCAGCACATTTTGCACGTGATCCGATGTTCGCGACATCGACCCCAACTGACTCCCAAACCCTGAGACCTCGTCATTTAAGTTTGTATGAAACCTTGCTTAGTATCGTCTTGGACAAAGGTACGAATATTCAAGAAAGTAAGTTCATTGACAAGCTGCTTTGTCATTGCTAGAGTTTTTCTCCTTGCGGGTGCCCGAGACTCATAGATCTGGAACTCACACTCCAGAACTGTTTAATTTCCCACAGCTATGGATGTTAATAGCACCGTTCTGGATTGCTCTTACCAATTGCGAGAAATAAAACTACGTATGATATCCCTGCGGTATCGGCTGAGGTTCTTATCCTGTATGATCAGAAATGAAATTTGACGCCACAGCTTGACACCTCCAACATTTTAACGCAACTATGTCCTGCAACCGCAAAGCACCTACGAGAGTTTTTTGATGTCAGTCAGATCGACAGCTTGACCCTATCCGGGCCATGGCATTGATACGATATCAATACGTTTGTTGTGTGTGTGTGTTTTTTTTAGATGACCAGAAACCAGGGGAAGGGAAAGCACACATGAAATTTAGGGTTTGTTTTCAAATGTCCTTTTTACACTTCAAGTAAATTTCGATCTGAGCACCACTGAGTGCCGCTGACCAAGGGCAGGCCAAAAAGAACCATGTTCCAAAAAAAGTAAAGTGCCAAAAGATTTCATGAAATGTATCGATGGTCATGGAAGCCTTCACATCTAGACAACATTAAAGATGCACCAAGTGCGCCATCTCGAGTTGTCGGGAAATGTGAAGGCCATTGGCCTTAGATCAGGAAAACTTTCCGCCTTTTTACGTTCATTGTTAGGATTATGGGTTTGGATCGCAGGTACTAAAGTCTGAACATAGCACTTATGATTTTTCTGTTCTGAGACAACGTAATTTTGCCTGTTGACTTTTGGCCTGGGTTTAGGACACGTTTAAAATCAAGTTTTCAGGCCAGCGACTGGCCCTGAATTGTTTGATTTAAGTCATAAACAGTTTATCTGTTGCGATATATGCTTTGGAAGCACTAATATTTCGTGGAAGCTCTACGTCGTTGTATAGGTGAAATTATCCCATTACACCCAGAGAGACCTGGTTTGACCTTTTGAAGTACTTTGCTTTGTTTCCGTGCTAATGTGCATCGTGTGTGCATCATTAGTGATAACATCACCAATATTGATATATAATAATGTTATAAAAAGATAGTATAACCATTAGTGGTCACATCAGTCATACCATATTCCCGCTATTTCTGCACAATATGTACTCCTTTAAGTGGAAAGCGGAAAAGGAATCAATATGGCCTTGCCCCCAAAAAAAGATCCCGGGAGGGGTCTTTACGTCCCCCGAAAAAAAAAGTTTTCCAAAAAGTGGATTCAAAACAAGATAGAATGGGAAAATTCTCTGCATTTTTTAATGATTAATTTTGGAAGACACCAAAAAATCCTCTGCAATTTTGGATAATACCTGCATTTGGAATCGCTTCAGTTCAACCAATTCCCCTAATTCTGGTGCGAACAAAACATGAATTATAATTGGTCCCTTCAAGACATACTACCTACGCATTGGCATCTGAGGTGGTCGGCCAGGGATCAAAGCGGGTTTTGCGCGCAAAAGCCGCAGATGAAGAGACAGGCTGCCTTCTGAAGGTTCTAGAAGAGGGTTCATAATTTTCTGTTTCTGGAATGTTGAAAATTCAAAGTTTCTGAAATGGTATTTGCTTGAAGGAAAAGGAAGAAAAATGCAGGTTCTGAGGGTCAAGTAAATTATTAAGTCCATTATTTAAAGAACAGATGGGCTTAAAGGCTAAAAGAAATTACAGCCAACAGGCCTCTTGCTGGAGCACAGCCTAGCAGGAGGCCTCTAAGAACGCCTTCTGCTGGACTGTGAAAGGGACCCTACCAGCATATAAGATGCACCCGGCTTGTCTGTGAATGGGCCCTTGCTGCATTGCAAATGGGGCCCCCTTCTAGTTTGTAAGGAAGCCTTTTGCCGGCCTGTAAAGGGGCCCCCATTGACTGACCTGTGAGAGGCATTTTGCTGACCTTGTGAATAGGCCCTCTGCTGGGCTGTAAATGGGTCCCCTGAAAATTTGCAAGAAACCCCTGCTGTTCTGTAAAAGGATCCCTTGCTGGTCCTTAAAAGGGGCCCCATCAGATCACGAAATGTCTCTGAAATAACGTCAATAGAAAGGAAAAGTAGAAGAGCAGACATTAATGCAAGAGAAATATTTGAGGTAGGTACACGTAGGGGTGCGGTAGATTATAGGTATGGTTATGTTCATTCAAGGTAGATTACGGTTCAAGGGAATGGATTTTAGCCTTTCGAGATAAGGCTCTCAGCGCGCCGAAACATATCATTTTTGCTATTCACTGAAATGTCGTGCCGACCAAAATTCGAACGCAGAGGCTTCCTGATAGTTCCGACGGGGTTGGCACTACAACATTAGTTTGAAATGATGTCAGGTGGTAAATCAAATGCTTGAGTATGTTGGATTAAGTTGCGATTTACAAACACGATGGGAGTTGGCGTTCGAGGAGCTAAGATTTCCGCGCAATTTATTCGTCACGGGGAAAATGCGCCAATTTTGTCGCTGACCAAATGTTATAACAGCATTTTCAGATAAGGAAACGCTGTAATTTCTGCTTGCCTACTCATTCCAGGCCACATGAAAGGACTCACATGAAGAAAATCAGGGCCCGTGCCCACCGACGCCCCCTTACGAAAATCTTGTGGGCGTGCCTGTTTGTATAGGATGCCTGCCAGTATTGCGAATGATTTTTGGTTGTTCTTGATTCAAGACAAAGAGAGAAATGAATACCGCTGTAACCTGTTAGACCGTCCCACAAATAGGAGAAAAAATATAGATGAAAATAATTTGAACGTCATCGGTCCCACACCTCAAACCAGTTAGCCACCTAGGTGTAATGTTTGTAGCTGCACTGCCTTCATTTCCCCCACTACCCCTCTGTTGCAAAGTTAAGTGAGATATGAATAAGGCTTCTGAAAGACACGATGAAAGAATGAAAAACTCATCGCCTCCTAATTCGGCTGGCTGGTTTCTCCTTCACAGTCGTGCACTTATGTCACGCTACAATATCCATGCAAAATTCGGGCTGCATAATTGACTTAGTGTAGAGGGACTGGTACGTCAGAAAAGTGTAGTGCACTTTTTGATGCACTTGACGGTGACCCAACGTCTGGACGACGTTGTCGAAATTGGGGTTAAGATATTGCATTATGAAGAGTGCGTGGCTGGTAAAAGGAATGATGCCGTCCGATACCGGGGTTTGTATCAGTTTGATCCGGATAGTTGGCTCGGGTGTTTTGGGGTCAGAGCTCGCAATAAGCAGTGCTTGTTACACGGACTCTGATCCTTTTGCCATACACCCTCCATAATTCCTACGATCTGAGATGCTTATGCCATGCCCTCATAATTTTTACCTCAAAAATAGGTTGATATGGCCGTTGTCCAGCCCTTTAACAATCCAGTCCAGGAGAATTATACGTACAACCGGAATCCGATTGCGCTGCACTGTGGGACAAAAATAACGCGTGCCGTCGGCACGCGAAATTTCCAGTATGTTGTAAAACCTTTAAAAAATTTGTGAAATACACTAATGCCCACTAATGCCCAAAAATTCCGCTGGGTTTCGGCGCGAAAAAACTTCCAGTAGGCAATAATATCTTTGAAAACACGCAAAACACAGTAATATCTGTATAGTCCCCGTGCATCTTCGGTGCAACAATGAGACATTTATGCATATTATATGTAGGCGCTTCATGATGCCCGCAACAGGACTTATGCATCCTGGGTGCGCCGCTGGGGGCCCATCAGCCAGTGTTAGAGGGCCAACTTCGGCTAACCCCTCGCCCGTCGAAAAATCTGAGCAGCGCCCATGTGATGTTGTAAACTGATGTGTTCCCCATTAGCCCGCGCCACTGCAGCTGTATCTGGCTGGCTCCGTGACCGACCGCCAACGCCGCCGACGCGGCCGACCCATGGCTCCCTGCCAGGTCGCGCGGAGGCGACTGGTAGGCGAGCGGAGCAGAGCGCATGCGCGGGCGAGGAGGGCCAGTCAGAACACATACGACATTTGGAGTGCACGCGTGAACTGCTGCTACATGGGCCGAGAACCGAAGGGAATCACGACACAAACATGTAAAACAAGCATCGTCTGTGTAAAACAGGTATAGGTCTGCATCCTTTCACACCTCTGTACTGCTGCACAATGCGCTCCCGTCAGGAAAACAACCTTGAAGATTGAAGGAATGCACTCAGGATGTGAAAGAGTTGCAGTTTTACTTGCACGATAGCACGTCCTAAATATGCGCATTTTATGGTGCTCAGGTAATGAAAGGCTGATGTGCTCCTTTCGCAGTCTTGAACTTTTGGTGTGAAACTTCCTTATAAAAAAGAACATTTTATCTAGAAACAGCAAAACAGAGATGCTCAAATTCGAGGAAAAATTCACATTTTGGGGTAGGTCAGGTTAGGTCATCAGATCAAATAACTTGCCTTTCCTCAAAAAAAAAACAAAAAAGACAAAAAACAGGCGGCTAGATTCGACAATGAATACCAAAGCCCTCTTGCTTTCGATCGCCAACAGGCGATCAGGCCAACACGCCGGCCCATCGCGAAAGCAACTTCCCATTTTTTGCTTTTCGGGGACAATGAAATCGTGCTCCATCGAGAAAACAGTTTCCATTTTTACCAATGCCTCTTTGGCGGCATTTTCACTATTTTACCACTCATGGTTCTCGAGGTCGTGAGGGATTCTCATGGACATCTGGTCCGACAAAGGTTGATCTGAAGGCCGTTCCGGCGAGGAGTAAAACCGTTGTCAGAAATAGACATGAACAAGGTTTCTGAAAGCTGATTGCTTTAAGTTCTGTCCTTTTTGGTCTTTGTACAACATACCTTGCGCTGATGAAATATCGAGCATCCATTTCCATACTACGTGGAATAACTAGGAACGTATATGCGAGCATGGCAGCCTTAGTAAGTACTGCATCACTTAAAGCAGAAAGTTTTCATATTCATCGCTCCAAACGTCAATCGCATTAATCTTCTGATTGCCAAACCTGCTCACATGTGCTGCAGAAGGAACACAGTTTGCATGAAATCGTGCAGCAATTTCCCATCTCATCACACATCACATCAGACGGTTAAATTGGCTCGGACAATGTGACAGTCTCATTTATTTCCTGTCGCACCAGTTGATGCCGAAGTTGGAAGCCGACGTCCATCAACGCTATCGAAACGGCACATTTTCCCCATCAGATGGGTCTGCAGCGATTTGTTTGACCTCAGATGGATTATACTGGGAGGAATGTTCCAGCGCTTTCTCTAAATCACCAGGGGACGCGCTTTTGGTTTTGCATTAGCTGAACGTCGAAATGCGTTATTTACATTCACAGCGTGGAAAATTATGTACAGACAGGTATTTCATTTACTTCTCCGGATGAACTGTTGTGCAAAGGCGTACGCTACCGAAGCAAAGCCAGTAGTCGGTAGTATCCTGAGTCTAAAACGGTCACTGCGGTTTTGGTAGATTATTATTGGGAACATAGATTTCCGGCAGAATGTTGAGCTCTCATTGCCGAATCCAGGGGGAATGCGGATGCTGCTGCTCTCTTTCGGGAGTTGGAGGGGCCAAGGAGGTGAAAAATAAAAAACTGCCAAAATTTGGAATGTAAACCGGATGAAAAACGCAGACAGAAGGCGAAGGAAGTTACAAAAACTGCCTTTTTTTGCCACGTTTCTATAAATTGTATCGTGTATGACATCACTGTTTCAGAAATAAAGAAGGCATCCCCAAAAGGTACCAAAGTATATTTGTTTGTAGGTTTACAGCGGTTACTTCCAGCTTCCCCCAGCCCCCCCCCCCGCCAAGAAAAAAAAACGAGTGATAACTGAACGAAAAGGAAGGGGTTATTATCAGATTCATACGCAATGAAAATCATTTGGACATGTCGACGGGATAAAAGGACAGCAAACGAGTGAGATCCCCGGAACTAAGCATTGTGTTCCAAGATGTCTTGGGTCCCGACACGTGAGGGTGCCACTCGCGAGGGAAGCTATTCATAAAAAGTTCGGTACGCGAGGGAATTGGCGATGTCGGAGCCCGCAGAATCGTCTGAGTGCCCCCGATGTGTGGAGGCTCGGACTGGTGGGAATGAGCGCGAACGTAGGGGAGCAGACTACGCTGGTAGGGGCACCGAAAAATCGTCCGGTCCATTGCCGTGACAAGTACGCGCAACGTGCGCTAAACTGCTTTTTCTGTCTTGATTTTTCTGCTCGTCTTCTCAACAAGTAAAGTCTTCACTGAAGTCAGCTTACAGTTTTACCTGACTGAAACAACTATATTTCTTATCAATGATTTTAAAAGCTGGCACGTCTCGTCGCCCAAGCCCTCGCCTGGGCTCTAAAACGCAACTAAGATAGCCGGAAAATCTTCTTGATGCATGAGACTAGCATGAGAATTCGGATTACAGGTGTTACGTCCTGATCATACATTACCACAAGAGCTCCTGACACTTACGTACCCGCAAAAAAGAGGGTAACAAATAAGAGCTCAGTTAAATAAGTTCATTGTAGTTAAATAAGAACCGTGCCTGTTAATGGTTTCAGACGATATATCTCCGACCCCAAGCCATGGTATCAAAGTCTTCAGTAGCCCCGAAGCCTGAGCAGCACAAAACAAGAGGATCCCCAATACTTCGGGACTCGAATCTTGCAGGGGCCACCGTCTCGAGCCACCTTCGTTCCACGGACTTGGCGCTCCTACTCGGGGTCCCGAAAGGAAGGGTACGTGCCCCTTAAAAAAGTCAAAGGGTCTGTAAAAGAAATCCTGCCTTAAACGATGCTCCTTTGGTCTTGGTGAATTTTGGGTCGACTCCTCGTTAACGTTTCCCCCATTCGTGCCAAAATAGTGCTGCAGACGAATTTTACTGGCGGGTTTGTCGCCGGTTCAGCTGCATAACTGTTCTCTTATGAGACAGACGACTTCATAGAGAATGTTTTCCTGTACGCCCGGCTCTTTGTTAGTCCTGCAACCGCATGAGAGAAGTGTTCACATAGCTGAAGAGAAAAGGGTCTGTCTTGCGAGAATGCCGTCTAAGACGCGGTGGCTCAGGGTGTTCTGCCTGGCTTGTGAGGAGGTGACTGTTTTCTTGTCGCCTGGAGCAGAGAAGCGTGGTGACTAGGACCGGCGGCCAGTTCGTCGCGTACGTGTTGTCGAGTTTCCAGACAGCCATGAGTCAGGTCTCGAATGCATCCGAAATTGGGACATTGTGCAACGCCGCGCAGCAATGAGGTGAAATGTCATTGCCAATCTACTTGTTTAACATATAATGTGATTTAGTATTGCACGTCTGCGGGCATCTGATTTGTACGTGGGAAGACTAAATGAAATGCGGTGAATAAATCGCACGAAACATGGCCTCTATCTTTGTCTTCCTTTCTATCCTACTCCTTTCTTTGCACTGTATGTACATGGGAATGGAAAAATGGAATTGCTCGTCTTCCCCGCAATCAAATGATCGGACAAATAGACGAAAGGGAGATGATCATTGGGCTGTCGTCTTATTCAGCAACTCTAAGTGGCAGGAAAGGTGCGAAAAATTAGAACGGTGGTCCCGGTAACTCTCCCACAAATGTTTGATGCAATTTAACAATGCGTTGGAACCGCTCAGATCAGAGTTCAGCTTCAGCTCAACAGGAGCACCTCAGAGTGGGTTAAAAAATCGTTTCATGGTACATTCTGCAGAAAAAATATATGCAATTTTCCATCTCATTTACGAAACGCACGTGCTAGATGCATATATGTCTTTGCATTTTTACACCCTCCTGTCGTGAAAATCTATTTCTAAAAGCGAAACAAAGATTTTGTACGGCGATGGAAGATGACCAGACTTGTGAGCGATTCACAGTCGAACCAGAATCGATTCTGATTCGCCATTTCTTTTTGTGAATCGGAATTAATTCCGTCTTCAACAACTGTTGATCAGAACCTTCAGGTGGCTCCAGAATTCCAGTTCCACCAGAACCAGAATCAGAATCATCTTTTAGTTCAGATATTAAAATCGAATCGATTCACAAAACCCTTGGGAACCCATGTAGGGTATCAAGTTCCACATCCTGACTCATTTGAACACATGTACGCAATAAATGGGACCATTTATTATCGTTATCTATGAGAATAATCATGAGGTCTACCAGCATTAACAACATGTGACTAAATGAAAAGAAGAAACGAAAAAGTCCAGTTATGATGTAATCGAAAGTGAAATATTTCCGTTGCTGCTATTTTTTCCTTTCGTGAGCATAAATGCAAGAATATTCAGTTCTAGATGATTGTTGGTGAACATTGTCATCCTCACCCTTGACCCTTGACACTAACACAACATTGGGATTTCTTACATCTTGATAATGAATACAAAGTGAATTTGGACACAGTGCTCTATGCCTATGCATACAAACATCATGAAGTACATGCTGTACCTTATAATACTAATGCTATCTAATGTCATGTTATACCATGGTATAATTCCCTAATGTTGTCCTTTAATCTATAGCAGGCCTTGGATTAGACAGGACCCAGTACCTACTTCGCTACTGCATTTATCACAAAACAATAAAAATTAACTCGCACAGTTTTTGTAGTCTAGTACAAAATTAAGTTGTTAGTGGAATAAAAAACCATGAATCGTGAGTCGAATCGATTCGGTGCAGTTCAAAATTATCTTTGAATCAGGACTGAATCGATTTTTTGCTTCCCAATGTGAATTAGAAACCGAGTCAGAACCATCTTCTTGGGTTGTGAACCAGAACCGGACTGATTCCCAATGTCGTGAGTCGCTCACAAGTCTGATCACGACCACCTCAAAGTTGAGCCATTGCTAGTGAGCAGAATCACCACCCGACCCGTCAGCGGCGGCGGCGGCCCGCCCCGCCAGACAGCGATCCGCGGCTCGCCCGACCCGGCCTCTGCCGCCGGCTCGGCCGCCTGCAGCAGCCCAATTATGGCGTCATATTGATTGCCCGCCGGCCGCGGTGGGCGCCCTGTTTCTTATTTATGCCGCTGCCATATCCGACAGACGGCGCTGCCATATCTCTCGCGTGGTGGGCGCTGGCGAGCGGCTATGCGGCGGAACTGGCGGCCATTGTGTGGTTGAGATCGAACAGGCTTTGGATGTGGTGCCGTAAGCGCTGGTACGCTTAGGAATTGAAGGATGACAATTGCTAGACCATACGTCGAAGGAATGTTCTTCAGAAGGTTGTCAGTAAACATGCTGTGTGTGTATTGAGACTGATCAACGCAGTTCACATGTCGCATGGAGAGCGAGAGGTAGCAATGTAGTTTACTTGTTACACCATTCTCATGATTTGATATAATCTTAATTTTCAAGTTGACGAGCTGGCCGAATTTTTGAAAGGCATGATTTGCGAAAAGTCTATTTTTAATATAAAACGCACCAATATCATTTGCTATTCTGATTACGAGAGTATTAAGAGGATAGTTCAAATGCTATTTATTTCCTATTTCCGTTTTTCGGAGTATACAAGTGACATTTTTTGTCATTTTCTATATATAATGGGACCAATTTCTGTCTCTTCCTCAGTGGCACGTAGTGCAAATCATCATACAGTCAATCATAACCGAAGATAGTTATAAGAATCAGTGTTCATATCTGATGCTTCTACCCGAAAATAAAAACATTTTGCATAGTTTTTCTTTCTTAGATGTTCCCTGTGTTCCCTCTTCGTAAATATATAATGTGAATATTTTTTTCAATTCAGAACCAGTTAAAGTGAAAACATTTTTTTCGGCAAAGGCATTATACAAAAAAGTACCTGCGTGCATCTTGGTTAAGTTTGGACTGGAAACCTCAGTTAAGCTTTCTTGCATTTGATTGTTTTGGGTTGTAACCCGCAAATGTATGCTGTTGTCAAGAACGTGCACTTCGGCTTCGTCCAGTAACTTTCCAATCTTGTCTTTCACTATTTGTTTCAGGATAACCTTTCGCCATTTAAGGAGATATATATTGGATTGGAAGACTGCGCTAAACGAGGCCCTTTTCCACATTGGGCTATATTTATTGATATATGTTTGACGTCCCAACACATGCCCAGTTTCGCAGAGGAAAACAAAGTTGCGGCCTTGTAGTACGAACAAGGTTTTAAGGGTTACGGCAATCAAGATGTGCAAGATAAATAGTTGAAGATACTTCCCACATCGCGATTTTCTACACCAGTTCATCTGTACAACCCCAGCAGTTTTACAGCTTTCAATGCGAAGAATATATGTCAGATCAGTGATCACAGTTTTCAAACCTGCCGCAGGCTGCAAACAGTAAAGAAACAGAACCACGGCCTGGACTTTCGGATGTGCAGTGATTAAGCACACATTAGTAATATTTTGTAGTGCAAATCATATCACGAGAAAATGTACGTGGCTTTGACAGCGAGGGTTTACATCCTAGCCATAATCTAACGTAACAAATACGGCGTCCCAAAAACGGATCCAGAGCGTGCCGTTTTACAAATAGTTGCTATTTTTCGAGTATTTATGCTAATAAATAAGTCTGTCGAGTGCACGCTTACAGAGAAAGCCAGCCTTTTCGCAGCATCCATGATTCAGCATATTTATTGTCGACGGGACACATGGAGGACCCTACTTTGGCAGTATTGATATCATCCGCAGTAAAGTGCAATTAAATTTGCTTTTTAACATCACTCATCATCAAGCCACCAGTTCTTACCAATAAAGAAGGAGGGAGACAAGACTCTCATAAGTCGTGCGGCACCCCAGCGTTGGTGACGACCGGTCCTTACTCGAAATAACGCTCCAGACATTACAATGAAAACGATGGGTCGCTGGAGTGACTCGCTGTTCCAGAATGACGATGTCTGCGGCGTCACGCAAGGACTGTCATCGCAGAAGTTTTGTGTTATCACTGAAGTGGCGTTCAAGATGGAGCTGCGTCTGGAAAATACACCCCTGATCCTGCCGTCACGCAGGTCACGTTATCTGAGCCGTTACCGCTGCCCAGAGTTTGCGCTGATGCGAGCTTCCAGCTTCGCGATGAGCGTGTGCTGACGCTCGACGCCAAAAATCCCACACAGTCTTTCCCTGGACCTCGACCAAACCGTGTCCACTCGCCGCCGTCGACGCCGCAGACGACGCAGCGGCCGCCCCACCGCCGCCGCCCGGGGTCGCCAGGCCTGTTCCGTGGCGGCCGACGATGTATCGCCAGCCACCGGGTCACCCCGCCCAGGGAGCGGGGGGGACTGGCACTGGTCTCCGGATGACGCCGACAGCCGACAGCGGGCAATCGGCGGCCCGTCCGGAGCAGATCCATCCGGCCGCCGGCGGCGCCCCTCCCCGGCCCGATAGCTAATTACAACTGTCATACTGTCCACAACAAATGACCACTGGCCGGCGCCGCATTTTCCCCATGGCCGGGCCGCCGGCCGGCTGTCAGACGCCGCCGTCGCCGACGACGCGGCGGCAGCGGCGGCGACGGCGGCGCGCTCGGCCGACGCCGCACTGCGCCGCCGCCGCCGCCGATATTAATATTTTGGGCGTGTCGCCGGCGAAAAACGCCGACCGCAGCTATTGATCGGCGCGCTGACGTCAGCGGCGCGCAGCCAATCGGCGCCCGTTATGATATACATATGATATGAAAAAGTCAAAATGGCGGCGGCGACGGCCGCCAGTGGTCGCCGGGCGGTTATGATTTGGCGGTGGAAGGCGGGGCGGGTCAGACGCGGCGGCGGCGGTTTTTAACGGCGGGCGGCGGCGGCGGGCAGCGGCGGGCGGCGCCCGACACGGGCGCGGCGCGCGCGCGCTGCGTGCAGCCGGCGCGGCGGCTCAATTCAGTCGTCACAAAGCGGGACGCGCGGCATTGTGGATTCTGAATCGATACGCCGGCCGCGCGGAGGCACCAGGCCATCGGCGGCTTTATCTGGCGGGCGCGAGCGGGCGGACGCCGCCGCATGGTGGCCGCACCGGCGGCGGCGGCGGCGGCAGCGGCGGCGGCCCGACGCTGCCTCACGAATTCAAATGCGGCCGCCGGCTGGCCCTCCCGGGCGTCTTCCCTTTGAATTCGGCGGCGCCGCGCGGACGCGACGGCATTTCTATGGCATAACGTCATCAATTTGTAACAGAATGGATCCGACGTTCCGGTCGGATCGTCCGCAATGACACGATGATACCTCTCGTCGGTGGGACGGCTTTCAGTCGGCTCTCAGACGAGGCTTATCTGTTTGGGTAATCGTTTTTATCAATTATGGCGGGCTTATCTACCATCGGGCTCCCAGAGAGCTCTCGCATTGATTAGGTTTTAACTTTTTGCATGATTTCTCCGGGCCTTTATGCGGCCCGGGGTTTTTGTGGTCGCTTTTGCCGGCCCACGCGGCCGCCAATAGCAGCACTCGTCTCACGGCGTCTTGCGAGGCGCTCTGCCATTGGCCGGCGCGCAGCGGGATATGAATATGAAATTTGTTTTCGCCGCAGAGCGCGTGATCAATAGCCGCGTTATTAAATTTACCCGGGCTGGGCGGCGCTCGGCGCGGAGGCGGCTGCCAGTGCGCCGCCATCGCCGCGGCGGCCGTCGGTGCGTCACCATCGCCGCGACCGGCCGCGCCTGGCGCAGGTGTGGCAGGACGGGCCGAGGTGTTTGCGGCCCTCCGGTCGGCTGGATTGGAGCATCACGACCGTGACGACGACGGCTGAACGTGACGGCGGCGGCGGCGGCGCCTGCTCGGCTCTCCGCACGTGTCCGCCGTCCATCGCCAGATCGCCTGGCACCTCCCGCCGCCGCTGTCGAAATCCCCGCCAGTCACCGACGCGCCGCCTTATTGAGTTTTATTATTTTGTTTGTTTAAGCCAGCTCGTACGAGGGCCATCATGTTGGAGGCAGGGCAAAAGTATTGGCGGACGCGGCGCCATTTGCTCTCGCTGGGAACCCTCCCGACCTTAATACATAACATATGGGCAATAAAAACAATACTACGGCGCCAATAACGGGAGAGACGTCGAAATAAGACAATGACGTATCGAACATGAAAGTTTAATGGTATGGCTGCGGCGCTGGAAGCCATATTGGCTGGGAGATCTCGGCTCGGTTTGGCTGGTTTGAGGCGGAGATTGTGGAAAGACTGTCACCGAGAAATTCGCGCACTGAAAGCGTTACTGAAGTGGGACACGGAGAACCATTTCGTCTGGAAAGAAGCAATACCCGGAAAACGCTCTGAGCTTTTATGTTTTCTTTCTGTCAACGTTACCACCAGAATGTTTTTCGCACACACTGAGGTGCTATCAACAACACATAATATTTTTCACGCTGAGCAGTTTGCATCACCACGTGCCATCTACTGGCTAACTCCAAACATCGCTGCAGGCTGTTTATCGACAATTTGGCCGTGAGTCTTATCTGAAACGGCAGGCGGCCAGCGACGCCCTCCGGGATGTGGCAAGTGTGGTGGCGATGACATACGGAGAGTATGGTGTGACCGAGCGGGACACCCGAACATTGGGTAAACACAGAGGGGCGTCTGCGGAGAATCTAGTGCTTCTGAGTAATGGAAAAGGTGTGGAAGGTAAATGGTATCCCCTCCTGAGACATTCACAGTTTTTTCGCTGGCGATGCCAAGAGGAGTATCACTTGTACGCCGAACCTCAGAGCCAATGGAAAGCTGGGATATACACATCTGAGTAGCGGGGAGGATCGTTCATTCTTTGACTGGGTATTCGAAGGTGTTTGCAACAGGAAACGCACGTTGGTATTTACGGAAACGAAATTTCAAATCGCTGGCGGAAAACGTGAAATGAAAAGGCGTTAAAACTCGCTTTGTAGTGCTTATTTGTATTCGCTGAACTTATGGCTTGATATTTCCGAAATTATTGAAGGAATAGATGTTTCCCTGTTTTACAATAAAATTTTACGCCAATGTTTCCAGTCATTGCCATAGGCTAAATGGTGGAATACCTAATGGTGGGAAGGGCCAAGACCCTGACCATCCCAAGATCCTCAGCCGTGGTTGTGCTAAGAAAATGACAGAAAAGGTCTTAAAGCTTTGGACTTAGCTGCCACAGGTTTGCTTTGAGCGCAGGTGCGCAGCAAGCTCATTGAATTTCATTCTCAAAGCACTATTGGAGTCCCAACTTAACCAGCACAGATTGGCATGGGGGAGGAAATCTCTCATTCAATAGAATATCCGTAAATCATGCGCAGTGTCCGTTGTAAGTAGCAGCAATGCTTAGCTCAGCTTCAGAAATTTGTATGGTGCTGATACATTTTGTTCACTAGAACTATGTCGTTTAGTTCATCGATGCTTAAGACGTTTCACTGTGAAGAAAATTAGACGATCCTGTTGTGACGAAACCGAATGCCTTTCTTTATCAGTCATTTTGATGGATATCTGCTGTTGATGACCATTGCGGGCAGGCAAAGTAGAAAAAAAAACATTACCATACCAGAGCACTACAGGAAAACATTTCTGTGGAGCTCGAACATTCGGAGGGAAAATTTAACCTGGACGAGTGGACCTGCCCATCCACCAAAGCGGCACTGTCATCGGACACCTTGTTTTAGGTAATCTGCTGATCAGAATCTGGTACGGTCGGGACCTTGTCTTAACCTAGGTCTTATAACTATTTCCGGCAGATTTTTCGCACAGAGTGCTAAAAACTCCGCTCCACGTCACTTGGCTCGATTACTATCTGCAGACAATGCCACAGTGATGCCCCGGTACAATGGTCTCTCTCCACCCTCTGGTCGGTCATCATTTGGCTGGACAAAGGCCAGGGTGGCAGTGGCGGCTGCATGGACTGGACAGACGCAAAGGTAGAGGGAAATAGGAAGAGGAGAAAAGACAGAGGGGAAGGCAAAGTCTGACGGAAAGAGAGGGGTTAGAGACATTGTAAGAAGAGGAGGAGTGAGCAGGGTGATAACTATTGCGGAGCTGAGAAACAGACAGAGGGAGAGAGAAAAACATAAACAAAGAAAGAGAGATAAGAAGATAGAGAGGATGTGAGGGGAAGAGAGAGAGAAGGAAAGACGGCAGAGGGGAGAGACCACTAGCCTGTCCACCGGGCAAGCTGAACATGAGTTGATGGTTATTGATTTTGGAAGGGAGGCCCCTGCCTCGCGGCCGATGTCTTCATTACGGTGGAGCGCTTGACGGCCGAGTGGCCACGGTCCGGCGGGGTCGCGTCGATGGCGACGCGCCTCGTCGGAGCCGACGCAGGGGTGCGGAGGGTCGCGCCCGGACCCCAGCCGGGAGAACAGCTCGGTCTCGTGCCAGCGAAAAGCTCCAGGCTTTATGAGATTTGAACGAAACCAGCGCGACCGACAGCGTAATCGCTGACTCATGCTATTGTACGATTTGTGTAGGAGTCCTTTGGCTTCGCAGTGTTTTCCACGAAAAAGGCAACTATACAGCATTCAAAAGCAGTACAGAAACTGACTCTAACGCTGTCCAGCTCAGTTTATAATCGTATGGAGACAATCCAAAAGAAGATTTTTCTTCGCCAAGGTCAGCTTCACTGTATGCAGGCGTGGTGACCTCGGCTTTGGCCGTCCCTGTCTGACCTCCGCCTCCACTACCATTATTTCCACATCAAATTTATCCTCTATCATTAATGGTGTGAACAAAAAGTCGCACGGTAATTTATTGACCTGAGAGCCGGACACCGTGTGCCGGGAAATAATAAAACACTTTAATTGCCGCCGCGATACCATCGGAGATGTGTCCGCGCTGTCTCCGAGGCTCAGTTTGATTCACACGGCGACTTATGGCCGCTGGGAGAGAGTGATGGAAGGCCACGCCGGCCGACGTATCGCCGGCATCTAAATATCAACCGTTTTTCGTCCCAAAATCTGACACGGACGGCCTTTCAAAGCTGGCGGGCCAAGTGTCTGCGTGTCTGCTCTCCTTAGTCTGGCGTTGGGGTTTGACGGCGGCGCTTTGGAAACGCGGCGAAGCGTTTGCTCGTGTCGCCTGTGGTTGTCGCTACATGAGTGCACGCCCGCATGCACGAATTGTTGCGCTTTTTGCCTGTTTTGTTTTTGCTTGGTTGGCGTCAGGCAGATACATGCTTGTTCACAAGATCGGCGCAGCCAGGTCTCAGGGGAAATTGTGTACAAAAGAAATCCTGGGTGACCTAGTTTGTATGTAATTTAACGTTGTCCAGTCATATTGTGTGTAGTAACGTATCATAGAGCAAATAACGAAAGGACTCCGTTGCGATTTCTTCCATACATGACGCAAAGATATATGTTTGAGACACTTTGCACGTGGTCTGAGGATGAGGATTGGGCCCACAGTGTGGACACTCGGCGAACAGTACCATTTATACTTCTTCGACGAATCAGATTAAACACGGATGACAAGGAAAATCCAACCTAGTAAATGCTTAAATGTTTTGATCGATTTTGTTTGCAATTGTGCTCATCGCTGTAAAGAAATTGGTGGATTTGGTGCCGGTCTTCTTTTTCAGCAGAAGTTCTGATGATGCGGGAAACGTTCCAAATTCCTCAACAACGAATTCTGTATGATTAATAGTCTAACCTGACGCTTTCTCACTCGTCTGTTATTCTTCGTCCTTAGCCCTATTCCCGGAGGGCTAGACGGTTTGGCCGATTTCCGGTAGGGGAGAGGATTCAGCCACCCCCCAGATCTCGTGAACTACACATCTGATTTCATCGCAACAAACGGCAATCGATTTGCCATGACGTACACCACATTTCTATAACAGAAGTTCTGAAAATTTTGAAAAGAGTGGGTATAGGGGACAAACAAGTCAAAATTGGGGATATTTTTGGATTTCTTATAACTTTGTTGTTTATGAACCCATTTCGATGAAATTGGCATGAATCGAGAGATTATGAATGGGACTTTTAACATTGGTCTATACATCTGAACTTTTGAGAAAATTCATAGGCGTTCACAAGATTTCAAAAACGGGAGGACTAGTTTTTCAACAAATGAATGAACAAAAAAAGCAAAAGCACTTTTTCGGCTTTTGCTAGTCATACTAAAGAAGAATAAATCGTATTACAATGTTCGTATAATGTTAGCATAGACGGTGCCAGGGACATGAAAAAGGGGAATTGTCATGGTCACATGTTCTTCGGATCAACTCTTGACCTTTGACCTTAAATGACCTTCAGTGAGCTTGGAGTCACTCGAAATAATCTTGTGCACATTTCATTTTATCTGTAAATATTTTCAATCATTTGAATTTACTCTGTTTCAAAAATTTCATTTTATGACTATTGTCATACAGGGTATGCGCACTGACATTTTAGGTTATAGCTCCGTGACCCGACCTGATATCAAGCTGAAACTTGGTGCACAAGTGGAGAGGACCATTCTACGTCATATGTGTTCTGGGTTTGACATTTCAAAAATAGTGCCGAAATTACCACTATAAAACCACATTTTGATTTTTGACCTTGACCTGACCTTGTAAAGTGACTTTAGATGAACAAAATTGTATTTGCACGTTTCCCAACTATTTAGCTATTCATCCATATCAGGTTTTCAAGTTTTATCTTAAAAACGTTGTTTTTGGCAGTCATTTTCCTTTTACCTTCAACAGGCCCAAAAATGGTCTGAGGTGTCTCGCAAAAACATTGCCTGGCTCCGCCCCTGAGCAAAACAGAATTTCAAAATTTCTTTACAGTACGTAGAAAGAATAGCTAGGAAAAGTGACCAAATTTCGTGAAGCTGCGTCAAAAAGACTGGAATTGGCAAGCAAAAAACCGAGGGGGGCCCAATACAGTCCCCCTGCCGGGAATAGGCTTAACCATTTTTTGGCGTGTGCGATAAAGCATGGGAAACCCCTGAAATGTTTCATTTTGCGAGCTGGCAAAAACTCTTGGCCGGCATATGTAGGACAACTGACTGTGCAGCGGCAAATCTGCGCGAGTGGCGGCTTCCTTTCATCTGCGTTTATCTTGCAAAATTAGCTGGCATTTAACACAGTAAAGTTCGAGATGCAGGTTACATTACATGCGCCCTATCCACTTTCTGAGATCTTTGATCCGTTTTCTGTTCATGTCAAAGCAGAAGTAGACTTCTGCGATCCATGTACCATAGCCGTTCCAAAATTAATATTGCATTCTACCATTGTGGCACTAATGGTTGTACGTGGTGATCGACAACCATAATTAACATGCAAACAATACTAATGAACGATTACGAAACGAACGAATCCTCTAACGGTCACGATTGATGGCAAGATGACAGCAGTGTAAAGAGATGAGTATGCAACTCCATCTTAACGCATACATTAATTCTGCGCCCATAGCAATGTATGGAAAGAAGGGACATAAAAATGGCATTCACATCCCCGAATATTTTGGCAATGCTCCTCTCCTAACCTCCACAAACAGAGCCTAAACGTTAGTGATGTTTTCGGATATAGAAAGGCCCTTTCCTCGTCTTGTTCTGAACGTTGTTAATGGAAGGGACGTACATTTTTATCTTTGGCCACTTAAATCACGTTCAGTGAGATTTTGCCATTATTGCACTGATTTTGTTCTGGTATTTTTACGGCGAGTGCTTTGTGAGAGCAATCCACCGCGATCGTCGATATATAGCGATAATTTACAGGGTAAAGCCGTAAAAGGTGCATACATACAAAGCCATACAATCATTGTTCACAGACTGTAAAACATTAGCATCGAATATACAAACAAATTTTAGAAACAAACTGTGAAACGGAAAACGTCACGAGCAAATCAAAAGGTTTTAATTACGACGCAGACAGACAGACCAACATCTGGGGACAGTTTCTGGAATGCCAAAAGAAAGTTAAAACCCATAAAAAGGAAATTAAAACCCATGGTCGTAGGATGAAAGAACTACCTCTTTCCTGCCTCGTGGACCGTGCTCGGGTTGATTGTTGTTCTTTTTTTTAAGGCACGTCAACAAATCTCTGGTTCTCTGTTCTTGAAAACCTTGTGTGCTAGGAAACGCATGTTGAGAGCGGACGGCTGCTTGCTTGACAACCAACCAGACTTCTGTCACAGGACAGACGCATATTTTTTTGCGTCCAGAAACAGTTCTGACTGCAGAGCTAATGATTCTTTGGAAGCCCTGATTGTTATTTTTTGACAAGTTTCGTAAACAGACAGCATCTTTCTTTAGAGAAAACAAGGGCAGCCGTCCAGGAGGTTACAAGACGGCATGTTACGTCAAAATGCAAAAGAACAGTTTTTTGCGCAGCGAAGTGCTTGCAGGGTCCAAAGAGACCACCCATCTGCTCTCATGCCTCCTCCGATAGCTGCCATGTTTACCTTTCCTCTTGACAGCGTATCATATAATGCAATGATCTTTCCTATCATTCATCCAGCTACCTAGATCAGTCCCTGCGCGGCCGTCCCAGGGCTATCTGCTCTCTGACCTTTGTCTTGCTTCAGGGTTACCCGCTTGCCTATTCTTTCTTCTCCCGTTTGCTCTTCCGTCCATCCCTCTATCCGTCCGTCCGTCCGTCTGTTCGTCTGGCCGTCCGTCTGTCTATGCCCCTGTTTGACCGTCCGTCCGTTCATCCAACCATCTGTCCGTTTCCTCGTCCGTGGTCCTCCAGGTCTGTTCGACCGTTCTTCCGCTGCTGGCCCGTCCGTATGTCCGTTCGTGTTCAGCCGCGTCAGAGTGACCGTTTATCCCGCTGTCTGTCCGTCTGCCGCTTCAGCGTCTGTCTGGAGCAGGCTTACCGTCCTCGCGTCGGAGAGGGCTAGTTGGCTGTCCTCCCGCAGGAGGGCAGATTCCTGCCGGGGAGAGGGACTGACCGTCCTCCCGCCGGGGGGAGACGGGGCTGGCCGTCCTCCCATCGAAGGGGGCTGACCGTCCTCCTGCCGGCAGGAGGAGGTTCCTGTCGAGGATGGAGGGGACTGACCGACCTCCCGCCGGAGGGCTGATTTCCGTCGGAGGCGGGGCTGACCGTCCTCCCGGCGGCGGGGCTGACCGGCCGGCTGCCGATGACAGATGCGGCCGGGCCGGGGGGCAGGAGCGATCGCCGCCGGCCAGGGACGGCTCATTACCGCCGCGATGGATGTCGGCCGGCCGAGGACACCGCTTCAACGCCGGCCCGTGTGCCGGCTAATGGCCGGGCCTGCCGGATCCCGGCGGCCGGCCGCCCGGCCCCTGTCCCGGGTCGCGCCGCCGGACACGGACCGGACTGCGAGGTCCGGCCGGAGGCCACTCAGGGGGCGGCGGCGTCCGATCGACGGCAGGGGGCGGGCTCGAGGGCCGAAAAAGATTCGGTCGTTGTTCGTTTTTGCACCGTAGGCGTTCTCAGGCCAGCTGAATTTGTTTGTTTTTTATTTCTTCGGGATACGATGTGTAACAGGGTGAGAACACGAGGAGAAATTTTATTTTCCCGTTCAGCCGATGCAGAAAGCTATGCGCTGCGGCAAAAAGCTGCCATCGTTTCCTTTAGAGGCCAGTAAGGCAAGACGTTACTTTGGTAACCTGGCGATCCCAGTTGCTTTGTGGTAAAGATGGAGTAAAATTTCGTACGTTTCTATCATATCTTCCATTCAATCCCGTATATTCTGTTTATAACATCAGTTCTGTGGCATCGACGCAAAAACAAATAGCGCCCTCCAGTCCATTTCCCTGTTCTGATGTCAACACACACACAGCAGCAGGGGTGTCGATTTCTGTACATGGTAGGGGAGGGGTGGAGCCGAGGACCCGACAGCTTAACCTCCATTCAAATGTGGGTTTCTGAGCAAATTTAGCCCACTTTATTTTGGTCCACGGGAATTTATAAGTTTTTTTGTTATTAGTTATTAAACAAAAAAATTGCATTTATCCCCATGTGTAAAGGTACATATATGGATACAAGATGGAAGATAGATTGATATACCGCTTTAGACTTTCTTCTTTACTTTCTGTCAACCTGTTATCTGTTGCGACCGTTCCTTTCGTCTTTATTACACACTTCCCTTTAAAACCGGTAGAAAATGTTAGGGGACCCAAACCAACACCGGTGGGTCAGAGAAATGCCCTCTCAAAGGAATGCAGATCGACACCCCTGAACGGCAGTCCTGCTTGCACAGATTCATCCCTTTCTCCGCTACCAGCCTCACGAGTCGTTTGCATCCTTGCCACTCGCACCAGCTCTCAGACTTTGCCAGTCCCGTGGTTCCCAGGCCGCCGACGGCGTTCTGCGCACCTCTGCCGCACCTCCGCAGCCCTCTGAGCACCGACCTTCCAGTGCTTCGCGGAATCGAGACCGCCGCCAGCGTGAGCTCCGCCGCCGCCATCCGCCGTCTGGGCGGTGATTACCATTAACGGCGCGCGCCCGCCGAGTCGGTGCGATTTTTAGCCGGCGCGCCTCGGCTGTCTGGATATTTCATGCATAAACCGGTCTCATTATGACGCTGAGCGGCGGCCGACATGGCAGGTCGTCCGCGCAGAGTGGCGCGGAGGCGGGGATTTGACGCGTTTTCAGCCCTGTTTGGCGCTGAGACTTCACTTGCGTTAAGAGCACCAAGAAGGAATGACGCGTTCATTTTCACGTATAAGCGGCTTGAGTGCGGATGGTTGACAGCTACAGCATAACCGGGTATTGTGATCAGAGGATGATGGCTTCGATCCGTGAGTGGTAACTTCGATTTCAAAATGTGGCGCGGATGAATTTAGGAATACCATTTTGTTGCACGTCTGGTGTTCGAATCGTTGAAAGAAGTTCTTAAGCCAGTGAGTCCAGGCTATATCTTTGTTTGCGCTAATATATGCCACTGGAATGCATGGCATCTGGCGACAAGCAATGATGTCAGAAAACAAGGAAACAGGAGTTAAATGGTCGACTCTCAGGGGAAAATCCTTACTTAGCAGCAGATTCCATTACACATCAGGCCGGTCAAGATTTGGGTGTCTCGATCAATTTCCGAAGCTGAAATTTTCGCGTCATTTGATTTTTGAAAACCCATTTTAGATGAATTTTAATTTAGTGGGGAAAATGTCACGTTGCAGGAGCGCTGTGGTGTGTAATATTAAGGTCCCTGTTCCTGTTCCTACCGCCAGGTACCGTCGTAATGCTATCGTTGTCCTCAGTCAGAAATTCGTGTTCGAGACGGACGGAGGTTTGCTAGACTTTGCCGTGGGCGTGAAATCACCAACCAAGTAAACAGACGATTAGATCAGGACCATCAGTTACCTGCCTTTAACTATCCCTGCTGTTGGTGGAGAGTCCATAACTTCAAGTGAAACGTATCAGCTAACCATTACGTGCTCCTATGTTCCCCTGAAGGCCGCTGAGTTAAGCATGGTATGGTTTAATTAAACCTTTGTGATTAGAGACTATATTAGAACTATGGGATTACGGGGAGAAGTCCAAATGACGCTTCTGAGTGCCGGTAAAACGGAGACGCGCATGTGAAGACACGCGTCGGGCGTTATCAAGACAAGAGGACGGACAACTATCACATATTCCTCTCGTTCGGCATGTAATTTGCTGCATGGCCGTCCCTCGTCACCCCGGCGATGACGGGGCAGACTCCGGGGAGACGAGGTCCAGACGGCTCGCGCAGATGACCCAGAGACCCCCGAGACCTCGGAATTTTCCCCGACGCGATCACATCTCGGACGCGTCCTTCGGGAAAACGTCACGTCCCCGCGCGCCCGCGCGCACATCTCCATATTTCCGCGGCCGAATTGAAAACTGCTAAACAGCCCAATCAGGAGTGGCGATTACACGGCGCGCGCGCCGCCTCGCGCCCTAGCCGGCCGGTCATTACGCTCGTTAGCCGGCCAGCTCTGCCATGTAATGACAGTGATCAGAACTCTGTGGATTATGACTCCCCGGACCCCGGAGGATTCCGGCGCTCGGCTATGAATCGGCGGTAATCGGATTTTCGGCGCGCATTGTTCACGCGGCTCGGGGGACCTTCGCGCATGGTGTCCAACAGATGGGGCTCTTCGCACGGGGCGTAAAACGATATCGGCGGCGGGCCCGGCCGGATCGGCGGCGGAGTTCGCTTCGGCTGCCGTCGGCACCGGCACGAGTCCGAGAGCTGCCCGGCGACTCGAGCTCGACTCGAGTCCGACTCGAGCTTCCTGGCCACTTGTCCGGTAGCTCCAGCCCGAGTTTGCGAGGTTGATTCGGAACGTGGATTCGCGTGCATATATCGGGTAAGTTTATGTATCTTGAATGCCGCCGCAGGTTGTTGGAAGCTGCGACGTTCATGCACCGCGATCAGATGTATAGTCACATGGGACAAATGTGCATCCATAGAACAAGACTGTTCTTGAGCGGCGTCAAGATCCTTACAGCATAGCAGCACTGGAGAGGGCACAATGAGAGAAAGGGAGAGAGAAAAAAGAAAGAGAAAAAGAGAAAGGAAGAGATGAGAGAGAGAAGGGGAAAGGAAGCAGAAAACGGCGGACTTAACCCTATTCCCGGAGGGCTAGACGGTGTGGCCGATTCCCGGCAGGGGGGGCGGATTCGGCCCCCCGCCCTGAGATCTCGAGAACTACTCATCCGATTTCATCGCAACAAACGGCAATCGATTTGCCGTGACGTGAACTACATTTTTATAAAAAGAATTTTTCAAAATTTTGAAATTGTGGATACAAGGGGGCAAAAATGTCAGAATGGGGGGTACTTTTGGACTTCTTATAACTCCGTTGTTTATGGACCGATTTCGATGAAACTGGCATGAATCGAGAGATTATGGATAGGACTTTTACCATGGGTCCCCAAATATGAAATTTTGAGAAAATTCATGGGCGTTCACAGGGTTTCAAAAATAGGAGGATTAGTTTTCTAACAACTGGATGAACAAAAGAGGCAAACACCCTTTTTTGGCTTCTGCTAGTCATGTTATACTAAAGAAGTACAAATCGCATTACAATGTTTGTATAATGTTAGCATAGGCGGTGCCAGGGACATGAAAAAGGGGGAACTGTCATGGTCACGCGTTTCTCAGATCAACTTGTGACCTTTGACCTTAAATGACCTCCAGTGACCTTGGGGTCACTTGGAATGATCTCCTGTGCATTTAATATTATCTTTAAACGTTTTCAATCATTTCAATTCACTCTATTTCAAAAATTTCGTTCTTTGGCTATTGCGATATAGGGTACGCGCACGGACATTTTAGGTCATAGCTCCGTGACCCGACCTGATATCAAGCTAAAACTTGGTACACAAGTAGAAGGCACCCTTCTACGTCATATATATTCCGGGTTTGGCATTTGAACAAAACGGCGCCGAAATTATTGCGAAAAAACAAATTTTGACTTTTGACCTTGACCTGACCTTGTAAAATGACCTCAGGAGAACAAAAGTACATCTGCACATTGCCCAACTATTATGCTATACATCCATATAAAAGATTAAGTTCTATCTTAAAAACTCTGTTTTTGGCAGACATTTTCCTTTTACCCTGAACATGGCCAAAAATGGCATGAGGTGCCTCCCAAAAACGTTGCCTGGCTCCGCCCCTGAGCAAAATAGAATTTTGAAATTTTGTCACGGCACGTAGAAAGAATAGCTAGGAAAAGTCACCAAGTTTCGTGAAGCTGCGTTAAAAAGCCTGGAATTGACAAGCAAAAAACCCGAGGGGGGCGGATTCCGCCCCCCGCCCCCCCCCTGCCGGGAATAGGGTTAAAGCGGATATGAAGGGGATAAAAATATGGCAGTAGTCGGAAAGAGGTTTGTTGTAGGTCGAAACTCTACAATTACGTGTGAGGATGTACCGAACAGATGAAATCGTGCGTTTAGAAAGTGCAAGGGTCTGCTCGAAACAATGCTTGGCTTTCTCTTCTTGTTTGCTGTACTTTTCCGTCCAGATGTTCCTCTTTTCCCAAATAGCATTGTTTAACTTTTCCCGTTCTCCTTTTGCCACATATCTACTATTACAGAGCCTTTTACGGTTCGAAGTGAGGAGGATGTTGCATTGTTTTGTGTCAGACTGTGTTTTACACCAGTTGCGCGTTCTCAGGGTGAAAGGTGAACAAAGCCATACTCAGTTACAACTTTCCCGCTGAGCACATGCACGAAGTTCAAATTTACATTCCACCACAGCATACTCCAAAAAGAACCAGACCACAGACTCATCACCACCTGCGATTCCCTGTACTTTCGTGGCAACCGTAAACCACCGCGAACAAAGGAGGGGTATTCCGTCGCAGATTGGGCGTCGCCATGGCAACCCGCACGACAACACGCGGCTGCTGAGAGATCTCGGCGACATCGGTATACATCCAGCGATATTATAAACGCAACACCTGCCATCGAGCTCGATTACAATCATGTAATTGTGGGTTCGCATGTGGACGAGCTGCGCTAATGTCGGGTAATGGCTCAGCTGACCCTTTGATTTGCCTCGGGGCAATGAGGGACAGGCGGCCATTACCGGTCGGGGATGCCGCTCGTTTCCTGTTGGACCGGGCGGGAGAATACCCGCCGATCGTGGGCAAAAACAGATAGCCTTTTTGTCATCGGCATGACGTGCCAGTCATTTCCGCGGATGTGTGCCGCACTGCTCGCGCGCGCTTGGCCGCTCCCCTGTTCACTTACGTTCTGAATACGCCCACGCTGAATAAATGATGGCGCGATGTTTAGCGACATGGTCGTTAGCGAGCGACAGGATCCGCACGCTATGATCAAGACCGGGCCGAATTTATTGGACGGCTGAATAATGCATGGGCTGACTACTCGTCATACGTTTGCTGAGGGACCACAATTTATTCAAGATAACAAAATCCGCGGATAATTTCTGGAATTTACGGCAGATGGCCGGGGGCGCGTCTCTCTCCCGACAAATGCCGACTAAGCGGTCCGTGAAACGGCGCCCGGCACTCGGCATAAATTCGAGCAGATCCGTCGGAGATAAGCCGGCTGGCCGACGACGTTCCGCGCTATCGCTCGGCGTCGGCGGTCGTCATATCGCCGGCTGGCCCGGCGACAATGCGGTCGCACGTGTCGGACTGTTCGCCGCCGAGCCCCGGTGGCGGCCGGCTCAGAAGCCGCGCTCACGCCCGGCTAACAGGCCGTCCGTCGCGCCGCGATCGGCCGGTATGATTTATAACGGCGATAATTGCCCTAATAGGAACGGGCGCGCGCGGCCGGCGCCGACTCATTAGCCTCGGGTCCGGCACGTGCGGCGCGTGCCGCGCAAGATGAGCCGGCCCGCCCCGCGCCGCCGGCTGGAATGTGTCGCCGGCGACGAGCGCCCGTCGGCGCCGGCGGTGTCCGGTGACGCCGCCGTGACCGACGCTGCCGACGGGACGGTTTTCGACTGTCGCCCGCGACCGGCGTGCTTCAAGCGGCGCTCTTGTCGGTCTGAAGTGATGGTCTGGCCCGCCGTGGCAGACGCAGAAGATATGCCAGATTTTGCTGCGGTTAGAGGGAATGACTTTCTGTGCTATTAGTTGCGGCTCCCGACAGACTATTTAGCTCTATTAGTCTTTTCCGCCTGTCACGTAGGCATAACTCCGACGAACATGGTACGGTTTCAGCCAATGGTCTTCTTTGTCTTCATTTTCCTTCTTTCCCTCTGACTCGCCGTGTATTTACGTTACACATTTTCCAACTCTATTTCCCTTTCCGAACGAACTGCAATGTGTTCTCTGCCGTCATGAATGCCCAATGAAAGAACCAAACAAAGCCATAAACACACCTCTTTCCGCTGACCAATTTCTTACCGGGCTATAACAACAGCCCCAATAGCGCAAATGCCAACTGGAGGTGCTCACGCTCTCCCTCTCGCGCTCTCTCCCTGTTGGTTTGGCCAGTTGTAGGCCGAATCACGTAGCTATCTCTCCCTCGCCCTCGAAGTCCATCCACATCTCTCCACGTTATTGATCCGCCATCAAGCATTGCCCCAGCACGTCTTAAAAAGTCCATATTTCTGTTGTTCGACCACCCGGTTGCCATGGCGACCGGCGCTGGTCATTACGGGATTGGTTTATCAGGGGGAGGCCATCTTGGCTATGAGAAGGCAGTATAATATACGGTCGGACGTGGCTGGCGGCAGCGGCGGCCGCCGACGAGGTGAGAGACAGCCGCGCGCTCGGCCGCCGCCGCCCAGACGCGAGCAGAAACTTCCAGAGGTGGGCGGAGGGAAGTTTTCTAGCGCCGCGAGCGCCTAAAGACATCGCAATTGCGTCTTGTCGTGACGCCTTGTTCAGCGGCAAGGAGAGCTGAAGGCCTCCTTGCATGCGACAATGTTTCCGACGCAGTAACACTTGCTCTGAACGAGGTTCATGCATGTCCGGATGGCGGTCGTATTCCGGTGGCTGCCAGGGACGATCTCACATGTCGCTGTCGCAGATATTCAATCTCGGCCGGGTCCGTGACGGCCGGCTCGGATCTCATTCCGGGTCTGATCCGATGTGACGCGATACATTTGAAGCCGGAGATTCGGCAGGTCCGGCGACGGCAGCGGCGCGACGACCCCGACGGCGCGTCGCTCCTCGTCAGCCGGTCGAATCTTTGATTCATGAGCGGCGCTCAGGCTGTCGGTCGGAATCGGCTGTGACGCCGGAAGCATTCGACGCCGACAGATATTTGCCCAGAGCGTTCAATGGAGCGACGCCTTTATCCTTTTCTGTCTTCGTGTTTTATTTAACGGCCATACATTTTCACTTGCAGTATTTTTAATCCGTTTACTTTTGCAAAATCACATTTTTCTGTGTGAAAAATATCTTTGCCGTCTCCCTCGATCCAAAAATGTTTCCCCAAAAAAGTGCTGTCTCTGTCCTTTCCCTGTTGTCGCTGCAAGGTATGGTGCGGAAGCGATATTGCGTTTTCCAAAAGAGTACGGCGTTCGCTTCTCGAGTTAAACTTGTAAAAAAGTAGGCGTCCAGCAGGAACGCATCCTTTGCTTGTGTCGCGAATACAACCGACTATGACAGGCAACATCCATCCTCCCGCCCAAGGCACTATATGACATATTCTACCAACTCTCGCATTGGTGGAGGGGGTGCCTAGAAACTTCCAACCCCACCCCATCCCATCCGTTTTTTGCTAACTACCGACAAACGGCTTGAGTTAAATGAACTGATGAAGGCAAATTTTTGGGTGCCTATTTCCCAAGTAACTGTTGTCGTGACTGTCAAAAAAAAATATTCAACAGGCTGAAATTTTTTTGTAGTTATGGTCGAAGGCGTCTCATAATGTCGGGCCGCTGGGTGCAGCCGGCGCACAGACATCTTTTTTGGAATTTTTCATATTTTTCATTTTAGCATTTTTCATTTTTTCTTTTTCTATAAATACTACATCTTGTTCAAACACAATAAATTATGATATTGGTATGTTTGGAATGAAATAAGAAACATGGATGTGGTTTTTGCAAAACGATTTTGGGCTCCCAAAAGGCATATGGAGATACCCATATATTGCGGATCGGGAGGGAGGTCGTGACAGTTGTTTATGCCTAAAATTCAGAGAAATAAATAAAAAGGTATTACGGGGAGTAAACTGCAGGATGTGTTGCGTAAATCATGGATGGCTTTAAAGTGGCGACGTCCTTACCTTAAAAGAAATATATCTGCTCTCCCGGTATGCCAAAAACACACTCCTGGGAACACTTAAGATTGGTTATGAATTATCATATGAATGAAAAGTGTCTTTTTATTATCCTGGACCAATATTGCGCGCATTTTAGTTAATGTATTTATCGATAGTGCTATCGGTACGCGAAATACAGTAACACGGTACTAAAAAAGAATCTAATCAGCGAGCAGAAAAGTACGAAGGTAAATTTTGGACGCACCAGATGCTTACCCAACATTCTGCCTTGCTGTCCCAGACGCAGTTACAAATGGCAGCGAAGATTTTTTTGGCGAGCAACAATAACGTATTTCGACCTATTCACGTAATGCATACCTGCCGGGGAAATTCGTGGAACTGCAGCGGTACCCCCATTGAATCCATGATGGCCGCCTTCATAATTTTGGTGTTCATCAGTTGCTGCCAGCTTCGACATCGCTGAGGCTAACGATACGCTAACACGTTTTATCGGTGATTTCAGTGGTGAAAAAGAAACTGGAGTAAAAAATTAAATTTGGGCTGGCAGCCAGCGAACTTACCCCAGTAGAATATGGCTAACGAGAACGAGTTGGCAAGAATGAATAGTACCTACGCTTCGATTCATAAAAATGTCCCCTTCAATCGTACCTGTATACTTAAAAATCACAGTTTGAGTAGACTCACTCACTTTAGCTGATGACCTTGCTCCAGGATCCAGCTTGATACAGTTTTACTTTGAGGGTGGTGGGGAAAACCAACTGGTGCGTGACAATCAAGTAAATAAGTTCCGATTATTGCTGGCAAAACTGATTTTAGGTGGTTAACGCTCTGGGCCCGAAAATGTAACTTTATTTGAATACTTAAACATAATTTAAGTTGTGGGTGCCCAAGTCGTATTGTCGTTGCCCATTTCCACTTTGTAGGTACCGGGGCACCCACAAAGAGACAAAGAATAGAGAACTACACCCCTGATGAGAAATCGAGTCGTAGATAAATTGTAAGGCTTCTTCGTACATGTGTATGAGTCAATAATTTGTAATATCAAAGCTGTGTTCATCGTTGTCGGCAAAATATAATAGTTTTTACATCACTGTACTGAAGACTTAAAAAGCATTATCCATTTTTTGTGTGAGCCGTCACTGTTTCATTGCGTATTGAACGATACTGAAATGAAAGCCATCGAGAAAAAAAACATGTTTTGTGTGAACCAGGGGCGACGAACTATTAAAGCCACTAGTGGGACGCAGCACCTTCCTTTAACACTACAGCTTAGTATTGACCCGCATGTAACACGTAACGGCGTTGAGTACCAAGCGATGACCTAAAAATGTCCCGCGCTGTTTCCCGAATACGAACGCTTCATCTCCAGTGTTGTGAAGTGATGTGGCGCTCACCGTGCCCGGAAAATCGGCGCAGCCTCGCGGCGATGCGTGCCGTCCGGCCGTGTTTCGTACTCCAACATCGGATCGTGGAAAAAGATAGGCTTCATGAACTCAAATTCTCGTAAATTACGCTGTTCAGTTTAGACAGCAACGCTGACCTGTGCCGCATTTCATGCAATTCCGATCCCAGGGACCCTCTCCACCAATGCGAATGTGGCTCGGACGTCCACCAAGACGTCATTTCTCTTTCACAGAGCTCTCATAACTTTCCACCTTATTTGTGATCGAGGTGAGTTATTTTGTTCAGTCGACGAGTACTCGCATAGAAATCACCAGCAGTGGCCAATGAATCACAATAGTTCGACGGCGTGGAAGACCATTGGGCTAACCGTTCTCTGAGTCTAAGGGAAAGAAGTACTTTCCGAGCTGCATAGTTATGTAATCTGAGTCATCAAGTAAACCGCTACGCAACGGTCCTACGAAGCCTTCCTTTTTGCCCATGTCGTTACGGCTCCTTATCCCTTAATCTTCACCGCCATCCCTCAGTATGTGGGGTCGCGGAGCGGATCCAGTTATGTCCTCCAGGCGGTCAGGCTGACGCCTCGTCACTCGTCGCGCCGACACGTTCAGCCCTTGATCGCCGGCATTCCTCGCCGCCCCTCGGCCGTGCACGCCGGCGCTGCTCGGATTACCTCAGCGGCGCCTATTCAGGCAGCCGCGTCCCGCCGACAGCGCCGCAGATCGGCAGCCGAGCACGGGCGACCACCCCGGGCGGCGCGCTGGCCGCTACCGGTCGCCTGTTTACACCGCACCCGGCGCGGACAGGTGGCGAGACTAAACAGCTCACCGGAGCCGCTCGGCCGCCCGGCCCGGCCGCCTGTGCTGGCTCAGCTCGAGGAGCGTATGGCCGCGCCGCGGCGGCGGCCGCCGACTTCAAAGGTGGAGCGTCGCCGCGCGGTCGTACGGCCGTGCACAGTGAGCCGATAGGTCGCGAGCTGACGGCGAGCGGGCTCGATACTGGCCGCTTCCGCGGAGGATCGTCGCTTCAAAGGGAACCGCCGATGCTGTTTTACGTGATGCCGACGCGCGGACAGGTGTTTATTCCACGAGAAGCCGGCTCGTCAGGCATCATCGGCGAAGTGTTCCTCTGACTCGACGGCGTGCGTCATGCTCCATATGTGCAGCGGAGTCGTTTGTCAGAACAGATGTGTTTTCTGTGCCAACATCAACGGTCACGACCGCGAGAATGCACCAAGCGCGCCGAAACAAGCTCACTTCGATCGCTTCGCCGTGCAGCCGTGAACGCGTGAACCGGAAACTCGATCATCGTGCTTAGTTCTTCAACATACTGTTCTTTCTGGGTGCTGACACGGCGGCAGTAAGCGACAGGCAGCCTGCATTCTGTCGGCAGACACCTCCACTTTCGCGGCCGAGTGACGTCTCCTTCTTTATCAGCGCAGCTCACCGCTGGATTCCGGACCATGATCAGCGACGGAAGCTAAACGCCTCAGCTCCCGGACCCACGCCTAAAATATCCGACAACCATCTCGCGTTCATCAACAGCCCGCGCCAGCGCTGATAACGAAGTTTGCTGCGCCCGTCACGCGCCCGTATGATCTTGAGCTTAAATTATTGCCGAAACATTTTCTTATCTAAACGAGCCGGGAATAAAAGTGTGAATTTATTCATAGAGTTCTGCGCCGCTCGGCTAGAACGGCCGTTTCCCTAAAATAATGGGTCTAATAAAGCGATAAGGAAAAGAAAAGTTGTTTCCCGGGATATCACGTGCGAGAGCGTCGGCAAAACAAAGCCACGCGGCCAAGATGGCCGTCGCTTTTTTCTCTCATTTGGCACGGCATCGACGGGCGTTCGGCCGCGGCCTCCGGCGGCAGTGGCCACTCTGACAAAATGTAGGGCAGATGAGAAATACAAAACACTCGGACACAAACAGCCGGGAAAAAAGAAGGTCCGGAACTCTGCGTTATTGGAGGCTGGGTGCTTCTGCGAGCGAGATTATCTTCGAGCGTCGAGGAAAGTACAGCCTAGCTTTCAGCAAACGACGTGCAAACCATTTCGCAACCAGCAAACACAACCACTTCACGGATGTAACTGTTCCAAGCTTGCAAATCCGAGTCCAGCCATTGTTTCTACAAACTCTAAGGCACATTGGGCACGGATTAAGCTCCCTAAAGCGACGGGTTGCCAATCTGAAGCCGGCCTAACAGCGCAGGAAGGCCGGGGTTTTGAGCGCGCGCCGCGCGGCAACTACCGCTATGATTCACCGCGGGACAGCAGCAGCGAGCCGCGATATCCGGCCAGATAGCGGCGCCAGAACGAGGTGCCTCAACGGCGAGCCATCAGCGTCGGCCGGCGAATCTGGTGGCTGCCGCTGCGCCATACCATTATGATATTCAGGCCCTAATACCCGGACATTAAGGCCGAAATTGTTTGATACAGCGAGCGATGAAGCGGAAGATTATGCAGACCGGACTGCGACGCGGGCCGGCGAGGCCGCTGCACGCGCGTGACGACCGCGGCCGGGCCGGGCTGCTGAGATGACGGCCGGCGACGCGGTCCGAGGGGAGCCCAAGTACGCCTGTCGACCGCGCGGCCGCTCGCGTCACGATGCGAGGTTCCGGTGGACGCGAGGTCCGGCCCAGTTAGTCGGCGATGGTCCCCGCGGAGCCGCGTCCGCGACGTGCCGGAGGCGGTGACGTAACGGCGGTGGCGTTTTCCAGGAGGTGTCCGCACACGCCCTCCGTCTTTTGCTCATCGGCAGATTAATGGCGTCCGTTCTGCTTTAGCTGAGAGCATTTGGAGATAGAGCTGGCAGATTAGCACATGATTTTATTGTGAGACCGGGGCCGGCTGACAGCCTACGCAGACTTGGAAGACAAGTGAATATGGTTGCATGGCTCGCCTTTGTAGGACGTCACGGGCCGTATCCACCCAATGGAGACTTCCTCTGCGACCCCGGTAGAAGTGCGGCCGGTCGTCCGGTTTTGATCCACGAACCCCGCGACCTCGGCGGCGGCGGCAGTTTCGCTCTGCGCAGCCAGCTCTGACCGTCCTATCGGCCTGCACGGGCTGCCGGATATTCCGCAGCCGATTCACGGCTCGCCGTGTTGCCGGCCAGCCGCGATCGTCATCAGTGACGGATTGCTCACATTGGCGCGACGTCGGCCGTCACCTAACCGACCACAGGTGACTGCATAGGGAATCGGACGTCGCCGCCGGCGCGCGTGTGGTCCCCCCTCCCCCCCCCCCGCCGCGGGCTGTTCGCCTGCGCCAGACCGGGGAGGCGGCTGAGACTGGCAGATGTCCCGGGCTGGGCCGGTCCCTGGTGACCAGCCTGCACCTGTCTGCGCACCGACCACCGGCGTGGCACGTTTGGCGGCCGATCGGTCGGACGGGAGGGTGCGGCTCGGTTCGACATTCCTCGCGCCGCGCGGCCGGCGCTGGCGCGACGCCGCCGTGACGCCACCTGACCGCAGTCATTGTTTATGTCGCTGTGTTGCATGCTGGATGGCGTAGGCGTAAACGTCCAGAGGCCTCTCCTCACGTCGTTGTGTTGAGATGCTTGAAGTGATGTTCTCAAAGATCTGACTTAATCTTGGGTCGTTTAACTGGTGAGTAATGCGTCCATTCAAGATGACACATTTTAAAAACCTTCACTTAATCTTCCCCATTGTTCATTTAATACTCGTCTCGGCCATTTCGCCGCACGGGCTGCTTCGTCTTCCGAGCTTATCTGGGGTCGGTGACCGGACGGCTCGACTGAGTCGGGAGCTGCGGTCGGCGGCTGTCTTTGTCAGCTGAGCCAGCCGGGAGCGGCGCTCCGAACTCGCCTGCGTCCCGCCCTGGCCCGCTCCGGTCAGATGGACGCCAGAGGCGCTATTGACAGGCTAATGTAGCATCCGAAACCCGATCCGGGCGGCCGGCCGGCCGTGCCGGACCCGCTCACAGGCGCCCCGAGCCCACGCGCCGTCCGCCGCGGCCCACGTGCCCGCACGTGGCGCGTGCCGGCGCCGCTCGCACGTGCTGCCCGCGCGGATGGGCGGCGGGCCGCCGGCAGGTGTCTCGGGCTGCCACATGCGGCCCGATGGCGTTTGGCCGCCTGCGGCGCTGCCATATCGGATCTGTCCGGCCCGCGCGGCGTGAGATGCGGTAAGTGACAGGACAAATCTGCGAGTCGACCCCGCTCAAACGTCCGCCGAGATACGGCGTAATTTATGCATGAAGCGCCGGCTGTGATTTGCCACGCTCGCTGCGCCCGGGGACGGCGCTGTGACGGCCGCGTGACGGCCGCGTGACAGGCCGTGACTCGCCGACAATTAGGGCCGTCACAGGTCGCCGGCGCCGCCCGCCGGCCGTCACCAGAGCGGCAACTCTTCCGGCGCCGGCGGCCCGAGGTCAAATTATTGATGACCCGGCGGCACGGCCGCGTCTGAATGCGCCGCAGCCGGCCGCCGCGCCGCAATTGTACCAAGTCACGGATCGTCGGCCGGCCTCGTCGACGCGTCATTGTGCCGGTTATTGAAACGTCATACCGGCCGGCGGCGCTCTTTGTCGACGCAAACAAAGCAGAACAAATCTATCGATGTTCCGAGCCGCATCGAGTCCGGCGGCTGCGCGGCCGCCGGACGCCGGCCGTCGGAGACGACGCCCCTCCCCCCAGCGCGTGGCGCGGCACGCCGGCCCGTCCGCCGGCGCTATTGAGACATCAGCCGGCCGAATTAAAGTTTCATGCGCGTGTGAATCAGAGGTGGACATTCAGGCGTGCGGCCCCCTCTCGAGAGGACGCGTGCGACCTCCGGCTGGCCTTTGTCCACTCGCGGAGATAAATCTCGCCACCCCAAATATGAAATGTCCAGCAGGGGTCGCGTGTTATTGGTATTGGAGGGGTGCCGGACTGGGGACGGCGTGTCCAGCTGGACTCTGGCCAGAAGCTCGGACGGGACGCCACCCGAACGACGGCGTACGTCCGCCGTCCCGTCTGGACAGTGGACACTGCAGGTCCACCGTCCCCGCCGGACGGTGGACACTACACGTTTGCCGCAGTGGTGTCCACTAATGGAATAGCGTCTACTGCATAGTCCACTTCTCATGGACGGTGGACGCCACAGGCCCTCTGTCACCACCGGACAGTGGACACCGCAGATACTCCGTCACCAGCGGACAACGGACACCGCAGCTCGTCCATCACCACTGGACAGCGGCGTCCACTGGGTGTGTTTGATGTTAAGAAGCGTGCTGGTACGATTGGGAGTAGGCCAGTGATCAGTCGCATAGTTAATTTAAACAGCTGGAATTTCTCGAAATTGTTGGCGTGATATATTTCCTTCACTGTTCACAACACCACGCGAGTTTCACAAGGAGGTTGCGGTGCTTTTTGAAATGGAACTGTTCCGATCCAAAATGCAATGTTAAAACCTGTGTATTTATAGGAGAGAATATGACAGTGGCTGGACGCACAACTGACAAGTGTTTGGTCGACCGGCGTATCACATTTGAGGCAAGCGCAAAATACTGGTGAGTCTGAATTTGCACGCGGTGTTCGTGAAAGAGAACCACGTTCAGCCAAAGGGCAGGTGTATTAACTTAACATATATTTTCTGCGATCCCGCTGTGACATCTGACTTATTAGGTTGGAAGCTAAGTGGTTAGAGCAGCTGCACGACGCGACATGCCCACCAAACGAACACTCAACCACCAATCAAGACATGGACACATCCACGCTAAGCAAAAACGTTGCCCGGCGAGACGTTTCAGGAGCAACGTTCCCAACGCGACGTCTACAAATGACGCCCATGAAGACGGAGTGCTCTTGCACCTGCGGAAATTAATTGCAGCGGTGAAGCGACGGCACCTGCGGGCGACCGCACCAGGTGACCGCACGGGACACCTGCAGAAAACGCCGAAAACGGACGGCACCGGACGCGGTTCGATCATGGTCCCGATACCCCGTGATCGATGGCGCCGCCGCATCTGTCCGGCGAGTCGACACCGGCCCGTGTCGTCCTCGTCAGCTCGGGGGATCGGGACTCGGCCTCGGTCGCGAGGTTGCGGGCTCGAATTTCGACGACGCCAGTTCTCGATCGGCGATGCGTGCGGATTGGGCACCGGACGTCTGAGCTCAAGTTGCTGCGCATCCTGAGCCAAACTGGACAAGACTGGACCTGCGTCGGTTGTGACGCCGAGGGCGAACGACCCGAGGGGACACGTTATATTTGCGATGGCACGAAGTGGCGTGCGAAACTTACGAATGTTTCCTGCGATTTTGTCGTATATGAAGTAATGTAAGATGGAAAAAATAAGTGCTAAATGCAAGTGCTTTCGGCACTATACGTAACCATTAACCCTGACGCCGCGCAACACTCACAGCCGCAAAGCAGTCGTCTCCGACCACCGCGCAAGTTGGTGTGTAAGTTGCACATGCAGCACGTGCGGCCCCTGCCATCGGCGCCAGCGCTGCGTCGACGCGTTGGCGCCGACGGGGAGTTTCTGCGCGTCATCCGGCGGTCGGACAGCTGGAATGGCCGCCGCCGACCTGGCCACCGTCAATTAACCAATTATATAAAGGGTCAGCCTAATCGGATTCGGGCTGATTGGGGTGGTCGCGGGTTATTGGTATTCGCGATATTGGCGGCGGCGGCGGCCGCCGCCAGCGGCTAACATGATATACGGCCGCGGCCGGGCTGCCAAACAAATGAAGGAAAGCCCCGACCGGACGGGGCGCGGCCGCGTCTGGCGTGTTTGTCCGGGCCGGCAGATAAGTCTGCATAATCCGATTAATAATTGATGTAATTGGTGCGCGGCGGCAGGAGGCCGGGACGAGACGGGACGGTCGGGCGGACGGTCAGGTAATGGATGACCCCGGGCCCGGGCAGGGGCGAGCCAAAATTAGACCGCTAATGACCGGAGGCGACGCGGCGGGATGCGCTCCGGGGGCGGACGGGATGCCCGCCCGTTTTGCGCTGATGTGAAGCTGTGGTGATGCTTTGTGTGGCGTCGGACGGTCCCTGTCGGCACCTTCGCTGCTGGGTTTGACGGAAATTCGGCTGCGTGACAACGTAGCTGACGACGGGAATTGTTTATGACAAAACTTGCCGGAAGTTAAAAAGGCATAATCCTGAGCGGTTTCCGTGTACTCTTGTATCACGACACATCATTTCACACCATATAACATCGCGCGTATATCACATGACTCTTCTCTCTTGTTCGCTTCCTTCTCACGTGATATGGTTTTCGCAGGAACTGATATTTTAAAACACTTTCATTTGCTAGAAAAGTTGTCTGTGGTGCAGTAAACAAGATGTCTAAGAACATGTCACCCAAATAAAAGTTATTGTATCTGAAACATATGCCGCGATTAGTGTGTCCAGTGCTAGCAAGCTTGGTAGGTGGCAAGGAGCCAAACGGGGGACGTTGCGAATGTTTGAAGCACCGCATGAGAAGAGGTCTGACTGTTTCCCCGACGTTCAGTTGCAGGGACATTGTTTGAGCACTTTTCCGTATTTGGCACGGAAAACCGACTGACATTCGACGATCTCCCCGGAAACATTTAAGTTTGGAAATAAGTCAGCTGGGGGCATAGTAGGCAGTCGCAGTGTGAAGCGTGTGGCTCGATCAGTTGCCGTCCTCCGTCCTGCTGGGTGGGTCCGGCTGTCAAGCGTCCGAGAAGACCGTGCTAAAAACCCGACTCCGTCGTTATGTCAACATAAAACACGTTCTGTTGTGCGAAAAGTAGACATGTGCATTGTATAACGGGTAAACTTACGATGGCAGCACTGACAAGCGTTCTTGTACGTCTCATGCTGACAGTCCAACATCTCAAGCAGTTAACTACAACTTTTCTTGCTCTGTACATTACCTGTTTCTTCTGACAGCTCGTATGTCGGAACGCTTTTGTTGAGGTCTGCGCCTCTACCGGGTTTATCATAAAATATCTTTAACATGATTATCTTCCTGCGTCAGATGCACTGGCAGAGAACTGCGAAGCACAAATTTCTGCAACATATCGGCAATCAGTAAATAAATTTGGACGACGAGAAGCATCTTGAAGCGATGAGATTAGTATTGCTTACGTTTTTAAGCCTAAATTCGCCCACCAAAAAAATGGCTGCTACGTTGGTCATTCACGGCCCTTTAAGGCTTCTTCTCTCCTTTTTGATAGATCATTTTGAACGGTCAGGTATGTATAAACGCAAAGTTTTCATGTCTAACGCCTCCAGAACTTTTACTGGCAAGGTGTCTAGAGGTTTGATACTTTTATTCCATTTCTTCCTTTCCTGGAGGCAGAATAGCCCCTTTATGTAGAAAGTGAACGAAGATTCGTTTGGGCAACTACTCGGTTTCGTAAAATCCGGCAAAAAAGTTTGGACCACGAGAACTGAAAAAAACTGAAAAATACTCTGGAAGCTCATGTGCTTGTGGGGTATATTTCAACCTTCCTGCTTCGTGGTAATCTTTATCTCACTTGAAGTGTTTTACTCGTCGTTGTCAGCTGGGAAAAATAGTAAGCCTTCCTACTAGCGCGTGAGAAAATATATCTTCAGCCAGTGCCAATAATGGACCTTGCTATTCGGTGGACCCCACATTCTTTGAAATCTGTCCGTGGGTAAATGTCTAACCTCTTCACTGTCGCATTTACAGATGTGTTATTGGCCCATGGCACGGTAGAACGTATCGATATTCTATAATTGACTGTCAACCCGCAATATAAAGTGGCTCGCACCGCTGCAGTTGCAGCCAACGAGATCTCGGACACCCCGATCTTAAAGCCCAGCTTGTCTGGAGTTTTGTGTCAATGCTGAAGCTTCGGTTTCTGCAGGCGGTTGGGTTTTGTCAGAGTTAAACTGACGAGCTCCCTGTACGCCGTTCAGTATGAAGACGCAGTCTAATTTCATGGAATGTCTGTTCCTCAGATTAGCGCTGCCTTAAAACTTCGTGAACGACTTTCGTCTATTTGCTCGGACATAATAGGGAATAAGCGCCTCTAGAATCAGCCGTTTTATTCAGAACCGTGGCCGTTGAGCAACACGGTCCGTTCATGGAAAACTGACCACAGTGTAGTTTGGTTATGTACAGTTTCAGTTATACATGGATATTCATTCTTTTACTGAAATGCTCCAATTGTAAACAGGCATATCATTTTACAGCACCTATAAGAGATTACTATGGCATCACTTCCGAAAAAGTCTCTTCTTATGAGAAATATCTTCTAAAGAAACCGGCTGCGCCCGTCGCTTATTTTATTCTATTTTGTTTTGCAGTGCCCAGGTCGGCCGATAGCCTACAGTAGGTTATCAGTAGCTTTCCGGTTGTAAGCCATATCACGTCCGATTGCCCCGTAAATCGTATCGTCGACCTGTCTTGGTCAAAGTATGTCCGACCATAATTGCCAGGCCCATGCCCGCTAACCAGCACTGGAAGAGGGGCACAAAAGTGTCCCCCTCCGATCCCGGAACAGAAAGAGCTAGAGACATGACATTTTATGGACAGGATGGGGCTATAACGATTTACGCTATGTGCAATTTTCATGACACTAGGTCAATATCTTCGAGGTCAAATGGGGTCGAAAAGGTCAACTTTTGATACTTTCTCAGCCCGTATAAGCCATTCCGTACGACTTTTCGAACGAAACGGGAAAGGTTGTGCGTTTGGATGTTAAAACGTGGAATATATCATCTTCCATTCACTTGGCATCTTGACTGAGGATTTTGGGTCGAGGTCATGTCAGATCATTGACCTATGGCGTCATTTTTCATCTTTTGCAGATCAGATTTCGAGCAACACGGGGTAGCTTGAGTGTAAATGAGAGCGCTATATGCCTCTTTTGGCGTATTTCCAGTGAAGGTAGCCAACATCGGTACATTTGGTCACTTCTAGCGTTTAGATTTATGCAAGCATATATATGCATATATGTATACACATGAGTATCAATGTGCCAAACGTGTTTTTAGTAGGGTCTTTGAATGCATATTTCATATGAATCGACACATTGCGAAGCACACTTGGACCAGGTCACAAAATAGTTCTCCTTGACCTTTAATGGCTTTGAACTACATTGACCCTGGTGTATACAAGCGCATCCATGTGCGCACTCGTTTTTTTATTAGGGTCTTTGAATGCATATTCCACACAAATCGACATGTCGAAAAGCAAACCTGGACCAGGTCACAATACATTTGACCTTGACTTTTGGTGTCCTTGACCTTTACTGACCCTGGCACATGTAAGTGTATCAGTGTTCGCATACGTGTTTTTATTAAGGTTTTTGAATGCATATTTCATACAAACCGACATGTTGGAAAGCAAATCTGGATCAGTTCACAAGCCGGTTGACCTTGACCTTTGGTGACATTGGCCCTTATTGACCATTGCTTTGGTCTTGGTACATCCATCACTTATGCCCGAATGACGTCGCCTGACTGTGTTCAAACCGTAATCCTAGGTAGAACGCTAGTCCTTCCACAAAGCTCCCATTTGTCAGCGAGAACCGTTATTTTCGTTATATTTACTTGATTTCAAATGCTTGAAACTTTAAAAATGTGATTTTCGTTTTTTTGCGTCAATCGACGAGATATTCAATCGCCATAAACGTCACAAAGTAGCAGCAACCAGCTCCGATCCGTTCTCGAAACTTTCAAGGAAAACAGATGGGGGCACAAAAAAACTCCCTTTTCTCGAGCGGGTGTTAAGTCGAACCTTGATCTATAGAACCAGGAATGCGACCAAAACTCATTACAGCAATGGACGTTTCCCACCTCAAGAAGCCTTCTTCCAGTTGCCGCCTTCATTTATTAATGCTGAGTAAGGCATAATCCCATGGACACTAGCAGGCTGGCAGCACAGGCAGCACCTATGTGGTTGGCCACGTTCATTCGTTGACAACTTTATACCATAACCTTACGTGATGCCCTCATTTGTTAAGCCGTCATGAAATTAATTATTTCATCAGTCCCTTCCACAGACGATGACGCGACAACCAGCTTCCACGCAGCAGAGACTGCCTCCGAACATAAGACGTAAGCATTTTCACCGCTGTCCGTCACAAGAAAAACCTCCGAAACATGGCCGCCGGCCGATCTCCGGCCATCGCCGCGGACGCACGTCCCACGCGTCCGCGACGATGACCGGCGCCGCCACGCGACGGCCTGACCCGCATCGGCCGGCCATCACGGCTGGAATCAAACGCGCGTCCGTCGGAGGCGTTTTTGCCCCGCCCCCGAAACGGGCCGCTTATTTACGGCGCCCTGGCCGGCCGCCGGGACCGAGGCTGCTCTCAGGCGACGGCCGCGCCGCCCTAACGAATCGCCCGTCCGGCCGCATCGGAAATGCAGGCGCGGCCGGCCGTAAAGCGCGCCCGTCACACCGCTGCTTTACGGCTCATCTTTTACGGGCGCTTTTTGTGTCCCATTATTTATTTTATTTCTGCGCTTTCATTATCGGCCGGCCGGCCGGCCGGTCATTTCGGCGTCGCCGGCCCCGAGATACAATGCCGCCACCCGCCTGTTTACTGCCCGAGCCACTTCAAGTGGGCCGCCGCCGGAGGACAACCCAAAAGGCGCCTAACGACTTTTCCGCTAATACGGGACGTTAATAAATGACAGGAACCGATAAAAATTGACATGGGATCCGACTGGCACCGGGTGATTATATAGTTTAGGAGCCGTAAATCGCCGACCTGTATGAAAATCGCGCCCCCCTGGCGTGCGGACCGCGGCGACCGCCGCCAGAAATGATGACTTCTACGTGACGCGACAGCGTGGGACGGTGACAACCGCCCGCCGGGGCAGGCCTTGAAGAGGGCCCGCCGGGAGCTTTGTTTGCGACGCGCCTCGGATGTTTGTTTCTCACAGGGCGGACCCGGGGAAAGTGGGAAGGACGCGGACCGGGCATTCAGAGCAGACTCGTTCGCCGTGCGGAGGCCGCGAGGGCCGTGCCGGGTTGTCGAAAGCAAACAGGGCGCCGGGTTATAACAATAACTTTCATGGTGATGGACGCGCACAAAGAGCGACCCAGTTCTCTTATCAGATCAGATTTATGTTCCGCTAAAAAGGCGTAATCTCTCAAGGTGACTGGGGGTACATGCGACCCATTATCCAGCCTATCTGCGCTTTGTCCAAAAAAGGATCAGACAGGCGATGGAGGCCTATGAGATAACTGGATGACGCATATGGGCAGGAGTCGTATATGGGACGCAGTTCTCTGGAATAATGTTATGGGAGCCTTGATTTTGATGTTTACTCGACTGGATGCGTAAAAGCGTGTTCTTGGTGACTGCCTTTGATTTGCACCGAATCGTGCAACGTTTGAATTTTAAGAAAGACGTGTGCGCCTAGTTTTATCTTTTCTTGGAAATGATTTGCTCTAGGATGGCATCTGAAGGAACCAGACGCTGCCCATCCAATTTGTTTTATTACTGTTCGATAGTATTTAAGTGGTCATTCAAACATCGCTTTATGGTTCTCTAACTACTCCGGCAAATAGAAAATGATAATTCCGACGGACCTGGCCCCTGCGCGATTAGATCCGACCGCTACAGCTATATCAGTCTCACTCGTAAATCGTGCTTTTTCATAAGGTTTTTACCAAATGACTATGGCGTAAACGTCACCCGTTAATGAAATTTCTTCTGTTCGAGAGCTGTAAACGGCCGATGGTATGTGGTGGCGGTTTTACGCAGATGCCGTGCCCTGTGGGAAGCTGCGGGCCGCTCTTTAACGGCGGCCGGCTGTGCAGTTTCGAGGACACCCACCGCAGCACGGGGACGCGCACGGCCTTCAGATCCGGAGATAACAGCTCAGCTGTCAGGACCGCATAACTCCCGGATTCAGCGGAATGCGTTTCACGAGCTCCCTGGTGTGTAGTGTGGATTCCTTTACCCTGTTTATTGTAAAACGGCCGACAGTAGGCTTCCAAATCGTTGTGTTAACCCTATTCCGTGCTCCTGCCCGATTAATCCTATTCCATGCTGAGGGGGAGATTCTGCCCCCCCCCCGCGATCTCGAAAATCATTTGTCCGATTGCCTAGCGGAGAAGGTGTTCGATTGCCTGATGATTGATAGCAAGATCCACATTGAAAAAGAAATGTTGAAAATTTTGAAGAGGGAGGGGTAGGAGATCGAAACAAGGAAATCAATAGAGGTTTACTTCACGAACTTTCTGATCACACTTCATGACCGATTTTGTTTTTCAAGTCAGTCGACCAACAGTTGATAGGTTCATCACATATGTTAGGAAGGGTCTGATTTTTAAAACCCATAAGCGTATCCAGGGTACATGAAAAGGGGTATACATCCTTGGGAAATATTAATTCATTGAATGATATTTCTCTGATCTGGTAAGTTTATTTCTGTTCGGAAAACATTTTCGCCTGTTACATGCCACATTTATTCATATGACAAATGCCCATGGACGTATTCAGTTATCAGAAAAGGTGCGATAACGTTTTACATGGAGAAGTACTGGTAATTGGTTAACATATTCAAACATATTGTGACCACTATATATTCAAACATATTGCGTTTAAACTTGACATTTTGAGACCATAAGTACATCACATTTCGAAATGGCAGAATCACAGGCGTAACCAGGACACATAAAAGGGGTACTTTTCTGAAAATGTGAGGTTTTTTGCCACATATTCTGAATCTGGTGAGATTACGCGGGTCAAGACGTATGTAAATAAACGCATATGTGCCATATGTCATATTAATTACACATTGCAAGTGCTTATAGGCTGATCTAGATACCAGAAAAAGAGGGGTCAACAGCTACATGGTGATAGCTCTGTTTTATTCTGCAAATCGAATCATAATATTTCAGGAACAAAAATAAATCAAACACATCCTTTTACATTGCCCTGGAACCGCTTCTGATTTTTGTTTTCACTAAAATATATGGCATTTGATCGTAATGTATGTGGGACTAACAAAACCAGTCACACAGATTCTGACGTCTGTCAGGCCCACTGAACAAGTTACTGGACGAAATATGACGAAATATGTTACAGGCCGAAAAAACGTTGCCTGGAGACACCCCTAACGGTATATATGGTCGAATTATGTGCGTAATTTAGGATGAAGACGTTGTCTCATACTTTTTTTTTATTTCACTCATACAATGAGCCGTAAATTTTTAGTAAAAGGGAAATATGAGTACCCTTTTACATGCCCATGGATCCGCCATTGACCAACATTTCATAAAATACTTCATTTTTTAATGAAATACCTGATGCAAAATTACTTACTAGAGTGTTAAAATACTTCATTTAATAAAGCATTTGACATAAAAAACTTAACCCTATTCCCGGAGGGCTAGACGGTATGGCCGATTCCCGGCAGGGGGGGCGGATTCGGCCCCCCCTGAGATCTCGAGAACTACGTATCCGATGTCATCGCAACAAACGGCAATCGATTTGCCGTGACGTGAACTACATTTTTATAAAAATAAATTTTCAAAATTTTGAAATTTGTGGATACAGGGGGGCAAAAATGTCAAAATGGGGGGTACTTTTTGACTTCTTATAACTCCGTTGTTTATGGACCGATTTCGATGAAACTGGCATGAATCGAGAGATTATGGATAGGGCTTTTACCATGGGTATACAAATTTGAAATTTTGAGAAAATTCATGGGCGTTCACAGGGTTTCAAAAATAGGGGGATTAGTTTTCTAATAACGGAATGAACAAAAGAGGCCAAAACACTTTTTTAGCTTCTGCTAGTCATGTTATGCTAAAGAAGTACAAATCGCATAACGATGTTTGTATAATGTTAGCATAGGCGGTGCCAGGGACATAAAAAAGGGGGAAACTGTCATGGTCACACGTTCTTCAGATCAACTTGTGACCTTTGACCTTAAATGACCTGCAGTGACCTTGGGGTCACTTGGAATGATGTCGTGTGCATTCAATATTATCTGTAAACGTTTTTAATCGATTAAATTCACTCTATTCCAAAAAATTCATTTTTTGGCTTTTGCGATATAGGGTACGCGCACTGACATTTTAGGTCATAGCTCCGTGACCCGACCTGATATCAAGCTGAAACTTGGCACACAAGTAGAGGGAACCTTTCTACGTCATATATATTCCGGGTTTGGCATTTGAAAAACTGCGCCGAAATTATTGCGAAAAAACAAATTTTGACTTTTGACCTTGACGTAACCTTGTAGAGTGATCTCAGATAAACAAAATTACATATGCACATTACCCAACTATTTAGCTATATATTCATATAAAATTTTAAGTTCTATCTTAAAAATTCTGTTTTTGGCAGACATTTTCCTTGTACCCTCAACATGGCCAAAAATGACCTGAGGTGCCTCCCAAAAACGTTGCCTGGCTCCGCCCCTGAGCAAAATAGAATTTCGAAATCTTGTCACGGCGCGTAGAAGGAATAGCTAGGAAAAGTCACCAAGTTTCGTGAAGCTGCGTTAAAAAGCCTAGAATTGGCAAGCAAAAAACCCGAGGGGGGCGGATTCCGCCCCCCTGCCGGGAATAGGGTTAAAACCGTGCAGGGTATAAATATTTCGATCATTTGCACAGTCCGTGACATTATAAAGGACATCAACATACTTCATGACCACGTCGAAGTGCGTAATCCCCAGAAAGAAACATCCTGGGGCCGTGTGTTTGTGTAGCCCCTGCCCTAGAAACCCAATACACCTAATTTTGAAGTACCTATGTACGGACAGTTTACTGAATGCGTAAAGCAGCGGCACGCCCTAGAATTCTCTAAGAGGAGTTAGGCCTTTGGCCAGGGTCTCCGTCTTGATTGGGCCTTCTCGTTCGGCAACATGCATCGCGTTATACATATATATATATATATATATATATATATATATATATATATAGATAGATATAATATATGAGATGTTATTAGCTGTCAAAAAGCCAAGAAGCGGAGACATTCTTCACAGCTCAGAAGGGTCCCTTGTAGGTAAGCAATGGCTCCAAATCATAGCACGTGCATAAAATGCACGTATAATGACAACACAGACGCGTCCTATGGGAATTAACTTACTGGGAGGACTTCACTTACTCGAGCTTGTTCGTTCTCAATTGCATTCATGGACACCAGGCTTGTAAAGTGGCACGCAGTGCTAAATGTTATCGGATACGACGGCGTCTGAAATGTGCTTATGTTGTTCACAGGCCCGCAGAGGCCTCCTTCACATCTCAGCACGAGTCCGCTGTAGGCAGACCAGCACTGATCCTCCCTACAGGTCAGCAAGGGCTCTTTGTTGCTGAGAAAGCACACTGCATGCACTACAGGAGACCAACTTACAGGACGCCGTGGGTCCCTTTACAGGCCGGCAGCGTCATGGGTCCTTTACAGACGTGCTGGGCCCCTCTAAGGACCAGTCCTGGAGGCTTTTTACAGGGCCACTAAGGCTCTAAAGGCCCGCAGGGGCCCCTCTACAGGTCGGCAGAAAGTTCCTTTACAGATCATCAGAGGGCCCCTTTACGGGCCAGTGGGCTGCCCTTCTACAGGCCAGTAAGGCATCCTGTTGGTCTGTGGAGCCAGCAGCAAGGAAACCCTAGCCAGCAGGAGGCCATCTAGAGGCCCATGGGCGTGCCCTTCACAAGCTAGCACGGGCACTCTATAGGTTGACCAATCACCAGGCAGGAATCCATCTGCAGGTGGGTAAGCGGATTCGTTACATTTCAGCAGGGTCTCCCTCAGTAGTCCATCAGGGAACTTTTCACAAATTGTCATGGGGTTTCTGTAAAGGGTCCCCCCACCAGCCCGCAGAGGGCCATCTGCAGGATGCTACAGGACCCCTTTACAGGCTAGCTGAGGAGCTTTCCCATGTTGGCAGCAGGCCTATCTGATGGCCTGCAAGTGGGTCCCTTCACAGGACGGTGGGGGCGTCCTGCAAGCCGGCAGGGCCCTCTTTGCAGGTCAGATCGTGTCTTCTTCACATGTCAGCAGAACCCATTAGCTGGTAAAGTAGCCTCAGCTAGTAAGCAGCTCTTTAGTAGAAAGGGTTCCTAATGATGGGGCGCCTTGCTCGAGGGGCCCCAAAGCAGAGTAGTCGGGAAATCCTTCCACGCCACACGCGGAAAGACACCTTTCAACCCAAATTCGGGGTTTCTCCACGCACAGCGCCGAGGGGCTCCGGATTCGGGCCGAAGGGATTCTCCGCCCTAATGAAGGGACTGCAGCCAATTACTTTCCCTCCCCCCGGATGCGCCTCTGGCTTAAAATCATCATCAAACTGAGAATTTCGTCTCTGTTGACAAGACGTTTAACGTAGCCATTCTGGCTTTTTTTTTTTTTTTTTAGAGGAAAGCAAGGTTAGGGACGGCACAAACGAGAACCATTAGCAAGAAGGCAGTTTTACTTTCGTCGGGTAACTATCGACAGGCCGTGGACCCGAGCGACGAAACTGGTGTCCGACAAGGAGAGGTTGCAATGGTCTAGCCAGAAACGGTTGTCAGGGACAGACAATGCAAGACCTGTTTACCCATTGAAAGGCTGTTTTCTTTTTTGAGCATTACCACCGAAGGAATTTTAGTGAACAGAATAATGAGACAGCATCTTCGTCGCCTGTTTGGTCTTTACAACAAGCTCTGCTTAGTAAGGACTCTGCTCCCAACGCCTTCCGCTACAGAAAGGTTCTAATCAAATCAAAAATAAGAATGAAAAAAATACATTTATGTGCTCTTTTTTTGGTTGGAAAACCATGGAGGGGGGGGGGCGTTATTGTATCTTGTTTACTTCGCTGACTAGAAAACAACTAGGCTGCCAGTTTCCGCCATGTTGAATGCAGTTGTTCACGTGTCAAGTTTTCAACACGTTTTATACAAAAGATTCACATTGTTCGCGTCATGAGCAGTTGCGATAAGTCAACAACAAGTCACTCTGATTCGGGATAAATTGTATGCATACAGTTGATGGTTTCAATGCGTAAATAGTTGTTATTTCAAAAGGCTAACAGATTTGTATAAAGCAAATTCGAATCGCCCAAACAGTATAGTTGGAACTAATAAACCATAACACAAGAGTAAAAACAGCAGTCTGACAATGATGGTCCACATCAACAAGGTAATGTTCCGTAGGAATCCTCTTGGTTACGTCTTGCGGGACTTATAGATTGTAAAAGTTTTTGGTAGCTTACTGACAATGTAGTTCAGACACAAAGTGAGCAAGTGAGCTCTTAAATGGGATAAGTCAGTCACAATGTAGTTGATTTGTTCAAGTTCTGCTTGGCGTGGACGAAAACACTGCCTTTCTTGTAGGTTCGGTTCAAGTAAATTGGCGGACCAAGCAGAACATTACCACATACTGCGTCCAGGTGTGTAAAAACACTTAATTTTGTGATAGGGTTATACAGTGGGTGGCCTTTTATGACATGTCATTTGGTGAACTGTGGGCAAGTCTAGTAAACTGGACATCATTGCCACCTTCCATGTGCGAATGAGCGTTAATAAACAAGGACCAGAACAATTTTAAGGCCACTTCTTTGCATCCCAATACATTGCTTCGGTTAAAAATTTTCAAAGGTTTGTTGGTTCACTGCCCTATCTTTCCCCACGGGCTCGTACACCTTTGCCAGCTTTATTTTGTGAATGCTTGGCAAAATCCGTGGCAAGATGTTGTGAAGGAAGACTCACGTCAAACGCATCCAATGCCGGCGGCGCCACGTGATATCTTTAGAGCATTAGCACGTCATGTGTTCAGAAAATAAGGCAGAAAGACAAAATACATTTTAAAGAGAGTGGAAGCCCCGGACCCGGGAGGTTTTTTGATGTGTTTACCTATTTTCCAAATTTCAGCTTCCGCGTTTTTATTGGGATAGTTGGCGTTTGCTGGTTTTACTGTGGTATGGTTTTTGATATTTAAATTGTAGGGGAAACTGCCCAGTTTGTCCCATCTTTTCGAAGACCGGGTACTATGACCATGATAATTGGAGAAATTGTCTTATTTCTTTCTGATATACCTTCTCTGGTCTTTTGACCACCGTAATGTCCGGCGTTTTAAAACTCCAGTTTTTGGCACGATATTGCAAAAAGCGCAGTTAGGGCAACCCTGCCATATTTGCGCCACATGACGTACCTAATTGCACCACCATAGAGATGGCACGTAGTTCCAGGTATTTCGGTGGCGCAAAAGGTATAATGAACCACTATTTGGTGTATGCTGAACAGTTTCATTCTTATTCTTTTTGTCAACACTTGCAGACAGGTCGGGAGAGGTGTTCAGATCCCCAAAAGATGCTGGGCAGTCCCATGGAGGTGGCTAGGCACATCCAGTGGGTTTGAGATCTATACCCCTCTTGAGATCCGAAAATGTTTCCCTCCTTAAGCCCAAAAATGCAAATGCCGAAGTAAGGCCACCGAAATCAAAAGGATTTTGGGATATGAAAAGGGGCATTCCCCCCTTCAGGGTCCATCTGAACATGTCAGTTAGGGGGCAAATTCCTGCAGAGGCAGGTAAACCCTCGATGGAGAAGGGCGCAGGAAGTTCACCTGACCCCTAAAGGCACAGTAAGTGCGGTCAGCGGCGAGCCACCTCGTCTCAATGAATTGGCTAAAATCTGAAACACATTTGCCCACAAGACTGATGGGAGGTCCTCTTTCATAGGATGTTGCCAGGATTCTTGGCCTGGGGGCTATCTGCGAGACGTGGGGCGATGATTACATGGTAAATAATAAAAAAAACATTGTTTGCATTAGTTTCCGCGGCCAGTGGGCGACCGGTGCTGGCTGGGTTCCGCGAGGGAGGTGAAAGCTTAGGGCTGCAGCCCTTCCAAGAAGGCTCTGGCGACATTTTTGCCTCACTCTCAAGGTGTTCCCTCTGCAGCCGAAATCCCCCCCCCCCGGAATTACCGTTTTAAATGGCTCCCGGAAACGTGCAAAACACTGGAGCAACCATCAGCACACCGTCAGCTAGTCCTGCCCCGATTGTGCTGCTGGCGCAATAAGGCCCGGCAAATGGTGGCGCAAAAAAGGCAATGGTTCTACCACAACAAAACTAGCCGCTGGAAAGAAAACGCGTGAGCGTATCATCTCCATTCTGTTCCAGTGGGAGGGGTAATTCCACAACGGAAGCAACGTATAAGAACAACTTTGCTTGACGGTATTAATAGCGCAGTTATACACGAGTAACACAATGCAGAAAATTGCTTCAGACTTGCACTGAAACTTCACGGAACAACCATACGTCTGTATCGCTGATAGAAAGGAGGAAGAAGGGATAAAATCTGCAGCCATGCTGTCTCTCTCAGAAAATGTCCTTTATCTGTTAATCATCTGTCTCATTTAGGAGATAACGCGGGTTGGCGCAATTAGGTAGGTGGCGCCATTGGGCAGCTTGCCCTGCAAGTTTCTTCCAGAGCTTACCTTGCCTTTGAACTGTACGTCTCGTGGAAAAGATATAATTTCGTATATTATATATATACTATATATATACTATTACATATATTAATGTATACAACGTTTTATATGCATACATACTATACATATAATAAAAAGTGGTAATATAAACAATTAAAACAAGAATGAAAAAGCAAGAATGACATGGCATAAGTACGATCAATTTTCTCTGTTTTGGAGTTCAAGCTCTGTTTGTATGTAATTTGCGAAATTCCTCTTGTGTGTAATACAGTGCTTGTATACTTCGTTTCTTTTTTTTCTTTTTGACGACATAAGCCACAAGCGAGAAAGATAAGAATGAAAAGCTGCTCTGGGTGCAGCGTAAGTTTCAAAAGGGGAATCACAAACAGAAGTCACTCAAACAAATTTTCTATTTCTTCTGCGGAGCCGGCCGTCGCCTATCTTCCCGTACTCTACCTTACCTTAACACCTGAAGATGACCTATAGCCGAATGTTTGCACCTATGGCCGAATATGTTGGCTTTCCTTCATACCTTTTGTCTTGCAGGTTCATTTCATTTCAGCTAGGCCAGTCTTTTCATATTTTGTTCGTCCGTGATCATCTAGGGCTTACCATGTACAAAAGGCATCATCTGTTTGTTCTCATCGTGTTTAGCAGCGTTTGCCACCCGTTTTGTTTCAGGCGAACAGTTGACAGTAATGAAACTAAGTCTGTACACACAGTACTTCGACATTCAGTAGGTCAGAAAACGCTTGAAGAAAGGAAACCTCAAACAGTCCACATGTTCTAGTACTGCATAGTCGTGCAAGGCTTATCTCATGCCTGGAACCTTGGAACCTTATAGCCAAGTCTCTGTGTGGTCCAAGTCACGCCGAAATAGTTTGTTTGGTCGTGGTGAAAAATGGCTGGAATCTTGGGATGTAATCGATATTTCTAGCTTTCATGCCAGACAGATGACAGTGTCAGACATCACAAAGCATGGTTTTTACGTGATATTATTTGAACATGCTTCAGTTTTATCTTGTGATTGGGTGCAAAAGATATGGCTTGCATTCGAATAGAACGTTTGGCTTGTGAGCAACAGGTTGCGTACAGAAATTTGCAAATCACACAGGGTCTGTACGAAAAAAGCTCGGAATTCAATGTATGGGCACGTTTTGCGTGTCTACAGAGGGTACGTCTCGCGGCAGGAAATTCGGTTCAGTCCCGCTAGCATTTCCATACAGTGTTTACAGATATGATAATCCGACATCTATGAATGATGCAAATGAAATGAAATCCATTCCATTTTTTACAGCAAATTTGAATTGATGTAATCCGTCACCAGCGACACCTCATGCATGTTTGGCGCATCTGCTGAGTCGGTTGTCAGCTTAGGGTGACTGATGTTAAAGATATACGGTATCAAATGTGCATATATTATTTCGCACTTTTTCAGATCCAGCTATGCACGCTCTTGGTTGATTATGCAAGCGGCTTGCACCAATGGACGGTGCATGCCTGTTTTTCGGAAGTGTGAGGCTCATTCGAAGATCCGATACCTGTCTGCTCTTGCTGACATCTGCGATGTCATGACCACGTCACCGTTGATCGCAGTGTTAGCGTCCGATACACTGCGGACAGGTGCAGTCTCCAGGCGTGTGCTGCCCTGCGGCGCAGCATGCGCGGCGCGGCCAGGCGGCTGCGCGCCTTCCCTCGGATTAAACGAGGCCACCGCCTGGCGCACCGGCGGCCCAGGTGGGACGCGCGCCGTTTTTGTCGACGCCGCCTGCACAAAGAGTGACATGAATATGGCCGCCGCGGCCGGGCCAGCTCTATTTACCTGTCCCGGCGGCGGTCGCCTCGCCTTGTCACGCGGGCGTTTTTCGGCCGCGGCGTTTTTCTCGCGCGGCGATCCCCGGCGACGATTACACGACCCACAGCCCGATAAAGGAGGTGCGGATTTGTTCACAACAAACGAGTGCGTATGAATCCCAGTGGCCGCGCACCGCGAGTGGGCGCACGGGCGCCCCGGGAGGGGAGGGGAGGGGTGGCACTCGGCCGGCCGGCCGACGCCGGCGGCGGGGCGGAGTTTTTGCACCGGCCCGTTCCCCTTGAGCGGCAGAAGTGACGCACAAAAATAGGCCCCATATTATCATTTTGTCTGGAATTTAGATTTATGGCCGCCACATCCGAGGTGTTGGTAACAGATATTTCTGTCAAAATTAGCAGCTCGCTCACTGTGTTTCGGGGGCGGCGTGAAAAACGGTGTTTTATGAGCGAGCACGTGCCGTAAGGTAGTCTGGAACTCGTGAAAAGCGGTAGGCGAGGGGACAGCGCACGTCAGGCCCTATTTTAGAAGCCGCGCGCTTCCATACATCTGTCCTCGTTGCGCCGTCCGCCGCGAAAAATGGAGTAGCAGCGCCACTCAGCCAGACAATTTCCTCAGCCGAGTTTGCCTCCAACTTCGCGAGAAGAAGCGCTGGCCGCCAGCGCCGCCTGGGGGCATAATCGCCCCTTCTGCACGAAAAACCACCGCCTGTCAATTAAGATTTTTCCCGGAGACTTATTGTGTCGGGAAGTTGAGCGCGCGGGCGCGTTCCGAGCGCTCGCCGGCGCACATCTGACTTCATTGAGCGGCGGCCGGCGGTCGTCGCGGAATCCGCGCCGGTCGCGCCGCCCGTCGCCGGCTAACAAGGCGCTCTCGTCTGTCGTCGCCGGGCGGCGCGGCGCGCCCCTGTCAATACTGAGACATGCGACTTTCCGCGTGTGTTAGCTTTAATGTGGCGCGCCGCGCGAGCGGTTATTTCCGTCGCGCTGATCGCGTCACCCGGCCGCCGGCGGCGGCAGCAGCGGCGCTGGCGGCTGCGGGCGCAGCGCACGTGCACACGTGCACCGGCGCGGGGCGCGGTGTGCGGTGGCGCACGTCAGCTGATTATTTGGATGGATTTACGGGCCGGTTCGCTGACGACGCCGTCGCCGCGGGCGACTGGTGCGAATTGAGAGGGGTGTGGCGGCTGGAGGGTTTATCCCGAATAACTTCTCGGTATGAGCCGCGACGTATCCCAGATGGCCACGACTCAGCAGGTCTTTGCTGTCCACGACACGAAAGGTGTTCGTAACAGTTTCAGATAAGGACTTATGCTATGCGAGGTTTTGTTTGGCTTGCATACGTGACATTATTTTTATTTTGCAGAAAGTATTGTGCTCCTTGGCCCTCCAAGCTTATCAGATACATTTCTGTCACGGCCTTTATGAACTGTTTCCATTTGGATGTTGCTTGGCAGGAAATGATAAATAATGAATGTCTCGTGCTTTACATGCAAGTTAAATGTGCTGCTGCCAAGTCTGTTTAGAATGTGCAAAGGGATCTTATTCACGAAAATGGCCCTGTCCGCCGCGCCTCCCTTACCTGAATTATCTGGAAGTCGTCTCTATACAACGGGCGTTGTGTCCGTATGCTATCCATCAATATTCATTCCCAGACGGCACTGGTATTACATGCTGTCGTCTCAGACATCTTGCCAAAGGTCTGACATACATTCACATTTGGATCCCACCAAGTCAATAAAGAAACAAAAAAATGTGCCGCCCGGGAGGTCGACCACTTCGCAGCTAATTTCGCCCCAGTTCGATCGGCCGCCCAGCGCCGGGAGACCCCCACGCCTGCCGACATGTGACTGACACTGAACAGCGAACGTGGCGGCTACACGCCGGCCGGCGCCCGCGGCCGTTTGACGCTGACCTGCCGCGAAACTTCGCGCGCCGCGCCAAACGCAATTACGCCCGTCCCCCGCCGCGCTCCGTCCGTTTATCTTAATGGGAAAGCACTGTAGGCAAAACACGCGTACATATCTGGCGTATCGCCGCATGGCTTGTCGGGCCGTCGGCGGAGTCGGCTCCGATCCGTCGGCAGCGGCCGGCCGAGGCAAAAACGGCCGGGGCCGGCTCCACCTCGGCGCCCAATCACGGGCGGTGGCAACTTCTCCCATTGATTTTAATCCGGGCTTTGTTCAAATAATCCGGCATTGATTGGCGCCGTGCTGATTTGTCTGCCGCCGGCCAGTGTGGTCAGCGCGCGAGGCCGGGCCGCGGGAACGGCCGCAGGGTGAGGTCAGCCGGCGGCTGTCGCCGACGGGATGTGGTGTTCAGAGGCAGCACAGGGCGACGGGGTGCTGAAATCAGGACAAAGAATGGAAGCTGTGAGAGTGTCATTACGAGGAAGCAGCATTACGACTATGATTCTGCATGAACATATTTTAGGACGCCATTTGCATTTAACATAAATGGAGAAGCTTACGCCTTTGGCGATAGAAGAATAAGTCGCCCTATCCAGTAAAACACGTGTAGGTGGTTAGTGAGAGCTTACGAGGGACGGAAAGTTTGCGTTTTATGGCCTCAAAGACAGCTCATGTGGTTGACTATTTCAGTGCCAAAGATAGCACAGGCGGGATGCCAATGGCGAAGTCAATGGCGCAACCGTGCAGTCGAATTAAGTCCAGAAACTCCAGAAATCCCAGGACCTGTGATGGCAACAAAGAACTTCCTGCACTTGGGTGTACTGTGACTGTTTTTTAGCCGCTCTACCAAGCTTGAAAGACACAAGGACGCAAAAGATAATCGTGGTAGCGGGATTCTCCCCTCATTAACGCTCTCTGCCTTATGCAGTCTGCCATCAGCTCTCACATTCATTTGTCATACTCGCGAAAGCCATTTTTCCTAAACTGTGTTAGGTAAGCCCATTGATACTTATTTTTTATGAACATTTCTGGTGCCAGTTTTGTAAAGCTGTGTGGTCTTGGTTTCCCCAATCTCTATTCTACGTTTTGCGTTGGTCAGGACTGCTGTGCGTGGGTCCAGAAAAGACACCATCCCATAGCGCAGCCGAAATACGTGTCTACTCCTGGACTCTGGTCGCAATACTTATGTCGATGTCTAGTGAGGGTTCCATGTTTAATTACTATGGTCAGTTCTCCGGTTTACAAAAACGGCAAATGCTGATCAGACATTGGTTATGAATAGTCGTCCTGTCGATGGCGACTACAGCATCAGATTCCCTCACACCGAAAATCTTAGTGGTGGAAGTCGACGATGATGAACGTTTGGTGCCGTTAGGCCTCACATGAAAATTAGAACTGTGATGCGCTGGGAGACGTTAGGTGGGAGACGACGTCTACTCTTCCTACGATAATTTAAGCCTCTGCGTAGCAAGGGCACCCCCTTCAGGTTTTTCCGCTATGGCAAAAAACGGAAAAACTCAGAGCCGCCAAATTTGCAGAGCCTTTTTATCATCCATTGCACATATCCTATCAAAATTTTGCCACCGAGTCAGGTTAGGTCATTGACCAACGTTGGGTGAAAGGGTTAACCCCCAAAAAAATTGGGCCCTCTATAACTTTTCCGGGGTAACACAGGGTTTGCTAAAATTTGCAGGAGCCGTAGCATACGACGGAAGGTACAATTTGTGTATCTGAGATTTTTCGGAAAGTGCCATATCATTGACCTGAGGTCAGGTTAACTTTAGCCTCTTTTTGAGACTTTCTCTAAAGTTGAACGGGTTTTAACGGGATTGCGATGCTCAGATATTATCAGCAACATGATCCCTCACGTGCGCTATTATTATGTAACCAGAGTACCCGTGACCTTGGGTTAGGTCATGACCCGTCTCCAAACGTTTTGCCCATAATTGGTAATTTGAAGCTGTACGGGGTTAAAGTGGATGTTCATTCCGAACGTATGGTCCAAAATAATCTTAGGTCACAATATAGGGCAAAACGAGGTCACTAGAAGTCATCCGAGGTCATTGACACTTTTTGACCCGAGCACTGCACTAAAGAGTTCGTGGTGGCGTTGAATGGGTCACTGCAATGTGTAAAAACGTTGCTAGAGATAAACTGCGACAAGAAGGTTGCAGTAAAAGAAAATTTCTGCATGGCCATGTGCAGCTTACTTATCACTCCCCACGGCAGGCGCATCAAGTAACGTCGGAGGCCCTCATGATGGACTCATGGTTCTATGGTGCACTCATATGACCTCTCTTGGCCTCCACTGACCCTTTCTGAACCCTGAAAAATGTCCCACTTGCCACGTAGACCCCGCTAAAACTTTGCATTTTTCTATTTAGTAAAAGTAATTTGATTTAGTTTTACTTACCATTTGAAACTTTGGTCTTAACTGACCTCAGATGACCTTTGGTTCAACATGAAATCGTGCTTGGATATCTATCGTGTGCCTGGGTATCCCATCAGTACCCTCTTAAATGCAAGTTAGTTACAAGAACATGCTCGTCAATAAGAACGAAAAGAAGATGTACATTTCACAAACATACCATTTTGCAACGATGACTTGACCTGACTTGACTCGCACTAAAGGTTAAATAGAGGCAAATTTACTCTTTAAAAAGATTGTTTAAGTTGTTATTAGCTATCGTACAAGGCATAGTTTGGAGCAAAATAAGGATTAGTTGTTGGACTATTAAGAAACAAGAAATGAATAAATTTGATTTTTTGGCTAAATTTCCTTTCAATATTGGGTTATTTGCAAAAGTATTGCCGTTTTCGGGCTCTATCCTTCAAGCGCTTTGAAATGATGCATTTTTCATTTCTCTCCGATACATCATTCGCGAGTTAGAGGGGGTATTGAAACACACACACACACACAGGTACGTGGAAGGTGGATCTGACCACCGAAACGGGGCGGGCTAAGGAGGTGGGGGGAACACTCACTAAATAAAACTGCGTTCGACGGATAATGGTCAGCAAAATTGTAGTTTCTAAAGGTAAATGCCGAGTTTATACACATATCGATAATTTAAAGATTATAGCCTGTCACATTAGATCAATGAGCGGAGCAGCTCTGGCCAAACTAACCAATCGGCCGCTCAGATTGCCGAATCTAAATGGCAGGGATAAAGACAGTTTTTTCGAAGAGGGAATGAATCAGTCTTTTACGCAGCAGTCGGGTAGAATGATAAACTGGCATTATGAACGAAAAAACTTGCAACATCAGCGTTCTGTTAAGACGGTCGCGTCATAGTCGTTATTAAACTGTCTACAAACACATTGCAGAAAAGACTGTTTACTGAGGTACTCTCTAAACCCAGCGGCTATGTAATCTTCGGATTGTGCGCAAACACGTATTTTCATGTCACTTCTGAATCATGCATGTCATGAATCAGACTTAAAATGCATCTTTTCTCCAAGATATCTCTATAAACGCTGCAAACAACTGATGAGTTTTTCTTTTTCCCCACGAGGGAGCCGGATATAAAACATCAATATACAGGAAAACAGTGAAAAAGTCTCGATGAAGTGTTCGGGAGAAGACCCAGCGCATTTCAAAATTACACAGATTGCAGTGCGGGGCAGCTAGTCTGGACCAGGAGTTTTTTGAGGGGGTGTGGCAAGTTATTTTTTGTTATGTTAGAACGCGTCCAGTGTTTGGAGACTGCAGTTTTCTGGGCAGGTGTGTGGTGAACTGGAAGAAGGAACTTTAAGGAAGGAATGAAAGAAGGAATGAAAGGAAGAAACTGTTTAAGACTGAGCTGGAGATAGAATCCGTGTGCCAGTTGTGCCGCGAAATCCCTCATAAGTCTGACCGTTGAGACGTTATGGTAGTTCACGTTTTACGAATCGTGTACAAAGTATAGGGTTGTTTCTATTCCAGACAACTTATCTGGTTCAGCGGAACCAGCTTACAGTTTGAAGCTGTTACTGAAGCTGGAGCTATTGATGCTCACGAAATGTGCAACGGAACCGTTTGCATTAAGTGGTAGGACGTATGTCGAACTTCGGATACAGATGGAAAATTTTATATTTATAATGTTCGGTCCGGAGTGTTGTGTTCATTCAGAAAGTGTTTGTATAAAGAAAGATAAAAGACTATGTCTATAAAATAATTTATGTTCAGATGTCAGACAAAACCGTCATTTTGTCGTCAGCACGACGCAGTTTTCCCAATGTTGGTTTTGACAGCGATTTGCCAATGAATATTACGCTTCACAAACGTAATCCCACTACAAGAGTGACACACCCATGGGTGTCTGCTACACTCTCTCGGTTCCTCCTCGCAAATGAGCAAAGTTGAAGGGTCGCCGTTTCTAACAAGTATTGGAAAAACATCCCCATGGCCGGCACACACTTCGTCTGTCAGACGTCTCCCATCTGCCTCATAGTGCCAAACGTCTGTCACTGGAACAATGCCGGGTTGCTCTGTTTACACTGGCGCGTCTTTACGGGGCTTGCCTGATAAACAGCGCCGGGGGATTAGCTGTCGAACAAAGCCGGCGGAAGGGGAGCGAGGGAACACTGACACTCCTGCCTTCCGCCTCGCGTAGGTGTGCCTGAGGGAGGGGCGTAAACAGGATTTCTCCAGGAAAGGGGCCGGGGCAAACTCGATCTCTCTCAGAACTGAAAATTCCTCGGATTGCGGCCACTTCATCTCTTCATTGATAACTTTTTTATTTTCTTCCATCTTAGTGCGTGAAGAAGCGCTACATGTTTAACCTTAGAGGGAACGTGGCGCCCTTACCTCGCCCCCTTCGGCTCCTCCCCAGGCATGAAGCACCACGCAGTACCATAGAAAGTCTTTTCACAGAAGATCTTCGATACTTTGCTTCAGAAGCCCCGTGGACCTTCGTGAAAAGAAAAGGATTTTCATTGTCTGTGATCTGCATGACGCGGCTGAATCCAACTTCTATCGGGAGATGGCCGAAGAAGCCATGTTGCTTCTCTCAGGGCCTCTCGCCGTGTGCGAGAACCTGTTCCTTTGATGCGCGCCCACTCGACTTTGAAGCCACCCTGCAAACAGTCATAAAACCGCTTCCAGCGCGACGCGCCGTCTGATTTGGCGCAGTTTCATTAGCGAGCGCCGCCGGCCACGGCTCGTTAGAAAGTTTTACATTAAAAAGCGCTCCACTTTTGCATCTCGCGCGCCGGGTAAACAGCGTGGCGGATTGGCATTTTATTGGAGACATGAAAGCGACGGCGGGGAGGAGCTTCGGCCCGGGGGCTCGGGGGACAGCTGCCAAACTCGCTCAGACGATGCGGCCAAACTGCTGGCTTATTAATCGTGCCGGTCAGAGTGAGCTGATGGCATGCTTTTGGCAATGACGTTTGGCAGCAGAACTGTTTTGTTCTTGAGGAAATTGTTTTGTCTAGGTCTTTTTTATAACGCTAGAATCCCGACAATTCCGGAACTCAGCATTAATTTTTGGAGTTCCATTGAAACATGCAAACGCCTGTGGACACAGCAGACACCGAGACGCCATTTAAACGAAAGCATTGTCTGTGTCAGGCAGTTGGAAAATGTGCCATCTATCCATTATATATCCATTATATATCCATCGCGTCGAGAAAGCGAGCGCCTCTAACATCATGCCTTTCTTCACCGGGCGGCGTTCGCTGTGCTACGCCACTTTTTCGCCACTCACAAACCGCAGCCTCCATGACATTCTGCAGAGGGAATGCACCCTGGAGACACGCATGTGAACCCACAGAAGAATGACTGCGGTGACCGTCATCGCTAAGGTTGGTGCATCTCCCGTCTTAACAATGCATCGTCCTTTAAAAACTGCTCAGCATGATAGTCAAGGTATGTCAGTTCAGTCCGTCTCTCAGTTTAGTGCTTATGTGGTCATCACGTTTATTCATTTCAAGGGGTTTGACAAATATATACCTAAATCAATAAATGCGCTTTTTCATTTGGGAACACTTGGGTGGCGGGGTGAGGGTCCAGCAGCAAGCTCGGCTTAGTATGGACGTTGATCCCAGACACTTCAACACAGAAGGGCATGATTCATAAAAAAATGTTCCTATTTGTTGCGCTTTAGTTCGTGAAAAGTCGCTAACGGCACCATCGTCATAGAGACTTTAAATTTAACATGGTTTCGCCATTTCAGCCAAAAAGAGCATGTTTTTGTTAGGTCAAGAACATGTTAGCATGTTACGAAATATGTTAAGAGAAGAAGAACTCCCTAGGACTACTTCAGCTATATACTCACTTCTCCATGCATAAATCGTACTCACCATTGTATGGTACCTGTTTGAACTTTCGAAAAAAATTGGATGAATTCAAGCAAGTATGCCAGGCGTTTTATGGAACTGTTTTATTTTTATGTATCTACCATGAGCAGATCCAGAATTCTAGAAAAAGGAAAAAACAGGAGAAAGAAAGATATCAGGGAAACAATGGAGCACAGAACTTCCTAAATCCAAATTCCCCGTAAAATCGAATAAATGTCCGAAAGCCTGTAAAAAAATCAAAAAAGATAAGGTACACCTGACTTCTTCCGCATATTGTTTCGGCACCTTACGAGGGTTGAACATTTACTTTTAACTCACAGTTTGTGCTCAGTACCATTGTAGATATAGGAAACCAAATAAGTTTAATAGTGTCAGCTTAAAATCGTCAATATCCACAACAAAAAATTTAGCCTAGCCCCAGGTCACATTGACGTTTCTTTCCTGGCTTGGGTGGAATAGTTTTCTTGGTCTGACGAGTGATACGCTTCGGTTAGGTCATAATTTGTATCTTCGTGAAACGGACTAAAGATCTGGTTGGCTGCTATCCAAATGCTATTTCTTTCAAATTTTGTTATGGTTATTCGTAGTTACCTTGACTATGTTTTCACTGTCAGCCTATAGCATTTTGCCCCGGTAGGCCCGTTTATTTTGGACTCGATGGACTCGATCGAGATATCGACAATGATTTACTTAAATGGAATCATGAATATGCTTTGAGCCTTTGAATTGGGTTCCAACTATCCTTGTATTCCCATACGTTTACTGTTTCCAGCAATCGCCAAATACCTCCAGAAATGAGAGAACGGAAATTTTGCATGAAGTCACCGCACCAAAGTTAAATCTGAACAACACCCGTGGACAAAACCATCAAGGTTTTGACCGCGGACTAAAGATGCATGCCAGTCATCTGCACGTGATCAAATTTTCATCAACGTGCCTCGCCACTCAAGAAAAGAGTATATGCGTTGGGTAGGAATAAAGGCACTGGCTGTGTCAGTGCGGATCCTAAATTGAATACGTTACCACGTACTAAGATACCAATATGAAATAGGAATTGATGCTATTACGTGAAGAGAATTCAAACGTACTGCATGCAGTGCCCTGGCCAGGAGGCCGTAACCAAGTTTCTATGAATCGTAGGAAGAAGGCAGTTGTTCAGTCTTTCCCGACCAAAGTTCTCCAAACCACGCAACTGAGTCGTTACAACTGTCTACATTATCCAGCATCGTAAACGAGACGACGCACAGCGCAAACTCCCCGACGGCCTTCGCCTCCGCCGTAGTTGGCCGCTTCTCGGATAGATGGCTCTGCCTGTGCCTCGCCGGCGGGCGGCGTCGGCGCGCGCGCCGACGATAAATAATATGTCATATGAAGAGCGGCGCGCGTCATAACATTTTGATGCCGGCTAATATCGGGCGGGCGGGCGGCGCGGCGCGTTATGATTGGCTGGCGGCGGGCCGGGGGGCGGCCGCTGCGCGTCTCCAGACGCTCGGCCGCCGGCCGTGTTGCAGAGGAGCGGGCGGCGGCCGGTGGCGCCGCGGATTACGGGCGTGATGGAAGCGCCGCACGGTTGGCTGGGATTAGGCGCGCGTGCAATTTCTCGGCAGGGCAACTGGTTTAGGAGATGACGAAGCTGCGGGACGCCACGGACGGTGATAGGCGACAGTGATGCGGTGTTGATGCAAGGCTTGTTAGTGGGAAGTAGGAGCGGAATGAACCTGGTGCAAGCATGCAGAGAAATCATGAGGCTTTCTTTTTGGTCACTGCCGTAATGAACCTATATGAAGACATAATTTCGGCACGCCCTACAAAGACAGACAGACAGTCGAACGTAAATTGAAATGTTCCAGCACCAAATGCAGTCAGTGTAATTTTATTCACTTCCACAGATGTGTAGCAGCCACAAGGCAAGTAGGACAGTGGCCCTATCAACTCGGCGGCTCTGCTTACCACGAATAATTTAAACAATAGTTATTTGATGCTGTTTGGAAATATGGGCGAAAACTAAACCTACTCCAATACTACCACATTTCTACAGACTTTGGAAACTTCATCGTCACGCTGATGAACCGCTGAGGAACTGCGCACCTCAGGCATGGGAGGTCCGTGACGCCCTGCCTACATGAGGGGTCATATCACAGTCCGGCCGTCGGCTGAGCTGTCCGACCGTTTCTCAGGGGTGTCGAACCCGATCGTCTCGCCGTCTGCAGGGGTGTCCGACCCGGCTGTCTCGCCGTCTTCAGGGGAGTCCGACTTAGCTTTCCTGCCGTCTGCAGGGGCGTCCAACCCGGCCGTCCCGCCGTCTGCAGGGGTGTCCGACCCAGCAATCGCGCCATCTGCAGGGGTGTCCGACCCAGCTGTCTCGCTATTTCCAGGGGTATTCGACCCGGCCACCGCCGCCTTCAGGAGCGTCCGAGCTGCCTCACCACGTCCGCCGCGTCCACCGCGGGTTAACGACCACGGCGTATCGTGTCATCTTCGGTCGGCGGCGGCGCGCCCCGGCCGGCCGCGCGCGCCGCCGGAAGCGCGCCGTAAAACAAAAGGCCGCGGCGGCCGCGCGTCGCGGGCCTTTCACGGCCGATCGGCGCCGATTCGCCGTGCGACCGTCGTCACGCCGCCGCCGGCCGTCGGAGGCGACGGGCGTGACCCGCCGCCGACGGCCTACGACAGAGGACGCGACTCGTCGCGGGGTCCGCGGCCGCTCGCCGGGCGGGCGCGTCGAGACCGACGGAGCCGCGCGGGCCGGCGGCTCGGCGGCGGCACTGGCCCGCATGGTTCTCTCGTTGCAAGCGAAAGCTCAGGACTAGCGAGCATGCATCATCCCGTCTGCTTTGCGCGCCGCGGACAGCCCCAAGCGCGGTCCCGAGCTTTCAGTCCCGGCGCCCCGGCCGGGGTCTGCGTCCCGCGGCTCCCGGTCGCCGCCTCCGTCGCACCTGTGCGCGCCCTCGGGAGGACCAAGCGGCCGGCCGCCATCGATCGGACGCGGGGACTCCCTCGAGATGTGTTTGTCGCGGGCCGGAGAGGAGCGGACAGCCGGCAGAGTTGTGGCCGTCATCCCCGGAGAGCGGTCCGACCCCGCCCGGAGTTAAGCTGCCGCCTCCGGGGACTCCGGAGACGCTGTTTTCCGCACCTCTTGACGCTCAGTCCGCCGTCGCCTCTGCGCCACCGGAGGTCCGCTATCGAAACTCAGTCTCACTTCGATTTGACGGCCGTTTTGACAGCCCGTCGGGACGACTAGCCACCAGCATTGCATTGCGTGGGAATGCCGTAATATGTCCAATGTATTCAACGCAAGTGTCAAGTGATAACTAAATTACCTGATGAGGGAGCTGCAAACAGTTGTACGGTGGGGAAACTTCCAGGTCCTGCTGCTCCTTTTGTGGACTTTTTGGCTTAACTTTCGCCATGAAATCAGTTATTAATTGGAATCGCATGCTTGGATATGACATTCAGGGTGAAGCAACTAAGCTTGATTAGAAGGAGCCCGATACCAAATATCACATTGCCAAATCACACGTTTTTAATATAATCATAATTAAAATATGTCCGTGCACGATAGCATATTGACCAAAGGCGATTCTCTCGACACTCACAATCTCAAAAGTCACAAAATGACATCAGTCTGGAACATGCATGTGACCTCATATTACGGAATATGTCGTTAATTAAAAGCGCAGGCAACATACTATCCTCCAGCTGGTCCAACGTCGTACCTCAGGGTGCCGCCGCAAACGGCCAAGTTTCCAGCCGCTTCCACTCTGCGCTCCGACAGCAGCCGGCTCGTGTTAAAACTCCCCGGCTAATCACCCTAATGCCGCTACACCGTTTCCGACCAGCTATGATTTAACCCCGGCCCGCCATAATGAAGCTAATTATGAGCCCCAGATAAATCTCCTCGCGCGTTTTTCCGGGTCGCCCCAAATTATCGAAATTAATCAGACGACGCCGGCGGCGATGAAAAATGAGCCCCGGGCGGCGCGATCGGATTGCACGAGCGGAGTCGTCATTTGCATAGCTAATCGCTGCGTCAATCTTGCCGGGTCGTCGGCTCCGGCGCGGGGCGGCCGCCGTCGACCGGCCGGCCGGCGGCGCTCCTAAATCGGTTCCCTCGCCCATAGAAACCGCACTGAAATATGTTATTGATCAAAACGTATTACATCCATTAGTTTTATCGTTATTAATAGCCGGTGCCGGGCGGCCGAGAGCGGCGCCGTAAATCACATCGACGGGAAGTTATAGAATTCCGCCGCTGGTCAGTCCGCCCGCCGGCCGGCCGCGTCGGCGGCGACGGCCCGCGTCGCGGTCGACGGCGGCGGGGAGCGGGTCGGGCAGCCGGCAGCGAGCCGCCGGAGAGTAGGGAGAGAGGAGGCAAAGACGGAGAGAGGGGGAGGGAGGGAGAAAAGGAAGAGGGGAAGAGAGAGGGAGAGAGAGAGGGAGAGAGAGGAAAAAGCAAGGAAGAGGGAAAGAGGGAGATGAATGAAGTTAGAGAGGGGAGAAGAGGAAGTCAGAGAGAGAGAGGGGAAGAGAGACCAAGGTTGTATGACTGCGGTAATTTGAGCTTCACGTTTATGTTTTCCAATGACAAATCCATTAGATGCTTTATCTGGCGGTGCTCATTTCTGTTTGCCCGAAATTACTGCTGACTGCCAGAAAACTGTGCTATTTAGGCTGTTGATTCCATTATATGAAAGACATCATCTCGTTACTTCGTCGTTGCTAGCTGTGGTAACATATCGCTATTAACGTGAATGCAAATCGTGGCTTTGCATATCTTTCAAATACACAAAACATCCCGAAACTAAAGAAACGAAGTTGTGTGCGCCTTCTGTGCATGGAAAGCGTATGCCCTCCAGACACGGAATTTACGTGATAAATTTTATTCGAGATTTGCGGAACCAAAACAACTGGACTTACAAAACCTGGCTATCCTTGCGTCTCATACCCTTCAACACAATATATTTATCGATTTCATTCCGTTTAGACCTCCACATTGCACGTAGTTATTCAAAGCACAGATTCGGGGATTGTTTCATAGTGCGCCATGCTTCAAAGGAAGAGCAGCGTGTTAAAATGTCAGTCATCCCTGAAAGAAACCTAAGCGTCCTGACGTATTGGAACATAGCATCCTAAATATTCGTCATAAAGAAGCGACGCCGGGCTCGGTAATGCCCACGTTTAAACAGTAGCGAACAGCCGGTGAGCGATCATTGGGGCCAGAATGACTCGGCTGGAATCCGGCCGCAGCGGTGGAGGTAAAGCCACCCGGAACGGCCGCTTTACGATCGGCCCGCATCAGGCCGACGGCACGTGGTGTCCTCCCGGCCGGCGCAGATGAGTCACGTGACCTCTGACGTCAGCGGGTCATCGTCGGAGCCGGCGACAGGGCACATAAAGCCTGGTCGGGCGCGGCGGCCATGTATCAGGCCGATCAAATATTCAGACGAGGGCCATCGACCTGAATCAATACGAGGACCGGCCGGCCGACCGACCGTCGACGGATGGAGGCCGGTGAGAAGACCGGTACCGGTGGGCCGGTACCGGTCCCGAGTTCCGGTATATTGTGAGCAATGAGGAACACTGCAGCCTTCTCTGGGGTACTGGTGCGCTGCAGTGCTCCATGAGAAAACTGACTTCTCTCCCTCTCTCTCGGTGTTTCACCCTCTTTCTCTTTCATTTATTCTTTCTTTTTTCTCTCCCTCTCTCTCTCTCCCTGTCCTCTCTCTCCCTCCTCTCTCTCTCTCTTTGTCTTTCTCTCTCTCTCTCTCTCTCTCTCTCTCTCTCTCTCTCTCTCTCTCTCTCTCTCTCTCTCTCTCTCTCTCTCTCTCTCCCGGGCCCTCGATCTACCTATCGAGACTACATTAGCGGGCAGAGCCGACGCTGCGATGGACCAGAGAGCCTCCGTTTTTACCTGCCATCGATTGCCGCCCGTAAGAACGACGGCACCGACGCATCGGAATCGACGCGCAAAAACGCCGCGGCCCGAGGTCCAACTGGAAGAGAAAACAAGGCCGAGACGCACCGCAGGCGCTGTTGTGACCGGGCAAATGGCGGCTCGCTTGTTCTCTGGTATTCTGCAGCTATGACTGTGGCTGAGCAATGGCAGCACCAGAACTCCAGCCATGTCCTGTGGCTCCGGTGGTGGCAGCGAATGGCGGCACCACAACCTCCCGGTGTGCTGCTGCTCTGGCCAGACTGGGAGAATGGTAACACCAATTTCCGCGTGTTTTGCAACTGTTTATGACTGCCATCACCAGGTGAACGGTGGTAGGAGCTTCACGCTTCTGCTGCCCCACCGGTGGCATCCACTCATGCTGCCGGAGACCAGGCACATGTTCACTCCTGTGTCGTCAGATCAGATGAGTGTCGGTTCAGTCCTTGCGTCGTCATCAGTACAAGCGAAGCCACAGGCCGAATGAGTCTTGCTTCAGCCAGAAGACAACAATTAACTGAGCCGTCGGCCCGGTCGGGTTGTCACGCTTTCTGCAAACTTCGCTTCACTTTCGTAAACTTCTGTAAACTCGTAAACTTCGCAACCACTGGGCATCGAATCATGAACTTTTCATCAGAATCATGTCTTTAAAATTCGTGAACCTGCATTTCCAGTGCGTCACTTTGTAGCCTCTCTTATCTGCGTAACTGTTTGGGGAGTACTGTTTTCGCTGGTAACCCTTACGTTCTGCCGGTGTTTTTGAACCTCTCAGTAATGACGGTGACAGTGGGCCAGTGTGATTTTCAGGCTTACAAGTCGACCTAAATCCATTTCTATTGGAAAATGCGTTAATGGGAAATAAATATTCCGAGCAATATTTTCAAATCCACTCGCAAATCTGAAGGCAAACTCGGTTGGCAGCACTCGTGATGCGTCCCTACAAACTGTTTGATTCTGTGGGCTCTTCAGAGTTCAATAAAACTGAGTTTTTCAAGTGCATGGTTGATGTGTGCTTCCTTAACGGAAAAAAAATGCTGGCATGTATCTTCAAAGGGACTCCATTACATCCAATCTGCGGTATCATGACTCCGTTTCGAAAAGAGAGAGAGAGAGAGAGCACATGGGTCGGCAGGGGACGCGCCAGACGGCCGCGACACCTGACGCCGGGAACGTGGCAAGCAGGTGCATCCGTCATCGAGCCGGATATCCCGGGCGCCTTGAGGCCCTGTCCGGTTGGGACAGCCCCTGTGCCGATGTGAGGACGTTTCGGCTGAACGCCGTGTCGCCGCGGAGGAGCAGGAGGTCCGGCACGGTCAGAACTCCACCGCAGCGCGACGGCCGAGCGACGTTGTCCGGCACGGTGAATCACGCAGCACCTGGCGCTCCGTGAGGCCGGCGTTGTCGACGGCCGTGTCCGGTTTGGCGGGCCGGCACGGTGTAGGCGTCCCCTCCCCTGCCACCCGCCCCCGAGCCGTCACCTGTCTCCAGACGGGGCCGTCCCGGGACGCGAGGCCGGTCGATCTGGCGTCAGCCGTTCGCCAGATTGAGGCTGCGAGCTCAGAGGCCCTCCACACAGCTTTGCATTCAGACCCTTATGAATAATCCCGGCAAAGGCGCTTCAGCCAGATGAAGTCTATGGTTTAAGTGTCGCTCAGCGCACGACAATATCCAGCGTCGATTTAGGCATTAACCACGCTCTCTCGCCGCGTTTCACCCCTTTCAAAGGCCCCTTGACTCATCGGTTCCCCAGGGACTGGAGTGTTTTAAACCATCTTCACATGTATGAAGCGAGCAAATAGAATTATGGAGTTGACACTTTTTAATACAGATTGTCGGCTCTCATATTCGTCCCTCGGGTGGGGCGCTGCCGAGCGGGCACACACAGCAGATGGACGAGCAGACTGGCAGAACGACGGACAGACGGATACAATAGAGAGAGTGCCAGCAGACGAGCGGCAGGGCCACATGGCGCGGCAGGGGAGAGAACGCAGACGGAGAAACTTCCCCGAGCAAACGCGTACGGGAGGAAGATGAGGGTGCAAGAAGCATGACCATGAGACACTGATGCAACTCCGGACCCCCACAAAGTCATGAAATGGAAGACGGTAGTGATTCTAGTTACCGCATCGTAGGCTTTTCTGTGTAGCTTTGGACGTAGCAGAAGGAGCTCAACACCGCAGCTGAAAGCGGCGTGAGTTACTGTACCTTTAAATGAACATTATTTTGCTTCTTTTGATGCGGATAACGAAACTTACGATAGCGAAATATCTTTACGACGCACTTATTTCACGCAACAAATGCAGCGTTCAAACCATTCTGGCGTGAGTGATATACGTGTTGGGATGCATGCATGTTGATGAAAAGATTCTGCACCATTGTCGTCAGAAATAGTCCTTTACAGGGAAGTTAAAGGTGTATTGCAAAGTGCAACGTCCTTTTCCGTCATTTCCTTCAGTCCCACATCAGATATTGAGAAGTACAGTGCCGCATTTGGAACAGACCGGTGTTTAACAGTCGAACACGCATGATGAAATCCACGCTGGTAAAATGTTTCAGATCGGATATAGCTTTAATCTTGTACCATTAAGTCAATCGTCCTCCCTTCAATTTACTCTCTTTTACTTGCACGGTTTTAATCAATTTCCCATAAATGAATTTAAGTCTCACCAAGGGTTAATAATGATCCTCCCTGTAGATATTTACAATGCAAATCTCTGTCCAATGATAACATTTCCCGGGGGACGCGGGGTGGAGGAATACCTAAAAAGAACGAATGACGCATATGATGGGAGCCCTGTAAACCAGTAGCGCTGCAGACAGATCCGCTGCAGACCATTGTCGCGTCAAAGAATTTCATTAATGAAAGTCAGCATCTAGGCGAGGGCGAAAAACAAGAAAACGCGCAGCTTTGGGATGGCTGGGAGATATTTAGCCCGCTGGAGCTGCGTTTGAGTGGAATCGTTTGAAATAAGAATAAGGCAGACTCGCTGCTGAAAAACATTTGTTGACAAGGAAAGATGGAAGTCGGCCGGATTTCCTTTGTATGTATTTTTAAATAAAACCTAGAGAATATTATTTACCATCCTTCGCGTTGTGTTATTCGATCTCATCGTTGTGGTGCACTGGAACAGTGTCATCCGGCGCCGATGTTAATGCAGCGGAAAACATCATGTTACAAGCTCAAAGTCACATAAAACATCTGCAGCAAAGCTGCCTAACAGGCAGGATTAGTTTACAATATATTTTGTTCGCTATTCGTGCGTTAGAATATTAAGACCTACTTACATGATATGTGCCTCAAAATTGCTGACTCCAGCTTTAGGTAAAAACTCGCATAGTCTGCGGCACTCCTAAACCGTTTGCAAGCAGGCATAAAACAAAGTGTCGGCCTGTACCTCTGGAGGGTGGGTCTGCACTCTGTAGCTACCCACTCAACGGGAACAACTAGTTGCCGCTCTATCGTGCCAAGTTCTGGTCCAGCTGTCTGGCTGCGCGCGGACCGGCACTGGCTAGGACCTTTGGTCTTGCCCAAGCGCTTGTTATGCAGGAGATGCTCGGATTTTGTTCGACATGAAAACTTAATTTGTCGGCCGTCCCCTCGTCCCCCGCCAACTGATCGCAGTCCTGAAAATGAGGGGTCTGCTCTCCAGACACCTGTTCCCTTCCATAAAAGAATGATAAATCCATTACGGGGAGTGATTGGGCAGTACGATGAAAATTAATGACAAAAGCGATGATTAATTTCGACGGGACCTACGGGCGCTGGACTGCGGCAGGAAGCAGCGCGACGGTCGACGTGGGTTTTTGGCCGTTTTTTATATAGTTCCTGATGGACGACTGCGGCGTTAAGGTTGAGTAATTAGTTTTGTCGGAGGACCTCGCATTGTGTGGATCATAAGTCGTCGCGGACAAAGGTGGGAGAGTGACTGGTGACTTGTTCGCCATCTTCTCTGTCCTTTGAAAACAACGCATGGGGTGAAACTCGTATCAATGAGTGTGATAATTTGTCCTCTGAAAGATACCGCTGCAGTTGGTACTAGAAGGCTGGCTTGAAAACGGACAAGCACATTCAGTTACGTGGATGTGATTCACATGTTCTGAATGTGGAAACCAAGTATCTACTGAAATGGAATAAAAAACATGCTTTCATTGTGTAATTTGGATACCTCCAATCAACACAGCGTGATCGGCTGTTTTAGCTATATCAGACATAGCGAAGTGCACTAGTATATCGCCATAGTATCGTACAGACTGGACACCATAGAGTCGTAACAACGGCTAAGAAACGTGCCGACCGGTCGATATATTCCAGCGCAATGATGAAAGCGCACAGCCATCGAAAGGGGAACATCTGACAGATTGATGGAAAATGCCGCTAAACGGATAGCGCGATACAAATAATAGCGGGCCCGCGACCGGACGGGACCGGGCAGGGGACGGGGGACGGGGGGACGGAGCGTCCATCTGTCCAGCCGATGATGACGCACGGCCGGCGGAGAGCCGGGCCTCGGCGCTGTCCGCCGCTCCCCGCCGACTGCGCGACGACCGTCACCGGGGAGCCATCGGCGGTAATGCTGGACCGGCGTTTTGATGGCCGTGGCGCGAGCGACGTTACGCGCCCGGTGCGTCGCTTCGTACCCCCCCCCCCTGCCCTGGACACCGGCGTGGGCAGAGGTCGGTGCCGACGGTGAGGAAGGCGTAGGCTGCACGGCGGCAGAGGCTCCGGGTGAAGCAGATACGGATGAGTCTCTTGAGTCGTGCGAGGATGGAGCGGAGGCCAGCGGGGATGGCTGTGCGCTGCAGCCCTGAGCGAAGTATTGGCTTGGTGTTTGGACGTTCGGATCGGTGACCAAGAGACCATATGGACTGAAGAGACTTGGTTTTGCCCGCAACTAGACGAATCGTGGTCATGTTTTCGGCGTTGCGTACTGTTCAGCTGTTAGTTGGGCCAATATCGCACACCTTTAACTTTTGGCTAAACCTGCCAATGGTGTCGAAAAAGAAAGATCATCGTGTTTTACCAAATCGATCTTATCAAGGTAGGCTTGCACGCCTGCGGCGCCGCGCTTCTCTCGCAGGCTGTGGGGGTTAAAAGCTATGCTCGCAGACACGTGGTGTGGTTAGCGAGCAAAGTGGAACAACAGACGCGATCCCCTCTCTCTTAATGACTCATGCGGGATGAACACCTGTGCGACTGCCGATTGCATTGCCGAGAACCTCAGCCGTCGCCCTGCATCCCTCTCGTATCCATTCGAGCCTCAAGGTTTCGTCACCGAGTGTCGACATCAGGGCGCGTGTGTCGAACATCACACGACTGAGTCCAGTCTGGCCGCGGCATTAGTTTACACAGATATTCACTTTCACTCTGAACGTTTTCAAACTTGGCGGGCCAAGGTCCCATTTAGTTCATTTTCCGTCGCGCAGCACCAGATAGATAATGTTAATGTTACCCAAAATTGGAGGAACTGACGTCGAGGAGGCCTTTTTCATACCAGTGCTGCCCTATGTTGTTCAGGCATCAGCGTAGCCTGAACATTCTGTGAACAGAGTCAAACAGGTTATGCACTAGAAAAATAGTTAAGTCGTAACATGAAGCATCTCACTGGATTCCACATGTTCATGTTGTGACTCGCGCAATATGCAGTACGACTGATGCTTGGTGGATGTGCGCGGTGAAGTGGTCGCCTGAGTGTGGCGAAAGCCCCTTGTCCGTGTTCCTGGTGGACCGTCCGTGAGCACAGAGGAAGCGTCTCAAAATGGCGACATCGGCTCACGGGCAGGCTATTTCCTCCCCCACCGCATCTTCAGGTGCACGGCTTTGGTACACGCCGTCCGGCGGGGGCGACCGGGGAGGGGGAGGGGCACCCAAGCAGGACAGATCACTGCTGACACGGTGGGCCACATAACACAACCTCCCGGCGCCGCTCTATCGCATCGCGCGCCGACCACACTGGCGGCGGACGCCGTCGTCGACACGACGCGGCGACGCGGCCTGTCGCCCGCGACGGCCGGCGGCGGGGCGCGGCCCATTTGCGGCCGGCCGGCCACTTGTTGACCGTGTCGACGGCAGCTGTCCGGCGCCCGCCGCCGGCCGGCCGGAGCCATTTTAAAGATTGCCGGCAATGTCAATATGGCGCCGATGACGTCAGCGCCTCGCCGGCCAGTCCTCGGGGCTTTGATGCGGTGCCGGACATGGGCGGACGCCGCTTTGATGATCTGCATGTGATGGACGGTACGTCGGCGGCGCGGCCGTGATTCAGGGGTCAGGTGAGCGGCTCGGTGCACGGCGTAACGGTTCGGCCCGCCGGCCCCCCACGGCCCAGTGTAACCGGGTGTTTTCATAATCCCTCCGGCTTTTGTGAGCCATCGGGTGCCCAGCTGACCTTTGACTGCGCCCCGATTGGCCGAGGTGCTATTTTAAATTCATCTCGGCTGCTTTCTTTGCAGCTGAGAAGCGTGCGCCTCGCGTTACTTGAATCTATGCCGTTAAAATGCAGGACGCGACACTGAGGATAGGAATTGAAAACACCATTAGTGTGTCTTCGCTGGTTACTGCGTCCATATTTTTGAAGCAGCCATCTTCCGCTTTCCCTTTTCTTTTTAGCTTTTCTAGGAATGCTGTTTTTTTCCACAGTGATTAGTAAAATCAGGGCACCGAACATTAATCTTAAGGAGTCAATGCAAGAACTCCAAAACAGACAACGAACCGACTTGGCGTGTTTCTCTGTTCAAAACATGCTCTCAGATTAACTTCTCAGGTTTTGGAACGAACTGGAGAAAAGTGGCTTTACCTTCAAAACAGACAAAAATCGTTATAGTGTTCAAACAAATAGGAGTACGAAGTACGGAATTTCCACGGTTTAAAAAACTTTCACAGTTTGACCATCAGTCCTCGAGGCACCGGCAAAATTTTCAGGGTTGCCAATGCCAGCCAATGGTTCTTGCTTCTTGTCCGGCACTGCTGCGTACCACCTTTCTGTGGTGATAGTTTTGCTGTCGTTAAAATGGAAGGGCTGAGGTGTTATGGTCTTCATTTAACTATACTTTACTCCCTGTCGTGGTTGGCTTAAACATCGACTGTGGTAATATACACCACTTCGTATGTGGTGTTGCTTTGAAACACATGTTGGGTACAAGTTTTAAAAAGCTGTGTCTGCTTTTACATTTCAAGTCAGATATCAGTTATCCCCGCTTGACAGCAATTAAAACCATGACTCATGGGACAGGAAGTGAGACGAGTTTGGCCATCTCGCAGCCTCATCAAAGGCTCGTTTAACAGCCCGTCTTGTGGCCTCACCTTGTGTCCGCTACAAACGCCACGATTTACGGAGATTTTCTCGCCGTTCGGAAGGTACTTCATCCCTTTCCGTTCCTTTTTATGGCTGCCAACCAGATGGTAAATGATCCGAAACATTTTGTTTTAAAAGCTTGGACTTGTATGTCCATGACCATGTACTGGATGCTGGTCGCGAGCTAAACGAAACGTCGTTTGTCGTAGAAACGTTTAATAAAAAAACGCTTTCAGGACATCACGAAAATGCTGGCAACTGCTTCTACAACGATGCACTCCGTTAACATTTTCCACTGACACGCTGACGGTACACGCATTATTATAACGACAAACTCAACACACCTGATGTACGCTTCCCGTTATGCAGGCCATGTTTGTATCAAAACTTGGATGCTGTGCTGATTTATTCCCTGTCCGCGATCATTGTTACAAATGTATTAATGGATACCAACGGCACCAAGTAGAGACACGTATCATCGTGTGTCTTTCATTTTTCACGTTTTCAAAAGGAGGGTGATTTTCCCCATGCACTGAACATTATCTGTCCCTCGCGCGCATGTGCATATATCCAAGAAGACGCTCAGATGCTTGCGTATCACCGCACCGTCGTAAACTGCGTCAGCCCATAAATCACGTGTCGTCCGACGTAGGGATATATCGACTGACTACCACTCTGGCCACAATCTCAGCGTCTGCTCCTCCCCGCCGTCCAATCCCCTCACCCCTGCTGCGCCGTTTCCTCCTCCCTACTCCTGCGGCCATAACTCGCCCGGCATACGTGAACTGTAAAATTCATCTATAAAACACTTATTAGCGTAATGTACCGGCCTGTCTTGCCGGCCTTATGAAATGATGTCTACATAGGCCTCCCGGGAGCAGGCCGTCAAAACGCCGCCTCGCGCCCGATATTTATCACCGGCTCTCGGCCGCTCCCGCCCTCTCCCCGCTCTCCCGCCGGCCTCACCGGCACGCAACAATATCGAATCGAATGGGGTGAAAAATGTGGAGTTATTAAATGGAAAATGCGGCGGCCGCCGGCGGCGGCGCGAACCTCCGCCGCAGGAATCAAGAGATCACCTGGGAGTTGGCTGCTGTCGCAGCGGCCGCCGCGTCGATCGGATGATGGATGGCCGCGCCGCGATGGGATGAAACGGGCGGCGCCGCGCCAGGATTGACGACGACGGGGAGACGGGGCGGTGGGGAGACGGGGTGGTGGGTGGTGGGGGGACAGGGGCTGCGGGGGACAACGGTGGTGGCAACCCTTGAGGTTGAAGGGGGACCGAGGAATAGCTGGATTAACTGATGCAGAAACGTGGCAAAGTTGCTAGGGACGGAGCTATTTTTGACAATGTCTTTCAATGCGACACCATAGAATCGATGTTAAAATTATCCATAGCTGGCAGAGCGGCCCCCGTGCTCGTACTGCCACTGTCCTACCCGCTCGATGGATTGTTGCACATATGGCTAAAAGGGAGGTAGTGGCGAGGCCGGGACAGCGGGGAGTCCAGGGTATTGGGAGATCTGAATATTGGGAAAACTGGTGCAGTAGTGAAACTGGTGGTTTGCTAGATGACGAAGTCGTGGGTAGGCCAGGGTGATGGTGGCGAGAATGAAGGCACGTGAATATGGCGGTTTTTTAAGTTGATGAGGCTCGATTAGCCATTTTTTCAGTTCAGCTCAAGAGTTAAGGTTGAATTTTTATAAAGCTGGCAGGGTTGCCGCCCTGCCTGCCACAGACGGTGTGGTGCCAGTGCTGGCCGAGACCAGAAACGTTATGGAGACGGGAGAATCGTTATATGTCGAAATCTCCAGGCGATGAGATAAATTGAAAAGACCGGAACTATTGAAAGATCAGAATTATCGGGGAGGATGGAGCCATTGTGCAAGGTGGACATCTCCACGCGGGGAAGGAGAAAAACAAGGCGAGTGGCCGCGGGAAATGTTCTGTCCCACAAGGGAGGAACGTCTAGCGCCATCTCTTTCAGCGTCGCCGTCAAACGCAGAAATGTTCCCCGTAACGTTATAAAGAGCGGAGTCATTGCGGTAGGTTCTCAGCTTCCTTGAATCCAAACACTTCCAGTCAATTAAATGACTCACAGGGAAAGGCCACCTGGGTCGTAGTTTATAGACACGGAAGGCTTGTATTTTTCATTACTTCCACGTCTAATTGGTTAAAAGTGCATGTCATCTGTGATAAGCAGATTAAAACACAAACCAGGAAAGGGATAAGTTTTAGACGTGCAGAGTCAGGGTGACTGGAAATACGAAAAATTACCTGCAGGGAATTGTAGGAATTTCTTCTGTTAACTTGAAGTATTTTATCCCATGCGAAACCGAGCTCACGTTGACCTGTGCTGTCGCCAAATCGCAAAATGAATCTTTCCGCGCGGAAGAATAATGCTACCGTTTCCTGGCAGGTTTTACGCCTGCCGTGAACAGTAGCGCACGCCATTCCCAGCCGGCCAGCCGCTGCCCGGACTGCGCCGTGTCCGCCGCTGTCCGGTGCAGTCTGCCGTGTCCGCCGCTGTCCGCGGCCGCCCGCGGCCGCCCGCCTGGCCGCAATGGTGGCCGCTCCCTGTCTTGGCACTCAGCGAGGTAATAAATATCGTGCCGCATCCAGATGCACCGTGCCGCCATTAATAACGCCGCGTCGCGGAATTAATCATTGGGCACAATGGCGGCGCCGGGCGGCGCGGCGCGACACAACAGCGCGCGTCCGGTGCCCGATGACAGGGCCTCCGCGCCGGCCGGCCCGCTATGATACAATTATGAGCAGGCCGCGCCCGCGGCGGTTTCGCCGCACCGCGTCTCAATCGCGGTCAGCGCGCGCGGCGGTTTTCGCGCCAAAAACGCGCCGAAGAGCGCGCGTTTAGCGGCGGTCGCGCTGCCGGCGCGGGGCGAGTCGACGGGCGGCGGCGGTGGATTTGTGACGGCTGCCGCCGCGGGCGCGAGCCGGCGGATCGACGTTATTTACACAGCCGCCGCCGCATTCCGGGCTATAGCGCCGGCAGTGTTTTCCGGATGAAAGGCGCGGAGCCTCGTAAACCAGCGGCTGCTGTGCTTTGCATGGTGGCATAGACCATCAGCTGTCATCGGCGCGAGTAGGCTCCGAGTTGAGTCGGCCCGCGGCGCCCCCCCCGTCCCCCCCGCTGGGCGGGTCACACCGGTCACCACTCAGAGGCGGCGGCGCGCTGGCGCCGGCGGCGACGGCGGGCTCTTTGTCCGACGTCCATACGGATTATCCGGCGGCCGAGCGACGACGCCAGGCCGCCGCATAAACCTCCGGCCTGCCCGGGCGGCGGCGGTTCCGCGCCGCCCGTCGCCGCCGCCTCCCAGCCTGTCCGCCACGCAAATCGCCGGCCGATCGCCCCCCGCCGGGCGGCGGCGTCTGCGTGCGAAACACGTCCGAAATATGAAGTGGCGCGTGTCGGCGCCGCCGAGGGGGGCCGATGATCTCACGAGGACCCCTCCCCCCGCCCGCGGCAATGAGTGACCGACCGGTCCGCGGCCGGCGAGGCGGCTTCAATCAGATAACATGCAAATCGGACGGGCGGCTGCGGCGGCAAAAATGACGCAAGAGTTGACGGCACCGCGTCCTGACAGCCCGTCTGGAGCCGCGCCGTGATTGATTCACCTGCGCCGCAAACGTGATCGGGGGCGGGGCGAGCCGCTGCACGCCGCCCCTCCCCCCGCTCCACCTCTCGGGGGCCGCCGGGCGAACTCGGCCTGTGATGGATGTTAAACCGCGTCAGTCGCCCAATATCAGCAGGAATCGATGAAAACTTTTAATTGTTTTCGTGCAGTTTGTCGATGTCTGAAAACCATTCGGTGCCGGAAATTTGAATTCGCCTAATGCAGCTTTGATTTAATTTCACTAATTGAAGCTGGGACCTGTTAATTAAGATAAAATATATGGATAATCAGTTTAAGAAGTACTGTGGGGTAAAAATGCAAATGAAGATGCAAGCAAATTCGACTCAATGGATCCCAGTAAACCAGGCAAAATTGAATTAAACTACCAAATTCATTTGAATGAGGATTGATGAGAGCACGCGAGAGCTGCTTGGGCCTGATTCCGAGAAATTTCCCTGCATAGAAGATCTCATTTCCCTGCCAATGCTGGCGCATGCCGCTGCCACGTCGCCCGCAGCCGCCCGCCCAGGCCGCCGCATCGCCCACAGCTGCCAGTCGACAGCCGCGCCGCGCGCCGGCCCGCCGCCTCTCGACGGCCACCTCGCGGCTGTTAATCCCCGTCGGCCGCGCCGTCGCCGGCCATGAATATGATTTCCTCGCGCGCAATCAGCGCCGCCACTTGAGCGGCCCCGCCAGCTGGCCGGCGGCGGCAATCAGGCAGTCGCCGCCGCTCCTTCATACCGGCCGGCGTAACGACAAACCGATATTAATAGGCGTCCGGCGCGCGCCATCCGTCTCGCGCCGCCTCCCTGTAATGGAATAAGCGCGCCGGCCGGCGACGTCGCGGCGCGGCCGACATTAGCGATGACGCATGGTCGCCGCCGATGAAAGGGTGTCGCGTGCCGGCGCGACGAGGTCGCCGCCGCCGCCGGCCGCGGCCGCCGACGGGCCGACGCCGGGCGGCGGCGGCGGCGGGGTGGGACGGCGGCGGCGACCTCTGCTGTGGCGGGTGGCGTGGAAGGGGTAAGTCGGTTGTAGACTTTGGTTAGTGGGAGAATCGCGGATTGCGGTAGAATTGGGGTGTCGCCGGGACTTCGAATGACGATCTGATCTTCGCGGCTGCTTCTCGGCTCATGAATAGGGAAATCGTCGAGGCACAATGGACTGCAAGGTCAATGAACCTTGGGGCGCGGTGAACAGCGGTCTCGGGTGCGATGCCGTTGACCGGAAGGAAGTTGAACTTCGGATCAGGTGCAGAACTGATTCCAGCAGCCATGAGGGAAGTTGATCTTGTGAGTTCCGCTCAGAAACCGCCGGCGATGAGGTCATGGTCGTTCGCCTGAAGAGGGGCTTTCCGTGGAAGGCTGTTAAGGAGGCTATAGAGGGTGCGGCTTCAGAAAATAATGCTGTCTTCGTCCGCGCTGCGGGTAACGGAAGCTCAGAGGCCTGTAGTGGCAATGTTGCTGAGAAAGTTTGCTTCTGATTTTGAATGTCGAGAGCTTGCGACATCGGTACGAGAGCTGATCGGACTTTCAAACCTCATCAAATTTTCGAAAATTCCGGCAGACGTAGATTCAGCCATGATATTAATGTTCCTGGACGAATTTTGAGGATGTATATTCAGATTTCGCAGTCTTTGCTTTTGAGGAGTTTTGCTCCGCGCCCTTCGTCATTACAGCGTGCCAAGAAACCTGGCGGACTCTCCAACCCCTGCCCACTGGACAATCGCGCCGCGGCGAGCCATCCCGCAGCGAAATAGCCGGAAACCCCTCGGTCTCCCGAGTCCCAAGAGAGCCATGTCCTCGCTCCCGCCACTGTCCACCAAAGTTAGCACCGGCCCACCTCTCGCCTGATCATAACAAAACATGACTTCCCGGCCACTCCGGCGGAAAATCCAATACCAAATCCGAACGCCCGGCCGGCGCGCCCCAAATGCTCCGGCCATTGTTTGTGATTCAGTGGACAGCCGGTCCGCGGCGGTAATTTGTCTCCCGGCTCATCCTTCCCCTCCATTAGGCGGCGGCGGCACCGCATTTCATTTATACCAGAATATACTGCGATATCCTTTTATATTAGGCTTTTGACATTTGTCTTGCACCGCCGGCGGACGGGACAGTTTTGTTTTGGCTGGTGGCTCTCCGGGGCGCGCTCGTAAACGGCCGCTGCCGGCCTCGCCATATAATTTTTCACTTTTCTAATCTGGCGCCTCAGATTTAGTATGGCACGGGTCCATTCTTCTCCGTTTTATGCCCGGCCAACTTATTTTTATATCCATTTTTATAACGGGAGCGGGCATCAAATCAGGAGGCCGCCCGGCCGGCCGGCGGTGGCGGCCGGCACAATTGGACGGAGTAGCGGCGAGGCCGGCCGCGCTGACGCCGAGCGGGGCGCTGAGCTGCGCGGCTGCTGGGCGGTGTGCGGGCTGAGCTGCTCGCGGCAGCGGTGGAAGGTGTCGAGATCGGTTTCGAAGTGCTCGAGTTCAGGTGCCGTCGCTCCAGCTGGAGTGAGACGTTGCTGATGCTTGTAATTATTTCTGCTTGGACTGTGACGTAAGCGGAAGACCTGGACAGAACCAATAGCATAAACTAGTTAATGTAGCTGCATTAAGAACACTGGCAGGAAGTCCTGAACTAACATCATGACAGCAGTGGTGCCATGCGTTTGGAGTCGGGATCAGTCGGTCGACTGAGAGTGCGAAAAAGAAGTTCTGCAGGCAAAAGTAGAGAAGGTTCTCAACGCGACTAGCATCTGACAGATGATGGACCGTTTGCCGAGAACTGAGACTTGCTTACTGAGATGACGCCTCGCTCCACAGTCACGGCACTTCACGTCATGTGATAAGATGCTCGGTGTCGCGAGGTCTCCGCAAACCGATGCTCGAGTGATCACTGGGTCCCCATGCTTCCATCAGGCTTTGTCGTGCCACATATGCCGCCTACGACGGAGGCGTTTCCCACAGCCGAGCGCATTACGGCACTTGAGCCGTGTCCCCCTGCGCTGAGATTAGCGCAAAAGAGCGCGAATCGCCCCCGGCGCACTTCCAGACCCTCCACTGATTCGCTATTAATCATACATTTACCAGAGCGGCGGCGGCCGCAGCCCGCGACACGTGAGCGCCGCGGGGCACGTGCGACTTTTATCGTGGGCGCGGCACCGGGCGCGACCAAGAGGCTGTGAGAGGTGCCGGAGGGGCTCTCCTGAGCCGGGACCTGCCGGGGGGACCGACGACCCCCCGGGGACCGGCAGCTGTCATAGCGCGACCGAATGGGACCAGAGTCGCCGCCGCGCGCGCTCGCGCGAGGAAACAACACGCAGACAGGACGACGGGGACGCAGACAGGACGGCGGAGACGCAGAGGAGCGCCGACGAGCGAACGGCTGTCGTGTCTTGGCGTGCGAGAAGACACGTATAGCTGTGGACCGAAGAGGGGCATACAAAGGTGCTGGGAACGTGCGATGCCCGCCCTCGAGTATCGTAGCGAAAAGAGCTGACCGGCTCTGAGGAAATTGGGATTCACGAGCACATGAGCTGGTCTGGAACTGACTAGATCTCAAAAGTTTAAAGTCCACTATACGTTTTGCAATTTAATCGTGGCAAACGGGGCCTTTATTTACCGCACAGGCCGACAGTTTCAAGAATCACAAGCATGAACTGGTGTCGGGCCTTTGAGTTCATCGAGAGTTAAGAGGTTTTCACCCAGAGTTTTGGGACCATTCGGTTTCGCGTAGTTTGTTTTGAGAAACACGACAGCTTTCCGGGATAAACGTATTGTTTCCATTACTAGCTACCTAATTCACTGGATTTGAGTAGTTCACATCCATTTGTTTGCATCGCATATTGGGTTCAGAAACAAAAACCAGAAAGATCTGAGTGTGGCCTCTGATTGCCAAAATAACTGCACCGAACATTAGCTGTTTTGTCCGCTAGAACAGCGGTCCATCTGTCCACATTTCACCTGCAGTCCCACTGTCGTCCCGTCCCGTTCCCATCCCGTTCCAGGCCGCTGGTGCGATTGCCGGTCCCGACGGTCCTCCCCACGCTGCCCCCGGGGACGGGGCCTCCCCGGCAATCCCATATCGCCGCTCAGATTTTCAATATCATTTGACAGCGGCCTCTTCGCCGTGACAGATCCACGTTCGGGACACTATTTGTCTGTTTCATAAGTCATTTCCGATGTTGGCGGCGATGTTGAGGCAATATAGCCGAATAAAAAGGCCTCAGAATGCAATAAAACCGGCGCCGGCGGCGGTGCGGCGTTGGCGGCGCGCTCCGCAGTCGCGACAGCGCGTCCATCGCCGCTGGTCGGCCGCGGCGCGCCGCAATTGTCCGCCGCGCGTGACGGCTGGACGGGAGAGGGGGCGGCAGGCCTCGCGTTCGGCCGCCAGAGGAAGCGGAGAGCGGAGATTCTGTTTGATGCGACCGGGAGGTCGAGGGCATTGATAATCGCCTCTAAATCGCGTCATTCGTGGATATTTTTTAATGGATCGGTAACACCGTTGCTGCTTGGATTTATGGTTTTCTTGGACGGAAAACATTCAGCGCGTGTTGCTTCTAGCTGCTAATGTTTGTTTATATTTGCTGCAAATGGTCGTACTGTCGCGTAGTGTAAGATAATGGGAGTGTCAGTCACGCTATACATGGTTCGTGGTAACTACAAATTGTGACGACATGAGTGATTAGAAATCCGAATTGGAACGAGTCAGTTCTTCTGCCTGCGTTTTGCCACCTCGAACACCCGAACACCTAGCCGGTGCTCCAAAGCCTGCTGCATTCATCAACACACTGTTCCCTGCCACTCTCCGTCCAGCTGCGCCGGCGAAGCGTTCAGCCCACAGCCTCGCTGGCCTCTGCCGGGGGTTTATGCCAGAGCCCCGCCCTGCTGACCAGCAGAGTGTTTCTGCCCATCAGCGGCCGGCCGTCCGATCCTATTGTGGAGCGCTCCCCGGGCGGCCGGCGGCCGCACCTCGGCAGCCGGGCGGCCGGGGGACCGGCGCGGCCGCCGTCTATGGAAAATGTATAAACAAGCCCCGCTGGGAACCAGCGTATGAGCCGGCAGATTGGAAAACGAGATAGAAAAATGACGGCTGTCGACGGCGGCGGCGCGGCCGTCGATTGATCCGCCGACGAGGCGGCCGACGGCCGACGGCACCGGCGGCGGCTGGGCTGGCCGTGTCGACGACGGCGGGGTCCGCCGCAGGGATCGGAAGACCGGGCGTCGGGGTCGTGTCAGAGCTCAGGGTCAGAACGGGCGTCAGTGTTATGCGTCGAGGCTGAGGGTCAAGGCGAGTGTTAGGGTCTGTGTCAGGGTTGGAAGGCAGACCGGGTGCTGGTGGTCTATGCCACCAGGCCTCAGGAACGAGGCGGGTGTCAAGGCTGTGTTTCAGGGCGCAGAGTCTAGGAGGGTGTCAGTGGTTCGTGCTGCCCTTGGCAGGGTGTCAGGGGAGAGGTCTCAGGACGTGCGTCAATGTGTGTTGGGACGCGTCAGGCACCTTTTTCAAAGGCTTGCGGTTTGGTGTGCGTCAGGCCCATCTCAGGACTTTCTGTCGCGGCGTGTCACTGTTCGGTCTGCGCTGTGAGCCAAGGTGCGTAGGGTTCGTGTTGGAGCTTTGATCCATTTGAGCTATTTGAGCCATTTTGTTGGTTTCCCTGTATCTGGGCTGTTCGGGACTGCTGGAGCTTTAAACGGGGGCGAAAGGTCAACGCGAGTCAGTGGCTTTTCGAGACAACGAGAGTCAGTTTTCGGTGGCAAATTGGATCAGATGTTCGTATACAAGTTTCCGGTCACTGCGTCAGAGGTCTGAGTCTGGACTGCTCGTCAGCAAATTCTGAATTTAAAAGCTGTCCTGGGTGTTCGCTCTCTACATCATTTTGCTCTAGTGCTGCACACGTATACAATATAAAACTGGACAACTCAACATGGGGCATAAATATGGCTGTCAATTAAACACTATAAATACCTCACTCGTAAAGTCCTCACATGTTTGGTTCGCATTTCGACAATGATGAGAAAATAGCCTGGAAAGCGGGTATTCATGTTTTATATCACCCCCTCCCCTCTCCCGTGTGGCATGCGGTACATGTGTGAAGTGCGGTGCATGCGGTAACCCTTGAATCTTCGTGGCAGAAACCGCAATTGTGCATAACCTGGTCTCACATCTCCCTCAAAGCTTAAGTCAATTGGAACCATTTCTTTATCCACGTGTTGTGTTGAAGCCTTCTCAGAGCCGTCTGAGAGAGAGCTGATATCCTGGGTAACGATGGCCGTGTAGGAGCAGCTCCAGTATGTTAATGTCGCACTAAAAAAGCTGGTGTTTATCGGTAGTCTGACATCGTGATATGGTTTGCCCCTTTTTCGAACTTCTGCTCGTTGCAATGGCTAAATCAATAGTTTTAGGGCACCGCGGCCAGAATGCGAGTTGAACTCCTCGTTTCCTTTGGCCCTAAAGACGTTAAGAAGGCAACAAGGAAGAGGTTTCATCGTAGGAGTGGGTCTCTCTGGAGCCCTGTAACCTGTCGAGGAATCTCCCCAGCCTCCTGGGGTCCTTCATTTAAATTTATTTACTTATTAATTAATTTATTAAACTTAATAAATTTATTTATTAATTTAAATGTAATTACTGAGAAACATCTTCACCGCCTCCTGGGGTCCTTCTTAATTACTGGGGAACCTCCTTTTCCTCCTAAGGAGCCTGCCCGGTTTCACGAGACCCCATCTTTCTTGAAAATCTTCCGGTTTCTTGAGGGACCCCAACAGCCTCCTGAGGAACCTCCACAGTCCTCTGAGGGAACTTCCCAGCCTCCTGAAGGATCTTCTCAGCCGCCTGAAGGACCTCTCCAGCCTCCCGGAGGCCTCCCCAGCCTCCTGACCTGCCCTGGCCTGGGACCTGCGCCGAACTGGCCGTCAGCCGGTCGCGCCTTCATCAGTCATCTGCCGACCGTGAAGGAATCCCTCTGCGTCGGCCGGCGCACGGCAGCGCGGCCCATCGCAGGCCGCGGCGGGGGGCGGCGCCGGCCAGTCACCGCCTGCCGCCGGCCAGTTTGTTACTTTAATTACCGGTATGAGCGATGACGTCGCGCCGGCCGCCGCCCGGTCTTTGTGCGGTCGCCGCTTGGCCCCGGGCGCTCCGACCGGGCGGCCGAGTCAGGTGACGAGAGTGATCGGGTGTGGCTCCTTGCGCGCAGCAGTGGACAGGGTTAGGATCATGTCAGGCCCGCAGACTTGGTGTTGGTGATCCGAGCGTTCGGAGAGGGCCAGCTGACCTGGTTGCTAGATGAAGGGGATGCTGATGCAGGTGGCCATGACGTGGAGTTTTGCTGGACAAAGAGCAGAACGGTCTGTTTGGTATGTATGTGGAACGATCAAACCTGGACAGAGCTGACATTTGTTGCTCTTGCTTTTGGTGCAATTTTCCAGCACTTCGGAATTTTTGCATCTTATGACAAGTCAACTACTTGCAGGATCACTGGAAGCGTGCCCAAATGGACAGCATGTTGCGCTAAAAGACCTGATGATTTAGTAGCCAAATAAAAGATCTCAATAATTGTATAATGAACACATGAACAGAAGTAAATGAACGACTCATGTCCAATAAAAAGCCAATTGCGCAGGACGGGAGACGAGAGAACAGCACAGAAAAATCAATTCCCCGCCCCAGAGATCAGCGCGAGATGGACGAAGCTGTTGGCCCCCCGGCCGACAGGACCGGCTGGTGCCCTCCGCTCGCCGCCTGCAGGTAGCTGATCCGCCTGCACGGACGCGACACGACGCGGACGATGAGCCGGCCGTGCACGAGCCGGGGTCAGGGCACCCGGAGCACGACCGGCCGCCGTCCGTCGCGCCGCGTCGGACGCCCCTGGTTTATGCGCCGCCTCCGTGTGGCGATTTTCGCCTGGCGCCGGCGGCCGACGGCGACACAATGCCGATGGGAGCGGATTAGTGTTGCCGGTGAGCCGCTGTGGACGTCCGGAGGCCCCCCCCCTCCGCGACGGCGTCGACGTCGCGGGAAGGTCGTCCGGACCGACTGACCTGCGGCACCGTCTGGGAAGACTCATCTCAGATGCGTGTTTTGTGTTTTTATTTCATGGCGTGACGCCATCGTGTGCAGGTCTTCCAAGGTCCATTTCGGGAACCAGGGAAGTATATTGAGCCACTGATTTGTTGTTAACTCTCGCCGGGCCAGCCTTCGGATCCATCTACGCCGGGCCGAGGGCGTTTCATGGGACCCCAAAGATCTCGAGAACTATAATTCGCACAGAAAAGCAAAACCCCCTTGGAGAGGCCTTGACAACATCAGAAGAAAGCACCCAGCCAGGCCAATAATGAGGTCACCAGAGGCCATCTTAGGCTAAATCAACTCAAGGACGTAGCCAGGGGGGCCATGGTGGCCATGACCCCCCACCCGAGCCAAGCGGTCTGCACTAGATATATGGCGATTTCGCACGACTAGGGAATAGTGATCATATATATGTTGCAAAAACAAACATTAGATGTATTCCTGTGGGTTAGAAATGAGTTCAAATACGTAAAATTCCTGCTTTTTCCCATAAGCTTCGTCATATGCCAGTGGTTTATGGCAAAATTTGACATTTGGCCCCCTGAGGAAAATTCTGGTGACGTGCCTGAATCAACTGTCAACATTTTTGGAAAAAATTAATAATCAAGTAGTTTACGTGTCTTCAATGAGGTTAGACGTAAAAGGAAAGAGTGATTTGACTATCTGGTACAGCAAAAGAGCACCTGAGGTTAAATCTGGTTACGTCATACGGGACTGAGAGCCACGAAAAATTTTCGTCTCTTTGTAAGGTCAGGAGTCGCGTTTTTCCGCAAAAGAAACTTTGTTTTGGCTGGATAATGCCGCGAGTGTGTTCAGGATGCTTTTCGAATCTGCAGCTATCATATAAAGGTGAAACAAGGTCAGCCTGTCGTATCATCTGCCGCATTTGCATTGATTTGACACAATAAAGCATAAAATCCTGCAACATCGCTTCATGCAATATCCCTTCTTCATCACAAAACCCATGCCCCAAAGCATTTCCTTCGCTTTAGTCGCAAAGACAACGGGAGGCGCGCGCGGTCGCAAAGTGAAAGCTGCACATTGGACAGGAAGCTATTTTAGCGACGGCCACGGTTTCTATTTTGGCAACGACAGCAACGGAACTGAGAAAATAGCAGAACTGAACTAAATAAAAAACTGAAGAGCGAGAAAGCATGAGTGCGGTTCTGATCATCTGTGGCCATACAAAGTGTGTACGCAGGGGCGTCAGTTTCTGTAAATGATTGGGTGGGCCGAGCCGTCGGCCCGACAACCCATCCTCCCCCCAAATGTGAGTTTTTCAACGGATTTAGCGCACTTCATTTTGATCAATGGAAATTTTCTAAATTTTTGTTACTATTTTCCAAATAAAAAGTTGTGTATATCTCATGTATTCAGGTATATATGTATGTATATATAGAAGATAGAAAAATAGATACATCATTTTATGCCTTTTCCGATGCTTCCTGCCCATCTTTTATCTATGGCGGCCGTTTCTTCCATTGTTTTTGTGCCCAGTTCCCTTTAAAACTGGCAGGAAATATTTCAGGGGCCCAAGCCAACATTGGAGGGACCCAAATCAACATTGGGTGGGCTAGGGTCCCCTCGAAAGAATACTAATCGACACCCCTGTGTGTAGCGCATTGAAAACAGGCAACATTTTTCAAAATGTAAAATCAGACCAGCCTGGGCCAAATGGGATTAGGACAATCTTTAAAAGGAAGTCATATATCCGCGCTTCTGAAGCGCATTCGTGGGTCTGAAAATGCAGTATAAAACGTGACCTGACTTCGGATCATGGGTGAAAAGGTAAACGTATACGTGCGAAGGACGTGAGGAGCTGGAATCTGGACGTATATCCAGATTTTAAAGCCACCGCACTAGACCCACAATCCCAAATGATGGCGTAAAAAATGACAGTGTAGCTCACAAGATTTGTTGCATCTGTCGTGCTTTGTCAATGTAGGGAGTCTCAAGTTAATCGACGCATTTCCCAAAAATCTGTGGCAGTTTACTTTTTTGCAACATGGTTTTACTTGACCTTCTCTGAACCAGTGACCTGAGGTGACCGCAGATAAAAAAATTGGCATAAGGTCGAAAAAGATGCATGAAAAGTTCGCCTATACGATTTCCGGCTATCCTCGAAAAAATCGGAGTGTGTTCTCATGACCCGCTCTCTCTGTCCCCGCCTGCCTAGTGAGAGTTGATATGCTTCATAATGTGCCATTAAATGAATAATCACATAAAGCCGAAATATCTCCTGGTTTAGAGGTAAAACTGTCATAGGCATTAACTGGTTCATTTGCGTGTGAGTTTTTCCATCTTAAAACCGCATAAACATATCCACTCGCACACATTGGTCTCGATTAGAAAGTAAACACCATGGAACCACCAAAAAATCCTGGAAACATTTTTCATTGGCAATAAAAAGGGGAATAAGTCCAAGTAGTAAGCAGCAGTTGATCAAAACATCTAGCGTGAAGTCGACGGGCACGGTCACGTCATTTTCTCCCCTCTGATAATGAATCTTAGACTCAAGCCATACTTTCCAGAGTTCCGGAACAGGGCATTTTACGCTTCATGAATACTCCTGTGATGCTCATTAATGTAAATTTATTTTCGCTTGTTTTTCTCGAGAAGAATATGGCCAGCAATTCCAGGCCAGCAAGTTGGCAAAGCCTCGGGCCCTCACAGGTGACGTTAAGCGCGCCTCTGGCTGTTCCGGTCAGGCCGTGACTTCTTGTCTGCCTTGCGTCCTGCCATTACGGCCGGTCATCACCTCAGCCCCAGGCTGAGTCCTTGCCTGTCCTGCGTCCTGCTGCTGCGGGGTCATTACCGCCTAATTAATGCCGCATCACGGATGACTGCCGGTCGCGGTCTCAGCGAGGCTCCACCAGGTGCGCGGCGGAGCCGCCCGCACTGCGTGTCCGACAACAATGCCGCGGCGAAGCGCCGCCCGCGAGCGCGGCGCAGAAACAAAGCGCTCATCCAAACGTCTTAATTGGCCTCCGGCGAGGTGCGTCGCGATGACAAAAAGCTCGCGATCTTTTGATGATCGAAATGTTGGCATATTCCGGGACGCGGAAGGACTGGCGGCGGGAAAGAACGGCGTTCTGCTGACTTTGAGGAAGTCGTGGAGTTCGTGACGGCTGGTTACTTGATTATCCTACGTTGCATGTCGATCCTCTGGCTCGTGGAGAGGGCTAGAAATAGCCCGCTCTCATCCGAACTGTTCTGAGATGAGATTCGAAACCTTCTCGCCAAAGCATCACCACGTCAAAGTGCAGCGCCAGCGTTTAGCGTAACGTCAACGTTTAAAAACTGCGCAAAAACCGCCAGTCAAGCCTCAGCCACAGCCCTGACAGCTCCTCGTCATCTGCCCGCCGGTGCCGACGCATCGCTGTCTCCCCTCCGGGCGAGCTGCCTGTGGCCGCGGCCGCCTGTTGTGCGGCCGACGAGCCGCCGGCCGGCCGGCGACGGGCCGCCGCCGTATTGATTTCGCGCGCCTGGATCAGGTGTCATCTCGGCATCCCCTGATAAACTTCAATACATCGAATCAAACACTGTCAATTGGAGCTCGCCGGCCATAACTCAGCGAGGCGGCCCCTGGTGGCGGGGCGGCCGCGGCGCAGCGGTGCGCCGGCGCCTCGTCGGCGAGCGCTGCAGATCTGCGGAACGGAGGTGCCCTCGGCGGACGGCGAAGGCTTTAGGAGAATGATAGCATTCTTGCTGTGATAATTGTGAGTTAAACATATGTTTATGGCGCGAGATTTTTATGGGCTATATGAGCCTAAAATTAGAAATCCGTAGAACGTGGAAAAATTTTACGCAAGCGATTTTCTTGTGATGGGACAAACCCAGTGTACAAATTAGTGCGGGGCTCTTGGTTTTGCTCCAACATACGTCACATTTTGCACCAGTTTTAGTGCAGAGTGTTATTGTTTGCCATATTATGTTGAAAATAGTTGTTGAACAGTGAGACACGTAAAGCCGCACAAAAATAAGTCAATACAAGGCGAACATACATTTTTGTGAGCACTAAAAACCGAGGTTTCAGCGGGTCCCCATAGATAGGTACGAAGGCGGATGGTTCTGTACTTCGCAAATTACAGGTGATATTATCAGCGGTCACAGATACCCACAGTTATGTCATTAAGAACTTAAAATATTTACTTTCGTCGTATATCGGCTTTTCGCCCAAACCGTGAACAATGTCATACGATGCACATTTGGTAGCAAACTGAACAAGTCGTATTTCACAATCGATGGGCAAATGTTATACGTGCCACTCACAACTTTTCTCGAGGCTTATGAGGCTGTACGCGATACAGCTATAAACAGCCTTATACAGATCAATGCAGCAGGCGTTCAGATAACTTCATTCTGATGCTCTCTTGGGTATTTAGAAACAAACTGAACAGTTTTGGCAGAATGACTATAGGATGACTTGCAGGCGTGGCGGTGCCGGACTGTCGGTTTCCGTAAAATTCCCCTGTAGGAAGCTGATAACAGCGATAACATGACTATGCATGAGGAAGCTTAATGATAAATCGATTCTTGATGGAGAGACCAGTGCTTTAGAGGTATCTAGAAATGAATCTTACATAAGGCTTTGCAGTGTGAAGATTTCAATAACGGTGCATGAAATTGTTACCGTATTACCTAAACTTGGGTCGAGTCTTTCAGAATCTTTCCTTAAATTTCAGGACAAAGGCCAGCGGACCGTCTTTTGCTTCCAAAACCTAAATGAAACCAAGATACTCAACATCATTTTCGTACTCCCAAATTAAGGGGGCAGGTTAGGTATGGAACAGCTTCTCTTTTATCCGGCAGTTTTGCCTATAAAGCCATTTAAATACATGTGCAACAGATTGCCAACGATATTGCATATAATGATGAAGCGCATAGTCAACATCTGTATATGTGTGGCGTTTAGAAAGTATTGCAAATATCTTAACATCAAATATAATATCAAACATGGACTGACAGCAGCAGTGTATTAGAAATGAAAATTTAAAGCGCTCTCACCAAACATTTCGAGGAAACCTGGTGTTCAGCGATACGTGAAAGCGACACAGTCGTTCTATAGCCCTATATAATAAATAGGATCTTCCACCAGCAGTAGACATGCTGATACACATAACTCATTGTTTTGGAACGGTTCTGCGTGGTGCATCGCCCCGAAACCAGGACGTTCAGGGGATATCACATGGAGTAGTGATACGATAGGGTGTGATATGACAGGGATCGTCAGTCGAATAGATGGCTTACTGACAACGGCTGGATTATGAAAAACATGAGCGATATAAAATAACGCATTTGTTCATTTGCATGAGTTTGCTACTTTCTCGCTTGATGTTTGTTGCAAGCGGTTTGGGTTTATAAACTGCACATATCCTAAATCCTAAATTGGTTTAGTAAAGCACACCTATCTTCCCTGTTCGATGTGTCGTTTTCAGACCCAGTATAGGAAGTCATACTTCAGATTTTTGTTTGGGGGGGGTGTTCTGTGTTACGAGCAGAGTTTTACATTGCTCGTGATTACTCTTAAACTGTGTTATCATTATGAAACGGCAGTGCGATAATAGGAAACAAATATTCCTCTTCTCCCAAAAAGACCGGAAGATAATACTACCTGCAATATTTCGAATACTGACTATGTTGCTTTTTCTGATTTCGATAGTTATTTCTGCTAGTAAAAATCCTCTTTACGTAGTTCTTCTCCAAGAGGCGTTTCAAGAAACTTTGTTGCATATATTGCAGTATGGCGTATAAAAGATGTCACTTCACTTTATTGGAGCCAGAGCTTCAAACAAACAAGTGTGAGGGTAACCTATGCTGAAATAATTTTTTCAGTCTACGTCATTTTCATTGATTTAACAAAGCCCATCCGTAGGCATCACTTCTGAACTGGCACGTGGCACTACCTCCACAGGTGCTCCTCTCAATGGCTTCGCCTTCAGGGGTGACGCTGATGACGAGGCTTCCTCAACGTCACCTGCAGAGACTCTGCCTTTCGTGACGTCACTTCCAGGGCGCTGGCCCTCCGTGACCAGGACTGTGAAGCCGCCACGCTCCACTGTGCTCACATCCGGTCCCCTCGGCCGCGACTGAACGCCTTGGAGCCTCGAACGAGTATCGGCGGATGGAAGTCGGTGGAGCATGGCGTCCGTGGTAATCTGCCGTGCCGGGACGTGCGGAGGCTCACGTGCAGGGCAGCTGCACTCGCTCTAGTGGTCACCGCTGGAAGAGAAACGACCGGCTGATTTCTGGGGTTCTAGAAACGAAAGCTGCAGCAGGACACATGGAGTCGCTACGCCCCACCTTGGTTATACCTCCGCTGCACATCCTGTTGGGCAGTATTATAAACAACGTCAAGATCCGAGAAATGCACGTTATTGTACCGAAAGATTGCCCTTCTAAATTCCTCAGCTTTTATTCACGCCAAGCAAGGCCGCATATTTGGTTGACTCACGGCACTCGTGCGACGCCCGTCCAAAACAGTACCCACTGACCTGGCCATAAATCGAGACCGGAAACACCGCGCCATGAGCGGGACCTTCGGAAATCCTCCGTGCCATGCCTCCGCGAGACGATGCCCACCGGCCCCCTCACATCCCACAATGCGTCACTGGCGGCCTTTCCCGGAACAAGGGAATGGGCCACCCTGCGGACTGCGTCCTTGCCTCGGAAGAAGGGGTGAAGGGTCCGCGGAGACGGAGCTTTCGGGCCCCTGACAGAACGGCTCCCAGACGGACCGAGAGGAGTCAGCGGCGACTGCAGGCACACTGATGGCGTCACCGCTGACGTCATCACGCAGCGGGGAGGGCCGACTGACTCACGCGCTTACGCCCTGACCAGGCGGAGACGGACTGGCTGAGGCTCTGCTGGGTTCAGAAATGACGGGCTGACGATGGCCGCCGTCGGAGAGCGGCTGGACGCGTCCTGACAATGCTGGTCAAACCCCGCAAACAGTGCTGCGCTGCAAGGTCAGGCAAACGATATGTGCATTGCGCTTGGGAATGGTTGATGCCTATGTTATTTGGACTTAAATAGTATTCCTCATATTCTTTATTCCACATGTCATCTGTTCGCTTAATTTTTGACGGTATTGCTCGACGCTTCAAACAGAGGTGCAGTTGTTTTCTTTTTCGAAATTCAGTACTCGCACGCAACGGAAAAGTTCTCGGTATCGAGCCCCAGCCCTGCTTTTCAATTTTATGGAGTGCTCAGTGCTAGACCTCCCTGTATCCTTGTATCATGTTGGTGCCCTATGCACTCATGGCGTCTTTCATTTAAAATCTGCTTAACAGGCAAGTAGCTCTTGACGTTCGTGATAGCCAGACATGTGCCGGGATTCCGATGGTATGCAGTTTTCCTCATTTTACGTCGGATTCTAAGCTGACTAGGGAAGTGTTGCGTCACCTGGGCACCACTTTGCTCCGGATGGACACAAACTTTCCGAAATGACGCATTGGCCCGCCTAGGTAACGAGGGGCTGAATACAACACGGGGATAACCTGCATTTAATCGGGATCCCGGCACATCCCGGCACACAACGCAGTCGTCTGGCGACGACTGCGTTGTGCTTATGTGAAAGTGGCTGGAACTACGCTTAGATGGCGCTACAGGGGGGGGGGGAAGAGAAAAGAAAAATGCATAAAGGATTTATGAAGGACCCCTAGGTGTAGGGCCGAATTCGAAAGACAGCTCACAAAATCGTTGCATGCACAAAAACAGTAGCTCGGCCTAAACTGAACAAACTGCACGTCCCACCAAGCGACGGCAGCGTACAGCGCCATCAGAGCGCCCCGTCACTTATCAAAACTGCCTCGATCCCTCGGCCTGACGACGCACCCGTTCTCGGGCACCTCTCGAGTTCTCGACGCACGCGATCTCGAGCTGCCAATGGACCCGTTCTCTACTTCTCGATGCACCCGTCCTACCGACCGCCCCGCGGCGCAGTGACGGCCGGTCTCTGCGCCGGGCCCGCGCGACAAACGCCCGCGCGGGCAATACCGTTCACCGCGCCGGCCGTCAGCCGGAGCAACGGCCGGTCACGCGTGAGACCGCCTCACTCATTCATCTTTGCGCCGTCACGAGCGCGTTCACGGTCGGCACGGGCTTTCCAGCGTGCAGCGCGCGCGGTGACAGTTCACTTTGCAGGTGGCGGCGCCGGTGTGGCGGCGGCCGCCGAGGCCCGAAACCAATCTGGCGCCGTTTGTTTCGAGCTGGGCTCCGGACAAAGACGCGTTCAGATGCAGTGCGATGTGATTATGAACTCCGCAAGAGTCAATGGAAGCCCGCTCAGTGTGACCTTTTGGAAGCTTTTCATCGCGACTTTCGTGTCCATTTTCCCAGCGGTTCCCACGGGCCGTAGTCGTTACACGTCGCCAGGACGTTTGAGAATATACCCGAGCGCCCGCGCAAGGTTGTGTAATTCACGCAAAAGAAATTAAGTCAGCAAAATTAAGCTAATTATAAAAGTACCCGTTTTTAACTGGCTTAATTTATGGAGGTAGAGGTAGCCGAAGCAGCGAATGTTGAGGCCCATTAATCAAGAGCTGCTTCATTAATTCAGAACTGGTGGCAGCAATGTTCTAGAAGGAGACACTCCAATCCTGGGCTGAAACAATCTGAAAATGCAAATCCCGGAATCCAAGACGAGACGGCGCTGGGTCCGGCCTCGGTCAGACATGCCAAAAGCCTTGTTGGGCTGCGCTGTATTTAATTAAACAAATGCGATGCATTGTTTGCGGCTGCATGGCGAGTATCTGGGTGCCGTTCGGAGCGGTGGCCAGATTCCCGGAGACGTTTTGCACCATTGTTACGGCGGCCAGCGGGGGGGGGGCATTCCTGCACCGGTCACCGCCCTATGAAAACAAGCAATGGGACGGTGTGTCCCCCCACTTGGCTCAGTCGGCACCGGGACATTTCGGCGTTGTTTACACAAGGTGAAGCTTATTTGCTGAAGACATTCGTGCTGCCGGCGGTGCCCGAGGTGGAATTCTTCGTTTGATCAACTTGCGTCGGCTGCTTTTCGTGTTTTGAAAGCTCCCGGTATCGCTCCAGATCGGCATCCCTAGACGCCAAAGCTGTCATCAGCGCGGCGCTTTGAAATGCCGACGCAAACTTCTGCTCCTGTTTACCCGGCAAAAACCCCGTCTTTATCTCCGCCGCGGGATTAATAGGTGTCCCGGTGCGAATTTAATGTGCAATTAGACTGCCTTTGTTAATGTCGCGCCGTGTTGTCCGCGGCGGAGAGCATTCCGCCGACAGATGGCTCTGGTGCGACATAATTCCGTCATCTGGTGCCCACAATACCGGGCCGCCCGACGCGTGCCAAAAATATGGACGAGCCTCGCCGGCGCCGGCGGCGCAAGACAACGGCCGCGTTCGCCGCCCTCTCAGCGCGTCGTAAAAATACCTTTCTCCTCCGCTTCGCTTCTCCTATCTGCCGGCGCCGCGCGCGCAGAAGAATGCGCGTAATGACGATCGGCGCAAAAACAATCGGCGGCCGCTATTTGCGGCGCAGCTTGCCGCAACAATAACCGGTCGGCGGCGATCGCGGCCGCGGCCGTCTCAATCGCGACGCAGCTAATGGCGCGGGCCGAGTGCCGCGCGTGCTGGCCGCCGCGCCGCCAAAAAGGTCGCGGCGATTATGGCGCGCGCGGCCCGCCACCCGCGCGGCGGCCCGGCGACCGGCCGGGCATCGATCAACGCTTCAGGCGGCCGCCGGCGAGCAGGTGAGAGGGCGGCGGACGCTGCGATCGGCCGCCGCCGGCCGGCCTCGCCCCGCCCCCGCCGCCGCCGCCGCCGCCGCCGACAGAAATATGTTTTGCTTTCCGGCCGACGGCGGCCATTCCTTCAAAAGCGCCGGCAAACAGGCCGGGCTCAAACGGCCCGGCCGGTCATAACAAATCAATAAAGCCGGCCGGCCGGCCCGGCGAGGTGACGCGTCTGGCTGGACGGCCATCGCCCCGTCCGACGGCGGCGGCGGCGGCGGCGGCGGCGGCGGCGGCGGCCGGAGCCGGGCGGCCGCGGCCGCCGCTCGATATTTCGTCAAGGTAGTTTTGACAGAGCGAACACAATGGACGTTTTATTTTTGTAATGTGCTGGCGCGCCGCCAGGCAGCAGGCGTCGACACGGCGGGCGGAGGCGCCGAGAGCGGCCTGCGTAGTTCCCGCTGACGCCGCGGCGCGGCGCTGCCGTCGTAGCCGGCCTTACCGGCTGACCACGCCCGCAGAGTACGGGGCTTTGATATTATGACTCTTGGTCCACAGTGTCTGGTATCGATAACGAGGCTTGACGAAACGACCTGTTTTGGTCCAAGAACAAGCCGGGTATCGCGAAGACGGGTTGCATCAGGGTATCATTACATGTATCTTTGCAGTATCACGTATGACGAGGCTTCGTGGTGTTTGATGTCCGGTTTTTGGATAAACATAGCACTTCCGTCGACCCGAACGCATAAACCTGCTTTACATGCTGGTGAAATAATTCATATATTTTGCGTTTCACACAACCACATTGTCTGCGTATAGCTACGTCTTCCGCTGCCATGTCGAATGCTACCATTTCAGACGCGTCCTCGCATTAATGTCTCTAGTTACTCACTCTTTTTGCCATGGATACCGGTAACAGCAAACTTTAGAGATGTGAATCCTATCTTCAGATCTCTATGGCTCTGTTCAAGACTTTTGCGTCGAGCACTGGAGGGATATCTCGTTTGAACAGGTTGTTAACTGTCCCCTCTTCCCATGACCCGCAATCTATCAGGCTTCACTGGGTACGTCTCTCATTGATTTTCTAACGGTTCCGGGCTTTCAGAATCCCTCGTATTTCCTGTCGGTCTTGACAACGCAATTATCCACACCGGTTATTGTCGAGCGCACTAAATCGTACGAGTTATTGCCCGGTGCGCTGAATCGTAACAAATGCCCGACCACTCTCACAACTGTCATAGCGGTGACCCCGTTTCGCGGCCGATGACAGTTCCCGAGACGTCCCGCTCCGTCGCCCCGCCCGCCGCGTCCCAGCCGGGCTCGAATTTCACGGTCCGCACCGCCGACGAGCTGCGTCACAATCTAACTCTTTCTCCGCGCTGAAATGCGCCGGCTCGCCCTGCATTCATCGCGTAATTACACCTTTTTGTGGGCGGCGGCCGCCGTGCCCGCGCTGCCGGCCGCCGGCTCCTCCACACCGTCGATACGCATCTCATCGCCGGCGCCGGCCGCGCCGCCGCCGCCGCCGCGTCGCTTTGTCCGGCCGGCCGCCTGATTGGGAATTCTGTCCATCCCCGCCGGACATCCACCAATCAGTCCAAATCCAATAATATTCGCCTGTCAGTTCGGGATGATAAGGCCCCAATCACCGGCCGGCCGCGTTACACATAACTGTAACCCTTCCGCGGCGCGCGCCGAGGGGCGCCGGCCGGAGGGGCCGATATTGGCGATGCCGGCCGCGCGCCGCCGCCGGCCCCTGATTGACTCGCGACGCGTGCTGTCGGCGGAGTGATTGCGGCCGCGCGGTGACGTCACGGCTGACCGGGCCGTGGCCGGAGGAGGTCGCGCGGGTCGCTGGACGGCGGCGCGGGGCCGCTGTCACGGCGCCGGCCGGCTGCGCGGTGGGTCTATGTCGTGTGTGCTCAGGCGGCCGTGTGACTGTAGCAGCGTGGATTCATGATCCGGGACACCACACAGTCGAAGACGCTGGTATGGCCTTCGTTGCATTTGGTGTTTTCATGAAACGATTATTTGACGTAGTGATACGTCGTCCCCATACTGACTGCCGTCACCGCGATTTCAGTGCTGAGGAGCTGTTCGCCTCTCTCGAGCAGCCCGCTTCTCCGACATCTCCAGCGCCAGCCAGACGGCCAGAACGGCGTCGTCCAGGCCATCCCGCGCCGCTGTCTCGCGCCGCCGTGCGCCGAATCAATCGCGTTCCCGCGCGGGGCCGCCGGGCCGACACCCCTCCGGCGATTACACGGCGCGCGTGACGCTCCCCCCCCCCCGTATCTGCGCTCGAGCGATCCACCTGTGTCGTGTCCGGCGCGCGCTGGACAAACAGGCCGCCGCCGACCGGCTGCTCGCCACCTCGGCCGCCCCACGCCGGGGTTAAAGGGGTAATAGCCTGGCGATATGGGGCCCGGGGGAGACCGGCCGACGCCGGAAGCGGTCCGGGACTGGCGCGGACGGCCCGGCTGGGGGAGCCGCCGGGGGTCGCATACGAACGCACGGAGTCTGCGGTGGGCTCTGGAGCTTTGAGAAGCTGTGAGCTGTTGGGAGCGGTCCCCGACGTCTTTGTGATAGCGTCAGATGCGTTCCGGGGAGATGAATTCTCGGCCTGCTCGGAAACGCGCTGAGAAGCCGCTGCCGCACTGCCAGTCAGAAAAGTCGGACGGTTTTACCGCAACGGTCTCCTTTCAAAGAAAACGTTCACACCCGATCCGCCGTCGTTTTTTACGTCATCTTCTGCTTACATGTTGGCGTCGCGCACGAAGCTGGGGACGAGGCGTTCCAATAAGTTCGGAACTACTTGCTCCAACTTAACACGAAGTCGCTCGTCGGTGCTCAGGGTTCCACCTGCCAGCTCCGGGGGCGTCACAAACGGCCGGCTGCGGAGGTACAGGGCTCGTGCGCGGAACAATGTATCTCGGGGAGGCCCGGGGCTAGCCGGCAGTCAGCACGCGTTTGGGCACGTGCCTCCGCAGGACACACAGAGGGGGAGTTGGTAATGTCTTCACTGGAATGTCTGGACGCAGCCAAGGGTATAGCGAGGGACCATACATCTTTTCCTCGAGGCAACTTAGATTCTTGCCGGGTTATAAATGAGTAGGCTTCGATTTGATGGAAAGAGAAGGATATCCTCTAGGCGTGAAGCCCCTCAAGAAGTGATTTATGTTCCTGCCTCACCAAGAACAAGGCTCTAGAATTTCCGTCCTCGAAGGAAATTGAACAACCTCGTTTTGGACCCCTTTGAGATGTCTGAATAACCTGTGGAATGCATTGGTAATGCCTGGCGAGACAGGGAAATAAACACGCATTTCACATTGTCAGCATTAGGCAGTGTGGCTGTGGTTCGACCAACTGATCTGAGGTCATTCGATTACCTTCCAGATGCAGATCGCCAATAGATGCACGATAATCCTAAACAACAGTAAGTATTCATCTGCACTTACAGTATATCTACATGCCATCAGCTGACTCGAGTACACTCGTTTTATGATGAGCATTGCGGCTACGAAGCATATGTTTGTATTCAGATGACGTGTACCTTTTCCGCAATCTCCACTGCATCAGTCAGCCGACTGCGTGGCGTCTGCAAGTATATGGCTCATAAATCCGCTGTTATGTGCAGCACATCGTTTTTTAACTTTGCGTACGTCTTGGCACTGGCATCATGCGCTCTTACAACGAACCTCTATCTCATTCATCTACTGGACTCATCTTTGTGGTGAATTCATGTATGTCTGCGACTCCTACGTATCTGTCGATACGAGAGCACCTTTGCTTTTCAGATTATGAGCGATCCGATCTTAAGATGTTTCAAAAATGCAATTTTTTCTTCCTTCGCACCCATCTAATCCCAAAGAAGCCAGTTTAGTTGAACTAGCATTATTGCCCAAGCCGGCGTTTCGCAAAACTGGGTCGCAGCCTTTCGGGCGCTTTCCACAAGTCTGAATCAACACTGCACCGGCGCAGCTGCCGTCTACATCACAGAACACCGCAGCCGCACGGTATCACTCAAACCGTTTTGTTGCCCACCCGTGCACCGTTGTACCCGGCCACTTCACAGCAGCGCCTGTCATCGCATGTGGCCTTGCGGCATCGGAGGACTGATATCGGCCACAGCTGGCGAGCAGTCTTCTCCCACAGCTGGAAACCGCCGGGGCATTTGCGTAAATCAACTTCAATGCAAAGCACAAAGCACGGCACAATTGATCCCCGAGATTACGCGGGGGCACAGCCTGCAGAGAACACGCCAGACTTCAAAGGGGGCACTTTTGGCCGAGTGTTTATCACCAGGGCTGCACGATCCCGCCGACCGCTCGACGGCGCGATTTTCCCGCGACCTGCACGCACGGCCGTGCCCGGGCTCCGCCTCTACGGCGGTGCGCCTCTGGTGCGAGCGCGCTGGGCGGCCTCCCCGCTTCCAAGAAGTCGGAATCGCCGGGCGCCGGTGCCGCCTCCTCGCCGGCAGCGCTATTGATCGGGCCATTAAACAACTGTGTTGAACACAGCACCGTCATCGCGCCAGTCGGTCTGACGTCGGTTGCAGATGTGTCAGGCGCAGCGGCGCGCCCAGGCGCCGCCAGGGGCGCGCTCAGCAGGTGCGAACAGGTAGGCGGATGGTTTGCGCTTGGGGGACATACACACGTCGGGTCTTGGATGTCAGAAATGTTTTGAAATTACGTGACGGCCTTTATGTCGCTGCTTAAAAGCCAGTTTGGCCAGATGTAGCCTTGAGTACCGGTTGGCTTCTACAGCCGGTAAGTCCGGCGCTGGAATCGAGAAGGAAGCACGGGACTTGAATACCAGACATCTCTGGACATCCACATTCACGTCTCCAACAACTCGGGGAGCACCAAACATCTCCATGACGGATACGGCATTTCTCTGCGTTCCTCAGCCTGCTCAAACGGGCTCATCCGGTGCCCTGCGACGCCGAGGCCGCGTCTGCCCTCGGCCATCTGGCGCGAGGGCGTCGGCGCGCGGCCGCCGCCAATCTCCGGCCTGTTTATGGCGCGGCCGCCGCGCCGGCCCGATGAAAATTATAACCGACCGGCGCTGTCGAATGAGCTATAATGGCGCAGCGAGATTGGCTTCGGCCCGGAGCCGATTGGCGGCCCGATCGAGATTAGCCGTGAGTTATTAGAAAAGTTGGCGGCCGTGTGAGCGGCGCCGCGCCGTTTTGACGGATCGGCCCGCTTTACGAGCGGCGCCGGCCGCGCGCTGGGAACGGCCGCGCCGCCATGGCCGCGCCGCGGCACGACCGTCTCGGCCGGCCGGGCGCCGCCATGTTGGCCGCGCTGGGTGGGAGCGGACGCGGCCGCGCTAACGGTTCCGCCGGCCAGGCGCAGACATCATCGGCTCCGGATCAGGAGTCGCTGAGGAGTAGGCTGATCTGCGCACACGCGGGACGCAGGGAGAGCTCTGTATTACGCGTTGTTACGGTGCAGGACGGACGTTCACGTCCGGCTGCCCCTGTAGCCTTGTTGATGCTGTTCCGTCACACAAAAGCCTTCATTTCAGCATAGAAACATACCAAGACAAACGACTGCGTTCATGACCTTATCTTTCTGGTGGAGCGGTTATCTATTCCGACTGCTTTAGGGCAGACGACAGGTAAATGCTTAATCACGCCGTAAACCACACATCAATGATTTCCATTACAATGATCCATGTCTAACAGCATACATTACCGGAGATTGTGAAGCATGCGTGCACACAGGCTTTAAATTGCTTGGATTACTCGAAATACTCGTCTTTCCATTTGTCTGGTGGGCTAGTTCCCAGCATTTTATGATCTATCACGACAATTTGGTCTTGTTTTGGCTGACGTTTTGTATCTGTGGTAAAGGAAATAATGAACATTATCGTTCAGAATAATGCATGCATAAACATGCGAGACAGAATCTTGTTGCAGACGTCTCTCCGGTAAAAAAAAAACATTTTGAGGGTTGTTCAGCGCACTACTTGTGTTTTTCGTGTCAAGTAGATGGCATCCGCATAAATGTTCCCTCGTTCCTATCAAACCTGAATCAAACTATTTTAGTTCAGTGCCAGAACATGGTGACAGAAGAAGCCCATTGCTGGCTGGAGAAGCACGAGGTCGCAGAACGATCGCCCAGGAATGGCCATCAGTAACAGTGTTTTGGAAATTTCATAGATACTTGCTACCAATTCGTCTTTTTATTGATATTTATTAGGGCGATTAATGGATGTTATGTTCCATTTAACAGCCCTCAGAACAGTCGCTTTTTGGGCACAGATTGGAAGGGGAACAAATGTGACTCAGTTATTTCTGTTGAAGAAATTCCGTATGGCCAACATATGGCGCGTGGAAAAATCACAAATTGGGTTAATGTGTAATAACTGTTTCATAACTCGAATCCATGAAGATAATCTGGGCAGCGAGGTTAACTCCGCTTAGAAACAGCATACCAACCAGCATTTTGTCTTCCATGGATACCTGTTTCCCTGAAACGAACAGAACTGTGTGTGCTTTATTTCCCATCATCCCTGATTGCTCTGAGATTCATACGTTGTCATCGCTGCCAAGGCAAGCGCGGATCCAAAAGGGGGACGATGGCGCCCCCTCCCCTGCAATTTTTGCAGGAAGACAGTAGCTTATTGAGCTACGAGAAAGCTTCTTGCCATCACCTGGCATTCCCGTTTCCTCAGATCCTGAATCGCCACCTGAAAAGAATTTCATGACTAATTTTTTCCTTGTCCAACTGGCTCCAACAGCTGTTCGACGACCCACCGTTATTTTCTAAATTCGTCCAATAAAGACATAAAAAACGTCTGGATGATAATTGGTTTTTGTTCATTGGGAACACAAACCACGATGTATCAAGATGGTTTGTGTTGGAAAAACCCAACATTAATTTTTCTACCTCCAGTAATTTACATCCCGTCCATTTTGTTGTCGCGACTTCACATGACTATGATCAGTCCAACATTCAGGATGGGAAGGTCTCTCTATCCGAGAGCGATTGCCTCCACCGACCATCAGGCATCTCGGCCTAAACGCACGCGCGTCCGCGGCAAACTTCGCACGTCCAGCCCCGGCGAAAACCGGGCGGCAATTTCCCCGTGTTTGCCCAGGGTGGAACTCAAATATTTCGGACCATATACACACGGGCCATCGAGCGTTATTACACCCCGGTGCAATATCGTTCGACCAAGGGCGTCATATTGTTTTGCGAGTGTTTGCTCTGGTCTCCACGTCGCATTTGGGTCGGAGCCCCGCCTGCGCTAATATCCGTCCACCGCCGTTGAGGAAATACTGCCGATGTGGCCGTCATACAGGCGCGGAGGGGCTGTGCCCGCCGGGGCCTGACGGGGGGGGGAGGGACAACGGAATGCAGCTGCTGACCCGTAGATTGACTGGGGAAATGGGGCCGATGTTGGCGGGATGTGGGAACAGCAAGAGAAGGGTCAGGCGTGGAAGACGCGCTGACTTCCGTCCGAATACGAGGGTCGGGTAGTTTGAGGGCGGTGCTGAGCGTAGTGACGAGGAGAAAGGCGGAGGAGGTGGGGGTGGTGGTGTGTTTTGACTGGGGCTATCACGTCATCCATCACAGAGGGAACTATATGGCGCCCTGCGAACTCATATTATCCATAATACCATAAACACGCTTCCAAACAGGGTCGTTAAATTTGTTTGTACACCTGCTGGATCAGTATATTAGACGCTAATGCAGTCATTAGGGTGGCAATAGGCTGAGTTGTGAAAAATGGGGGGAGAGAAAGAAAGAGAAAGAGGGGAGAAAGTGACAGAGACAGAGGGGGGAGAGAGAGAGGAGCTCGAGATGAAAATATCAGCAAACTATACTTGGGCCGGGGGCAGAAGACTTGCAGGGAAACAGAGACAATCAGAATCAGAGAGGACGTAAAATGGGTCTGTCACCTGAACACAGTACACACGTGTAGTCTGCGACCTTTGTTGATCTTTTCGCCGAAGTGAAGCACCTGGGAGAGGTAGGTGGGCAGGTCGACCGTCTGCTGCGAACGGATCCACGTGCCGGTATTCTAATGCGCTGTCAGATAAATCGCAGGTAGTACATTGTACTTTTGGGCAGTCCTATTTCTCATAGCAAAAATGTGTTGAGTTTCACCATTAAAAGACACAAGCTGGCTATGGATATCCAGCTGTATAATATAATATGCATATGCATATAATGTATATATTATATGCATCTAATATAATAACATATGCAAAGCATAAACATTGACAGGAAAATAGATGGACAAATGGTAGAAGGAGAAGTATGAGCAGAGCTTTGCAAAAATAATTGGGGGCCCAAATGCTAATTTCGACAAATCCTGGTGTTTTGGGGGCCATGCTTTGCATGCACCACCATAAAACTAGTGTTAAAAATCCCGAATTTTTGGGGGCCCGGGCCCCCCAAAACCTAAAGTTCTAACCATGAAGAGAAGGTACCGAGGCAGATGGAGTGGAGGCAAAAAAATAAACAGGAATGGGAAGACAATAGAGATTACAGTTGCCGTGAATACACGTCTAGACATACGGAAACACCCTGGGTGGCTTCCGAAGCAATACGGGGCCTCTCACCGGGTAAAATAGACACTAAAGCATGACACTTCTTTGTATTTGTATGGCACTTAGGCTTGTTGTGCCTACTTCCGTCTTAAGCTCTAAGGCATTATGCTACCCAATGTTCGTTGCTTGTTCCGTTTCTCGTTCGGAGCAGACCTTGCCGGAAGTCCCCGGAAGATCGGCCATTGCCGCCGGCGCCGTGTCCGGTGAGAGAGCACGTCCCGCGGCGCACCGTCCGGCGTCATCTATCGCCGGCGGCGGCCGAGTCGGCAGAGCGACCTGTCGGGACCGCGCCGCCGCCGCCACCGCCGCCGCCGCCGCCGCCCAGGTACGGTTTACAGCCGTCTGATGGATGGCGGCGCTCTCCTCCGGCGGCCGAGGCCGGGCAAACATCCCGGACCGGCGGCCGGCCGAAATGCGCCTCTTCATGGCCTCCGGCGCGGCTGGCCTTTCCGCGCGTTTGCACTCAGTTTGGCAATTATTTGCCGTGGCCGACGCGCATTACGAGACCGGGAAAGAGTCGCGCTGGCCAAACACAGTTCGACTCTGAGGAGTCGGTGGAACTTGGTGCCGGCGCCGCGGCCGGCCGGGGCTGGCCTCCTCGCCCGCGCCGGAGACGCGGCTCGGAAGGCCGGGATTAACGCTCGTCAGTGCGCGTGCCAGATGGAAGAGCTTCGCTGACGATCGGCGCGGCGCCTGCAACGCTGCGGAGCGCGTGTTATCATTGGCCGCGCGTTGTTATTTACGCCTACCGCCGGCCGGGCCCGGCTCGGCAGACAATCGTTTCCATGGGCGAGGAGAACGCCGGCTATTTTTACCCGGGGCAGCGCCTCTGGGGCGGCCCGCCGCCCGAGACCTAACCTGCACTAACCCCGGGGTCGATAGCGGCAGAGTCGGCGGCCGGGTCAGCGCGAAGCCCTGACGTCACAGGTCGCGGGTCACGACCCGAGCAGAAGCTGCGTCAAGCTCACCGACCGCTGGGCTCCCTCTAGCGGTCATCGGCGGCTCTCAAAAATCGTACCGACAGCCCATCGCCGCTCTTGACAGGCGCTCATGCAAGCGCCGGCGGCCGCCACGGCCGGGCCCCGAAATAGGCTCAGCACGGCGGCGGCGCGGCCGACGCCGCCGGTGGGCCGGCCGCCCGCCGGCCGTCCACCCACCTCCACCTGATCAATTCATATCTCGGCGGGCGCGGCACCGCCCGCCGACGCCGTCCGCCTATCGGCCGGCCGGCCGGCCGCCAGGCGCCTCCCCCTCACCTGGGCGCCGCTTATCATACCGGTTATGACAGGTTATGCGGCCAGGCTCCGCCCCGCGCGATATGATATGATATTACCTGCGCTGCGATTCGGCGGCGCCGAGGGCCCGCCCGCCGGCCGGCGCGCCGCCGCGCCGCCCGCTCAGTTGCCGGCCGACCGGGCAGCCGGGCGTGTGGCAGCAGCGCGCGCAGCAGCGGCCGCCGCGCCGCCAGCCAGCGAGCGAGCCGCAGCGCGCCAGGGGCCGGCATGTCGCGACGGAAGCAGGCGCGGCCGATCCGCCACCTGGACTCGGACGGCTCGGCGGAGATCGCGCTCGGCAATGGTGAGTGGCCGGTGGCGGCCGACCCCGAACGGCCCGGGGCGGTCTGAGCCGACCCGGGCTGACCTGGGCCGACCTTCTGGGACTCGCGGGGTGTGCTGGCGGTGCGTACGGGACTGCTGTGGAGTGACGGGCGTTATAAAGGCTTTGAAGAGGACCGCAAAGTGGATTTCTTGGAAAGCGGAGCATTCTACATTTCATGGCAGAGTGCTTTTGTTGAAGTTTTTATGTATTCACCTGCGGCTCCGCTTGAGTTTGCTTCGGAGAGGATTTTTTACTACGCCTTGAAAGTTGCATTACTGTTGTGGGATATCTGTTGCTATTTGGACATGGCGCTTAGCTATCTTTTATCTTATTTTACTCATCTGATAAACCTGAATTTCGAATACCAAAGTAAATTGGTTCCATTTACGGATAAATTGCTTATAGCGCATTTCAAAGTTAATTTAGTCTTACAGTAACTGATATTTCGCGGAAAGGAAAGGAAGCCACATCGAAAAATCCTTCAAGTGATCGAAAGGCGTCATAGCAGTGGAACTTGCAAAGATCAGTCGCCTCTGAAGTGCAGTATCGCTGGCACTGAATTGCGGTAAGCTTCCTCGTTTTATTTTACGGCCGAGGCCGTCTCTCTGTCCGTGGCCGTTGGGCAAAACGTCCGAGAGGCTCGTGAACAAGATTTATCAGATTGCTCATTCCCTGGCCGGCCGGCCGGTCGCCTCGCGTCTCGCCAGCCCCGTCCGACACGATTCCCAGCCCCGACTGCCAACTCGTCCGCGACACAAATTATCAGCAAATGTGGGGAAAGGAATATTTTTTATGTGTAGTATTTCTATGTCAGACGATGTATGGTGCTGATGAAATGTCAAGTTTTCTCTTTACAATGATGCTGCATATGTTTTATTTATTTTGTTTGCTTTCACGCGTCTGAACAGCAGAGGTTATGCTCTCAAAATATTTCAATATGGCCTCAGTACCACACTAACCGTTTTCATAGCCGAAAAGCACCTGAATCACAAGCTAAAGCTTCTTGTCACGCCTGCTATTTTCGACTGGACACAATAAAACACAATATTATTACGTTTCGTTTTAACAACCACAATGGCATGAAAAAATGCTACGCTGAACATCTTAGAGTTAGACGAAGCGAACTCGGTCGCCTTCGGACAAAGCTGCGGAACACTGCCCAGGTTTCTGATATTTTCGCGAGCGTTAGCGCCGTGGGTAATGGGCGTAATCAGCAGCCGGCTTCTTCATTCGTCACTGTCCGGTCGTGGCAGCCATCAAAAGCCTGTGAAACCAGCCGCCACCTGCGCCGGCCGTCTCGACGAGCTTTCACCAATTCAAATCGCCGGGAAGTGGCGTGAAATTGCCGGCGTTTCCCGCCAGCGACAGAGAGTACCTGGTGCGAGGGCCTGCTAGCCATAGCTGTGCGGCCTGTGATGGCAACGACTCAATGTAGTGGCTCAGGCGCACTGCAGTGAACTGATGATGCTGCTCTGCGAAGCCCGTGTTGGCACGCCGTCGTCAGTTTTTAATGGAAGGCACGGCGGTCTGTTAGTTGAGATGTTCGGTGATGTGCAGCTCTAAAAAGCCAGCACCCCCTTGCGTCTGCCTTCATCGCGCAGGGCTGTCTATGAAAAGATATGTTTAAACTGAAAGATTGCTATCCACGACTAATTTGTAAGAATGGATGTTGAAATAAAGAAGGATAAGCATCAAATGAACTAAATTCGGATCCAGAAATGCTATCTTCTGAAGAGCATAAAGCATGTGTTGACGCAGATATTGCCCTTTAATTATCCGTACTTCTGAGGCCTTGTTTTCCGTAAGACGTGCTTTATGATGATGTGATGCAAGCCTAATGTTTGTGTTCTCCAACGCCCGCCGTATAAAAGCCAGCTGAACTAACGCTAATAATATCTGTGTAGAAACACTGAAAAAACAAAAGACGTACGAGGGATTTTAGGGCAATTACATCACTGGCTGCCGGATAAGAAAATATAAAAATATACAAATCTGATTAAATGAGAGTCTTCCATGTTCGCCATTCCAAACCTTTCGTCGAATGTATTGGAACGCCATCACGAAGGAGGACTCGTACAGCACTTTCCTTCCATGGATTGCGTAATTATCGATGGCCACAGATCACAGATATTGAATCACGACCATCATAAATGTGAGAAGATTCTGTGTCCTGAATCCAAGTCCCTGATTTGGCTATTTTTTCATGCTACAAAACAGTCTGTTTCATTTTTAAATATCAGCGAGGATCTATGAGAAGCCAGAAAACCTTACACGAAGCAAATTCAAATCTACCCGTACAGAGATTACCTCAATGGGTAATGAGCACAAGACGAATGGGAATATTCTCCTGACTTTTGAGTTTAGGGTGCTGAGGACTGCAGTCGCGTGCAGCTGTTTGATGCTGAGCGCACCGCAATGCCGTTATTATTCCACGGCACCAGGCGGCCGGTAGAACGTTAGTAACGAATGAAATGAAAAAATAAATGCTTCGTTTGCAAGATCACGTCAAAACATGGATGGATGCCGTAGGTCGTCGTAACCACATGTTTCTCGTGCAGCAGCTTAGCAAGTCCACGATTGAGAACAGAGCTCAATGAGAATGGGAAATTAAAATTGCAGTTCTGATATCCACAATGGAAAAAGAAATCTCCTGTGCTTGTACTGTCATACGAATCTGTACATTCTGTACTCTAAATGAATGATTGGGCCGTAAGGTGATATGGTTAGATGCTACCCTTATGTTTATTTCTGGGGAAAACTTTCTGGCCATATCTATTCCATGCTTCATTAATTGTGACTTAAGCGTTTTGTTAATAATAAACGTAAGACGCTTTATTTGCGAGTGATTGCTAGTGAACATTTGTGTTTTCATTCTTGATCCTAGACATTAATGTATTTTCATACTGGGACTTTTAAATCTTGGCACTCATTGCAGACTGTTGGACACAGTGCCCTATGCACATACATAAAAATGTTGTGCAATTAAAGATACAACTCTCATTGTTCCCTAATATTACTCCACAGTCTATAGCAGGCCTTGGGATAACACAAGATCCAGGAATTGGCTATTGCATTTATGACAAAAAAGGATGGTTTTTGTCATTTTTCATACCACTGAAATGCGAATCGAGTCGCGATTCGAGAATCAGAATCGATTCGATTCCGTGCAGTTAAAAACTTGTTGAATCGGAATCGAACGGATTATCTGTTCTCAATGTGGATAAGAATCAGAATCACCTTGGGCTTGAATCAGAATCGAGTCGATTCACAATTCTGTGTATCACTTGCAAGTCTGCTCTACTATACCCGTGTCCAAAAAAATGCTTCTCTAAAACTTCATAACAAAAATTGTTTTGAAAATTCATGGTCCTATTTTCGGGCGGAATCAAAATGTCATTTTTGGACAACCAAAACCAGTTGGAGAGGGAACGGAACATTGGCAAGATAAGTAGCAAGCGCTTTTCAATAAGGTTTTCATCACAAGCGTAGATGTAGCAGGCCACCGAGCAGACCAATTATGATGTAGCCTTGAGGTTCTGCACAAAAAGAAATTGTGTAATAAAAAACAGCCCATCCTCACAAAGTTTAAAAACACTCAGGCACCAGTAGTAACGATGTATATCCTTGCGTGTTTATGGTAGATTTCTTTCTGTTGCAAAAATATGAGTAAGTATCTCCAAATTATTTTACTTCTTCTTCTTCCGTAAAACGCATTTCGTTATTGAAATATGATTTGATAAACAAATACATTTAAAACATATATTTATGTAAACCAGTGTAATTGTCACGACGGAGCATTGATGATATGGACATCGTCCGCTCCTGGTAACAAGATCAATAAGATCTTTTGCGAAAATATGTTTTAAAATGCGTTTTCCACGATAACACTTGCCAGCACCAAGCCCAGGAATTCAAATGTGTGGTGAAGGAAATATATGATGATTATTTCATGAGAAATCTGTTCATTTTGCAGTAAATTACGTCTTCTCTGTTGTCCATCTGACCATGTCCAGTGAAATGCATCTCAATAGGCGACCGGAAACTGTTATATGTTCCATGCTGACATTAGCAGACCGTGTGCTCCAACTCATTCATTAATATGTAAAGCAGATATAATTCCTGCCTTATGAAAAAGCATCGAATCGTGTTTTGCGGTAATTTAATACCGTGTAGTGTTGCAGCTGAGTGCGAGGCTGCTGACCTGATCAGGCAGGTTGGTTGTTGAATTCTTCGTTGATGGCTTGGTTATTTCGCGCCACAGCCTCCTGCTGCCGCGGGCGAGGTTGAAAAGTCGCTGTTACCCAGACTCGAACCGGGGACCTTTCGGTCACTAGGCGAGCGTGATGGAAGCCTGCTCAGGCGACTGCCCATCGCCGTGTGCCGGATATGACGTCAGTTGACGTCGCTCAGCTGAGCCTGGAGATTCCGGCCTATCGTCCTGGGTAATAACAGGTCAATCTTCCTTTGATGCCCTCGCCGAAGAATGTCGGTCTTTCAGTCTTTCAGCCCCATGGCATCGGGCCGATGCCATGGGGCTGGCTGTAGATTTAGAAGCGATCCATACTCTGCTCCTGGAAATTTCCAAGCCCACGCAGTACTCACGACTATCCCATTCTGCACGCATTCCAAAATAACCCTCGACTGCGAATCGGTCGGATATATATCGGTCGGAGTTATCAGCGTCGTTGCGCCTCCTCGCCAGGGGGTCGGTCGGGTCCCGAATAGCGGCGCGGCAGGGCCCGTAATCGCGACATCTGGCATCGTGTGAACCGCGTGCATAGCGCGGAAAACGGGCTGCCACTCTACGTCCGACTGGCCGGACACGGCTTCTCCATTTGACACCAGCGCGAACACGGCTGATAGCACCGCTCGCGGCTCCCATATTCATTGGATTATACAGCGGTATGACGGCGCCTGAGCACTCACATTTGCATGTGGCGTGTGATTCACCCGCGGCGACTGCAGGCGGCCCGCCCGGCCGGTGCATGGCCGATGCATGTGCGGGGTCCCCGAGCTCGGCCGCGCCGGGGACTGTCGGCACTCGCGGAGGAGTCAGTGATCGGGAAATGTCGGCGGAGCGGGCATCGGCAGCTATCTGTCCGTTGCAGCCGGGCAGGCGCCGGGAACGCAGCCCAGATGTGCCGGGAACCATGATGTGCCATTAACTGGGCGGCCTGGCACGGCCAGTCACTGGACGCAGCCGCTTTCATCGGGAATGATGAAACCCGTGTTTGCCCGGTGACGCGTAGACTCGCCTCGTGTTTGATCGGCGGTAAAAAACTGATTCATAGAGGAGCCGGTGCCCCCGTCGGGTTTGTGTCGGCGGTTACCGGCTGGACTTCGATCCCTGTAACAGGACCTCTCGGGGGTCTCCGGAAACCAGTGTGGTTGCCTGTGTTTTACGTGGATTCCCCTCATAGTTGTGGGGATATGTTGCAAACAAAGCGAAACTTTGCATCTTGGGAGGACGGTATTTTGCAGTTGGGCTTTGTATATAGAAATTACAGCAGCACACTGTCGCCTGTAATTTCATGCTTGGAATGGTTTGGCAAATCGGAGCCAACTTGTCGGAACATTGAGATCGAGATCGCCTTCGCAAATGAACCGTAAGAAACAACCATAAAAATGAATATAAAGGCAAGGAATCAAAACAGCAAATCATGATAATCAGCAGGCTCTTTCATCTTGAAATATACATCACTCATCTTGGCGGGCAGCGGGACTTTCCCCCTGCGAAGTTAGATGTCATTCTAACCTCATCTTCAGCGGTTGCCATAACTATCTAAATTTGTTACTTTGTTTTTAAGAACTCAAAAAATGCAGCGATTTTATGTGGCCCGTGAGAGCGAACGATGCATGATAGTCGGTAAATTCGTGTTTGTTTGATCATACCGTTAGTCAGCCACATCTCTCTCTCTCGAGAGAGAGAGAGAGGGAGAGAGAGAGAGAGAGAGAGAGAGAGAGAGAGAGAGAGAGAGAGAGAGAGAGAGAGAAAGAAAGAAAGAAAGAAAGAAAGAGAGGGAGAGCTCCCCTGATTACACGTCGCTCCCTGCCCAGCATCGTGTGAGGTGAGCATGTGCTCGAGATCCAGCAGTCAGATGGACTGAGCACGTGCTGCCCTCCCAGCATTCAGATGTGATGAGCACGTGCTCACACCCAGCAGTCGGGTGAGGTGAGCTCGTGCCCACCGACCAGCAGTATGAGATGAGCACGTGCTCACTGCCCAGCAGTCAGATGATATGAGCAGTGCTCCTCGTCCAGCAGTATGAGGTGAGCACGTGCTCGTCGTCCAGCAGTCAGACTAGGCGAGCACGTGCGTCGGGTACTGCCGTGGGAACGTACGGACCAGGCGGGTCGAGCCCGCCCGAGCCGGCCTGAATTATGTGCAATCACCATCGGCGAAATAGCCGCGCACCACGGCGACAGCGTGTTGGCACGCCGTTTGGCCAGAGTTCGTGTGATATATGCACATCGCAAACGGGTCAAATGAAGCCTGGCGCGGAGCCGCCAAATGGCAGAACATGACAGGCGAAACATTCCTGAGGTCTGGCGCCCATCAGGAGCGCGGCCGGGGATGGCGCCAACAGAACGAGGCAGATGTTCGATGATTCTCCTCTCGGGATGCACGTCATCGTCTCTTTTGGAACTGACATCAGCCGATCTTTTCGCCCGGTCGCTTTGCGATTGGTTGTTATCTGTCGCCTTTTAACCATACTTCTTTGCTTAAGCGTTGCGCATTTTCCATGCATTTTGCGGTACGCTGAAAAGTTTGCTTCTCTCGCGGACAGGAAGGAAGACAAAATGTTCCCAAGAAAATATAATTGTGGGACGCTTCTTATAATTTGTTGGAAAATATCTCATGATTCTAAACAAAACAGGGAAATTTGAGGCGCACGTTTCGAATGCATCCACATCCACCACTCATGAAAAATTGTGAGCCAAAGTACGTACACGAATTTCAGCAGAGCCAAAGCTGTTTTGTCTTTTTCTTCGTCAGGACTTCCGACATGATTATGAAAGAAATCAATGCTTTATGCTAAGAGGTACTGGATTTTTGCTTGTAAAATACATTTTTTGATAATGGACTTGACGTGTTGGCTCCAGACCGCCTTCAGAAATGAAGATTGACTCAAGAGGGTGGTCTGAAAATGTCTTAGAGGCGAAATGTCAAATTCATTGCTATTATATATAAACAGCACGTAAACTGAGCCTTTCGTGGCATAAAGGAGATCGTTATCTTCCGCAATAATATATGATTTTTTTTTTAACAATGGCAGCTCGCCGTCAAACGACGCACACAAACGTGCATGTCGCCTCGTAATTAACAATAGCAGGGTCAATTGCAAGACCACCACGGAACCCCTTCCTGTTCAGTATTATTTCTAGTGCACGAGCTAACGGCATTGAGTCGTGTTCAGATAAAGTGTAACGATTACATGTTACATGTATGGTATATCCACTGGCTGTGCGATTGTTTTTGTAATCTATATGGACAGGAAAAGGCCTGGTGTGATATCAATATTCAAACTCCGGGGCGCATTCGCTCTGTGACAACTGGGAAATCACCGTCTGTTTGGGCATGCAAACGGGCTACGGTCGAACACTCGTGTCGGGTCGTCTATGCACGGAAGCACGGACCCCTTAGAGGAACTATTGAGCATAGTGGGTCGGGAACTGTACCGCCTAGTCGTGATTTTTTGAAGGATTTCTTCGGGTTTGAGTACCGAATTTAATTGATAAATCATATTGTACGAGATTTGTCATACCTCACGTTAAGAGATGTGCCTTTTATTGTTCTGAACGACAGCCAAAGGACCTGTCGACATGTGCGAGCGACGTCATTTGCTGTTGGTGTGATTAAGAGTATTTATTTGTCCTTTGTGCTCTTCTGGTGTGTAGGTATGACCTGAGGTCTTTGGAAATCCTAGACTCCTCACGACTTTTGAGAACATAAAGTTCTTCATAGTCCGTGACAGCTGCACCTGAGAGCAAGCGAATGGAGATGTGATTGTAGCATCTTTCAGAAAATACGCAAAAGATCAGGTTATGCTGGCCTAAGTACCGTTGTCTTTATGCGCCATAAAATAATTAATGGCTTGTGTGATGTTTCAGCTACAGTTGGGATACTGGGATATCACCTACATCTCTGTTTAAATATCAGTCTTTTTCGTTGGTTTGTCTACATTGCCAATAGTATTACTTGTACTACCAGTTAACTCAGTGCACCCAGCATGTCTGTAGTAGCCCATAGGGCAGGTAGGACAGTGGCCCTACCGTCTTGACAGTGAATCTAATAACTTTGTAAAATTTTAAAATAAGCTCCTTGGTGTTGTGTGAAAAGAAATCGCAAGAAAATAGCACTGGCCTTACCAATTTCGAAAGCGCTACAATACTTATGGCATATAATGCACACCATTTCATGTCATATACAATTGTTAAGGGGAACGGTCCACCTCCGTCGACTTTCCATAAATGCTAATTGCATGCACTGCATTTGTCTGAAGTGGATGAGTTTAAAGAGTTTATGAAAAAGGAAGGTTTTTACTTTTTGACACGATTTGATTGCAATGAAGGAAAGAGAACGTCAAACGCTCGCAGCCAGCATTGCTGTTGCCCTCAAGCCTTACATCAATCCGCTGGGTGGTCGGTTAGCAACGTCACTTTGTCATCATACAGACATCATCATAAGTGTTTCTTTCGACCAATGTGCGTGCTAACTTGAAACGCAAACATACAGGAAAATGTCTTTTGGCCTCTGTAACGGCAACATATCATTATCTGAAGGTCAAAAGACACATCACCAGTCTGACACAAATCTTACCACCGGCAGTTTTTGAATCTTGTTCCAACTCTGAGGATGTGATACTGTACTTTTCGAATAAGCAGCTATGGCAGAGCCTTTCAAAAGCTGAAACAAACGTGAATACTGACTCACTTAACTCAGTAGCCTAACGGTCGAAGGTAGCATTGCCTGTGACATACAATGTTTTTAAAGGCAACACTGCGGCCGGGAAGGGCCACTTCAACGCATTATTGGAACCCAGGGGCGCGGCGCTAGTTGTAAGAACAGCATTAGTCTTGGAACATCACAAGCATCTCGAAATTTATTGGCGTGCTGTTAAGTCACCGTCATGACCTCAAAATTGCGGAGTGCGTCTTGTCAACAAACATTTGACACTCTTGTTTTGTTTTAAATGAAAGGACATTCATTTCATGGTAAACAACACAAGTGCTTCGATATGTGCATATGTAAAGCAGGTGTCACGGCATTTGAGGGGCATAATTCTAACTCGCCACATACAGGAGCTGGAGGTTGATGCCATATCTTCTAGCAGTAGCCATGCAAATGGCTCAGATATGCACCTCCGTGGGTTCCAACCAAGATGCTCCACTGCTCAGTGAACTCAGGATTTGGCTAGATGCAGGCCCGATGTGAAGCGAAGCGTTAGGTTGGATATTGCAAACATAGTTAATGTGGACATTTACATAAGCTGGAAACTGTTCATCTAAAAGCAAACAAGCTGCTCCTTTGCAGTGGTAGGGCAGCAGCCCCCGTTAAATCTGTTCTGAACAACTGAGTATGTTTTTCTTGAGACTAGTTGCTCGATGCTTTCCTCGCTGGAATTCCTAGGAGACCTGCACAGTAAGTTGGCTGAAGCAAATCATAACGATTTGGTTGTCTGACGGATCCATTTGGCATATGTCTACTGGTCTAGCAGACGAATTCTATTTCCCCACCCCAGAATGTCCATGTCTTTTATTACCACTCCGCTACACCTGTCGCGTCTCCTGGCGCACCTTTTGTTCTTTTCTGTGCTTTTGCGTGTCACCGTCGTCGTCACATTTTTGCTCGTGGTTTTTTGGACCAGGCGGCACGCAGTGGAGGCCGGTACAGGTGGTGAATCTGACTCGATGGGGCGGCACCATGTGGTGCCCATTATCCCCTGCGTGCGTGCGGCTGTTTTTCGTGTTTGTTTTGTTTGTCGTCGCTATCTAAATCGCATCAGAGTGCGGCGCAGATGCCCTCAGCACGTACACATGTAGTCGCACACATGCATGCACACCCATTCACAGCGAACCCGCCCGCCTTCAAAACTCACATTCGGAGGTCGCGCGACGCATGATGGATTGGATGCTATCACAAGAATGACTGTCAGTGATGGAAGTTCAACTGAGCTGGCTTCCAAGTGCAGGCGTTCACAGAAAAGGCTGGAAGCACGTCCTGAATGCCGGCCCGGCCGTACCCTGTGCTCCAAGGGTGGCGAGGGTAGGGCCACAAAATGATATTGGGAAATGGAATATGACGAGTTCTTTGTTTCAATTTCGTGTGCCAGATTTGGCAATGTGGCAGCTGGGACACCTTGGACTCTTTTCATGCCCGTTAGGACCGATGTGAGGGCCCTTGACAAATTTCTCCTGAGGCACATTTGGTTCAAAGGACTGATGTAGATAAATGTTTCATCATTTCGTATTCGGCTCCTGCTTTAGAACTGCCAATCCTTTCATTGCATGGCCAAACCACAGAGCATGTACCGATGTAACTGTATGAAAATTTACCAGTTTCGTCGCTCAGTATTTCAACATTCTTCTAGTTTGTTTTCACTCGTTGCGAAAGCATAGGCTTAGTGATGATGTGAATACGATACAAAGGGTTTTGTTCGAGTCCATTTGCCTCTTTCGTACCTAGAAGAAGAAGATCGCAGGGTCATCTCATCCCTTGCCTTCCAGGGCTTCCGCTTTCATAGGGAATTAAAATCGCTCAGACATAAACCAGTGATCCTGCGCTTGACGCAGGCGTCAAAAAGTGGTAAGCGGCAGACATCCGCGCGACAAGACACAGTCAGCCAAACGACAAGCGTCCGGTTCTCTGCCCTAGCTTAGAATGACCCTGCAACATTGACCCCTGCCGCCCGAGGAAAGATCTGTGACCTTTGCCCGCCACGTGTCCGGTCCGGGTCGGCCGGAAGTCGCCGCCGCAGGGTCGCCGCCAGGCGGCGCGGCGGGCGGTGCGGGCGCGCCATGTTTGTCTTGGCGGCGCGGCGCCGCGGCCGCGGCCGATAATTTATCCGGCTCGCCGCACAATGCGCCGTCACCATCTTTTATCGGCGAAAAGAAACACGTTCGATATGACGCGCCGGCCGAGCGGCGGCGCCGGCCGCGGCCGCTCCGCCGGCCGAGGACGCTGTTTGCGATCTCGGAGCGCATCTAATTGGCAGCGGGCGGCACTGGGCGGCGGCGACGGCGGCGGCGACGGCGGCGGCCGGTTGGACGCCGGCCCGGCGCCGATCAACACCGCTGACGCCGCGGCTGCGCGGCGCCGGCCGCGGCGCGTCGCGACGGCCGCTCGCCGCGCCGCGGAGCCCAGAGCCCAGCTCCGGAGCCCCGGAGCCCGGCCGGAGGTAGTCCCGGTCGGCGAAGTAGGGCTTTCCCGGTCGGAGCTGCAGCCTGCTTATCCGACCATCTGCGCTCATTCGGGCCTGCGTTAAGTCCGTCATATCGCCGGCTGCCATGCAAACGGCGCCGGCCGGCCGACGGCTCTGTCACCGCGGCCAGAGGCGCGCCCAGGCGCGGGCCACATGGCTGCGACTCGCCTGGTCGAGCCGACCCCTGACCGTGCTCTTACCTCCCTTCGGCTGCCCTCCTTGTGGGCGCCGCTCGGTCGCCAGACCCCGCCAGAATATGGCCCTCCCCGCCCCGGCCGGCTGGCGGCGCTCCTGATGACCGCGCGCGGCCGTTCGTCATCGCGGCGGGCCGCGGCGGCCGCGCGGCGTCGCCCAGCGGCCGTCACCGGCGCCGGCGCGCCCCCGACGACTCTAATGGGCCCATGTGCCGGCCGGCCGGCGCGGCTGACCGATAGCCGCGCATTGTTCGCACTCCGACCGCCGTCTCGGGGTATTTCGGGCCGCGCGGCCGGCCGCCGGCCGACGCGGCCCCCCCCCCCCGCGGGTCAGAGGCGGGTGGCCCCCGTCCTCCGTCGTCGCCCGGGAGCTTTGTCCGGCCGGGGCTGGCTGTCCGCCGCCGGCCGGGAGATGGCGGAGATGGGTCGGCCGATGTCGGGCCGGGAGGGGCGGCGGCGGCCCGCCCGCTCCGTGCAGCGGCTGCAGGGCAGCGGCGGCCCGCTGCGCCGCGGCCGCGTCAGGTGCCGTCTGCGGTGAGCGGCCGATCGCGGCCGCCGCGGTATGCGGCTTCTGAGCGGCCACCTCGCGCCCCCTGCCGTCTGGTGGACCCTCCGCGACAGCCTGCCCCTGCCCCCCCCCCCCCCTGCCCCCTCACCTTCTGGTCTCACCGTCGCCGGTAGGTGCCACCGGGAGAAGAGCCTGAAATGACGCGGTCTCCGGGGCGGGGGCGCCCAGGAAGGGCACGGTGATCAGTATGCGGCAGAGGCCGCCAGAATGTCATGCACCTGTGGAGATGATGACAGAACTATCTGCTACGCATATCATCAGCATGTAATGGTGCTCACGGCGCGGACAACGAGGCGATCGGTCGTGCGGCCTGCAGCGCTTGATATTCCGCGATTCATGAGACCCGTGGACGTTAAACGGCAGTTTAGAGATGTTGAGACCCGTCACGGCGCTGCAGCCGGGCGGACGGGCAAACTCAGCCGACTGAGAACGCCCGTTTGTCCGGCATTCGATGCACGTCTGCCCATCTCCATTCCATTTTCCTAGCTTCCGTTTCCGTCTGTCCAGTTTCCTCGACACGAAGAGCGTGCACGAGAGACTGACCCACGCCGCCTGTCAAGGAAAGGCGGGACAAAAATCGAGAGGCTCCCCAGGACCTCCGAAATCCCGGAGCCGGCCCTCGGCATCTGCGGCGCTCCCGACCTGCGCCCGGCCCGCCACCTCCGACCCCGGCCGGCGCCGGCGCCGCCGCGCGCCCGCATTGTCCTGATTGATGCTTTATGACGCGATTAATCATCGGCGGACAGATGTCGGCGCCGACGATCCCGCCGTCGGCGCCGGCGGCGCCGCGCCGCTTATTAATATCCGCGGCGCGGCGATCGCGTCAAGATGGCCGCGCAGATAGCCGCCGACATGTTTTATTAATGACGCCCTGTTTTCTCTCGGCGCCGGCCGGGCGGGCGGCCGTCAGATTTTGCAATTATTGCAGGAGCGTCCGGCGGATAGCCCGGTGGCGCCCTGTCCCGCGGGAGCGTGTTCGCCGAGATTGATGACGCTTTAACGCTCGCTTATTCGCCGGCAGATTGTCCACTAATACGCAGCTGCAGCGCGGTGTGGTAACGCCGAATGTTTGATTTAGCGTCAGGCCATCAACGTCTGCAGGCTGCGTTGCAACAAGCCGTATACGAGCGGCGGTGGCGGCGCCGGCCACGGCCGGCGCTTTACGAGCCTGCGCAGCCGCGAGGCAAATTGATTTTTTTCCGATCGCAGTGGGCTGTCCCGGTTCGCACGGAGGGCCCGCGGTCGGCCGGTGTTTCGCTTCCACGAAGCGGTAACTCCTCTTCGGCGGCGGCCGCTGCGGTGTGAGTCAACCGTGTTTTCCGGGGCCGCCGCCAGGGGCGCCACGGGTCGGCCGTCGGCCGGTAACGGCCGGGCTGCCTGAGCAGCTCCGGGGCGGGCGGCCTGGAAGAGACGCGAAACCAGCCTCCGCGCCGGACCGCGACCAGACGCTCCCTGCACCCACGCCCTGCTGTGTCACCCACTCTTTCGTCCAGCTGCAGTTCCCTGGCACCCGCTCGCACCCCGCACCAGTATCTACTCACAGCGCAGGCCGCCACGGCCAGTTTGATAAGTGGCCGGCCGGCCAACTTCCTCGCGCATCGACTATGCATGCATCGCGAGCGCGCCGCCGCCGCCGCCGCGCGGCGCCTAATGCCGCTCCCGCCCGGATAACCCGAGGTGTGAATCGGCCGGCTCGGATATAATCCGACAGTCATAAACCGGGACATAAAAAATGCATCTGGAGGCCATCGATACCCGTCGCGATGGCCGGCCGCGGCGATGGGTGGTCCGGCGGCCGGTCGCCGCCGCCGGCCGGCTCGTCCCGCCGGCGCCCCGACAGTCCGCGACGGAAGGCGATCGCCGGCCGCGCCCTCACGCTCGCCCGGCGTGCACGTGGTCGCATTTGGAGCGGCCTCTCGGCTGCTGGCCGGAGGCGTGACGGACGGGTGATTGTCGTGGAGTGGGCAGGCTCCTCTCGTTCGGTGACGGACGGGAGTCGGGAGGAGCAGAGTGGAGGTGGAATGGGGTGGAGGTGGAGTGAGGTGAACGTGGAGCGGGGTGAAAGTGGGGTGGAGGTGGAGCGGAATGGAGGTGGAGTAATGGCTGGCGAGCGGGGGGAGGGTGGTAGGGGATACGGACCTCTCCCCCCCCCCCAATATTCAGGAATTTTAGCATTAAGTCCAGGGCTTTGACTGCAGAGAAACGATCTGCTCAATAATTGTCGGAAATTCTCAGCCATAGGTCGAGTGGTGTGAAAGTGGAGTAGGGTAAAGGCGGAGTGGGATGGCAGTGGAGTGGTGTGGAGGTGGGGCGGGCGGAGCGATGACCGCCTGCTGCTGCTGATCGGAGGCGACCTGTCGCCTGAGGGACGCCCTCCACAGACGACCAGTCGACCCTCACCGCCGGCAGACGAGTCCTAACGAGCCCCGCGGCGCAGGCTCGACGATTTCCGCCGCCCGCCGGGGATCAAACAGGTACCGGGGGCGCCCCCTCCAGACTCGTGTCGGTGTTTGGGCGGCGGCGGCGGCTGCGCGCCGGCACGAGGGGCTGTCACCTGTTCTCCCCACTCAAGGCTCCGCACCGGCGTCCGGAGCCTGGGCTGACCTTCAGCGACGGCCGGCAGGCGGCCGAATACGCCGAGCCGCGTGTCAGCTGCGATAAAGACCGCCGACAACTTGGGCAATTTGCATGCAACTTTGATCGCGAATGGCGCTATTCGCCAAATGCTCTGCGGTCGCCATCTGAAAGGTTATGTGGTTTGTGCTGTCCGTGGCGCGGGCGGCAAGTTGGATCGGGTCTCGGAGGCAATTTTTACAAGTTGTTGTAGAACAGAAATAGTGAGCTATCCCGCGAGAGCACCTTAAGACAGGAAAGCTCATGAAATACCCAGCCAATGGTCTGAATTTCATCAGCCGGTCCAAATTTAAGTGCTGCTTCTGCGGCGTGTGCTCGGGAAGAGCACCTCAAACTGTCGCTTCGAAATTCGGAATAGCTCATGCCAATTCGTTCAGATGCTGAAGGAGGCGCACAGCACATGACTTGGTCATTCCCTCGCTGGTAAGATGCCGCTCAGACTCCGATGTGAGAACCTGACTCGGATCGGCGCCACGCAAGGACCGGCAACTCCCCCCCACCCCCTCCTCCGCCTCCGTCGCGGAGTGACCGACCTTCCGTCCGCCCCGCGGACGCAAAGCGGGCCGGACAGCCGGACCGAACAACACCCGAACGCTTTCAGCAGCGCGCGCACAATGCCGGGCCGGCTCACGGCGCACAACACGGCGGACACAATGGCCGGCCGGCGGCCGCCGTGTCTCTCTCCCGGCCGGCGCCGTCGTAATCCGCCCCGGAATCCGGCCGCCCGCGTGCCGCGTCACGCCGCTGTCATAACCTCGCACCGGCCGCCCGTCTCCCCGCCGTGCGCTGTGTCTCCGGCGGAGCGCGCGCGTCCCGTCTCCCCGCCGTACGGCCGCCCGCGCCGCTCGCCGCCGCGCGGGGAGCGGGGCGGGGCGCGCGCACGCGAGCGTCTGTTGTGTCGGCGCGCTCGCACAGCGGCGCGATAGCATCGGCCCGCGCGCGCGCTGCGCACACATGGCACCTCCGTCAGGGAGATGCTGCCGCGCGGCGGGCGGCGGCTAATTTCCTCCTGCCCGGTGACAAGCAGGAATGGCTGGGACATGAGGTTCCGGCCGGTGTCGAGTGCGTATTCAGGTCGTTGTTATACATCCAGGCAAGGAAATGTACCTCCCGGCAAACTGCGTATGATTCTAAGATTTTTACGTCTTGCGCGATGGGAGACGAGAGCTTTGAAACATTGCTCATGGTCGGTCTTTCACATCCAGTGGACTGGCACGTCGAAGTGCTTTTTTGTGTAACGTGACAACCTCCCACGTATTCCGCTCCCTTGCGTGTAGGGCTTACCAATTGGTGTCGGCCAGCTATAGCACTTCTGTGGCCGTGGTTTGTCTGATATTTGTGACATTCTTTCTAAAGTCCTTCAAACGGCTTCCGCCACCGCTTGCCTCCCCGTCTGCCCGCTCGGTTCTCGGCCGGCCTTTCCTGTCCACTGCAACAGAAGCACGTCCGGGAATTAAGCGGCAAAGTCCGGAGTCGGCCGGCGTGATCCGGCGAAATTCAACAAAGGCCCGCCGAAATGTTATGAAAATGACCGACCGGCAAACACGCCGGAAAATTCAATATTGGAGGAATAGCCGGCTGTTGGTGGTCGGTCAACAGCAAATCGGACGGCCGCGAGGTAAACAGTCGGCCTCTGTCGGCCCGCGTGTGTACGGACGTGACGCGATCGTTATGATGTCGGCCGCCGCTTGGGGTCGCCGCTAGATGTCGCGTCGATCGCACCGCCGCCTCGTGCTGAACTATGCTGAAAAGAGAGTCTTAAAGAAGCTCTATTCTGGGTTTTGAGCGGGAATCTCGAAAGTGGAGTTGAACATTGGCCACAGGTTCCATAATGCAGCAAAAGTCATGGTTCTGAATAGTAAACCCAGGAGCAAAAAGCTGTCCTTTTCGTTTTTGATTACATAATGTCCGTTCACTTAAACTTTTCAAGTCCGTTATTACGGATAGGAGGTAAATTCCGCGTCGAAGTGAGTGTTTCTTAATCTGCATTTGCCGAATGTAGCTTTGATGTTCGTCATCTAAGGCTCTCCTGGGGTATCGGACTAGAAGGTTCTTTGTTCGTAATTCAGGTTTGACCTTTAGCAGCTGAGGTGTGTTGATTTTCTGCCGAGTTACAGCAGCCGAACGAGCTTCTCTACAAGGAAGCGGAGTTGTTGGAGTAGTAAAAACGTCCCATCCAATGCATGCACAATTGGAAACGCGAACGTAAAACATATATTTAAGGTGAACATTTCCCAAAGGGAACACCGTGTCGTGTGGCTCAGGAGCGATTGCCCTATTGACCGCCCACGGGAAATTGAATTCAGTCCAACTTGGAGAAGTTATCGCTGGAAAACCAACGTGTCGCATTGCTTTTGGTGCTAGCATAGAATTTTTGATAAACGGGGACTTTGTAAGGTAGCGCTTAAACGGAGATAGCATAACTGCGATATGGAAGTACACTTCATGATATTCTGATGTATTAATGCACATTTTCTTCCGAAAAAAAATCCAATAGGACAACCACAACTTACAAAATATGTACATCAAGATTCGGTTGTCAATTGTGACCTTACTAGATAAGATGCTATGGGATTGCCAATCGGGAACACCGCGTCTCCTTTACCCTCAGGCGTTCGTTTCCCAGTAAATGCATGTGCTAACTCAGTTTCGAAATTAATGTTGCTGTGAAAAAGGTAGTCACTGATTATGATATAATATTTTCAGCACGCCGTTGTTGGAATTCTGGTTTTCCGGCGCTACTTGTTCAGGAAACTCTGAGCAGTTGCACCAGCCGAAACGCGTCTCCTTTATCCAAAGACCTCTGGTTAGATTCCTACACGTATGTTGTGCTAGTCCAGCACGATTAGCCGTGGAAAGAAGCCTGCCTCATTGTACCAGAACTGTTTATGCGTCGAAAATAGCCCTGAATAGTCACTACCAGAAATTCTCTCCATCCACTCCCGCATCTGCAGATAAACCTATCAATTCTAAATGGTGAAACGCCAACAAAAGCGGGCGATTCCGTTCGCACGCTGGCCAAACCTCGGTCCCTCGTCCAACAGTCGGACCGGCTCGAACTCCGCGGTAATTGCCCGTATTCTGCTTCGTCGCGCTCGCGCGGCCCCCCCCCCCCCGTGCACGTGCAGCTTATTAAGGCGGCCCGGTTATGAAGAGGGCCGGCGCGCGGCCCGCCCCCGCTGTCCGCTTTCACGCCACTCAAAGGGCCGGCGGCGTCGGCCGCGGCGTAAAATGCCGTCGGCACAAAGCGGCCGCTCGTAACGGGGCGGCCGGCGCTCACGGGCGCCATTGAGCCGCCGCCGCCGCCGCGACTGCGGGCCGCCCCCGCGTGGGGGAGGTGGGCCGCACGCCCGCTCACAATGACCGCGAGTGACCGGCGCGTGCACCTGGCCGCGCCGTCGCTGGCCGGCCGTCCACGCTGAATTAGATTTAAATGTGTGTGTTTGTCAGCGTGTGGCCGCGCGGCGGGTGTGGACAAAAAGCGCGCGCCGGCGCACGCGGGCCCGGACGGCGGCGGCGGCGGTCATAAACGGCGGCCGGCTGACAGAGTCATCTGCCCCCTCCCACGCGCCGACGCCCCCCCCCCCCTCTGATCCCGGCCGGCGCGCAGCCGGCAGGAGCGGGAGGGGGGAGTCGGTTAGACGCTGCCTTTCGAGAGGCGGGAATGGAGAAAACTGAGCAGCTGTCTGCCGACGAAGCCGGCAGCACTCGAACGGAGCGAGCCTCCGGCTCCTCGGACCGCTGGAACAAGCCTGCGTCCCTCCGGTCGCCATGTTTGTTCTTCATTGGGCCGATATCGTTCTCCTTCCCCTGCTGCCTGGGAACTGTAGGCTCACGTCTGCGCCATGCGCTCAGTTGACCGACCTCGGAGCCGCCCCGGGCGCCCCCGCCCGCCGCCGGCGCCGACGGGGAGCGCCATCCCCGGGGAGCGCCGCCCAGCGGGGAGCGGCGGCCACACGGGCGCCGATGATGAATGTTCCCTCGGGGAGCCACGTGCAGAGTGCAAAGTGGGATGGAAGGGCTTCCCGGCGCCGTCCAGCCCCTGATGGAGTTGTTTGGCCGCGCAGGATGAGAGCTTGATGGGCTCGGTATTATGGCCCAGGGGAGTGCTACGCCCGGCGGGCCTGCATGGAACACCACTCGCGCTTCGGCCATGTCGCGTGATCACATGTGGAAAGCTTGTTGTTCTTGGCAACGCTGGGGTATTACGATCATAAGGCACGGAAATTTCAAGGAAATGCTAAAAGAAATAGCGAATAAAAGCCTCCGATCCGGGGTTACGTGGGTTAAGCCCACCCATCAGCGCGGACGGGTCTAAATTTCTATGGGGAAGTTTAACACTTAGCGAGGCTGTCGTAAAATCTTCTAACGCCCGCTATGGTTACAAATAGAACATCTCCACTTTTCCGGAGAACTTCCGAAATTGCCCCATAATTCACCGGGAGTACTTGTTGCACACAGCTTTATGGGACATTATTATCTGGCATTCCATTTAATAACATTTACCGATGGAGCCGGGGCATTTGTGTGAACACCGGTGTCCAGTTAATGGGACTGTTCCGGGGTCCAGGCGCCCGGCGGTTCAGGGGCGCCTGACAAAACATTGGCACCCCTATGCTGGAACACAAATCGTTTGCTTTCGTCCGTCAATGCTCAAGCCGTAAATTAATGAGCGGCGCGTTTGGTGAATTCGCGGAATACACTCCAGGCTTTCGGTGCGCGAAGTCACTATGCGGGATTCTGCCATAAGCCATCCATTTTTCCTTTCGCCGCCGTCGGTCATTTGGAAGTTCAAAATGTCATCGGTGCGGCATATTTCACCATTCGTGGGGTCATTTATCAACCACGATGCGTTTCGGGAAACGGGAAGCGTTGACGTTTTTGCACCCTTTAATTTGCTGACGGCGGCACTTCAAAGGGATTTGATGAACGGGCACGTGCTTTGCTATAACATTTGTGACAGCTAATTACTTCCTGGGAGCCCGTGCCTTTTGTTGTGCTTGACCGCCAGGTGGGAGAAGGGGAAGGAAGGGCTATTTCTGGTAACCGACATGTTGGATGAGGTCGAACCCAAGAATGTCCATTCAAAAGGTGCGCTCGGGTCTGTTCATGCCAGTGTTCGCTGTAGCGACGACTTAACGGAACGAGTAAAAATGTGTTTTCCAAATGATGTTTGGTCATAACGGTAGGGTGGTTAGACATAAAAAGCACGCAGCCAGGTATCAAAAATTCTCTTGTTATCGGTATTTCGAAGACGTAGATAGTCCCTCTAATCTAAGTGGTTCAAAACATAAATGCCGACGGTGAAAAACCTGATGGAAATAGCGGCTGACCAAAAATGAATTTAAAACCACCTGCTGCATTTCCGCGTGCCGTATTGCCGATAACTGTTTCGCCTTGCTGCCAACACCGGTTCACCAGAACGCGATGTGACCTGGGCAGACTCAAAACCAGTTAGCTCTGGCGTCTCTGGTGATATTTTCAGACGAGACCACGCTCAAGTGGCAATTTGGTCCAAACGGCTCCGAAAAACCCGTCTAAGGCGACTCATGAGCAACCGCATTTTTTTACAATGTTGTTTGGGAATGCTTCCATACTGACAGGCTTTTCCAGGCAGCATTAGAAAGGGAACCTCCGTCCCTTAACCCGTCTCGGGCAATCCCAGGCACGGCCAGAGTTATGGTTCATCGTTTGTTGCCATGCCATTGGACTTGATTTCAGAGCAGGATTTACTCCGCCGGAGCTCGTTGGATACGGGGAGACTGCCTCGGGGCATTCTGCTCCGGCTGCTAGGAGCTCGTCATGCCGCCGGAACTCTGTATTTCAACATGCCGTATAGATGCAGTCTCATTTTGCTAATGGAAGACGAACTTGGCATATGTCCCCGGTACTGGAGGATGCGACTCCTGCAACAGCACTTGGTTCTTTGCTGATTGCTATCAGTTGCTGTATTTCCCGCTTGCTGTTTTAGAAAACGAGTGTGCAAAAATGTCTTGGCGGGAAACGTGGTTTTCCTCTCAGACCAATGTTGTTGGTATTGCGCGGTACACTTCTGCACTTGCTAAACGCTTTACAATTTCTCTGAAATACCATTTCAGTCTGGCGATGCAAACAGTGACAAGATCCACGCTCATGTGGAGTCATTGCTACCGTAGGTCTCCCTTCAACGGGCGAAGAGGGGAGGCTCCGTGCGGGTCTATCCCCCTCAGGAGACCCTTATGTGGGCCCAGCCCTCAGCACGCCCGGCTCACGCACCCCCGGCCTGGCCCACCTATCGCCGAACAGCTGGCCAGTCGTAAATCTTCCGGCGTTTTGGCCGACATGACAGCCGTGTATACTTACGTGGCGGCCGGCGCCGCTGCCAACTCTGCACCCGAATGACCGCTCCGGATGGGCGCGGGCAAAGTGAGGAGTCGCTCGGAGGTCCAGCCGGAGCAGCGGGGCCGATGGCGTCGCTGACGACTCAGTGACTGCCCGGCTCAGCTCGCCATGGAAACTGTTATCACCGTCTGGTGGTGGTTTTCTCCTGACTTCTGACTTCTTCTGACTAGAAGTCTCTACGCTACATCGTGGCGCGACGTAGGCTTACCGGCGTCAGTCCGACGACCCGAGTGGTCATCCGCCCCAGACCCGAAGGCCAAGCGTTGCTCTGAGCCGGGGTTCCCTCCGGCGATGCCCGGCTTCAGAGCGGTCCAGCGAAAGCTCCGCGTCGCTCGGGGCCCATGGCGGCCGACCGGCCGGCGCGGCCGCCGGCCGTCCCGACACAGACAGATGGGCACAAAGCGTGCACGACCAGCGTTTTTGCGACCAAGACGAATTCATTGTTGTGATACGAGTATTTATAGAGGCCGCGCGGCGAAGAGGCCGATTGTCAAAAAGTGAGCGGCCGGCGGTCTGCACCTGCTTGGGCGCTGCCGCGGCGGCGGCGACCAGACGACGCAGAGCTATGTCTCTGGGAGGCCGCCAGCAGCCGCGGCGACGTCCGCGCGCTTCGGCGGTGCCCCGGAACAGGACACCCGGTAGCGACTCGGGCGCCGCTGGCCTCTGGCTATGGCAGTTACAGGTGGATAGGACAAGAGTTGGCGATGGACGAAAGCATGGCGGCAGATGTGGGTTTTGGCCCAGCTGGAATGGTTTTAATCGTGCCGTTTCCGAAGAAAAGAATTTGGACATTAGAGGACATTAAGGCAGAGTATCTTGTTTCCTTTATTTGATTCGCTTTATCATAAAGGAAGTGACGTCGAACCAGGACGCAGCCAATCAAATGTAATTTTATGGAAATTCCGTTCCGGAAATGGATGGTGGGTCGTAAAGTTTCTTCTGCTCCGGCACTTTAATTGCCTCCTACTGTTTGTAAAAATGGCCTGTATGTCTTTGCGTGTGTTTTTTTCTGTCATGTTTGGATTGACGGATAGTTATCAGCGATTCAGCCGTCAACTGCACAATGTGATGTCTGACATCTGATAAAATATAACAACCCCTTGACTAGTGATGTATAGCAGCTATTTATTGGTGTTTTCGGGCACACCGACTACTGACGTCATTATGTATAGCAGCTGTGTCCAAAAGCATCTACACATCCAAAGTTGTATAATGTTGTAATTTCATGCGTCAGACAGGAAAGGTATGCACGCCGACAGTTTTAATATCATAAACATTGCCACCTTATTTGCATATTTATTTTTGCGAAATCTTGTTACAGTGAAATCTCCCTAGTGAAATGCTTACATGGTTGTGATCAACTTAGCTCAGGTAGTTCTCAGAACCATCACAGGCATTGACATGATTATTGTCAACTTGCTTCCTAAAGACAAGGGCGAAATATTTTCAGTGAATATAAGGCCAGCTTTTACAACTTTATGAATTTCACGAGACAATAATTTCGCGGTGCACTCGATTCCCGGAATAGAGCCTTTCATAACCCGCAAGCGTAAATACGATTGATCCGGCGAACGTATGTATATCGGCGCACCTGGAAGGCGGCCGTTTTAATCGACGGGCCATTAGCTGGACGCGGTTCGCGGATGACAGCCGCTCCGGCAGCGCGTGTTTATACTCCGCAAATCGCCGGTCGAACGCGGCCGGCGAGCGCGGCCGATTTCGAAAGAACAACACTGCACAGGAGGCCGTAACTCGTCCGACGTTTCCTTTGTTTCGGCTGCATTAGCCATATTTCTCGACTGAGATAACAAATAGCGAAGCGGGGCGGCGCGTGCGGCTTTGGCGGCGCGCTCCGGCCGCACCAACTCATAGCGAGTTTGACGGAGCCACGCCGGAGCCGACGGCAGCTGGTGTCGGGAGCGAAGGAAGACAATGGCGGAAGGGAAAATCTGTTAACGAGGCTAAGTGAAGGAACCTTTTTGTCACGCTCTGGGCGTGGCGCGTTGGGCGGGCGGCGGCGTCCAATGGCGGTCAGAACGCCGAACCGTGCCCTGGACGACTGACGGGACCCCACCTCACGCCTTCGCGTTCGAGTCTGGTGTTGACGGCGCGGCGCGGCTTCGCCGAACCGTGAAGCGGCGTGATGGGCGACATCACAGCCGTCCGCGTTCGGCTGTGAACCGATTCGGATGGGCAATCGCTGCATGAGACATTTCATCAAATCGGCGCGTTCGAAACTATTCCTTGAGGGTGAATCTGCGCGCTTTGAAGCGCGCTCGCCGCTGGCGGAAGCCATCGGCGCTTCGACGTCCTCATCCGGAGATCAAGGGCCAGGCACCCTGAGCAATGGCTGTTAGCAGGTGACGAAATGGAGGCGGCGATGGACCGTTCCAGAAAACAGGTGCAGAGGAGGGGGATGAGACGTGCCTTTAAACTAAAAGTATTTGAGTACGACTGACGATGAGTATTTTTGGACGCTTGCTCTCACCAGCGTACCTTGGGTTTCTTTAGAACTGAAGTCCGCGTATAATTAAGTGAAGTTGATCTGAGTTTATTTTCTTGATAAAATTTTACATCGCCAGACGCTATGGTCAGGACTTATTTTAACCCGTCAGCGTGTACGCTAACAATAGCTACATAATTAACACTGTCCGGCAGCACTATGACTCTCCGAATCATCCCACGTTTACCGTCCATCATGTTACGACAGTAACTGCCAACATCGGACGAATAGTTTTCCCTTCTGCGGAACCTTGTGAGACGTTAATAAAGCACAGGATACCGCTAAGGACCGGATTCTGTCCTTGTAAGCCGCCTAATGAGATATTTGAACGTTTCAAGGGTCAGAGAGGCCCGATTTACCCTCCTTTCCCACATTTGTGTCTCACTTTATGCGTGTAATAATCCAGGACGTTCCAGGACCCTCTGTGCCGGAAGCGGGGTGGTCGGGCGCGTGCCGAACCGCTGGGGGGCGCCTCCGCTCCCGGAGATACGAAAAAAGTCGGCACCAGTGTTTCCTTCAGCCAGGGGTCTTCATCAGACCTGATTGCCGAGGCGGCGTTCATAAAAACAGCCGGGTGCCGAACAGCTGAGGCTGGGGTGAACAAGGGGCTCCGATTTCCCGCATGGCACGGAAACAGGAGAAAAACGCCAAAATCAGGGGGGAATGTTTGCCGTGGAGATAAAAATGGAATGGCAAAAAGCGGAGGAGATGCGATTTTTAAGCGGAGGGTGATATGCAAAAATGATTCTGTCATCTGTTCCCGTGCTGTTAGCGCCGCGCCCCGTGCCAAATGATCGTGTTTTTATCATCACCGGAGACTAACGAGAGAGAACAACATCAAGACGACATTGTTGGTAGGGCTATTTTTAATGCAGATTGTCTCCCCGCGGACTGTCGGCGCAGCTGGAAAAAGCGCGTGTCGCTGGGTATTTTTACATGTTGCCCTCGCACGCTGGAGTTCTCTAGCAGCCGGCATTCGCAAAATTGCTGTTGGGGGCTGCAGCGCCGCTCTGAACGTGTTGATTGGATTGTATCGTTGATTTTGGGACTGCGAAATGTTTTACTAATTTCTGTCAGTCATTACGATCTCGATATAAGTTGTGAGCCATGAATGACATAAAAACCAACTGCCCGATCATCGGCACAAAGGGATACCTTACTTTTGAGGAATGTCATAAAATGAAGGAAATGCACGTTTTTCGCATACTATAGCAAAAAAAGTGTCAAAAGTTAGTTTATATAATTCGCCCCAGGGGCTTCTTCAGGACTTTTGAGAAATTCACCAAGAGATATTTTCAGTGCACTGTAAATATTCGCCCCATGCTGCCGCGGAGGAACCTGCTGGCTGATCCATAGCACTGATCGGAAAAACATAAGGCCACCTTAAGCTTTCCGCCGCGAATTTTCCTTCCTCCAGGTCTCATCGGCTGCATGATTAGCATTGTTGTATGGCAGAGACGTAGCGCTATTGGGAGCCGGTACGAACAAAAGCTTCATTGCCTATTCTACTTCTGGCATTTGCTGTCATTGTGAACCCGGTAATTATCCGTCAATTCTCCAATAACGCCGGGACCCGTGTAATTATGCTCTTTATTCAGCCTAAAGTTCACTGAATAGAAAACGTAATTACCCATCTAACCACGTGAATAATTAGCCAGCCATGCATGCCGGTTATTATTTAGAGGCAGTAGAGCACCCGTCTCTCGCGCCCGCCCCTTCCACGCCCCGTTCGTCAGCGCTGGCAGCCGACCGCAGCAAAAATACCCAAAAATGATATGAAAATACCCGGTCACGCCGCGAACACCCAGGCGGAAAAACGGTCGGGGGACGTGGCGGGGCGCCTCGCGTGACCAATAATTGGTAAACGGTCTCGCGTGCCGGCGACAATTTACGTTTATGAACATCGGCAGCCGCGGGTGTAATCTGCGGACGACAGGTATGAGCGCCGGTTGTGACACACGGTACGGCGGTGGGGTGGGGCGGCGCGGCGGCGGCGGCGGCCGCGCGCGCTGGCCGCCCGCCGCTGATTGGCGCGCACCGTTTACCGGAGTTTCCGGCGTGGGCGGCCGAGGAATCGCGGGCAGAAACTCGGCCGAGGCGCCCGCGAGGCGGCCATCGCCGCCGCCGCCGCCGCAAGGCCAACGAACCGTAATAACGAATGGCGGCCGAAATTTATGGCTTTATTATGAGGCGAATATTTTTTCATGGTCATAAGACGGAGCGGCGTCCCTTTGTTCGGCGGCGGGGCGGCGGGGCCGGCAGTGCCGACGGCAACTCTCAGTCATCGGGCGATCGGCGGCCGGTCACGTGACCCGCCCGGTCCCGCCGCCGGCCGGCCGGGGCCAGTCACGTGACCGGTCTCTGCAGCCGGCGACGCCCGGCGGGCAGGGAGGTCGCACCGTAGCCAGGACACTGCGCACCTGTGTCGCCCGCGGCGGTCGGAGCGCGAGTCAGCTGGCGACGCGCAGTCAGCTGGCGCCGCGCCGGCCCCCGGTACGTCCCGGCAGGCCCAGAACGGATGAAGTCCATCTGTCTAATGAATGGCTTCTTTAGAATTTCTCGGAGGATGTCATAAAGGCAGGACCGTTTCGTGTGCCGTCAGCGCGCAGATGCCCGGCCTTGGCGCTGGAACGGGCGCCGCCTGTGTGCCGCCATAAAGTTTTCGCTCGGCCGGTGTAAGAGGATCGTTGTTAATTTTTCGTTTATGGCACAATAAAATTTACGACTTATCATTTTATACAGGTCACGAAAAAGGCCGTAACTCGCGGGGCTGGTTTTTAGTCATTTTTACGGCCCTGTAGTTGCGTGCATATTGTTCATTAGGCGGCCGAGGCCGTCGGCTAAACCAAACACTGGCCGGGGGCGATCTCGTTGTTCGGGAGTGCAGAGATGCCGCCATCACGTTCCCGTGCTCTTAAACCTGGGCTGGTGTTTCAGCCAAGTTATGAAGGGTTGTTGGTGCCCGACGAGGTCTCGGAAAAGATAATTCAAGAATGCCTGTGGATGAGTCAATATGCATGCCAATGCGTTTAGATCAACGCCACCTGAGAGCTGCCGTTGATGTGAAAGGAATTCACTAAGTTAGCTCTTTCTACAAGTTTGATTGCTTCGGAATTTTGCTTTAATCAAATAACGTTTCTCCTCCTTGTTCGCTGCACGTCAAAGGCGCATCTGGAAATGTTTGATTGGCTTCGCCATGACAGAAACGTCCACCATCACAGAAACATCGGAACCTCTGTTGAAATGGGGGGGGGGAAACGTTATTTTTTCTCGTGTCTTTCCATGCACCGCTATAGGGTTCATGTTAAATGTTGCCCAAGCTTGGAGGGGCAGCTATCTCCCCCCTCGCCTCCGTTCCTACGCCCCTGCATCATCAGCTGCGTGGCTAGGTCATGACGTATCCGTATTGACACCACAACAGTCATATCTAAATATATTGTTGCTTTCATGTCATTCCCCAGGACGACCAGCTCAGGGCACAAGGGCAACCGTCCAGTCTTTCCTTGCCGGTAACCACCATCATCTGGCTTATATTCCGGACTATTTCAGACCACTGCGAAGTCCAGCCTGTCCGGCCGTTGCTCTCTGAGCCCGTTTTGGCGCCAACCCGGCGCGCCACCAGCTGGCGCCATCGTCACGGGACGGCGCCACACGTTCGCTCCTTCCTCTCACATTTATATCCATTGTTTGACCGCAGATGGCCGATACGCATTTCTGCCGAAAAACGTATTCGGGCGGAAATTTATAATGCCTTGCCTTTAAATGAGGCTATTATTCTTGTACTCTAGAGATGGGTCACTCTATCTGATTTTAGGGCCGTGTGGGCGCCGTGGAGGACCGCGCCGAAGATAGCCTCACAAGATAAGATACACATCGCGCGCACTTTGGCGGGTCGGCCGAACGGAGGGACAGCCCGCTCGCCCTGTGACCGTCACCGGCCCGGAAACGACCCTCATATCTCGTATAAAGGGTTATGATGGTAATCAGGCTTTCACTCTCTTTGTGACTGATGACAACATTTTCACGGGACGCCCCGGGTTCATTGTACTGTCCCCTGGGTAATGTATGGGGAGGGTTTTTTAGTGAGGTGGGTGGCAGGACGCGAGTTACCTCATGAAAGTCATGACTGGTCGACTCCGTAAGGCGTAAAAAATAACGATCTCGGATGGAGTTATTGAGGGATGGCACCAATTTGTCATGGAGAATAGGTTCATTTTTCCAGGAAGGATTTAATGGGAGCGGGATCATTGGGCACGCTGGGGCCTCATGCGGTCGCAAGTTTAAAGTTCAACGGCTTTCCTGGGTGGTCGATAAGGAAGTAAGTTGTCCTAACTATGCAGATAAATTTCACTTCGCCGCGCCGATGGCGGGAGTTGTATTTACTTTTCTGGCCACCTTTTGACCACTGCGACTGCTACGCTTTGTCCCGTTTCGCCCCTCGAACAAAGGCCATGGATTGCGTCACATCAGTTCCGCGATCTCCGCCCAGAAACCGTCATTACGAAAAGTGACTTTCTTAATCTACCATCCGCGTCATCCCAGCATCCATACCTCGACTGTTTATCCCCCTCAGCACGTTGCCATGTCGTCTCCTTCACTGCTGTTGCCGCTCTGCCCTCCTTCCCGCCGTCTCTCTCCCCCAGTTTTATCTCCTCGTGGCCGTTCCATCCCGAGCACGTGCGCGATTGACGAGAATATGGATTCTTTCATCGGCGTTCCATTTGCCAGATTGGCCCTGCTGCATCGGGATCGTAAAACACCGTTTATGAATAAATAAATGATTAGGGAAATAACGCCCTGCGTTGACAAGGCAGCGGACAATGCCGACTCAAATGAACGAGCCGGCTCGTGAGGCGCTCCTGGATGAGGCGCAGGGGAGGGGGCTGCGAGCGGGGAATCTCCAGCCGGCTCCCCGGCAGGCAGCTCTCGCCGGGCGACGAATGTTTCAGTGCGCGCATATCTGCGTCTGACGGGAATTTTCGCCGCTCGGGCTATGGAAATGCGACGGGAGTTAGCGCTGGCCGACGCGTCGAACGGAAGGGAGCCCGGGATGTCGACACCGGCGTGCTGAGCGGCGTCGATTTCGGCGTCGGGGCGTCGCTTGGCGGGCAGCGGTCACGCCGGCATCGACTTTGAGACGCTGAGCGGAAGGCGACCCCGACTAGAGGCGTGGCGTGGACGCCAGGTGAAGTGGTTTTCGGCCCAGCTTTTGTGTAGTGGAGCGCACCTCGTCCGGGTAGGTGATGAAAAGGAGAGAATGATTGGACGTCAGCCACTCGAAGGGGTCACGGCTTCACATGAGATAGACTCATGCGCAGCTGAATGAGACCATTTTCAGGGAGGCGGACTGTTGTCTAAAAACGCATTAACATGGCCTTAAAACGTCTTATAAATTGGATCAAACAGTCACGCAGATAGAACGTCTCGGAGGTCCGTTCCATTTCGACACAGCCTTTCGCGTCTTTCAATTACAAACGCCATGCCGCGACGGTACGCATCGCCCCCTCGCAACAGAGGATCTCATCATCCTTGGACGCGAGCTCCAATCTCTCCCTCCATTACCGCAAACTGCCGCGCGCCGCCATAGCCGGCCGCATCCCTCCAGGCCTCCCGCGGCACACCGTCCGTACGGCGGCCGGCATTGTCGGCTCTCTGCTGCGCTGAGTCCGCCGCCTCCTGCGCCGGCAATATGGCCAGGTCCCCCGGCGACAATTAGTTCATTACCGGCGGGCCGCACTGATTGCCAGCATTCAGTCCGGCGGCGAAATGACCGAGAGGGGACGCATGTAACTGGTCGGAAAATAGGACTTCTTGGCCCGATAAATGATCAATCCGCCGCCGGCTGTAAAGTCGATTAATGGCGCGGCTGCGGCCGCGAGAAAAAGATAGCGCTAAGCCGGCGCCGCGCGGTTTGCGCGAAATTAGAGGATTGCGACGTCGCCGACGGCCGGCCGACGGCTCTCGGCGCCGAGCGCGGCCGGCCTGACTGAAAAGATGGCCGCCCGCGGTCGTGACGGAGGCCGGGCGGCGCCGGTCTGACTGTGAATGGCGGCGCCTTTTCGCTTTTCACCGCCGCTCGCCGCTCGTCGAGCCCCCCGGCGAGTCTTTGGCGCGGCGCGGAAATACCACGTCAGCGTGGGCGCTCTCGGCGGCGCCGTTTTTGAGCGCCGTTTTGAACTGCCGTCAGAAGGCGGCCTGAAAGTCACTCGGGCGGAGCGTGAACGGCGCACTGACCGCGTTTCTGACGCCGCTCTGAACGCCATCTGTCGATGCGCTCGAACGGAGTTTTACGCGACTTTCGGACGACGGTTTTCACGAAGGTCTTGAGCGCCACGGAGAAGGCGCTCCCGCGGTCGTCCGGCGGGCCAGGGCGTGGCGGCCCGCGGCGCACCGGTCGAGCCGGGCCCTCCGTCCTCCAACCTTGGAAGGGACATATTTATTTGTCGCGCGGCGCGGCGCGGCGCGCGCGGCCGGACGCGCCGGCCGGCGGCCGCCGCGCGGCGCGACCCAATCAGACGGGACGCGCGGACGCTTTACGCCCGGGCCGGCGATAAATCGTCAAAACCGTCCGCCGGAATACTAAGGACGGTTAATGTCGGGCCCGGCGCCGGTGTCCGCCCGGCGAGCGGAGACGGAACAGGCGCCGGAGACAAGCCCGGCGAACGGAGACGGAACAGGCGCCGGAGACAAGCCCGGCGGACGGAGACGGAACAGGCGCCGGAGACAAGCCCGGCGAACGGAGACGGAACAGGCGCCGGAGACAAGCCCGGCGGACGGACGGCGACTGAGCGCGGGCAGGCGAGCACATGGAGGTGCGCATAAATCGCGGGAGGGAAGACTGAAACAAAAGATGATTACACAGATGGGAGGATTTTGATGACGAGGGAGAATGGCCAATGGCCGGAAAATGATGGGATTCGGGATGCGCTGAGCGGCACCGGGACGACCGGCGTCGTGTCGCGAGACGTTCAGAGAAGCAAGGGTAATAAATGAGTCACGACGGCTTGCAGTTTAGCGCCGCTAGCATTCCAATATTCGTCGCTGACCACCGAGTGTCGGTTTCGGTCGTAAAACGGCTACAAAACGCCTCGACGCCCTGAAACGAGCCGCTGGCAGTCATCGATATCCCGTTCCACATAGGCACGGTGGTCGGATCTGCAAGTCCCTAGCTTGGCATCGCTCTCCATGCTCACATTCTCGTCAGAGAACCCGGAATAATGGCCTCTCCGTGAGGTGGTATCCTGTGTGGAGACCGGGTGCGGCGACCTCGTGCCGGTTCTGGTTCCCCCGGCCCGCAGTTCAGATCCACCTGCGCTCGCCTCGCCCGCCATCTGCTGACGGGCCTCGGCGGGTGGCTAGTTGCCGTCTTCTCCGGGCCTGCCCTCCCCAGTGGCAGCGCGGAGAAACGGCGCCAGACTGCACAAACCACAGGACGACGACGGGTCGGAGCAGAGACCATCACGCAGCCCGCCTCGCCGACGACACTTCGCAGTCGGCCAGCACTCGCATGCCGCTGCCGTCACGCGTCACCTGCGCAGCTGCGGCCCCGGCCCCTGATCGGCAGGCAGGGACCAGGGGACCAGGCGCGAGGGCCCGCAGAGCCCAGTCCCTTCGACCATGACCGGAGATTTCCGAAAATTATGGGGGTGTCCACACAGGATTTCCGACCGCTTCTTTCCAGTCACTGCCAGAGGCCTCATGCCAAAATTCCTGAATATCGGGAGGGTCCACCTGTTCCAACCCTCTGGGATCGGCAGTCATGCTCTCGACCCTGCGGATCCTGGCCGCCGCCGGCGCCGCGGAGGGTCCCGGCCGCCGCCGGCGCCGCCGCCCGCGCATTGTTCATAATCGCGCCGTTGACGCGCGCTGTTTGTCGCTGCTGTTTGGCCGGCGGCCGGCGGCCCGGCGGCAAAAACGGCACCGGCCCGGCCAGGGCAGGGCTCGGCGCCGAGACGGACACCCGACACGCGCGGCGACGAGCAGGCGCCTGCGGCGGGACCGCGCCGCCAGGGATCTGCAGGCCGCGAGGCCGGTTTGTTGAGCGCATCGGCCGCGGCGTCGCCGGTATCGTCGTATCTCGCGCGCTCGCACGGGGCGGGAGGCAGTGGTCACCGCTCAACGGGCTGCGAGGGAGCGAGCCGCGAGGGAGCGACCCTGATACGCCATCTTAGCTGGGTGAATCGTCCGGGTCCGACTCCACGCTACTACCACTAGCACGTGACCGCGTTCCCCCCGCGTTCCCCAAAGCAGTCTTGAAGGAACTGGAACGGCCCGAGCCCGCTCCCTCTCCGCTCCCCTCCGCAGTCGGCGGCGTGCAGGGCGCGCGTCCCGTTCCCACGGCCCGGCGCCGGTGCACGTCCGCAGGTGGCGCGCTTAGCATAATGTGACAGGTATGACGGCGGCGGCACACGGCAGCGGCGGCGGCGGCGGGCGCCCGCTGGGTACCAAGCGGCCGGCCACGCGCCGGCCTGCAGCGGCGGCCGGCCGCGGGACCTGGTCCGGCCTCCCGCCGGCGTCTGTCGCCGGGGTAACGGGCTGTCTTAATCGCCCGCCTGCCGGTCAAGGTCGGCGGCATGCGCTTGCGGCTGTTAACTGGAGTGATGCACACTAATTGCTGCGGCGATGCGATATTTTTATTTTTCGGGGAGGGGTGCGAGCCACACGCTACGCAGCCTCCTGTGCATTACGTATTTACCACAGTGGATTTATGTCTAGTTTGCGTTCTTGACTTCCCTCAGTGCTTACCTTTGCTGCCCAGACTGAGTTTCCAGTCGGCGTGATGGTCGGACACACAGCCTCCGATGCCAGGGTGCTCTCCCGATGTTGCCCAGCTGTCACTGGGCCTGTACCGTAGGGCGTAGTTCTGCCCGTGACGGCGAACACTCTTTATTCGTTACATATCTTCTGCTCCCAGCTTTGGTATCCCCTTGCCCACCCCATCTTATGATCAACCCCAGCTCGACCGAAACCCCATCAGCGACATCTGCCCGCTGTCCGCTCGGCGGCCGGCCTTGCTGTCCGCTGTCCGGCCCTGTCCGGCGCCGTCCGGCCGGCGGAGACGCCGCGTCGTCGCCTTATGATTTATCCGGGCCCGGGCCGGCCGGGCCATTAGTAACATTTGAGGCGCCGTCACCCTGATGGACGGCCGCGGCGGCGGCGACACGAGCGTGGCCATTGTCCCCCGCGGCCACACACACTTAGCATGGAAGCGCAAACGTCGCCTTTAGCAAACAATGGATGGCGCCGGCCGCGACATCTATCAACGATCTGCGGACAATACGCGCGCGATAAGGCCCGGCTGTTGTTGTTTAAAGAAAGCTTCTGCGTGTTGCTGGCCGATCTGGTATTCGGCGCGGCGCCGCGCCGCGCTCGCCGCGCGGCCCTGCATCACCGGCCGGCGGCGACCCGACGCGGCGCGCCAGTATCGCCGCATCGCGGCCACCCGTCATCGCGCCGGCCGGCGCCGACAACCGGTTTGTCGCGTTTAGCCGCACGGCTCTGTTGAGCGCCACGGCTCTGTTACCGGCCTGGACCGCGGCCGGTCCGGGCTGCGCCGCGCTGAGCTGAGGGCCAGGGCCGGACCGGGGCGGTCCGAGGGGTCCCCGTGTCAACGTCGTGGACCGTGGGCTCCGGCTGGAAGGCGTGAGTTGAGGGCCTGTGCGGAACGCGCGTGGGTCGAAGCGGGAGTGGCGCGAGCTGCGGCGTGGAGCTGGGAGGGCTGTGGGTCGTTGGCTTGGGCGCAGCGGTGCCAGACAACGCGCACGGTCCGGGGTGCCGGCTGGAGTTCACCGGGTCCGCCCCCGTCGGATAGCATCCTCTGCAGCCTGTCCGGCTGCGCTTGCTGACTGAGCGGGCGGACCGGGCGATATGGAGCTGGGCTGTAGCGGCAGCCGAGAGCGTTCAACGCCCGGACCAGTGACAGCAGTGCACCGGGTTCGTCCCAACGGATAACGCGACGCCTACGAGCTGTCCGTCCCTTCGTGGGCGCGGCGTTCATTTGTCAACAGGCTGTCGACATCATCTCACGAGGCATCGGGTCGAGCACGTCTCACAGACTAAAGACGCCCGCCCCGTCTCCATCGCTCCGGCGTGGCGGGCGACTCAGCCGCCGCCGCCGCCGCCGCCGCCGCCGGAGCGCGGTCTCTTCGCCGTACCGGCGGCCGGCCAGACCGGAAGCAGCTGTCGTCGGGCCGCGGCGGCAATAAAGTGGCGATCGGCTGTCATTCGGCGCCGGCGCGGGTCGGCGGACGTGCTCCGGCCCGGTCGGCGGCCCCGGCGGCCGCGGCCGACCGCCTCCGTCAGAGAGGACGGCAGACTGGTCCTCGGCCCTCTGAACGGCCCTCTGGACGTCTGATCGGCCGGCCGCTGCCGTCAGAGGACGACAGACTGGTCCTCCGTCAGAGAGGACGGCAGAATGGTCTTCCGTCAGAGATGATGGTTGACTGGTCCTCCGTGGAAGAGGACGGCTAAATTATCCTCCGTCAGAGAGGGATCACGGCTGACTGGTGCTCCTCCAGAGGGCCGAGGATGACTGACTGGCTCTCTGTCAGAGAGGACGGCAGACTGGTTCTCATTTGGGCGACCTCCACAGTCCAGTCAATGACCGGCATAAAGACAGGAAAGTTTCGAAAGTCCGTCGGTCATTCATGATGCAATATCTTTCCACACAGCACCATAGGGCCCATTTTAAAATTTTTGGAGACTTGTACGGCTGCCGTTCTTTGGGATATAACGCCTATGCGGTCCAGAAATTTCGTATGACCACGCAGCTGACGCGCCCATAAACCCAGTACACAGCAAAGGGTATTTAGTGACCAAAAACTCTTTCTGCGGGTGACCCCATTTGATTCGCTTTGCAACCGTGTTATGGAATTGTGTGCTTTGTATCTGCTTTCAGTGGGATGTGCTTGTCCCCCACAGAAATCACTCTTAACTGCTGTAAAAGAGCCGACAGGAACAAAATGGTTCACGATTTAGCCCAGTTTTGGGAAATCGTGCGATATTTCGCCTCCTTGGCTGAGACAATGCCACATCATTTGAAGCACGTTTTGTCTCAGCTGGGCCGACGACCTTGCAACAGCGGTTGAATGGGTCAGGGAGGTCGCTTGTGCCCAGTCAGCGCCTACCGCCGTTAACAACTATTATTCATTGCCATCTTGGCGGACCGGCGCCCAACTGCAGGCTTGATATATCACCTGCGCCAAGGATGGGCAGGACTCACGCACCGTGTCCACCGCAATGGACGCAAGCCCATTTTTTGCAGCTCTAGGCGACTCCTACCGAAGCTCACCGAGGACAAGGAATATACCTAAATAGAGGGCATTTTCTACCTGCCTCCCTCACTCTCCCCCCTCTCTCTTCCCTTCTACAGACGACTACACTGACACGGTGACTGCTGGATTATGGGAGCTTCAGTTCTGCCCTGACGTCCCATTAGTAAGTCCGTCCACTAGCAGCGTCCCGTTGCCCGGGCCGGAGCGTCCCTTCTGTCGCCGGGAGGGCGAGAGAGACGCTTGCGTCGGGCCATGGGCCTGCAATGCGTCACAGAGGTCGCCGCACGCTGCAGAGTCTCCGCCAGGGGCGTCACCAGCGCTCGTGAAAGGGGCAACTGCTCCGTCTCCCAGCGTCGACGACCCGCTCGCGGACGCCTCAGAACTCCGCAGCGCCGGCGTCGTCCGACCGGTCCATCCAACCCCTCTCCGCGTCCGCTGTCGCGTCACTCGCCTCAGCGCGATTTCGCGACCCGCCGCCGTCGCCGCGACCAGCCGGAGACGGAAAGGTCCGCCTCTGGAGGCACCGTAGCGTGTCCCCGCTCGGCGGCACCGACCGGCCGCCCGGCACCGGCCGCCGCCGGCCGCCGGGTCCGGCCACCTGATAACTCTCATATTCTCCGCCGGCCGCCGCCGGCCGGCCCGATGACCCGTGAACGACACGGCGGCGCGATAAATCCGGCGCATTAATAACTTCCGCGAGGTCAGCGCGATGCGTCGGCCCGCGGCCGAGCAAATGACCCGGAAGGTGAGTGTCCCTCCCGGAGACAAAGTGCGAAAATGTAGGAGTTTGATCACGACGCGCGCTCTTTCAGAAAGCCTGCGGGAACACGCCACTTAAAGCGTGGCGTGTTGGCTTTGCAGCTCCTGTTCTCGTGAAGGATTGCCTGTGACAATATTAAAATACAATATATATATAATACAATATACATAAAATAGTCAGCTAATTTGGTTTCATTTGTGATGCAGCGCGACAGAACAGCGTCAGTCAGCTTGCGAAGCGAAATCTACGGCCACCGGCGTATCCTCTCCTGCGCCACACCCAGGGACGTAGCCAAGGGGGAGAAATGCTGCCCCCCCAAGCCAAGAGGTCTTCACTAGATATAGAGCGATTTCGCACGAATACGGAATAGCGATCATGTATGTGTTGCAAAAGCAAATATTACATGTGTTCCTGTGGGTTAAATATAATGTCAGTTACATAAAATTGATGTTTTTTTCCTATGAATTCGACATTCGCCCCCTCCCCCCCCCCGAGGAAAGTCCTAGCCACGTGCCTGGCCACACCACGGCCACTGGACGTCTATGGTTCACGAGAGATTGCCAGTCCCGCCTGGGAGGGCGGTGGCCGGCCGGCCGGCCCGACACGACGGGGGCCGGCCGGCCGGACCGTCCGGACCGGGCGACAGCCGCCGATAGGGCCGCCGCGGCGGCGGCCGGCGCGCGCCCGTATTCGGCGCCGTATCGCCCGATCCGCGGCCGCCGCTCATCGCGCTGCCGGCGATATGACGGCCGCCGGCGGCCGCCGCTCCGGATGGGCCTCGCGTCGCCGCTGATGGGCTATCGCGGCCCGCCCGGCGGCCCGGGCGGGCGGCCGATGTCGCCGCTGATGCGGGCTCTTACCGTTGGCGGCTGTCAAACGGAGTGACGGATTCGGCCAGCAGAGGCGGCGGCGCGAGCGGCCGCGGTCGGGCCGGGCGCGGCCACCGGCGCTGACGGCCCGCCGGGGCGGAATTTCATTCCGACCCCGCTCGATGCGAGCTAACATTTTGACCGGCGCCGTCGGCGCGGTATTGCGGCTCCGATGGGCGCGGGCCGGCCGGCCGGCGGCTCCGGGAGCGCCGCGGGCGCCGGCCAGCTCTGAGGCGGCCGCTCGGCGTCAGATCGCGCCGGTCCCCCCGAGCGAGGCGGCCCCGGGCGCCGGTCGGTGGGTGGCCGCTTTGATCCGGGCGCAGGACGGCGCTGGCCGGCGGGAACAAATCGCGCTGCGCCCCCGCCGTCCGCGGGCGATCTCTGCAGCGCCCTGTGAGCGCCGGACGAGCGGGCGATTGGACGCGGCTTCGGCAATCGGCCGCCGGCGAAGTCGGGCGACTTCTCGGCCCGTTCGCGAGATTGCCGGGACAATTGCTCTCCCCGCCAGAGCAAGCTGCTCGGTCATCGCGCCGTTTCAATCTCTGTCTTTGTCGATGCCTTTGTTTCTGTCGTGCACCGCTGTTCTTCTGGCCGTTCTCTCTCCGCCTCTTTCCTTTTTTCCCTTCCGTTTTCTTCTTTCTCTGTCTGTCCCCCTCTCCGTCTCCCCCTCTTCCCTTCAGCCCTCTTTCTCTCTCTCTCTCTCTCTCTCTCTCTTTTTTTTTTTTTCTCTCTCTCTCTCTCTCTCTCTCTCTCTCTCTCTCTCTCTCTCTCTCTCTCTCTCTCTCTCTCTCTCTCTCTCTCTCTCTCTCTCTCTCTCTCTCTCTCTCTCACCAACATTTAAGCGACAATAGACAGCTGGTCTAGTGGCATAGACCCTGACACATCCTGCAGCACCTCTGCTGGGTCTCGCCATCCCCTGATCAGCCCAGTCAGCCGTCAGTCGTCCTCTGAACACCCTGCAGCCAGCCTGGGACGCCCAGACTTCCTACGCCCGGCCAGCCTGCGCGTGCCGGCCGACCGGGCGGCCGCCGGCGCCGGCCGCCGCCGCGCTGTCCCACCGATTTGATCGGCTATTGATTCGGCCAGAACCGGCCGGAAACCGTCGAAGCATTCGTTCTGACATTTATAAAGAAGTGGCTGCCGATAAAATATGGAGGCCGGACCGCTCTCATGAAATGGCGCCGGCCAGCGGCGGCGGCGGCGGTGGTAGCGGCGGCCGCGGCGGCCCGGCGGAGCGGATGGCCAGGTGGCGGCCGCCGGCGGCCCGGCGGAGGCCGGCAGAAATAGACGAGCCGTGGCCATTGTGGCGCGTCTCTCGGGCCGGTGCCGGCCGACCGCGCCGTTCCAGTTCGCCTCGGCCGCCGATGGTGTTCGAGGAAACGCGGATCGCGCCGGGATGGGGCTGTTTCTGGTCCGACGTCGGGCGTGGCAGGAAAAATGATCGACGCCAGGCGGAAGAGTAGCCTGCTGTGATGGGTGGGAGATTCAGGACGTAGTTGTCGTTGATTAATTTGTAGATATCGATGGGGAAGAGCCCGCAACCAGAGACGTTTGTTCTCGAGTGACACAACTTTTACAGCGCCTCCCTACCAGTACGACGACCCGCGCCGCATTCCCAGTTTTCAGCGTCTTCCGCGCTTGCCAACGCGTCAAATGTTTGCTAAAACCCTCGGAGAATGCGCGCATGTCAGAAGTTTGCTATTTGCAGTGACCCCGCGCTCCGCGGGGTCGCGTGCCGCACGGCTGACGGCCGTGCCGGGCCGGGCCGGGTCACGCCGGCGGCACCAGTTAGCGTACCGGGCGTGCCGCTCCATCACCGCGCGGCGCGTCACCGGCCGTCGATTCTGTCCGCCAAGACGCATGGCCAGAAATACGCCGCCCATTTGAGCGAGCGCCGCCAGATGGTGCTGATAGCCGGCTGGACGCTCGTAACTTTCCGGCGCCAGCTTTCCGGAAAGCTTTCGGCGGCGTGTTTGTTGGTATCGATACGGCCGTTAGCTTGTCGGGTCGGGTCGATTTCCTGCCCGGAGGGTGACTTAGGTCCCTGGCCGCTGACAGCTGCGCTGCGAGGCGTTCTTTATTTTGTGGGTCTTCCACTCGCAAATGCGGTAATCGTTCGACTGATGGGCGTTGCATTTGCAGGCTGTCATCGTGATTGGGAACACCACTTGAAACATGCGACTAATGCGCCTGAAAATACGCGGAAATGTGCAACAGAATTCCCTTGATGTTCTAGCGCACATTCGAGTCATTCGTTCGTATTCAAGTTTGAACTAAATCTATCAATGAATCATCCTCCTTTCTTTTCACTCTGTTTTTACCGCGGCGAGTTCGCATTTATTGCACTCGAGGCATTCACGATTTGTAGCTATTTACTCCATCACAGGGAAATAACGCACAGGCTCCTTGGTCTGCAATGAATAGTGATCACGCCGAATTAACGTCCGTTGATGATTTTCATCTAACCGGTTTTTCCAGTAACAAATGGCTTATTTTTCACACTGCTCTCCGGGCGCAGATGTGAATTGGTATAAATGTCACCTGCAGCGTCATTTGCATAATCTTCCACAACGCCCGCCGACTGAAAATGCATCAGGCGCCGGTGATCAGATCGCTCGAGCCCGTTCATTGATTGTGTCGGCGACTGGATAATGGCATCGGACGCGGCCATATTGGACGGCCTGACGGGACACTCGAGCTACCGCAGGCCTAGCCGACGTCAGCCCTCCCAACGCGAGGACGCCTCTTAATGACGTCACGGGGTCGCCGCCGACGAGCGTCCATCACTTGCACGCTGAGTTATATGATGGCCCCGGATAATTAAATTTGGGCCCTAATTGGGCCGCGGGACGTTCCGATTTTACCACGATGGCGGCCGGTCGGCGGCAGGCGACGCTCCGGCCGACGCGACCAGAGCCGGAGCCGGGCGGATGGACGGACGGACGGCCAAGCCACGGCCGCCGCCGCCGGCGTGACCCGTTTAAATATTGGCCGGACTGCCGTCTGAGGCGTTGTCCGTTTTCAATAAAACGCGGCCAGTGAACAGCCGAGCCGCGGCGAAATAACGGCGGCGGCGCGCCGCCTTCGTCGCGCATCATTTCTGCTTCAGGCGCCGTGAAATATGGCCGATGACACGCGCCCGTTCTGGGGCAGCTTTTTGCGCCTGTTCACACTTACACATGATAGAGGTCCACCTAGGCAGAAGGTGACAGTGGAAAAACGGCGGCAAAAACGCCCGGAACAATCGCCGCTCCTTTGTTTGCCGAGCTGATAGGACGAGGCGTAAGGAGAGTGGTGTTTGATGGGACCCCCATGGGCGCCCGTGGCACGCTTCCGGTCGGCTGGCGCGTCGAAATGAGACTCCGACGGTGTGGAGCAGCGACCCGCGTCGCCGTTCTTCGGGCCGCCCGCGCGGGCGAAACGGACCTCCGAGCGTGTCGCTTCGAGGCCATCTCCGGAGCCGAGTCGGACGGGTTGTGCCGTCGGTCGAGTCCTCGCCGCCTCCCGCCGGCCGGTCAACCGGTTCCCGGACCGTGTCCAGATTCCCGACATTCTGAAATCGAGCCTTCCCGTCTCAGCGGCGCGGCGGCTGACGTTTACGACGCGGCGCGCGCGGCGCCGACACAGGCACGGTTTTATTAACGTCGCGTCCGATTGCCGACTGAAAATTTCAGCCGCCGCCGGCCGCGGCGCCGGCCTTCTGCGCTGCCCGGCATCGTTGGCGGCGCGCCGGTGGAGCGGCATGTTTCCGTGTTGTGAAACCTGTCCGAGATATTTTTATGTGCTCGGTAATGGTGTCGATGGAGGGCCAGGCGGCACCGCGTGCCACCGTGCGCTACTTTTTCAAATATTTGTTTGCGAAGTGGTATCTGTCGACGTGTTACGCCTGAGACACATGGATCGATTATCTGTGTTCTAGACATCCCATGTGATTCTTCTTCAATCTGCAGGCTGTTTGATGTTAATTTATTTCATTTGCTTTTTGGCCTTAAAGTCATCTGCTCTCAAGGATCTTGCACGTCATACATACATCAGATGCATCCCATAGTCGTATGTCGTACTTATAACAGACACGTTTTCCAAAGCTAGTATCCAAAATTTCAGATCAAACAGTGAGAACTCTCATCAAAACTGAGCAGCGCCTCGTGCAACGTTTGCTTTGTGGTCCCCCTGTTGGGCTGCTGCTCCCAAACGTTCTGTAACAGCCGTGTCCGGCGGATTATTTTATGGCCTGGGGGAAGAGTGGCCCGCTGAACCCGCAGCCATTAGCCGCTGTTCGTGCCGTAATTGTAGACTGCCGTCGCCACCTGTCTGCCTCAGTGTGGCAGACGAGAATTAATTCTCCACCTTTGGTATCATCAAGATAGTGCATAATTTGTATTTTTGCCGCGTCGTAAATTCCGTCTTCATATATTATAAATTTCGGGCCGCATAGCGGGCGGCTATTTTTCAGCTGGTGTCGCATCACTCAAAATGGCAAGCCGTAAATTGTTGCGGGAACGGGGTCGTTACCGCACGACATTGTCCCGATTGAAGGACCGTGTCAAACGGTGACGAACGGGTTCCATTAGCGCCACCATACCTGGCTCGGGCCGACTGGACGGGGCGGCAAACAGGCGGACAGACCGGAGGACGGATTCGACTTTAAAGCAGGATGACGTGCGGTTGGCGAAGGGGTAGGCACGTATCGGAGCAGCGCAGACTCGCTCTGCACGACAGACGTCATTTCATTTGCCGAGGGAAACAGGGGACGGACAATTGAGGAAACAGGTTCACATGCAAATTTAACTATAGGGAATCTGACAACAGCCGGCCAGAAAACAAAGAGGCAAACAACTGAACAAACAAGCAGACGGACATGAACGCAGACAGACAGGCAGGCAGGCAGGCAGGCAGGCAGGCAGGCAGACATACACAGAACAGACGGACCTCTAGACATACCAACAGACGAGTAGACAGACAGGCAGACAGACAGACCTACAGAAAGATAAATGCGCATATATGTACACAGACGGACACTCAGAGACAGAGATCAAACGGGCAGACAGACATGCAAGCTGACAAATAAACAACTAAGCAAAGGGATAAACGGGCAAACGGACAGACAGGTTATACTGGCCCACGGACTGACGAACTGACTGGCTGACTGCCAAAGAAACGTATGGGGACGTTCATAAAAACGAAAAATGAACACGCGCTGGAATGCAGCCACGCAAAGCGCCCACGCGCGATCACGCACACAGGCAGGGGCGCAGACAAGCAGCTGACCCCAGCCGACGCGCGCCGATACGCACACAAACACGCACGGGGACACGGCCGAGCTGTCGGCGCGGCCGATACCATCGGGTGGCCGGAGCGGCGTATGTGCTCCTGCCCGCTATCAGGCGGCGGGCGCGCCGGGGACCGATCTCCAGATACGCCGGCTAAGTGCAGCCCTTGCCGGCCGGCGGCGCCGCGTGAGAAATGAAACAGCGCGCGAGATGCGCCGATCGGACGGCGGGGGGGGGGGGCATGGGACGGCCGGCGCCGCGCCGGCCAGGACTGTGTCGGCTACATCGGGAGGTGTAGATCAGGGCCGTGTGAGCTGCATCAGGACGTAGAGACTCCCTGTGACAGCGATGTTAAGATGTACAGACCAGGGCTGTGCCAGTCTCGTCGGGACATTCGACCAGGACTGAGTTGGTAAGGTGACGTCATGACCTGTCGGTGAGGGCTGTGTCGGGGCTGGTGCGATGCGTTCGCTGGCGACCCTCGTGGGGTCTGTCTGTGTCTTCTTTTGGCTGAGTGGTGCGTACACCGCGTAGTGCGGCGACTGATTGTGAGTTTAATGAGTGGAAAGCGTGACTGGCAGGGAATTTGTTGCTAGTTTCATTCGGAGCTGGCCGGACACCAGCCCTGAAATACATCGGTCTCTGGCTTCCGTTCGCTGAAAAACTTCGTAAAATTATATTTTACTTGTCTTTCACCAGCAGCGCCTGAGGCCACGGCCTTTCAGCCATGGGTCTTTCTAGGAAGACCAGCCATTCCAGTGCATGACCGTGCGCCGGCGATGCCCTGCTCATTCCTTGACTTAATCTTTTCAGTCTGTCACCAGCCCTCATTCACCCACGCCGAGAACGGGGTTCAGCCACAAGCCCCCTGAGGGCAATGCCGCCCGATTTTCCGGGCAGCCGCGTCTCCGCCGGCGCGGCCGGCGGCGCATGCGGCGCCGGATCACCCCTCTGTCCAATTTTCGAGGAAGGCCACGCTCGCCGGGCCGGCCTGTCGCGGGCCGGGCCGCATCTGCCCGGCCCGCGGGCGCGCACGTCGGCCTGTGCCGCGGCCGCACGGGCGCCGTGAAAACGTCACGATAAATTACGCCCGGTCCGGCCCGCCGCGCTCACACCCGCCCGGCGGCTCGACGGAGCGGGCCGGCCACGGTGGAGGGCCGGCCCTCCCAGGTTCCGGTACAGAGGCCGCGGAACGTCTCTACCAGAGACTTCGCCTCCTGAGAGGGACTCCGGCCTGGGCTCACGGGATGCGAAGAAGAGATAGGGAACAGAAGTGGCAGAACCTCGTATCTGCCTCAGAAAATTATGGTCACAATTAATGAGCCCATGTGAGGGGTGTTTTTCATGGCGTTTTCAGTTTCTGATAACAGGTTGTAACTGATTAATTTTATGGGAATCTCGATTTAAGGGTCATAAGGGTCGCTTCACCTAAAACGGCGTGACAGATTTCAGTAAGATTTCAGGTATCCTAGTCCTTCATGTGAACTGAGATTACTCCAGGGACCACCTCCGTTGCTACACCAACGTTTTCCCTTCATAATATCGTGATCGTCAATAAGCACCGAATCCTATCGCCCATGGCAGACGACAGGACTGGTGAATCCTGGCGTGCCCAAACGAGGCAGCAGAGCCACCCAGCCCGGCCTGAAGTGGCACCAGACCATCCATCTGTCCTCCCCAGCTCTGGAGACTCCGCGACCGGGGAGTGGCGGCCGGAACTTTCTCCGCGGCGATGCGCCCCGATAGCGTCTTCCCCTCCGCACCGGCCGGACACATTTAAATATTTCAAGAGGTTTTGATTCAAAGCATGAGGAGCGGGCGGCGGCGGCGCAGTCGTAATGGATTTTACGGACGCCGGCGCGCTGGAATTTCTCTTTATATGTCTGCTGTCATAAAACGACCGGCCGTGCCAGATCCTCCAATTATTTTTCACAATACGATAATTTTTCTCCGTCAGGTCTGACAGTTATGAGCGCGTTTACAACTAGGCCGAGATTTTAGGACAAAGCCCGGGACGGGCGGCCATTCGGCCCCAGGGATTGTATTATGTATCTATCAATCCCACGGTTTTGTAAATAGCGGCATAGAGAAATGTGAATTACACAGGCGGCCGGCCGCGGCGCGGCGCCCGCGGCGCAGCCGGCGCGCCACGCTCGTCCCATTGGCGCCGCGTCCGGCCCCGGGCGGCGCGCCGACCCGGCCGGCTGCCGGATGACATGGCGCCGGGCAGCCATGTTATAGCTGGAGAGAGCGCGTCATTTATCATGTCACGTCGGAGAGACGGCGCGCCGACCGGTCGATCCTCCGCGGCGCCGCCGGCCGGGCTGGACGGCGGGCCGGGGGACCGGACGGACGGACGGCGGACGCGAGGATGGAGGGACGAACGGACGGACGGACGGACGGACGGCAGCACGGACGGAACGGCGGACGGACAGACGGGTGGACGGGCGGACGGCAGAAAGGACGGACCGGTGGGCGGACGGACGGACGGGCGGGAGGGCGCATGGACGCACGAACGCACGGACACACGGACGGATGAGCAAAGGAGGGACGGAAGAATGGAGGAAGGACGGATGGGCGGACCCGTGGACGGACAGGTGGACGGACGGTCATAAGAACGGAGAGCTGAGTTCGATCTGTTGATGCGGGCTTCATTGTGGGAGTAGGTTTGCCGCTGGAACATCATTCATATACTCTCCACATTAAATTTCGCGGGAAAAGGCGGGTACTCGCAAAATAAATATGAGGGTCGTGGCCAAGCAGCTGGTAGAAGTGTCCTACTCTCAGCCAAAGGCGGTATCTAAAAAAGGAGGTAGATGCCTTCTAAAATCAGCACCCGTCATATGGGCCGGTTTTCTAATCAAGATGGCGAAATCTTAGTCCGTCGTTTCATCAACTCGTCAGGGTGACAATGCAATAAGCTTTATACCTCAGACTAACGCAAAACAACTCCCAGCTCGGGAACATTAACGGGAACAACAACACGGCTTGCTGGAAGCCCCATTTATCCCGAAACAACTCAAAAGCCTAGATGGATTTAGTGCTGAAAACTCTGCTTACCTGCCACAATAAGAATTTCTGGGACATATTTGGTTGTGTTTCACTGGGCGCTGTATGTAGAGGTTTCGCGACTGTACTTTTCCTTGGCCTCCCCGCTCCACAGCTGTAGCTCCCTAGCCGCAACCAGCCGTAGTCGAACCCATGGGTCCAACAGCCAGCCGTTGGCAAGCGGCGCCAGTTTTTTTTTTCAAAATCTAATTGAAAAGCATTTGTTTAGGGATAAGTTATGCTCGAATTAAAGCACTCACAGCTGTTACAACACAAAAAAATATTAAATGACGGCATCATACACCTGTTATATTTCCTACATTATCATACATGTTCTATTTTTTGTATAATCCTCTGTCAGACAATAACCGTGGCCACAGCCGCAGCCATGCTTTGCCAGATTTATGCAGCCGCCCCACCCCGCTGGCCATAGGCTACTACAGCCGGTCGCACGGCTGGCCGCCTCATCTAAACCTCTAACTGTATCAACTGGAAGCGCAGGCATTTATGAAGACTGTGCAAGGGAGAAACGTGAATATGTTGTTGTCATTGAAGTAGAGGCTGTTTTGGCTCCAATACGTTTTCATACCCGGAATCATGCAGTGCCTGCTTTGTGGACAGACCCATTCTTGTTTTGCGGGAAAGATATTTTGGCTAAGCACCGACTAGAACGAGACACCTTTTCAGAGTCGCGATCCAAAACTTCAAGAGTATTCACCTTTGAAAAAAATGATCCGTTTTTTTGTTCAAAACTTGTTCAGTTACAGGAAAACTATTTTACACCGGGCGCAAATTGAGTTTCAAAACTCACTGACACCGTGTGCACCATTTGTCATTCGCGGTGTAACGCCACCTTTAAAAAGAATGTTTATTTTTCCACGCTAGAGTCACGAGAAGAAACGGCATGAGAATAGATTGCCTCTGACGTTTCAGCTGACCCAGAATGTCTACACCTCAACTCACCTGTCTCCGATTGCTTCAGGCTCCTGTGTTCTTCCGTTTGAGTTGGCCGATTTTTTGCTTGGCAGCGCCTCAGATCGGCGGCATCGGGCGGCCCGCCGCCCCCGCCCCCGCCCCCGCCCGGGAGCCATTGTCAGTCCGTCAGCCGCCGCCCGAATATGAGATATATGACGCAATCGTGCTGGCACGGCTCACGTGTTGCTTGTACGCAAACATGTTCCCCTCGGCCACGCTTTAGAGAGCGGCATTTGATGTTGGCTTCAAAGGGGCCGCGGGCGCGGGCGGCTTCAGGACCCTCGAGATGCCGGCACGGAGCCCTGGGGGTCTCCGGGGAGCGCATCTTCAGGAGGGAGTGGCATCTTCTCGGCGCATTTCACTGGCCTGTATGGAGCAGCATCTCGCCATTATATACAACCGCACTCTCGTCAGTATATGGACGTCCGGAAACCGGGGGCTGTGCGAAATGGGAGGCGTGCATGCGGGGAGCAAGGCAGCATTCCCTCCCGCTTTTATCCGTGCTGAACTTTGGCACTGCACCAAATGACGCCGTATGGTTTTGCAGCGATGGCAGTCTTGCACCGAATGCCGTCGCTGGTTGTTGCATGGATAGCGGCATTGCACGAACATAATTGTTATGAAAATTTGCCGTGCCGCCCACCACTCTACTGGTGGTCCGGCGCCGACATTTTTCGTCACGAAGCGGAGGCATTGTCTGCGAGTGCTGTACGAATGGCGTCAACGGAAACAAAGCCGCGGGCGCTGCGACGAACTGGGGGGTAAAACGAGCCCCAGCCGCCGGCGCCGCGCGGCCCAGGTGACACCACGACAGAGCGCAGCCAAGGACAGCTCTTTAATGCCGGCCGAGCGCTCGCGAGCCGCCCTCGCGGCTCTTTTCAGCTCCGCTCGGGCCAGATGTCCCCGCCGCCGGCGGCGCGGCTTAACGCTGCCACTGTAGCATGATTTAATTTGAGTATTTAGTTTAGATTTCATAGTTCATTCTTCCCGGCCCGGGGACGGGCGGTGTGTCGTTTTTAAGCCGCGCCGTCTGCGCGAGCCCGGCGGGGTCGCCTCCCCCCTCGCGGCTCGACCAATCGGCGGCCCGGAGCGGCTCCATCGGCTCACAAAACATGATCGAGATACAGTGGCGAGCGGCGCCCGGATTATCCAAAGGGTTGTCGGCCGCCGCCCCGCTTTGTACCGCCCAAAAGCATATGACATTTCCGAGCAGGGCCGCCCTTTCATATGGAAATGCTCCAATTGGGCGGAAAATTGTCAAGGCGCCGGCCGGTCGGCCGGGCGGGCGAACGCCGACGTCGAGTCGCTTCGGCGCGGCGCCGCACGAGAAGGTATTACCACGAACGCCGCGCGAGCTGCGTTGTCTCTCGTCGCGATCGTCGCCTCGAGCAGCGCGCTCAGATTGCGCGATTCGCAGGACTCGCGCGGCCTGCGCGGGCGGTGCAGCAGAACCTGTCTTAATACCCGGCGGGCGCGGCCGCGCGCCGCACGCAGATTAAGACCGCTAACGGCGGCGCGGCCCGGCGCCGCTTACTGCCCATCTCGCGACGGCCCCGACGGCGCGCGGCCGTAAAGTATAACCGCGCCGTGTCCGGCCGGCCATTCGGCGGCGGCCGGGCGGCCGCGCGCGCCGCGCCGCCCGCCGCGGGGGGCGCGCGGCGCGGGAGGGGGCGGAGTCCCGGTGATATCGCGCGCGATATGCCCCCACGGGCCCTGATCCGGCATGCAGGCAGCCGGCGGACCAATGGCGGCGGCGCGGCGGGCCGGCGATGGCCGCGCGCCGCTGCAGCCCTGCAAACGAGTCCATATTTTATCGGCGGCGGCGCAGCCCGGCGGCCGGCGCCCGTCACCAATCAATGCCCGGCTGACAGACGCGGCGGCCGGCCGCGCCGTCATAGCGCCGCTCCGGCCGGCCGCTCTGCGCGCGGGCGGTCATCGAGCTGGCGGCGGGCGGGGCGGCGACTCGGGCGGTGACCCGCGCCGGCGGGCGGCCGCGAGGCTCGCGTGACGGCCGGCCAGTCTGCACGGACGATATCGCGCGGCTTGGTCTGCTGACGGACGGGCGGCGGCTTGACTGCAGCGCGGTCCACTCGCTGTCCGTCAGTCGCCGGCGGCGGACGCGAGGCGGCGGTCGGCCGTCGCTGCATGCGTTTCCCCGGCACGCCCGCCGGCCGCCTCGCCGGCCGCGCCGCCGCCGCGGCGCCCAAAAGGACCACCTCGATCACGAGCTGTCGGCCGCGTCAAGGCGGCGTTCACGGCGCGGCCGCGCCGGCGGAAGGGGTGCGCCACGCGCCGCCGCGCGCCGCGGCTCGGCACAATGCGCCGCTCTCGCCCCGTCGCGCCGGAACGCCCACCGGCGCGGCATCCGTCATCGCGCCGTGACGTCACGCTGGCCTGTCGGGCGGGCGCGGCGCGTCTGTCACCGGCAGCGGCGGCGAAACAGGCGCAGCTCTCGACACCCGCGGCGCGCGGCGCGCAAACCCGGCCGAACGCTAAGAATAGCAAGACAAGCAAACAGCTATCGAAACCGACCGTCAAGCCCGAGGTGCAAGCTTATGAGTGTTTAAACATGTTTATGGCCGCCGCTGTTTGTCTAGATTTGCTGTTGCGTCGCGCCAAAAACAGAGCCGACATATGGCGGGCGGTGCTCGGTAGACTGAGACAAATGACGGACAGCGGGCGCCCAGCGGCCTCGCGGCGCTGGTTCCCACTGAGCCGGCCTGACGGTACCTCAATCTCGTCTCCTCTGCGTCCGTCCCCTGACATACCATTCGCACCGCAGCCGTCACAGACGCGTTCCTCGGCCGCTTTTCAGAAGTTCCCGGCCGTCCAGTGACCGTCCCGGCCGTTTCCCGCCCGGTGTTCGGCCGTTCGTGACCGTCCCAGCCCGTTCCGCGGCCTCCTCTGGCCGCTCCACACCCGCGATCGCGCCGCGCTCCTCCGCCTCCCCCTCGCCGACGCCCGATCGCCGCCGACGCCGGCGGTTCGGCGCCGCGTCCCGGCGGCGCTCGAACCGCGCGCGTTTCCGAGCGGCCGCCGGCTGAATGCGCCGCCGCCGCGCCGCCGCGCCGCCGCGCCCTCGCGCACATATGTATATAGTTATGCGATCGGCGGCCCGCTTTCACACCGGGCCGCGCATCGGGCCTTTGAGCGGGCGCATCCACTCATAAATTCCGGCGCGCCGGCCGAGTCATAAGCTCCTCCCAGCAATAATCCCCGTTTTCAGCGCAATCGTGGCGTGTAACAGGCGCGCTAATGTCGGCCGCGCGTGAGCCGGCACCGTGGGGGCGGCCGGTCAGCGGCGGTCGTCTGATCCCGGATCAGCGCCGCCCCGGCTGATCCGGGATCAGGTGATCGCGGCCGGCGGCTCCGGTGGCGGCGTGTTTCGCTGACGGAGGCGGGTCGGCCGCTGAGATGCGGGGAGGGATGGCCGGTTGGTCTCTGAGCATGCACGTCGGTTGCTGAGGGCATCTCGGTCGCTGAGAGAGTGGGACAGGTCGGCCAACCTACGACCGGACCTAGCCGACAGTTTCCACTGTTGCGGTTTTTCCTCCCGAGAGGACCCGGAACCGTTTTTTTTTGCGTCTGCTGTCGACGATTTGTCGATGCTCCCGGGGTGTTGCAACACGTTGTGCTGGTTGCCGAAAGGATCATCCTAAGAGATCGATCCATATTACTGGAAGTGCAGCCGAAGTGGGAGTTTCAGAATTACGTACGCAAAATTAGGACAGTGGGAGTTCGAGAAAGCCCAAGTTATCTGAACTTCACCTTTTCGTGACATGGACCACCGTTCAGCACTCACTCGAGCAGCATCTTTTGATTCGACGTCACCACACTCAAGTACCATAGCACAGCGTGCCGCCCCAGGAGTGTCGATTTCTGTAAATGATTTGAGGGGACCGAGGCGAGGGCCCGACATCCTAACCTCCTCCCAAATTGGGGCTTCTCAACGGACTTAGCCCACTTTGCTTTGATCAACGGAAATTGACAAGATTTTTTGTTACCATTTATCGAATGGAAAATTACATTTATCCCCATGTATACAGGTGTATGTATAGATGAAAGACAGAAAAGTAGAGAGGCACTTCGCTTTAGACTTTATCCTTTTGTTTCTACCTATCTCTTATCTACTGCAGTCGTTCTTTCCGTTGTTACTACTCATTTCCCTTTAAAAGTGGAAGAAAATATTGGAGGGCCCAAACCAACATTGGGTGGGCTAGGGTCCTCTCAAAAGAATACACATCGACATTCTTGTGTCGCTCTTGTCTCTCTCCATCACATTTTTACATCTTAGAGAGATGCTGAACATCGTCATACCCGTTAAGACTGCGATGTTTCAAATGGGACATCCCATTGGTCTTTTCCTCGACTAAAAATATTGCAATGGCGATCGGCTCTATGATGAGTGCTGAATAACAACAGGACTCTGCCACGGATCAAAATTTGGATAAGCATTTCGACGTTTTAGTGTATTTCTTTCAATGCAACGCTCATTGACGTCATGCTATAACATCCGCCAATCTAGAGGAGCCCTTCATCGCCATGATACCGCCCGTCTGTCCGCCGGCGCCGCGCCGCCGCCGCCGCTGCCGCGCCACTGACGCCGCACTCTCCGCAGGCTCGGATGCCGAGTGCGACGCGGACGGCCGCCGCTCGCCGGCCGAGGACGAACGGGGCCGCGGCTCGGAGCCGGACGAGCAGGACGAGTCGGCCGCCTCGGCCGCCTCGCCGGCCGGCAGCGGCGCCAGCCGCGAGAGCCCGCGTGCCCGTCTCCTCACCGAGGAGCACAAGCTGGGCGCGCTGCAGGCGAACCTGGCGAGCTCGCTCAGCTCGCTTGCCTCGTTGACCGGCTCGCCGGCGTCGCTGCCCAGCCTGCTGCAGGCGCTCAAGGCCGGCTCGCCGTCGCTCGAGTCGCTGCAGAGCACGGGGCTGGCGGTGGCGCAGCTGACCGCCTCGGCCGTCGCCAACAACACGCACAACCCGAAGGCGCTGCAGGAGCTGGCCATGCTGCAGTCGACGCTGTTCACGCTGCAGCAGCAGCAGGTGTTCCAGATGAACCTGATCCAGCAGCTGCAGGCGCAGCTGCGCATCACCAAGCGGCCGGAGGAGTCCCGAGACGGCGCCGACGCCGCCGACGGCGAGGCGCCGCGAGGCGAGAGTCCGCCAGCCGCGTCGCCGGCGGACGGGCGGGCCTCTCCGCGCTCCAGCCCGCCGCCGGCCGCCGCCGACGCGGCCGGCGACGGCAGCGCGGCGGCGCCTCCGCCGCCGCCACCGCCGCCGCTGCCGCTGACGTCGTCACTGGCGTCCACCGTCATACCACCGACCGACGACGGGCCGACGTCGGAGGGCAACTCGCTGCAGCTGCTGCAGAAGACGACGCAGCAGGTGCTCAACAACGCCAGCCAGGGCCTGCTGGCCAATAACATGGTGGACGAGATGTACCGTCACACGAAGGCGCCCAGCGTGTTTTCCAGCGACCGCAAGGAGACGCCGTTCTTCAAGCACCGCTGCCGCTACTGCGGCAAGGTGTTCGGCAGCGACTCGGCGCTGCAGATCCACATCCGCTCGCACACCGGCGAGCGGCCCTACAAGTGCAACATCTGCGGCAACCGCTTCACCACCAAGGGCAACCTCAAGGTGCACTTCCAGCGGCACAGCGCGCGCTTCCCGCATGTCAAGATGAACATCAACATGGTGCCCGAGCACCTGGACAAATTCTATCCTCCGCTGCTTGCGCAGCTCGGCGAGCTGCCCGACACACCGCAGCCGCCGGTGCCGCCGCCGCACTTCGGCTCGCCGCTGCTCGGCCCGCCGCCGCTCTACTCGCGCGCGCTCAACGACGAGACCGAGCCGAAGACGGCGGCCGCTGAGCGCGCGCGGCCGCCCGGCGAGCGCGCCAAGCCGGCCGGGGAGCGCGCCAAGGCGGCCCCGCTGCCGCCCCCGCCCCCGCCGCCGCCTCCGCCGCCGCCGCCTCTGCCGCCGCCGCCCGAGCCGGCCGACTGGCCGGAGCCGGGCGACGAGCCGCTGCGACTGACCAAGGCGCGCGACGAGCGGCCGCCCGACGATGAGCCGTCGCTCGGCGAACGCCTGCGCGACCTCGAGTCGCTGCGCCTGCTGCTGCCGCCGCTGGCCAAGCGGCCGGCCGACGACGAGCCGGCGCGCGCCGAGCCCAAGCGGCCGCGCGCCGACGAGCCGCCGGCCGAGGTCAAGCGCGAGCCGGAGGAGGACGGCCCGAAGCCGGGCTCCGAGGCGGACGAGCGCAGCCGCGACAGCCGACTGAGCGAGCCGCGCGACGCGACGCGCTCCGACGGCGACGAGCCGGGCCGCGAGTCGGGCGGCGAGTCGCCGCCCGAGCGGCCGCAGAACCTCTGCAAGGCCGGCACGCCGCCGGCGCCGCGGCCGGCCTTTGCCTCGCTCAGCCAGCGCATGCTGCCGTCGTTCCCGTTCTCGTTCCCGATGACGACCGTGCCGCAGCCGCCATTCCCGTTCCACTCGGGCTCGTTCAACCCGATCCTGAACCTGCCGCCCGACGTGGACCCGAGCAAGCACCCCAACATCTACACCAACCTGCTGCCGAAGCCGGGCGTCAACGACAACTCGTGGGAGGCGCTGATCGAGGTGCAGAAGACGTCGGAGACGTCGAAGCTGCAGCAGCTGGTGGACAACATCGAGAACAAGATCACCGACCCGAACCAGTGCGTCATCTGCCAGCGCGTGCTGTCCTGCAAGTCGGCGCTCCAGATGCACTACCGCACGCACACGGGCGAGCGGCCGTTCAAGTGCAAGATCTGCAGCCGCGCTTTCACCACCAAGGGCAACCTCAAGACGCACATGGGCGTGCACCGCTCGAAGCCGCCGGTGCGCATGTCGCACCAGTGCCCCGTCTGCCACAAGCGCTTCCACAACGGCCTGATCCTGCAGCAACACATTAAGCTGCACACGGGCGAGCCGACCGACATGACCCCAGAGCAGATCGCCGCCGGCGAGGTGCTGGAGCCGCTGCTGCCGCTCGGCGCCGGCTTCCCGCCGGTGTTCCCGGGCGGCTTCCCGCTGCCGCCCAGCCACCTGCCCGGCTTTCCCGGCTTCCCGGCCGGCTTCCCGCTGCCGCTGCCCAAGCGACCGCCGCCGCCCGACCGGCACCGCGACGAGAACGGCAACCGCACCAAGGAGGAGGCGGCCGCCGCTAACGGCGACCGCTCGGACGCGTCGGGCGACGACTCGCTCGACTCGGCGGCGGCCGGCTCGGCCGGCTCGCCGGCCGAGCCGGCCAGCCCGGCCGGCTCCGGCTCGCCGCGCCGCTCACCGGCCGCCTCCAGCCCGGACGAGCAGGCCGCGCAGCCGCTCGACCTCACACCCCGCTCGACGGCCGCGTCCGCCTCCGCCGCCGCCGCCTCCGCCGCCGCCGCCCCGGCCGGCTCGCCGCTGATGCGCCTGCCGCTGGGCGGTTTCCCGAACCCGTTCGGCGCGGCGCCCATGTTCGGGTCCGGCCCGCTCGGGCTGGACGCCCGATTCCCGGCATACCCAGGTGAGCGGCGGCGGCCGGGAGGCGCGCGCCGCCCCCGCCCGAGGTGGTCCTCCCGATCACGGCGATCCCGCTGGCGTCTGTCATTGCCGTCCGGGTGCACGCCTTAACGGCGACAATGTGAGGAGTTTTGATCCCGGATAAGCCTAGGTGGAAACGAACCATCGATATGAGCGCTTGAATAATGCACAGGCATCGATCTCCATCGCGCCTGTCTTCGGGCGCAGCTCATATAAATCCGAACACAAAGTGCGCTGTAGTGATGCCGTTGTTTCTGGACGATGATCTTGGATGTTCGTACTTGGATGTCGCCGTGCGGCGAGCTCCCATTCTGCACAGCTCGGTGACGCAATTTCCTGGCGGTGTTTTCCAGCGATGCGCGGTAATACAACATGCAATCTGTGCTTCAAGGTTTTCGCCTGCCAATCAGCTTTGGACATTCATTACCGCAGCCATACAAAGGAACGCCCCTTCAAATGTCCTCGCTGCGACAAAGGCTTCAGTACAAAGGTGAGAGTCGGACGTGACGAGCGCGGCGGCATGTTGACAGAACCGGTGTGATGAAGCATCTAATGAGGGTTTGATCGGGGGACGCGATGCGTGGGTGTGATCAGCACAGATAGGCAACTGCTTAAGGATTTGATGATGCGCCAGGCTTAGAAGAGAACTTTTGTTCTGATGGTCGGTGGAGGCAAGATTTAGCTTTATCATGATAAAATCGGGCTGTTTCCCTTGACGTAATTCGACGGATACAGTGGGCTTTGTCCTCCACTATAATTTTTCTTATATAACCCTAAAGCAATTCCAGGAGAACTCCCTCAATGCTTGCCACCATATTTCTTGCAGGTTTCCTACCCTAGGCGTCAGCGTTAAGATTTCTTTTGACCTATTTTAATGAAACCTTAGTGTGAGGGATATAAGAAGCCTCAGGGCGGGATAAAGAAAAGCATATGCTTACTTTCCAAAGCTGTCGGTATTGTTAAGCTGAACGGATGCATGAGTTCGTGACTGAAAGTAGCCGCCAAAACTACAATGTCACTTCAGCAAGCTCGCCCGGTAAAGCCATTTCTCCAGAACCAGCCTCTTAGGCACTTCTGAAGCATGTACTGTTTTGTTCTGAAAGTGACTGTGCAATGTCCCAGGCCACGGACTTGGCAGCCTGGGACATTGTATGACATTGCTGGGACATTGCTGACGCATTCGGCATCATTGATCAATGATGAACGAGTCGTTTAGTTTAAGACGGGACTGGGACAGGATAGTTCATTTTACCTGCAACCTTCAGAAATGACTTGTTTTCGTGTATGTATGGACTAAAAATGGAATAGCACCTGCTCGTTCTGTAAAATAGCATGCCCAACCTGTTAAGCACAGCGACATGCCGTCTTGAGCATGACGTTAGTGCTCGGTAACTAAGAGTTACCTTCCAAATTAGGTGTGCTCACCCTATCGGCTGAGGGCAGTAGTTTGCGGAACTGTGCAGTTTATGGCCCCAGCTACGCGAAATGTCTCAGCGAATTAGTTCGCACGTGAGCCTCCCCTGTTCCAATGGCCCCTGTTCATGTCTAATGTGGTTTTATGTCTCCAGGTCAAAATTTCATTTCAGCCCAATGGGAACGGAAACGAAGTTTTCACAACAAATCATTATCAGACTCTGTGCTATTATCGTGGAGCGTCGTTTCATGTAATTTCCACGTGGATTGCAGAAAGTTCCCTTTTATATATGTGCCAACTTCGGCAGCATCATTTTATGGCCGAAATTTGTTGAACTTCCTTTAAGAGATATAAGGTTAATGTACTATCTACCCATCACAAGATCCGCGAAGTTTAAGGGCCGAATTTAAAGTTGCGCGATGCAGTAGGGCTTCAAATTATGTTCCGTGATTGAAGAGCCGCCATAAATATCAATGTGCCTTTAATTTCCGATGTCACTGGAGATATTTCTTATTACCTATGTTATCGTCTTCACCCGATCTTCCTTTTCCATCCCCTCCTCCCTCAATTTGTAATTATCGAGTGCGGTTGTGGAGACTTCAGGGGCATTGGAAGTGGGGGACAGGGGGGCAACTTTTGGGCAGCATTTAACATTAATTCTAAGGTTCTGCATGGAAAGAAACGAGACAAAAATCACGCTTGCCCCTCCCCCCACCCATCTCCACGGAGGTTATACTGCTCTTCGGGGACTCCTTCCTGACATCTACTGAAAAGTTCTAGAACCAGCAGTACAACTCTCGCCACTAGAGCCCCTCTGCACGGGTTTTCTGTCCATCATTTGAACCGCGCCGTTTGTCGTCTTCCAGGGAAACATGAAGCAGCATTTGATGACGCACAGCAAGCCGAAGGAGGCGGGCACCCCACCGGAGACGGGCTCGGACAGCGAGCCGACCCGAGTCCCGAGCCCAACGGCTCCCCCGGCCCCGTCGTCCGCGACCAACGGACTCCCGCCTCCCCAGACACCAGGTACAGCTCCCGGGCAGCTGCCGTCCCGGTCTGAGATATCTCCGGTGCGGTGCGGACCGAGTTCGGTTGAAAGTAGTGACCGTCGGTGGTTGTCTACATGAATAATGCGATGTCGGCCACGTAGATATCCAAAGAAGATCAGAAGATGAATTAATTCAATCGATTCGACTTAAACCCAGCCTTGGATCATGGTTTCGAATAGTGTCCCGCGCCTCCCACTTCTATAAAGCAGTTCTGCATCCTGCATCACTACCTATCCGTATTTTAGGCACATTTTAACCGGCATTTATACCTGACGATGTACGTGGGGTCACGACCTATGCCAGGCAAAGCTAAACTTAAGCTCATAGCACCGGCGCAGCCAAAGGGGGGCCCGGGAGCCTGAGTCTCCGCCCAAGACCCACATTTCTTGCGAAAACCATTACATATTGTTTTCCCAGCGGCGGTTTCTGTATGATGTCAGGTCACAGTGAGCTCCGGGCCCCTCTCTTAAAAAAATCCTGACTGCGCCCCTGGCTCATAGTGTTTCATTACTGCGTGAGCGAGGTGTGGAATATGCCGCTTGGCGCACAAATATCAACCACAAAATACCTTGTTTCTTATTTCCACCAGAACGGCTCTTGCGAGCTGCCGCTCTTCAACGTTTCTAATTCCAGTGCGTTACAACTAATTTTTTCACTAGTCGAAAGAGACCTGCAACTGCCGCATTGCACAACCATCAACCCAATTCGTTGGGCTTCCGTTACTCACCGTATCCCGTCCACCGGCACAGCCGATGGGCGCAAACTCGGGACGGAAGCCGCTCTCGGTCCGCCACTAACAAGGGCCCTGCTCCGTCGTCAGATGACCGTGAACGTTGGGGGTCGCCGCCGGCGCTGGTCACCGGCTCCGATGACCTGTCGGCGCTCTCCTCTCGACCCCTGAACTTCGCCCTGCAGCCTCGGGCGGTTAGCGATGGTGAGAGCAGCAGCAGAAGGCCACGGGACGTCGCGCGGGGTTCCGTTCGTAGCAGTTCCGTTGGTTTGGGAGCATCTCATGGGTCCGTTTGTTTTGATCTCCTTGACAAGGAAGCTATGGTCGCAGTCAACGGTCTTGTGTGTTAGGTATGATGTTTTAGGTATTGGTAACTGATTGATTTGTGATGACTAAGAATTTCATGTTACTTCCCAATAGTGAGTAATGTGATAGGATACTTTTGGATCCAGTCGGATATTGCATCTTTCCGTGCACTTACGTCTCCCGTGCATTCCGTTTCAGCGCCTTGAGGTTCCATTTGGTCACGTCTGGGAGCTAATCGGCTGTCATCACACATATCAATCTAAAAGAAGCCTCCGTGACGTCACACGCTGCCTCGGTGACGTCAGGGCTGCCACGACGCCGAACCCGGAGCGCCCCCTGTTCCTACCCATGCTAGTCGCGACGGCGGACACCGCTGCAGGAGGTGACCTTGACGGTCGGCCTGTCAGCTGACCGCCGCTGCCGGAGGCGGGTCGTGCAAGCGCCCCGTGAGCGCGGGCGCCGCGCCCTGGCGGTGGCGCTGCGAACTAGGCCACTGCGCCGGTGGCGCCGCCTATATTTATCCGGAAATCAAGTGCTTTAGGCTATGTTGGCATGGCGGTTGGGCGAGCGCTGGCGGGGCACTGGTGGCTCCCACACTGGGACGGTCCTGGCCGAACTTGTGTGTTGTGCTGGGGAGAGAGCGGACCGCCGTGTAAATACGCGATTTGTTCCTGAGCAGCTGAGGGGGCTGTTACCCCAGCCCTGGTCGTTTTGAGTGTCACGTTGTTGCCGGTTGTTGTTGTTACCTGTACTATAAGAGCGATATCGCTTATTTGTAGCTAGCGTTCACCCGTGTATTTATTTCAGCACCGTGTAAGGATTGGCTGTCGGGGCATAGGCTGGGTACCAGGTGCACTTTAAAAATCGAGCAACCTGTAAAATAAACACCATGTTCGTGAAAGGCGTGACGCAAATTTCCATTATCAAAATGCTTTATATGATATTTCAGTTGTCACTTTCAGCCGTTTCTGACGCTTTCATCTTAAAACCGGTATCGCTTGATAATTCAGACCAGTGCGTTGACCGTCCTCACGTTTCGACTGATTTTGGTGTAGTTTCATTTGAAACCTGCCAAAGCCGAAGTTATGTTCTGTGATATATCGACACAAGATCTGGCATCCAATCATTCCATCGTTCGCGCACATTCGATGTGAGCTATTTCCTGCGGGGATGGAGCAAAGGGCGTATTCTCACACGCGCTCTATCTCGGCGACGTCGCGAGCGCGCCAGACGTGATGTACTCGTTTCCAATACGGCGCGCGCTTCGCTTGTATTGCCAGACCTGGTGATTCGGAGCCGTCGCGTCTCCCGCCCTGTCCCTGTGTAAATACGCTGCGATTCATGCCACATTTCTGGACTCAATCACCTTTTCAATGTGCTGTAGTGACATGTTTTTAAATAAATTCGACCAGCATGGCCCGACTTTCACCTGCCGCAACGGTTGGTGATGGCCTCCACGGGAGAATACGGCCGATCATGGTATGCAAGTCTCACTAACGGTTATCAGCGTGGCTCGGTCCCCCGAGCTCTTGCTGCGTGCAGCTCCAGCCCTCTGAAAACAATGTGGCGGTCTACCCCAAGGGTCCTCAACATTCACGCGAGGGATGGAAACACCACCCTAGAGGTATGACCCCGGCCGTGTGGCGCGGTGAAGCGTTCCAGCCAGGCAGGCAACCACTTTTAAACGGGGTCTTCCATCCAACATGAAACCTGAAATCCAGTGGCCGTGCCTCCTGCTGTCCCGCCGCCACAACACAGGGGCCACGCCTCGGCAGGCTCCCGCAGCGATCGACGACCAATGACCAATGACCAGTAACCAATGGCCACCTGATGACCTCGCCGCCAGCAGGCGACCGCGGTTCCCGCTCGTCCCCGGAGACTGACCGCTGGTCGGCGCTCTGGCCAGAGAACAGACATGAGGCCAGACGCCGTTTATTATGCCGGTGCGGAGAGAGGACCCGACTGGTGACGTCCGCGTGACGTCGCGGCTGACGTCGCTGGGACGGGCGGCGGACGCGGACGGTTCTGCCAGTGGACGGACACCGCACACGCCGCGAACAGCCTCCACACCGTTCCGCGTATTTAAAAAGACACCTACAAACTTCGGCTCCGGCGAGGGCTTTCAAAACACCACACCGCACGCTGGATAAGTTTAGCCAACGACACGCAGTATAAATACGAGGAGCTTTGACCATGGCCAGCACGACGCAGCTCGAGTCAAGGCAGTCGATCAAGTGGACCCACAAGACACCTGCTACCGAGTGCGACAGACAGATGAGCCTGAAACTGCCACAAAAACCAGTTCCTTTCGACGTCGGGGTGGTGTCTTCAGTCACGATTTTCCCTACGCCAACGCGACACGCTGCCGCATTGCTTCTCGGAGACGTCGGACGAAGTTCGGAACGAGTGTGCAGCGCTCAGGCCCGTTTGAAAACGCCGCTCCACTTACGTCCAGGATCGGACAAAGCGCACTCGCCGCTTCAGACGGGTACAAGGATCCCTTCAACGGCATTTGTGACAGAGATCAGACAGTCGTGATCTGTGGTGAGTACAACTCACAGGAGACCTCCGTGCGCCATACGTGATCCAAGGAGGAACAGTCGTGACCAAAGATAACTCACTCGCCAAACACGCCGGAGCACACCACTCCCGTGCAACAAATCCACGTTCACGCCGACCAAAATACCACACCGACGGAGAACGACGAAGCCAGTCCGATCCATCCTTCCGACTCGCCCGTCGCCCCCGTCTCTCCCCGAGGCACCGTCCTTTGTACCGGGCCGCGGCGCCGCCTGGCGGCCGGCGGCGCTACTTCTTGCTAGAGCCGCCGCCCCAGCCGGGAGGCAGCGCCTGCGACGGCAGCAGGTCCAGCAGGTACTGCCGCTGCATGTCGGCCAGCGCCTGGTTGGTCTTGGCGGCCGCGCCGCCGCTGCCGCCGCCGCCGGCGGCTGCGCCGCTGGCCTGCGCCGCCTGCGCCATCGCCAGCTGGTACGAGTACATGAGCGGGCTGAACTGGCCGAGCATGTGCTGGAGCGCCGCCTGGCCGTGCGCGCCCGGCAGCCGCAGCATCTGCTGCTGCGCCGCCAGGGCCGACTGGTTCATCGCCGCCGCCATCATCATCGGGTTCATCAGCGCCGACGCGTACTTGGGGTCGGCCAGCTTCTTCATGTACTCGGCCTCGGCGGCGGCCAGCTTGCTGGCACTGGAGGCGCCGCGCGACTGGTGCGCCTCGCGCGCCTGGTACGCGTCACGGCTCGACGGGTGCGAGTTGCGCGCCGAGTGGTGCGCGTCGCGCGAGGCCTGGAGCGCGTCGCGCGAGGCGTGGTGCGAGTCGCGCGAGGCGTGGTGCGAGTCGCGGTCGCGCTTGGCCGGGATCGGCGTGATGGTGGTCTCGGGCGTCGGCGGCAGCGGCGTGGAGACGGGCGCCGACGGCGAGGCGGCCGCCATCTTGGCCAGCTGCTGCTCGATCTCCTGCTCCTGCTGCAGCGCCTTGACGAAGGCCGTCTTCAGCCGGCTGGTGTGCTCCGCCTTCAGCTTCTTCTTGATGTTGCTGGTGACGCAGTCCTCGCAAGTGACGCGGCCGGCGCGGCTGCGGTCCCACTTCCACACAGTGGTAAAGTCGCGCCGGCACTGGCTGCAGACGAAGTTCTCCCAGCTGGTCGTGTCCGGGTTCTCCGACTTGATGAAGTCGACCACCTTCTCCAGGCCGAGCAGGTACACGAACGGCGTGTTGGTGCCACTCGGCACGAAGTTCATCTCGGGCGGCGGCGGCTTGGGCGGCGGGATCTGCAGCAGCGTCTTCTCCAGCTGCTTGCGCAGCGCCAGCTTGGCCGCCTGCTGGCGCTGCTCGGGCGTCTGGTCGGGCGTGCGCCGATGCGCTGGCTCCGGCTGGCGGCCCAGCGCCGGCGAGTCGCGCCGGATGTCCACGTCGGCCGTCAGCGGGTAGGCCCCGTGCGCGGCGCCGTGCGGCGAGCCGGACCGGCCCTTCAGCAGGCTCTGCTGCGCCGCCATGAGGCTGGAGAGCGTGGTGTGCGCCGCGCCGCCGCTCCGGCCCGTCGGGATCACCGACACCGAGCTGGTGCCGGAGCCGCCGCGCGCGCCGCCGGCCCGCGAGCTGGACGAGCTCTTCACCGACATGGTCACACTGGGCGGCGGCGTGAACCCGGCCGGCGCCGCCTTCGCCGCCTTGGCGGCCACCGCCGGCTTGGTCGGCGCCGCCACCGACACGTTCTCCTTGGCCTGCACCTGGCGCACGCGCTTCAGCAGCACCAGCTTGCTCTCCTCGTTGCGCAGCTCCTCGCGGAACTTCCGGATCAGCTCCATCTTCTCGGCCAGCTCCGTCGGCGATAGCTCCTTGATGGGCGGCAGCGGCTTCTCCGCGTCACTGTCCTCGTCCGTCTCCTCCTCGACGACGACCACGTCGGCCGCCTCCGTGTAGTTCTTCTCGGTGCGGGGCCGCAGCGCGCGCCGGCCGCCGCGGCCGCCTTCGTCGGCCGGCCGTTTGGCGGCGCTGCCGTCGCCCATGCGCGTCACCGTGATGCCGCGGCTCGAGAGGTCCATGATGGCCTCGCCCACCTTGGAGGCCGGGTCGCGCTTCACGCTCAGGTCCATGGCACCGGCGGCCGGTGCCTCAGGGCGCGGTCACGCGGAAGCCGGCGGCCCGAACGTCGGCGGGCCGCTCACGGCCTCCACAGGCTCTGGAAAAACGAATCTGAGTCAGAGCCAGGGCGAGGTTTACGCGGATTGGTGTCCCATCATAAGAGATGAAAGAAAAAACTGGGAGCATGTGATACCGCTACACAGTTTCTTAAGCAATCAGATCAGGAGTTTGGGTACATTTCCCGCTGTCTTTTACGTCGATGTTATATCAGCTGTCACGTATTTTCTCGGAATAATATTTAAAGCAAGTGTTGCGCTCTGCACAATTACTGACATACCGTCATGCCTAGCCAACCACACAAAGGATAAATTTTGCCAGACCACCCGGGACTGACGTCATCACCTGCAGCACACTACTCCAATGAGGGTAAGACAAAAATGCGCAATACTACCAACATGAGAAAATGTCACTGACACATCACACGAGAGGACGCCTACACGTACCCAGTGTTTTGACACGTGCAGGAACGTTCAGAGGTCAGGAACATACCCGATCGTATTCGAGATGCTTGAATTATGTTAAAAATACTCCTCTGGACAAAAAGGATATTCTTTTGTTACGTCGTTCATGCTCATGAATGTTAGGTTATACGAAAACAATGAGATGACCGTGCTCTTATGTCTCATGTCACAAGTATTTGAAACCACAATAGGCATTTCCAGTGACATCTATTCTTATGCACTGGAAAACACACACTGCTGAAAGTCCTAATTTATCCCCCGAAAACTTCGTTTTCCAATCAAATGGCCCTCACATTAACAAGAACATTCGTAAGTGATAGCCTACGTCCCTAGTCTTTGTCCTATGCTCCACACAAATTGTACGTGACCATTTTGATGGGGTACTTTGGACTGTTTTATTACCAAACAAATGAGGTCCTTATATGCGGAAATCACAATAGTGAGCACAAATCTAATCACCACATGGATGGAACATCAACCATACAATTGGAAAATTCGCAGTTAAGAGATAAACGAATTAAAACTAGCACAACGTTTGATCATGCCTCTATTGCTGTATGTTCTGTCTGAAGGAGGTTATGATATGATTTGGTGCTGTTCGCAGACTTACAAAAACATATATCCAACATGCAAAAAAGTGTACCGTTGCGAAACCAGGCTCGACCTCATCCAACTGCCTTCCTGGCGAGTTCCTTTACCGGGAGAAGCACCTGTCACAAGCAATTGCTGATTCTCTGAAAGAAGTATCAACAACGGTCTTGCCTACAAAGGCCAGCAGCTAACCTTCATGGCTATTTTTACAAAACGATCATTGTTGAATGGTCCGCTCACCAAACACCAACCAAGTATCAGCAACGGCGTTGCCAACACAGGCCAGCTGCTAACCGTTATGGCTATTTTTACAAAACGATCGTTGTTGAATGGTGAAATTGTTCTGCTCACCAAACATCAATCATACTCAAGTCACCATCAACAACAATCTGCGAGATCCCAACACTACACACCAACATTCAAATCGTGAGTTGCTGATAAATTTCGGCAAGTTGTCTACCTTTGGTTTTGCAGCCAAGAGTTTTGACACCATGGATTAGCAATCGGAACTTAAAGTATCAGGAAAAAGAACATGATAATATGTCTGAATTCCCCCCCCCCAAAAAAAAACGAAATCTTCATTCAATGTCACTTGCCGGATGCCACCACAGCACACCCCCACTCAGAGAAGTAAACGTGTAACATGACAGGGCTCTGTTTCACGCAGCCAACAAACCCATCCACCTTACACGCTCAACGATTCACAGTGACTGCCAGTGAGCAGGGCGCAAAACGAAACCACCCGCTGTAGAAACTGTTAATCTACAAACAACGATTTCTCGGGACTTGATATGAAGAGACTTGTTACATTCTTCGCAATGACCATGAGAGTAATTTTGACGCAGGTCGATAAAATCTGTTAGACTGAGAAAACACGCAGGAGATGTGCGCAACAAGAGCCATTTTTCCTGAATTTGATCCAACTGGATCCTGGGTCATTTACGGGAACAGACCCCATACTAAACATGGCTTGATGCGTCGATTCCAACCCCTTCCACCTATCGCGCAATTCCAAGTAATGGGTGGTTCCCTTGGCGAAAGTTAAACAGACCGCCAACGGAACGACGATTCCATGGAAAATGTACATAAAGCTAACGTGTGTAAGGCAAACGTACGTAAGCAAACCTACGTAAGCACAAATGTACGTAGGCGTAAATACACGTATTGTTAGAATATTGTCGATTACAAAGGCATTACACCGGGGACGTTGGAAATGAGATGCAAAAGAGTTCATGTCAAATAGTCGCCAAGGATTGACCAAGTTAACTACCCTACGCCTCCCTAATATAAACGGGAATGCGGCAAATGCAGTTCGCAGAGGCCAACGCCAATCACTCACGCAACATTCATTATCATGAATGATGCCTTGGGGGTGAGTCGGGGGTCCGACAACCTACCCCCCCCCCCGAAATGCAGGCTTCTGAAAGGATGTAGCCAACTTTATTTCGGCCAGCCGATTTTTTTACTATTTATCAAATAAAAAATCGCATTTACTCAATGTAAAAGGGTATATATATATATATATATATATATATATATATATATATATATGACAGGAAGACAGATACATTGCTTTCGAATTTATTCCTTCTTTCTGCCCATCTCTTATCCGTTGCGGCCGTCCCTTTAAAACCGGCAGAAAGTATTGGGTGGGTGGGCCAGGGCCCTCTCAAAAGAACACAAATCGACACCCCTGACCTTACCACCGAAGTTCCCCGCATAGTCCATGACAAATCTACATAAAGCCAGTGTAAGTTAGGAAAATGTATGTAGGCAAATGTACGTAAGTGCAAATGTACTTCAAGGCCTATGCGCGCATGGCAAATGGAGGCAAGAGATATTAAACGTAAGAGCAAATGTTTATATGGATATAAATGTATGCTCAAATGCGCGCACGCAAAATGTACGCGCGGAAAATGTTTCGAAAGGGAATTTAAGTATGCGCAAAGGTACGCAGGCAAAAGCATTACTGTGCAAATGTACCGTCCTGACGAGAAGACGGCGTCAGAAGACGGTAGTCCTGACACCATGGAGTCAGGGGAGTTCAACATTCAGCCATCAAATCATGCCGATACCGACTGCACGCCACAGTCGCCAATTCAAGGTCAGAATTTTACCACTGTGACCTGAAATTGATACGAACAAGATGACGAACATGAGACCCAAACCACGGTAACGCGCACCTTTGTTCTTTCGTTCGTACACAGGTCGTTACTGAGGACAACGTTTATAGGATGATTTATTTGTACCGTTACAACTTGAAATGAGGTTTCAGAAACATCATTCCTCCACTCCAGAACAGGGAGTAAACTGATAATCATGATGTGCGACAAACCAATAAAATTACTCATAAGCATTCCCATAATGAAGGATTAAGATGAATGTGTGGCACAGGGCTTTTTCTGCTTATTCGAAAAGAACATCCAGCCCAAAAGTTTAAGAACAACACGTCTCAGGTATGAAACTTGATGACGTAAACAGATATGAAAGTGCCCAAAATTCTGACCTCGCAGCGTAAGGCCAGAATCTCACCATGCAGCGTAACAGCATCGACAATGAATAAGCCATACGAAACAGAACGTTGGACCGCAAAACATGGTTGTTTTTATGTCACTTGGACGTCACCTGAAGTAACATGCTTTCCATATTGCTATCAGCACCTGCAGAGTTCCACATTGCTATCAGCACCTGCAGAGTTCCATATTGCTATCAGCACCTGAAGAGTTCATGTAAGAAGACGTTTTGAAACTTCCAAGACAGAACGGAAATTCCCTTGGGAGACGCCAAAATGCACTTGGACATTGAACGTCCACCCCACAGTCAACAGCGGGTGCCATGATTTATGGCAGGCCCTCGGGGCCGATCTGTGTTGTGCGTCAGAAGCCTGTCAGAGCAAGTATCGTATCATTCATCCGACAGCTGAACGCCTGCCAATACCTGGACGAAATTCTGGGTACGCCACTGGCCCCTGAGGCATCAGAATAGGACACCGTGCCTAAAAAGGGCCCCGAGTAATAAAAAAACTGGGCCCCCTAACCCACGAAGAGGGCCCCTCGGCTAGAAAGGTTGCCCTAGATCTCATTTGAACTCCTTCTGGACAAAATCTTGGGTATGCATCTGCAGGGCCCCATTGTATCTGGGGGTCCAATGGAAGTTAGGGGTCCCAGAGGCTGATGTTCGGCTTCGAGCGGCTTTCGGCTGCCGGGTTTGGCTTCAGCTTAGACTTTTGCCATTTTTAGCTTCTGCCTTCGCCTTGGGAAATTTCAGTCTGTTGGCTTCGATTCTGGTTCAGTAATTTCTCCACTGCAGTCACAACTGTTTACTAAAAGCAGTCCTACATCTTCCCTCGAGATTTGGGTGCCAGGCCGTGCAACGGCCTGTAGTCGATAAATAACGAATGTACCCCGCAATGATATTTTTCTACTTGTACGGATGTAAAGGGGCATATGTAGTTCATAAGTTCACCAATCTTTATTATATTCGTATAGCTAACGTTTCAAGGAATACATTCTCCACCTTCAAAACGATTGACGTAAACAGTCCTATGTTTTTTACATACCACCACCAGTTCATATGGCTGAAGATCTTAATCTACCGGTGAAACTGCATTCGACGAAATCGGACGAATAGTCACTACTTTCTAAACTCAAGTTACGGGAGAGAAAGGGAAATCATTTCAGCCAGCTAGCAGCTAACCTCGGAAAAACCAGCTAACCCTCTGGTTTTCAGGACTAAGGAATACGAACTGATCGCATTTTCCGCAATTTATATCATAGCCTTTTTGCATGCAAAAGACAAGATAGCTTAACGAAACAGCTCTGAACACTTCCTTCGGCTTCGGCTTCGTGATTTTAAGCTTTTGGCTTCGGTTTCGAGTTTGCAAACCTCGAAGTTATTGGCTAGGGCTTTGGCTTCGTGTTTGCCGAGTTCGAAGTCACTAGCTTCGGTTTTGGCTTCGAGTTTTAAAAGTTCGAAACCATTGGCTTCAATTCGACTTCGGCTTCGCAGTTCCGAACTTCAAAGCTACCGATTTTGGCTTCCTTTGGATGTATAATGTATGTAATGTACTTATGTACATTTGCCGTGAGTACGGTGGCACTTACGTGCATTTGCGTACGCACATTTGCTTATGTACACTATCCATACGTACAGCTGCTTAACGTACATCTGTTCAGTTGCAACCGATGTACAAAATTTCAAGAGCTTTACCAGCTTTACTACGGATGCACCGGATATCCGGTCGGATACTTGCGATTAGCCGGTATTCGGCCGGATATGGCCGGATATTTGGCCTTCCGGCCTACGATCGTAACGTACTAATGTCTGCCTACAAAACCGTTTTTAGAGGTGACGTGCCTTGTTATATTACGTTGTCGATGTAACTGCCAGTTCCTAGGTCTGTCTGAAGCACTACTTGTTCTTTTCAGTTCAGAAGGTTTGAGATGTAATTTGCAAGGGTAGAACTCAAGCTCAAAGCAGTGAAACAACAGCAAGTATTTGCCCAGCGGCCCATTTCGTGGTGCATCATCTTCCTAGTTTCCAAATATCTTTTTTATTTGTCTCAAATACTCTTGTACACATGCATTACGGGACAATATACTTCAAAGGACACACCTCAGTGTTTGTACAGAATGTTTATGACGCCAGATACTCTAGGTCTAACAAGGCACTTTAATGGTATTCTGCGTTTTCTGGAGTCTTTGTCTTTTGCCTACAGTTAGAGATGGTAAACACCGCTGTGATCGCTGCGTTCTTTCTGTATTCTTTTTTTGCAATGAAACACGTGGAAACTTCACAAGAACTGTAAGCGCTACGGGGAACGATTCACAAACTGCTGATATTTTTTTGTTGAATGTTTTTCACTTTTTCAGATCTTTCTTTTTTGGTTCAGTCCTTTTGATTTCATTTTTCAGCAAGAAATGGTAAATAAAAATCAGCAACCATAACATCCGGTATCCGGCACCCCGACCCGGCATATACGGCCGGATCACAAAACAATCCCGATGCGGTGTATCACTAAGCTTGACGCAAGATTTACTCAATGAACAATTTACTCAGCTGTTTTGCGAAAAACGAAAAATTCAAATCACTACCGCACTGCGTGCAAAACCGCGTCTTTTCGTGTACAGGAAGATTACGCATGGTGCTTTGCTGTTTTCAGTTTTCGTACAAAATACAGACGTCCGACCGGTCAGTCATTTACTTGCCAATGCTTGGGCAAATCAAAAGTTATTTTATGATTACATGCTTCCCTATTCTTCCTTGTGCGTATTCTGCGTTTACGTACTTTAAGCACATGTACTTTTGCGCATGCCAACATTTGCGATACGTACGTTTCTGTTTATAGGTATTTGCTTCCGTACATTAGCAGCATTCCGCATATTTGCTTCAGGCACATCTGTCTGGTCACGCGGTGCGACGCGACCCCGTTGCAGACAGCATGACCATGTACTGGCCAGTTGTCACCTGCCAGCAGCTGACGCGCAGGCTAACATCAAGGACCAAGGCGACTCAAAGCCGTCTTGCCAGGACGGGGAGGACGTCGTCTCAGCGACTGAGTTATCGATAAGGATAATTAGCCCGCCCGCGACTGGAGGGCGGCTGACCGCCTCCTGCCGTTTTTTTTCCCCCAGATCGCGAGAAAACGAACGAACGCAGCGTCACGAAACTTCGTGTACCTTCTGCTTGATCATTTTTACAACATGTGTCAAAGTTCTGACTCCAGGTCAAGTCTAGTGTCTGACCTACGTCAAGTCACGCGGACCTATGTCCGAAAAAGTTAAGCGTCCTGTAACTTTTTCGAAAAACATGATATCCGAATACAAATTTTACGGATTAGAAATCTTGATAGATGCAACAAATGTGATATCTCAGATTTTTCGGAATTTCCAGGTCACTGACATAAGGTCAAGCTCATTTCCAAGGCACGTCATTTTTTCAGAAATTGACGGAATTTTTTACAACATTTTTAGTGCGGGGTGATGCAGACATTCAGTTACCGTCCATGGGCAAAGTATCGACGACTTCTATCCACTGTCCTGAGGTCAGGTCACGAATAAATGAACTGGGCCAAAATGCATTGCCGTCAAATTCGGCGATGAATTACTCAGAACGGGTAAAAACGGTAGAGTTGGCTCGAACAGTTGCAAGTCAAGAAACGTCAATGAAAAGGCTTATGTCGCAGAAACAAAGAAACGCTATAATTAGTTGCCCTTAATTTCATACCGCGTTCGGCTACGGCGCTTGGCGGCAGTCGGCGCGAAAATCGCCATATCTTTAACTCAACGTTTCGGCGTTTACACTGAACAAATCAAAGAAATCTGAGCGTGTATCGGCATTTGCGGACTTTTACCTGTCCGTTGGTGCTTTTACCCAGACTTTGTTAATCACAGCGCTTGAGATCCAGATCGCTTCTTGGTTTCATGCAGTCGGCTGCGAGAAAACATATAACGGGCGTAAATGGCTTACATATTACCCAAAACCAAAAATGACACCAGTCTCGAGCTTTACCTGCCACGAAGTTTCCAAAGGTGTGCTTATTTTTATCGTACGACCAAACGTACTTGAATACGAGGGGAACGGTCAACCCCCCAGTCAGGCGTGATCAGCGCCGACCCTCCAGATGGGCGCGGGTTAATGTACTGAACGACAGCTCATGTAAACCAGTTTTTAACCTCCGGGAAATCCAAACAAAGTTATTCAGCCATTTATGGCATCAAAACCTGGCTCTTTCAGACTGCACAAGAAACTTTTGGTAAAGCCTTGAAACACTTTGGGGATGACTGATGCCTGGCCATGAGCAGCAGCAGACAAGGGCATAATGAATCAAATCACCATGAACTGAAAAACAGATGGAAGGGAATGCTTCATTTTCAACACATGTTGGACTAAGACAGCCAAGTTTTAGCATGTCACTTGCAGTGCAGCTGGCAATAAGCATTATGGCTTAGAACTCTATAATGATTTATTTCCAGTGCATTTTCTTCATGCCCTGCACATCCACATCCTACAGATAGCTGCTGCATAATGACAAAAGTAAGTGCAAGCCAATGATGATGAGCAGGACTTGTATTGCATTATTACCAATAGGCAATTTGTTTGTTTTTTTATTTATCCATGTATTTTTTATCAAAATTAGAACTGAGAATGTGGTCAGTGACACCTTTAAGCCAACCACAGTACACAATTTGCATAACAATTAACCAATAAAAGATCCATGATTAGTGGTATTTTTCAAACTGACAAAACATACTTTGAATGACAATCAATGGAGGCAAAACATTCACTTTAGTGAATGAATATACAAATGTCAACTCAGCAGGTTCATATCTAATTCCCATGGTCATGAATATAGTAGCTCACTATGCAGCTGCATCTTGCTAGACTCAACAGTCAGTGTTCTTTTTGTCATTAATTTTCAGGAATTTAGCATACAGTGGGCCATATTAACACTGGTGAACATCAGTTCATCAATAACCAGGCCTACAGATAAGTTGATGCAACACCCAAAACTGCTTAATGTCAGCATACCTCACATGGTATGGTTAGCTGCTTTCTTAAAAATTCTTAACTTATCAAATAAAGTAGCAGAAACATCAATGTTGATGAAGTGGTGCTCTCACAGGTGTATGGGTGATAATACATGAGGTGCATTTGAGGCTTCCCTGCATGCATGGGAGTATAGCTCATGCATGCAGCAGAAGTGCTGCACAATGTATGTAAGTCTTTTCTGAAATTCAGTTTGGGCTTGGGTGTCAGATTTGGAAACTGGTGACTTTTCACTGGAAATTCATAGTCTTTAGGAAGGGAGGAAAATAACAATGGCTTGTCAAGACTTCATCATTAGTGTCATGTTACCTGAACAGAATAGGTAAATCTAAACCAACCTGTACCTCAACATTCAACAGCTTTTACCTGTTTTGTGAACCAGGTGCAGATGACCATTGATCCTTCTTTGCTATGGAGCTTTTCCACAGTTTTGGGAGTACAAAATCCAATGATTCAGAGCACAGAACTGTCCCAGGTCCAGTGTCATTCCCCACCCAAAACCAAATATTTTGGGGCACTGCAAAGAAGTGTTGTTATAGGTGTAAGATGTGTATGGGGGCTGCTGTACACAAACACTGCTAAACACTTAAAAGCAGGGAGACTGTGTTGGATCATACTATTTTTCTTATTGCTGTCCTAGTCACAAAAGTATGAAGCTGATACTATTATATACAGCCAGTAATAACAGCAAGGAATGCTGGTCTTCAAGGCTTTAGAGATAGCATGGCAACCACAGTAAGCTCTAGTTCTCCATGAAAAGTCAAAAACAAAAAAATAGGTAACCACTGATTCATAACAGGGATAGTAATTAGAAAAAGATCCACAGTCAGTCAGATCATTCAAACTAACTGGGTACAGTTCCACCACCAAGTTTCTGGTCAATAACCAAAAGCTTTTAGTAAGAAAAGCTTTTTCACTCTCCTCTGCTGTCATATGCAAGCAATTCCATGAGTCCATGCACTCCTCACATCCCAATGTAAACACAGAAAACAACCAAAACATTTTAAAGCCATCTCAAAAGCCAGCTTGATGCCCCAACTCTGGATTGCAATCTTCTGCAAACACAGCCATGTTTTGCAGCCTTGACTGGAGGAACATTACCTAGATGTCTTTAACAACAGAGGAGCACAGCTTGTGATAATCCACACATTCATATAAAAAACATATAAGTTTCCTCTGCTATCCAATAAGAAACTTCCTGGTAATGAATTTATTAATTACCACATCACCAACAATTCCTGTAAAATGAAGCATAAGCATATGGATAGGGAATAGTATTAAAAAGAAAAATCAGGAATACAACAAGGCACTATATGGAATGATACTTGAAGAGCACTACAGAGATTATTTAAATAATCTGACCGGTACAGGGCATTTAAGATTTCAGAAACCTGTGCAACACAAAACATATCTGAAACAAAGCTCCTTTGAAGACCACTCATTTCTAAAATTAACCCCAGAATTGGTCTCAGTTTACATAAGCAATGTCTCAATTGACAACCTACAGTGCCGGGCACTTGTGCAAGACACCATTTATTATATTCGTAGCGCAGAAGAATGCATCCATACTCACCAAAACCACGTGCTTCAAATGCTGTCAGATTTATGCAACAACACGATACTTATCTGAAAACACGAGCGATTCGCATCCAAAAGATCAACGACCCCGCACCACATACAACTTCGCGACGCCGTAAAAACTACCGCTATATAGAGCTGTGATGAAATGCGCCAAACGTATCATGCAAAAAAGTTGTAGAAATAACACTTTATAGCAAAAAAATCCCTAATAATTTATAGAATAAATCCATTTAAAATACCTTTGACTTTTATAACTACGACAAAAATATATAAAAAGTGTTTAAGCATCATTCCGAGTTACTACCGACACTATGCCAAATTCGTAAAACCAGACACTGCCCTGATTTAATGGACTTTAGTTAAAGTAAACAGAAGAAGTGAAATTGAAGAGGCTCGAACAGCTTAGTCAAACGGCCTGAAGAAGTTTCCCTTTTCAAGGTTCTAGTACTATATTCTAGTAAGCAGACGGCTGGCGCATGAATATGTCTAGACAGGAGGATTTCACTCCTTTGTGCTTTAGTATCACGTGATCTATATATATTTGCCATAAATTACCTAAAAATGATAAATAAAATGAAATTTTTCTTAACAAAATAAATATAAATTATATTTAAATATTTTTTAAATGTCATAATATTACTCCATAGCAATTTAAATCTAAGATTAACCCAACAATTACAAAACTATCACGTCAAAATTCTGTATGGCAGCGCGCAATGCTGTTTTGATTGCGAATCATGCGCACTAGACGTGAAACAAAACAGTGCCCTGTGAATGTCGAAAGGGTTGGCACGGGTTGGTGTCCGCGTGAGGAGTTGTGCCGTGTTTTGTCCTGAATTTACGTACGTTTTGGCCGGAATCTATTGCCGTGCGGCTGGAGAAACACAAGTGATGACTTCAGTATGATGTGGACAGAAATGATAACGACAGTGCCCGTGTAATATCTACAAGACTGAATGCGTGTCATGTCTGTATGCATACCTACCACTCACGTGGTTGACTTGACGCGGATGCCAACCAAATGGGTCATTAGAGACCTCGTTGGGTCAGAATGACTTAGGAAATATGCATTACATAATGGTTGCTGGGGAACTACATTGAAGAATCACAACTGCGCCTCATTGATTACGGTGTGACTGGCAAGCTGAAATGGATGAAGTGTTCAAGATTCAAGGGACAGCAGTGCTTCATTAGTGCCATTTGAAGTAATTTTTATGGCACTTAGTGTGGCAGTACTGCTGCCCTGCTTTTGCATGACTTTGTGAACCTGTGTATTTCAAAATGAATTCAGGTTTTTCAAGATTTATGGGAATGGATCCATAGAATATAGGCTGAGATTCATTATATTTTATATGTTCAAGACCAGTCCTTGAAGAATTTTGGCATTTCTAACCATGTTTGGAGTTTCCCTCCCACTGATGATTGGTATTGTTTTGATTTATGGCAAGGTTTCACAAGGTGAGTTTGGTGGTTGTTGTATGTTGTATGTTACTGCCAGGATTTGGGTTTCTTTGTGCCTTTATAAGGGACATTATGATGTCATGAAGTGGCAGATAGTTGTTTTGCTTTAAATGTGGTATTTCATCTCCAGGGCAATTTCCTATGTTAGCACATTTTCAGGTAATAAACATGCAGATATCACTCATCCCAAACAATAGTAATTGCAATGTCATTTTAGGAACCAGGAATGCAGATGAGACAGATCTTTAGATGGGAAATTTTACTAGGAATGCACACAAAATAGTGATAACTCCTGCTTACCATCATGTGAACCATGGTGCTCACACAATGTTGCTGCCATCACTAAAACAACTGCTATTTTTTGTCACACTTGTTCCATGCTTTCAGTTTTAGTACAGGTAATGCTGGGCATGGGTGATGAGATAGTGCATGATGCAGATTTTGGATAAGCTTGCAAGATTAATGGTAGACTTGGACCAGCATGTGGAAAACCTGATTCTGATTTATTCCTTAAATTTGTTTCATTCCAACATTTGGAGGTGATTTCTTCCACAGATTCTATCAGCTTAAGGGCACCCAAGGGCAGATCCAGACCATGTTGCTAGTGGGGAGATGAATCCCTATCTTGGAACCTAACCCTAAAATATTGGTTTCTGTAGATTTTGGTCACTTTATTTCACCACTTTGGAAAACTGGCATGTGTATCAAACATTTTTTGCCAGAAAACAAAGAAGTTGCATTTTAAGCAAGAGAACCAAAATATGTGTTTGCTCCAGACTTTCTGGAAAAAGTGGTATTGGAGAAGGGACATGTCTGTGCCAGCCCTCCTCCTGGCCAACAATTTAATGTGGTCTCACTTTGGCTTAGGCACATAGCCAGGATTTTCCTAAGGGAAAGAAGGGCAGATGCCAAATTTTGTGGTATGTCACTGGTATATGATGAAAGTTACAGGAAAAAGCAGCAATTTTATGTAGTTTACATCATGTTTAATGTGCAGGGAAATGTATAGTGTTTGTCTTTGCAACATACATATGATTACTATGATGTATTCCTGTAAAATCACTATATATCTAGTGCAGACCACTTTGCTCAGGGGAGCCCATGACCCCCATGTTCCCCCCCCCCCTTGGATACATCCCTGATTGGACCCAGCCAACTAAGGATGCTTAGGTTAAGCATGCTGAAACTGGACCCAAATTGGGCATCAGTTGTTTTATGAAAACTATCGTTCTACCAAAAATTGGCCCCAAGGGGACCTCTGTGGCAGGTGAATTCAACCATGTGTAGATAGAACTAGTATGGTTGTACCTCAGGTGTGATGCCTCAGAGCTGTAGTTTGGCCTCAGTGGTGGCAGCAACATTTCTGTGGGCTATGCTTTGCATGATGAATCAGATAAACAGTAGTTGTTATGGTTTTATGTTTTATTTCCTATATTTTCCATTTGGGGGCCCTGCTTGTGTGGATTTCTTGTTCCAGAAATATTATCATAATTACTAGAGCTTAGGAGAGGGTTATGCCTACAGGTGCCTTGCCAGTTTTTTGATATGACACTCTGTGGCTTTTGTTATCTTTGATTCATTTTCATTATTGCTGCCATTACTAACCAGTTAGTGTTAAAATGAGCATATTCCTTTTTATGGCAAAAATGGTAGCATTCAAAACTTAAGAAGATATTTCCATGATATGTGATGTTTAAGAAATTGCATAATTGCCAGTGATTGTGAATGTAAGTTTTTATGCCTTTTCCTTTTTATTGCATTTTGTCAGCTCTGTGCTTGCAAAGTGGCAGAAACCATGAAGGATTGCAGGGTTTTAGAAAATGTATGTTGCATTCACAGGGTGTAATATGTAAACTTTCCACTTAGTTAGAAGCTTGATGCAGAGCAGTTGACTAGTTTTGTAAAGTGTATTGACAAGTTCAGACTCTTGTGATCTCTTTCATATTAGTAATTTTTTCAGTGCTTCAGTGCCACATTTTACCAAGTCCTGTCATCCGCATTGAGCAAGAACTTAATTCTGATATGTTTTTTGCATTATGCATTCCAGGTCTGGTATGCCAGTGCAATGAAGAATGTCCACCAGACCAGAACAACACCTGTGTGACAGATGCTTTCTGCTTCACGTCTGTCTCGAAGCTGGACCCCAACTCAGATGTCATTACGACCGTATACAAGTGAGCTGGCTGCTGGCTGATAGGGAATCTGAATAATGGCTTTAGTGGGGGAATGGGCACCACCTGGTTACTGCTGAACTTTGACTTTGTTTTAAGAGATGTAGTTGTTAGCAGATCTCTGTTGATGATAAATGTAAGATTCTGTTCCATGGAAGGGGTTTTGTTTTGGAACCTGCAGGAGGTCCAAAACAAATTGTAAATCTTCAAACTGCCACCAGCCTTCATTTAGCTGTGGTCATTCTCAAAGTCTTACTGTGGCTTGCCTTAAGTCTAAAGCATAGCAAAGATTCCAATGACAGAAATTTTTGATTCTGTACAGTAAGAATTTGTTTGTCTTGTGCTCTGCCCTTGTTGAAATTGTCGATACTGGCGGTTGGAGGCTATTGGCATCTCTGTGTGTGGCAGACTTGTTTCACTGATGTGCTCTGTGGACACGTTCTGTCGCTCTCTGTCTGGTAGTTTTGATTAACGCTCCATCTTCCTGGCCGAGTAACGCGCTCCTTGTTGCGGCCCGACCGATTATGCCCTCTTCTCCTGTTGTATTAGGTCTTGTTTGCCCTTGGGCTCGGGATCCGTTCGCTTCCGGGCCTTCTCCGACGTGGGAGAGTTGTCCGCGCGGCCGGCGCGTGACTGGTGGGACTGGTGTTGTTTGCTGCAAGATCGAGAATCTCAGTTCTGGTATCGGATTTCTCGAAATGCGCGAAAATCGCGAAGCGCTTTGCTGGCTGCCCCTAGGGAAGAGCTCGAGAATTCGGGACTGGAATGGCAGATTACCATGCTTAGTGGTTAACTGATAACTTATTACCAGCGCACGGACAATGCCATGTTCCCGTGTGTAGTGTCCGCGTGCAAGCGGTCGTGACGGATCGTCGTGTAATAGCGGCAGTAAAGGTTGATTCACGAGTCACATTTCGCACCGTTGGCCGAAAAGAGCCTGCAGTAAAGCCGAGCGCGGCGTGTTTGTCGTTTCGGCAGTGTGCCTGGCGGCGGTTACCGGGAATCTGAGCCCGAGCGCGCGGAGACGGGGGGGGGGGGGGCTCGGTCGCCCTGCGGCCGCTGACCGTGTGCGGCCGGCTGTCGGTCGATGTTTTGACCAGGACCAGCTGCTGGCGGCCGGCGCCGCGCCGCGCCGTCCCAGCTCGGAGACGTAGCCGGCCCGGGATCGTGCGGCGGCCGGGTTAGGTGAGTGGGCCGCCCGGCGGCCTGCGCGTGCCGTGTCACCCCGCCCGCCTAACCAAACCCCGCGCCCGCTCCCCCGCTCTGTCTCTCCGCCCTCCCTCTGTCGCTCTCTCTCTCTTGCTATCTCCGTCCCGCCGTTTTGTCCGACTGACACTAACGGGGGCGCCGCCGGCGGACCGGGACGCCGCGCCGCTAGCGCCGCCTGCCGGCGACCGCCGCCACCTCTAACGCCGCCCGTGCCGCTAGGTGCCTGACCCTGCAGATCTCGTGGCCACGCGACAACCCGCTGGTGTGCCACGCCATCATCTCTAACAATAGGACGTACGCGAGCGCGTGCTGCAGTGACGCCGACTTCTGCAACGAGAAGCTGAGGCCGCAGCTGTACGTGGCTCGACATCCAGGTGGGTGGCCGCGACCGGCGGCGGCCGCTGCGGGCGGCGCGGGCAGCGGGACCGGGTTCTCCCAGTCCCGACCGGTGCGACCAGGCAGGCGGCGCGGCAACCGGCGACCCCTTCCCGCCACCGCGCGGGGCCAGTCACACGTTGCGGCCGTCTCGGCGGCGTCCACAGCGCAGCGCCGGCCGGACGGTCGGTCGGCGGCGACCTCGTCAGATACCGGGGCCGGCGCGGAACGGCCGAGCAGGCGTCGGCCGGGCGCCGAGCGGCCGGGCCATCGCGTGTCGGAATGGCCGTTCGCGTTACGATAGACACGGTCGGTGCGCGCAGAGTGTCACGGTAGACCGCGGCATTGTCGTGCCGTCACGGCGGGCGTCATTGATTGGAGGAAGCCTTGACCCCGAGGTTGGGCGTTGAACCGAGCCCCGATTGACCTGTTCGGAGTCGCTGTATTTATCCGGCCTTGATATATGTCTGTAAACATGCAGTCCTTCGCGCTGCAGCACTTCCGATGTCATGCTGTGTACGTAACGTTGCCCATGTTAGGGCGGGTCGATTTAGTTAGGCTGCCGCCCCCTAAGAGGTACGGGGCAACTCTTGTTCTTCCCTGGTACCGTGTTCTGCAGTCCAACCACCCTTCCATATGATCGTTGCACGGTCCGAGTCATGTGCCGTGAGAAATTCATTTACAACGGTTCGTCGAGCCTGTCATTCCGCTGTCGGCGTAATCTATTTGGCAAAGCGGCTGCAGCGCGGCTCCACCCCCCCTCCCCTCCGCCAGGTGCGCCGCCTCCGCACCCCCTTCCGTGTCTGGCGATGTTATCTTGCCGGCGGCGGCGGCCTCGCGGCCCGGTCTACGGGCCGGCGGCGATGGAGCCAGCGTGGCGGGCAGACTCGCCGCCGCCGCCGCCGCCGCCGTCTGGCCTTGACGCTGGGCAGGGGCGGCGGCGGCGGCGGCGGCGGCGACCGCAGTAATCACGCCGGCTGGCGGCCGCTAACGGCGCGCCGGCACGGCCAGCTTCCGGCGGCGGCGGCGCTGCAGCGGCCGGCGCCGGCACCGGAACAGAGCCGCCGCCGCCGGCAGCGTCTGATCCGCTCCGCGTCGCCGGCCGGCCGGCGCTGTTCTGGGCCCGGCCGGGCGGGACGGCCGGCGGCGGCGGGCGAAGGGCTGGGCCGCGCCCTGCCGGCATGGCCCGGCCCCGGCCCGGGCCCCGGCCCGCCGACCGGCGCTCGAAACACGGCTGACGTCAGCGGCCGGCCGGCCGGCGGCGCCTGTTTATACGCCGGCCGCCGAGTGAGCCGTGAGCCGAGAGCGGGCCGGCCGGGCGCCGCGCCAGAGCTCGTCGCAGCGCCGGGCCGGAGCGGTCCGGGGATTGGGCGGCGCGGCGGCCCGGCTCTGCACGGGCTGGCGCGTGGCGCGGACGGTGCACCGCGGTCAAGTCGCGACACGGGGCCGATGAAACGGTCGTTTGTCAGTGGCGTCATGAGTTGCTTTTGACGTGCCCCTTTCTGGCCTGCGCTTGACTGACGCGAAAAGAATGCCGCAGGTGTCTGGAAACATAAACGCCACGCTGTGCCTGCGCAATATCGGTATCCTGAGGCGTGCCCCAGCACATTTTACTATGACCCCATGAATTGAGTGCCTTGCAGCGTCAGGCCGCGGCTCTTGCGCCATGGAATCAGCATCGACCGTAATTTTCAGCATGCACGTAGCACCGAGTCCAACCCGGGAACAGGTTTGTCTCACTGGTCGCCGCCAGTTTACACGGGCAGTTTACGCTGCGGCAGGGCTGCTTTGATGGTCCACTGCACGGGACGTGCCCCGCAACCCCGCCCGGCCCCGCGCTTCACCGTCCCGTGTCGCCAAGCGCCCGGCCTCGCCCCCTGTGACGTCCCCGCTCGCGAGCTGCCGCAGCCGCGCACTCGATACCAGTTGCTGGCGTGTGCGTGGGCGCGCGCGCTGGGGCCGCCGCTGACCGCCTCCTCCGGCCGTCGGCAGACGTTCCGGTGGGCGGCAACGGCTGGCTGGACCGCAGCCGGATCCTGTTCCTGCACGTCTCGCTTCCGGTGGTGTTCACCATCCTGCTGGCGCTGGCCGTCGTCTGGCTCTACGTGAAGGTAACGCCGCCGCGGAGCGTGCCGCACACGTGGGACGGTGGCGCTGGGGGCCCGGCCACTGTCCGTGTCGTTAATTTTTTTGCATGTAAAAGGGCATGGTGGTTTTTGGCGCGGTTCAGTGACGGTGATGTTCCAAGTGCCGTTGTGTCCGGGTTTTGAAACCGATCAACGTTTGTTACTGTTTAGAAGGGCGTTTGGATGGTCGTTATGTGAACATTCATGAATGGATGTCGTGAAGTACTGTGAAGAACTGTGGAATCGTTGTGGCCTGTGTACGGGGACACTATGGAGGTAACAACGGCTTAAGTGAGTCCCTGGTTTCCTTGAATAATTGCACAGCTGAAGTTCAGAGGTTTGGACGCAGCTTGACGGAACGCACATGTTAGCGTCATGCTAGTAACGACGCGTTTTATTTTACCCGAAACGCGCAGTGACATCCGCCATGGACATTTCGTCTGGCTTTGTAGTCTTTGAACTGGTAAACAGCGCCTGGTATCCAAATTAACGCGTGAACGGACCAAAAGGCCAGTCTGTGTCTGAGGCGGCTTGCCATGAAGCAAAGGCCGTCTTAAGAGTTGCCTGCTGCTCGGCCGCACCGTGTCAGATGCGGCTTTTCCGGACCCGGCACGGACACGGCCGCGACGGCGCCACGTTACCTGTCTGAGCCCACCGCAGCCGCCGTGGTCGCGGCGTCCCGCCGTGCCGGACCGCGGAGGCGCTGGATTACCTGGACCCGGGCTCCGCTGCGCAATACTGACCGCGTTGAGCGCGTCGCCCGCGTGCGATGCAGTGCGCCGCCGCCGTCGCCGTCGCCGTCGCCGCCCGGCCGCTGATGAATGGGCAATTGAACGGGCGGCCGGGCGGCTACTAGGGCGGCAGCGGCCGGGCGCCGGTGTGTCGGCCGACGGGCCGACCGGTCGGACGGGGATTTATAGGCGCCGAGCGCCGCCGGCGCCGATACGATCGGGGCCGTGCTGCCAGCCGCCGCCCGGCGTGGTCGCCGCCGGGCGGTCGTTGCCAGCTGGTTTCAACTGCGCCGCGCCGGGCCGGCCCCTGCAAATGGCGCCGGGTCGCCGGCCGGCCGGGCCCGCCGCGTCCGGGCGGCGGGTGACGATCTCGGAGCTTGTGGTGGCGGTCCCACACCGGCCTCCGGCCGTGGGGCCGTGTTTGGGTTCGGTTGAAATGCATCCCTGTAGCGTGGCGGTCGTGCACTGTGCAGGGGAAGACCGCCGGGTTGCCGTTTGGCCGCGCTGCAGGAGGTCATGCAGCGGTAACAATGGGAAAGTGCCGGGTTTGCATTCAGCCGGGGTCGGGGCCGAAATGGCCTTGCAGTCAGAACGCCGCGAAATCCAAGCAACAAGATTGAGCCGTCTTCAGCGCAGATAGTTGTTCGTTGAAGCCGCGGCCACTGAGCTGCCCTTCATCCTCAGCTCTCAGACAGTATTTCTGAAATGCCTTGGGTCGGGCAGGAGGTTGCATCATGTGGCAGCCGCGTTATCACACTAGTGCACACTTACACCTCTGAGAGCGGAGCCTCTAAAATGGCTAGCACAGTGCCATGAGATCATCTGGTGCCCGTGTCTTCGGTGACCCCGGATTTTGCCACGCCTGTCCTCCCGCTGTTTCCCGCCCGAGAGCTCAGCGTCACCGGCTGCACCCCCCCCCCCCTGTTTCGCCGACTGACGCCGCCGCTCTGCGCGCAGTGCCGGCCCGGCAAGAAGCGCTACAAGCAGCGGCCGCCGTTCGACGACATCGCCGAGCGGCTGCTGGACGCCTCCGAGTGCGGCCCGTCGGCCGGCGGCGGCAGCCTGAAGCAGCTGCTCGAGACGAGCACGACCGGCTCCGGCTCGGGGCTGCCGCTGCTCGTGCAGCGCTCGGTGGCGCGCCAGGTGACGCTCGACCAGAGCGTGGGCAAGGGCCGCTACGGCGACGTGTGGCGCGGCCGCTGGCACGGCGAGGACGTGGCCGTCAAGGTGAGCGCGCGCCGCCCGCCGGCTGCTGACGAGAGGCTGGGCGTCGCGCGGCGTGGTAGGTGGACGATTAGGACACTGTGTGCACAGCGGGCCCTGCGTTGGCGCGTTTAGTGAACGCGTGTGCAGTCATGTGGACGAGGGAGACACTGCGTCAGTGCTCCCGCCCAGCTTTGGCGAGATTTTGACAGGTTTTTGACTTTGAATGAGAAGAATTGCATCTCTTCTGCCTCTGCCCCCGTCCCATCCTCTAACAGCCATGTCCTTGTCAGGAAGCAGGGGTATGAAAACGTCGTGGGTAGTTCTCGAAACGAAACTTTGACATTTGATTAGGTTTCGTTTGTTGACATAACGGGAGTCATGTATGGGTGATGTAGAAATGAAGTTTATAATTCCTCGACAGTTGCTGTGTGGTACATGTGGGACGGACTTATCGCTTTGCTCGGGAAACAGCGACGTCGGTTTAATGTTACATGCACTGCGTTCCGTATGCTGTTCCTAGTACTGTGGTTCGATAACTTGGAAATCGTACCCGAGAGGCAGGACGTTGGAAAACTTCGTTATGTGAAAAGGCGACGTCGGTGCGGAATGTGACGACGTTCGTAACTAGGCTGCAGTGTTTGAGCTTTGAGTCCTGATCAGATTGCCCAACCCATTCTTTGCGGAGCCCTTTGTTGGCCAGTGTGGGGCTGACGCCGACAGGCAGGTGGCGGCTTGTACGTTGACTGTCTCGGGCCGGGCGGGGGGCCCATAGATGATGACAGGTGACACAGGACCCCAGTCACGTGCCTCGTAGCTCGGTCCGGGCCTAGGGGATGGTGGCGGTTGACATGCAGATTCCGGGGAGTAGGATGGGGCTGAAGCAAGCGTTTGATTGGTGAACGCCTTGTCGCGGTCTGATTTGGTTTTTCCACGCGGCGTGGGTGGACGCATTGCCTTCGCGGGTTGAATGGCACGTGGTGCATGTGGCGTGCGCGGCGCTGGTGCAGTGCAGGCTCAGACAGACGGGGATTAGCGGATGATCTTGACGGGAATGCCGGATCGTGTTTTTTTGGTAGCACGGCATAGTAAGGTGTGTCCTCATGCAAAGGGCAGGTGGTCGCATCTGGATAAATCTGCCTAACAGACGCCATTTACGTCCGTAAGACAGCTTATCTTCAATGAATGAAGGCAGATTTAATGGCTCAGGACGGTGTGTGAACTTTGCGGCCTGCCAGTATGCAGTAGTCCGTGGGATTTCGTTAGGCAGGAATAGGGCTTGTGTGAGAAGCAGTTTTGTCGGGAACGTTCATGTGTTGGTGTAAAGACGTGAATATAGCACTTGGCGTACCTAGACTGGTACACTTACTTCTCTTGGTATTTCTATCAATGCTTGTGGTAAAAAAAGAAAAGGTCTCGCAAAGGTTTGAAGAACCTTTTAGCTTTAGTTTTAGTTTTGGCAAAGTCATAGTCATAGTCACTGTATTGATCGCATCCATTAAAAAACGGCTTTTCGGCTGCTGTCGTCAGTACATGGTGTGTACGGCACAAGTACACTCAGCACAGAAAATCAGTTGCCTTGAAAACCTGCCGTGACGTGACAGATAAAGACATGATGCAGAAAATGTGAAGCACCAGTGACAAACAAAGAAACAAAGAGGGATGCAAGACTCGCGTAAGAGACCATGAAAGGCTTTTAGCACCCCTGCCGTCCCATGTAGTGGGTTAATGCCACCAGGCACACTGCCGGAACTCGTACATAGTGTTAAAAACGTGGCGTTATTGGCAGACTGCGACGCATCTATGCGCCTAAAACACGCGATACTCTTCCTAGAATCCCTGTCCCGCAACAGGTGCCGGCGAGGCGGCTCGGAGCTCGCAGCTACCGTACCTACCTCGCCCGGCTGTCTTGGACGGCTGGTGCTGGGCTGAACCGTAATGCACCCACGTTCGTGCGGGCACGTCTGAACTTTTCAGGGTCGTGTTAGCCAGAAGCGAGGACACGGGGCTTCCAGAGTAGAGCGTGGGCATGTGGGCTCCGCTGGCACGTAATTGCATCGGCCCGACTTTTCTCCGTCCTGCCGCGGCTGGATTGTGACTACCGAGGCTCCCGCGGCGGTCTCTGTAGACCCCGTCGATATGGCAGTCGCTCTCGTCGCCTCCGTCGCCCGCCCGACGTCTGAGCGGCGCGCCCCGGGCGGCGTCTGGCCGGGCGCCGTCGCCGCTCCGCCCGGCCGGCGTCCGTCAGCACGGCGTTCGGCGCTGACAGAGGGCACACTTCGGGCCCGGCCGTGGCGCCGCCGGCTGGGGGGGGGGGCGACTCGGCTGTGTACACCGTACACGCCTGGCGACCGCGGCCAGCTTATCTCGCGGGCTGTCCGTGTGGCCGCCTGCAGTGGCCTTGGAATTCGGTTTGCATCGCCGACCGTGGGCCATGTCGTCACCGTGCATCCCTCGCGTCCTGGGAGGGTGGCGTCACGTCGAGCCGTGGTGAGTCCGGTCAGGGCGAGGGGCGATGGCGAAGGCGGACACGTTAACGTCTCGTTTGGCGCCAACCACGGCACGGCGTTCCCAGGGGTCCGGTCTCGGCGCGCCATCCTAAACACGGCGGAGCAATCTGCAGGCTTTGCGGTCGGGGCTTCTCACGTTTGCATCGTGCCCTGGGCGTGGATGTAACACGGCCCGAGCCCTCCCCGCTCCCCCCCCCCCCGCTGGGCTGTCCAGGGTCAACCGCGTTATTGCAACGGAAGAGTGACGAGTTTGCTCACGGTCATGGAGCTTCGGCCCACTCTGTGGTCCGGACGGTTGTCCATTATCCTGGAGAGCTCCGACGTGCTTCGTTTAAGCAGAGCACTAGGTGTTCCCGGACGAGAAATCCTGGGTTTGAGCTCCACGGGGACGGAAGTATGATGAATACGGGGATTGTGTGGAGGTCAGCTGGTGGTCTGAATTTTGCAGCTACAGCGGAAAGCCGTATCTTCTGTGTAATTTTCGTGTGTAGAAGAAGCACATATCGGTTGTGTTGTGTGAGATGATAAGTTAAAATGTGGTTGTTATGTTAAGTGGTTCACATTAGCGTTGCCCTTTCGAACCGAACTTGCCAGAAGCCCAGTGTTCTCGGGCCATTTGTCGTCAAAGTTTCGTACTGCCCAGATTCATTCCGACATAACGGCGCAATGGATCTGTTAGGCGTTGTGAATGCGAAATGCAGGGCCTTGCTTCCTTCCCATTACATCGCCGCGAACTACGAGGAGTCCAGCTCGTGGCAGTCCTCGTCTGTCCGTTTCGCCGGTGACCTGACGACGCGCCGCCTCCGCCGCCAGATCTTCTCGACGCGCGACGAGCGCTCCTGGTTCAGGGAGGTGGAGATCTACCAGACGGTCATGCTGCGCCACGACAACATCCTGGGCTTCATCGCCGCCGACAACAAGGGTAACTGGACGGCGGCCGCCCCGCGCGCGTGCCTGCTCGGCAGGCGCGACGCCGTGCGCGGCAACACGCGGCACGGACATTGACCTCACTTGACGCACCGCCGGCGGAGACTGGTGCCCCACCCGCGCCGGCGGCCGGTGTGGCCTGTTTCCTCGTATGACCTGTGGCGTTACCGCGGTGCGCGTTGTCACGTGTCACGTCGCCGCAGCCGGGGGCCGTTGACGGTCCAGATGTGTTTATCGTCCGCTGCTTGCCTCCTTCAGCGGAATCCGTCGGGCTGCCGTCGTGTTTCGTTTGTCCGGCGTCGTTTGCGGTAGGCGGCGTTTCGCGTGCCGTGGGCCGGCACAACACCCCCGGCTACACACCGCGGCCCGCGTGTGGACCGACCCGGCGTGTGGTCCGTATTGAATATCGGGATCGGGCCGGCAGCCGAAGGCCCGTCCGTCAGCAGTGTACCGTGACCCGGTCCTAGTTACGCCCCGCCGCCCGGCCGCCGGCTTCCGGTGTCAATGGACACCCGAGCTTTACGAGGGGAGACCTTGGAAGCCTTTGCTGGGAAGCGATGGATGGTCGAAAGCTGTTGCGGACCATTTGTTTGCGTTCGGGCTGATCACAGCATCCTTGCGCAGGTGCGTCAAAACCACGTTGCCTCGCCATTGATTGTAAGAACCTTGTACACAGGTGCGGATTAAAAGGACTGAGAGTCCGATAAGCAGTTTTGCCCGTTTTTGGTGTGAATTGGCCCAAACCAGCTCCGTATATATATATATATATATATGGCTTAAATTCGTAACGGTTTGCAGCAAAAACATCTGTTCATGTCGTGTTTGCTTAGGTGTGTCGAACAAGGCCAACGTATGTGTTGTTTTTGCGAATAGCTCTGTCATAGTGTAATGTCAAATAGCAACCACATGGTCTGGAAACACACGCAGACGACACATCGCCTCGGCGTTCGGCGCATGTGTTACTGACGTTCAAAACAGCAAGAAGGGGTCCACTTGTGTCAGTCATCCATAGATGTCGGGAATTTTGCCAGCGGGTTTCTCATTAGTTGGCGCTGAGGGATTGGCCGTCACTGCAGCGGAACACGTGGGCCGGCTAGAACAAACTCTCCGACGCGGTGCGTCGGACCGTTTGAAATAGTCCGATGGAACGGATATAGAACGTGAACGACAAAAGCTAAGTCACGGTACGCAGTACCACAAACCAAACATAGTGGTGTACTAATTATCCTCTCTGGCTTGTTTGCTGACCTGCACCAAGCAGTTATCCCTCGTACTTTTATCTCGCTCGCCGTTGTGAAAACGGCCAGTGCCGCTCTGCCGTCAGAGTAATCGGCCGTCAGGATCGTGCATCCGGGACGGCCGGCGGCGGCGGCGGCCCGGACTTGACGCGGCCGTCTGCCTCGCCCTGTCGCTGACGGGGCGCCGCCGGCCGGCCGCCCAGACGGCCGGCCGGCGGCTGACGTTGACATGGCGCCGCGCCGCCGACCGCCCAGGGCTGTCGTCCGGCCGGCCGCGACCGTGTCCGGGGTCCGGACGCGGGATACCGTCCCGGATGTCGCTGTATCCGGGGTCCGGATGCGGGGTACTGGCCCTGCGCCGCTAACCCGGACGTCGCTGTATTCGGGGTCCGGAGGCGGGATACTGACCGTGCCCCGCTGGCCCGGATGTGACTATACCCGGGGTCCAGACGCGGATCCTGCCACGGATACTGATCCCGCTGCGCTGCCCCGGATGCGGATGCATCCGGGCCCGGACTGTGGATCTTGCTGCGACCGTCGAACCCGTGACGTCTGTCTGACGTGTGGTCGGCGATCGGTCAGGAGCAGACCGGACCGTGGCCGCGGCTGACTGGCGTGTTCCGGGTGCTGTTCTGTGGTGGTCGTGGTGCCACTGGCTAAGTGCCAGCTCCCGTGAGCCGTCGGCCGAGTAGAGACCGGGACGTGTGCTACCCTGCGATGACTTGGAATATAGCAGGGTCGCCGCTGTGGTCGCCGCTTTGCCACTCTTCCCGGGTCACGAGGTCTGGAGCTGATCAATATGCTGACATGCGTAGATCGGTCGGAGACGTGCGTGACGCTGTCCCGTGTTTCATGTCGTGAGCGAAACGTGACTCCAAATCAGCTCGCTCGCCCTCATTTGCGCGCCTGACCTATGCATCGTGACGTCTGTTTTGCGAAGAACTCCCGCGACCCTGACGGTCCGCGCCGCGCCGCACGCGCTGGCTCTGCGTGACGCTGCGTCGTTCCCCTCAGATAACGGCACGTGGACGCAGCTGTGGCTCATCACGGACTACCACCGGCACGGCAGCCTGTTCGACTACCTGCAGCACACGACCGTGGACGTGCGCGGCATGCACCGGCTGGCCATGTCGATCGTCACAGGCCTGGCCCACCTGCACATGGAGATTGTCGGCACCCACGGTCAGTGTGCGCCGCCTGGCGGCGACGCGGACGCCGCTGCGCTGCGTGGTGAGGTGACCGGAGCGCGGGCTGGTGGGCGCTGCTGTCCGGTAACCTGGGGATGCTGCCCTGCTCGGTGAGGTTGTCGGGACATGGGTGCCTCGGGGCGGGTAACTGGCGGAGTCTGTCCGGCATCGGCGGTGAGTTGTCATGTGTAAAGGCGGTGGCGGTTTGCAGTTGTCGAAGTTTTGGTTTCGAGACTCACTTCGCGAGCTCGAAGTGTGAAGGGATGGATTCGAACTGTCCAGGGTCAGGGAAGTGGACTCTGGCTAAAGCGCCGGCGAGGAGGAGGTACCCTGCGTTGCCTGTGGGCTGGCTGGAGCCTTGCCGTATCCGCTGGGCGCACGTCCGCCGAGCCAGGTGGCACCGTCTCTGCGTCTTCCCTGCTGGTGACCGGTACGCGGCGGTCGCGGCCACTGGCGCCGCCTCACCCGGCGGCGCCCCTGTTCGTCAGTGTGGCTCCGTCCTGGCCGGGCCCCGCCATCTGTCGTCATCGCGAGAGGCGGAGGTTACGCTGCCCCGATGACGCCGCTGTGTATGACGCTGACGTGCCACGCCACTGTCAGCGTGGCGTCACTGTTGCGTGACGTCGTGGTGCTGATGTGACTCAGCTCAGTGTTTGGCGGACGCAGCGTCACAGCCTGCCGGGCACGGCTCGTGCCGGCCTGACCTCCCTCCGTCCTCACGACGTCACGCCTCCTGTATGACGTCCTCCCGTCCTGACGACGTCGCGCCGTCCGGTGACGCCACTGCACCCGTCGGCAGGCAAGCCGGCGATCGCGCACCGCGACCTCAAGTCGAAGAACATCCTGGTGCGGGCGAACGGCACGTGCACGATCGCCGACCTGGGCCTGGCCGTGCGCCACATGCCGGACGACTCGGTGGACATGGCGCCCAACAACCGGGTCGGCACCAAGCGGTACATGGCGCCCGAGGTGAGAGCCGCTGGCCGGCGGGTGGCGGGCGTCCGCGGCGGTTTCGGTCGCCGGCGGTGGCGCGTGTCCGATCGTCCGGTAAACTGGTAGTGCAATGGTGTGTAGTCGCGCGGTAGTGAAGAAGTGACAGCAGCAGCAGCAGCAGCAGCAGCAGCCGTGGTGGTGGTGGTGGTGGTGGTAGTGGTAGCTAGAGTAGCAGTAGTAGTTGTATGTCTATCTGAGACTGGTGTGGAGGGCGGTTTCGAGCATGCTGTGAACAGTCCCCGCGCCGTCGTCAGGTGTTTCGACGAGCGCACATCACCGAGCAGCCGCCGCCTGCCGCAGGTGCTGGACGAGAGCATCAACAGGCGCCAGTTCGAGTCGTTCAAGCGCGCGGACGTGTACGCGCTGGGCCTGGTGCTGTGGGAGATCGCGCGCCGCTGCACGGCCGGCGGCGTGCACGAGTACCAGCCGCCGTACCACGACCTGGTGCCCGGCGACCCCAGCCTGGAGGAGATGCGCCGCGTCGTCTGCGTGGAACGCCAGCGGCCGTCCGTGCCCAACCAGTGGCAAAGCTCCGACGTGAGGCGCGCGTGCGGCGCCGGTCCCGGCCGGCGCGGGCCTGCGCCTCCGCCGCGTTTGTGAGGCGGAGGTCGTGGGCTGGTGGTGGCTGTTTACTGGAGGCTGCTTCATGGGTGTCGGCGAAAAAGTTAAAAATGGTTTTCTTTGGAACTGAGTGTTTTTCTTTTGGTTTCGATGTACACGAAAGAAGCTGGAGTTTTTTCCCCAAGAAAAGTGTATTAACTACCCGCTTTTGGATTCAGAAAATTTGCTTTTTTTGGCCATTTTCACGTGTTTCGGCGAAAATTCACCGCTTTGTTTTGGTTGTAAAGGAGTCAAGAATTGCATTTGAAACAAAAGTAATACCAGTTTAAAAATCCAGACTGTCGTCTTTCCAAATAGAACTTGACTTTAACTGAAAGCCAGTATTTTCTTTGTGGACTACTGCAGTGTCCGGACAATTAATGTACCAGCTTCGACATCTTGAGAAAATGCAAAATTGTGTCGTGATGTACACCCTTTCAATGTATTGGACATATCGTTTTAAATTCGTCTGTATAGCTTTCAAACATCTGGGACATGTATATTCCGTCCAGCACAGCCTTGATATTGGGTTTCCTGAGGACCTTCCGGGAGACCTCGGCGCACCTGATCAAGTCCTCCCTCTCTCCTCTCCCACCATCGTCATGCTGGCCTCGGACACCTTCCTGATGGCCCTCTCCATGCTCGGGTAGTGGCCCTGCTAGATGGAGGACACAACGAGGGGCGTGTCCAGGCAGACCACTACCTTCTCCGTGGTGACTGTGGCGGTGAGGAAAGGCTCAGTCAGGGGACCGTCTCCCAGTCGATCAGCTGGGCCAGGCTCTCCACTGTGAAGCTGACAGGTGGTGCATCACACTTCCTGGACAGGACGCTGCCAGAGTCGGCCCCCTTCCTGGTCTTGTCCACGGTGACCCTGGCGGGGAACCTCCTCTCCTCCCCGTCCGGGGCAAGCAGGGCGAGCAGCAGGAACTCGGGGTGGGCGAAGCAGCTGCCGCCCATTGTGACGTTCTTCCACACGATGTCCCTCACGACGGGCGGGCTGCACTTCTCCACCAGCTGCACCCGTAGATAAGAACACGGTACAGAGCACGATATAATCGACTACAGTGTACAGTCCTGGGTTTAGAAGCCACTGGTTATTCATCATGATCAGTTTGAAATTATCATATTATCTGACTGTGATCAAAACAAATCTGCTGTTGTTAGTCTCATAATGTAAGCGGAGCACCCAAGTAAAACTGGATTATAGCACATGACCTGCTTAATAAGCAGGTAGTGTACGATAATGCAGTGCGTAATAAATATACTGCGTATTAAACAGGAAAGCATACTCAATAAGCAGCTAATGTCAAATAGCACAGTTTAGTTGGGTGTAGCGATCACAGTATGGGACTAAGCACAGCAGCATTTTTTTATCACAGTCAGATAATATGATAATTTCAAACTGATCATGATGAATAACCAGTGACTTCTAAACCCAGGACTGTACACTGTAGTCGATTATATCGTGCTCTGTACCGTGTTCTTGTCTACGGGTGCAGCTGGTGGAGAAGTGCAGCCCGCCCGTCGTGAGGGACATCGTGTGGAAAAACGTCACAATGGGCGGCAGCTACATCGCCCACCCCGAGTTCCTGCTGCTCGCCCTGCTTGCCTCGGACGGGGAGGAGAGGAGGTTCCCCGCCAGGGTCATCGTGGACAAGACCAGGAAGGGGGCCGACTCTGGCAGCGTCCTGTCCAGGAAGTGCGATGCACCACCTGTCAGCTTCACAGTGGAGAGCCTGGCCCAGCTGATCGACTGGCAGACGGTCCCCTGACTGAGCCTTTCCTCACCGCCACCGTCACCACGGAGAAGGTGGTGGCGACCAAGGAGAAGGCCTGCCGGGACACGCCCCTCGTTGTGTCCTCCACCTGGCAGGGCCATTAAGGGCATGAAAAGGACCACCGGGAAGATGTCACATGTCAGCCTCATGTTGGTAGGAGAGGAGAGAGGGAGCACTGGATCAGGTGCACCGAGGCCTCCGGAAGGTCCTCAAGAAACCCGACACCAAGGCCGGGTTCGACTTGCCGTGCCGCTGTTCGACTTCCCTCTGGACTAGAGTGATAATTTGTGCCATTAATATTCTATGTTGGACTGAATATGCATGTCCTTGCTATGTCAGGGCTGCATAAATGAATTTAAAGTGATGATATCCCAGGTACATTGAAGAGGAGTACATCATGATACCATTTTACACTTTCTCGAAATGCCAAAGCTGGTGCAAAATTACCGGAACATTGTGACAATCTTCGAAGGCAAAATACTGACTTTCACTAAAAGCAAAGCTTTGTTTGAAAAGATGACAGTCTTGGTCTTTTCTTTTTAGTCGGTCTTACTTTTTTGAAGATACGATCCTCGACTGTTTTACAACCAAAACGGAATTTCAGTTTTCGCCGAAATACGCGAAAACAGACAAAATCGGCAAACTTTCAGATTGAAAAACAGATAGCTAAGGTAATTTCTTAAAAAAGTTCCATTGCTGTTCTTGCATTCATCGAAACTTGAAGAACCACGCGGCTCGGAAGAAAAATCGTGTGTAGCTTTTTACACCGGTACCTATTGCTTGAGAACCGGGTAGCTGGTGACCCCTGTTGGTGGGTGGAAATCTTGCTTCGCTCAGGTTTCACTGAAGCTTTTGCTGGGGTTTCCGAGTGGTATTTCCGATCAGCTGTCTGATTGCTGATCGTTTCGTGAGATGGTTATTTCGCTGCGCGTTCGGGTGCTCTAGCCTCCTAAAATTTGCGTTGGCACGACTCACACGGCGCTCTTTGCTGTTGCTCACCTGCTTCTCTCTTGCAGGCCCTGCGCGTCATGTCCAAGGTGATGAAAGAGTGCTGGTACCACAGCGCGGCCGCCCGCCTCACCGTGCTGCGCATCAAGAAGACGCTGGGCAGCAGCTGCGCCGCCGACGACGCCAAGCCGCCGGTGTAGGGCGCCGGCCCTCGCCCTAGGCCCGTCGACACTGACTGCCGGCCGGGTGACGCCGCCTCCGCCGCCGCCGCTCGTGACGTCAGAGGTCGGCCGGATGGTGCGCGGTTGTGGCTCTGCGCCGGTGGCGTGTGACGAGCGCGACGCAGGAAGGACGCGGCCCGTCGTGGAAGTGGACGGAGGTGGTTGGCCGCTGCTGCCGACTGCTCGAGGTGGCGTTGACGCCGGAGCTGGACGTGCGACGCCGTTTCTGACAGCGACGGAAGACCAGCGGTGACTCTCTCTCCCCTCCCTCTCCTTCGGGCGGTTGGTTGGTCTTGCTTGTAGACACGTTTGGGCCGCTTACAGAGTCCAAGCAGAGGACGTCGTGTTCTGATTGTCCTCGCCGTCCCGTGCAAGGCGATGCGCGGGTCCTTCTGCTGTCGACTCCCTGGCGCTTTGTTCCGGCTGGCGCACATTGCGGTGGCAGGACTGGTGGTAAATGAACAGACTCGGTTTGTTGCCGGAGAAAACGGCTGTGTTTGGCGCTGTGCCGCGCGGCGCCACTCCTCCGCGAACCATATGTGCCGCGTGCTCGGCTGCGGTGAAACTTCGGACGGCGTCACAGGAGAAGCCGGACTGGACTGGAAACTGTGGCGCATCGGGTGGCTCGAGCGGAGATCCGTCGTCTGCCTGAAGTCCGCCCACCAAGAGAGTGTCGGGGACGGAGCCCGCAAGTCGTAAATGTGCATGCGGACGCGTGAGACGTCGGGACTGACTCAGAGAGAGTGGGGAAGAATGAATAACGGATCTGGTTCTCTCCGAGCGCGTTCCTCGCCGGAGTGCGTCGGCCGTCGGGCTGTGAGCGCGGTGGACGGCTCGCGACAGGAGAGCTGCTCGTGTTGGACGCGCTCCCCGGCCGCCGGCGGGCGGCGCGGCAGCTGACCCGCGACAGGAGCGTGCGGGACGACTGAATCCGCCGCTGACTGCGGGCCACGGGCCGGGAGGGCGTGCCCGCGCCGCGAGCGGTCGCAGGCTGGACGGCTCCGGCGTCCTGCGCCGCAGCCGGTGGCGTTAGTCGGAAAGAACGCGCCGGCGCCGTCCCCACGGGTCTCGCCCTCTGCGGTCAGGCGTGTCGGGGTGCCGGCCGTTGACTGAGGACCGCGGCTGCGGTCACGGGCAGGGCCCCGGTCCGAGTCGAGCTGAGCCGAAGACTTGTGTGTGGGAGGACGCGCGCGGCATGGCTGTGTACGGCGTGGTGGACGAACGGCGCGGATGGGCCGGTGACCGACGTCGCCGTCGCCGCGTCGATGGCCGGGCTGGCGGGCGGCGTTGAGCCAGTGTGCTGGTGTGCCGGCGGTGCGGCCGCTCCCGCCGCGCGTAGACTGATCTGCCGACGGCCGGGCCGAACGTGGGTCAGGCCGTCTGGAAACGCCGCCTGCGCTCCGGCCGGCCGACCGAGCGAGCGTTCTGCCTATTCCTGTCCGCGGACGGGCGTGCGTGACTGCCCGACCGCCTCTCTCCGGGGGTCGACGACGGCGACGGTCCGAGCGCTCTGTTCGCCGGTCCGCTTCCGTTGACCAACTTCAGTTCCTGTGTCCGACCTGCTCGACCAACTTGCAGTTCCTGCGTCCGGCCGCTCGGCCTGCGTTTTGTCTGCCGCGTCCGACCAACCTCACCTCTCTCGCGTTCCCGCCGCGACGGTTGGACAGTGCTCGGGCGAACGTTTCTCTTGTCTGTCCGACGTCGTGCGTGCAGACCAATGGTGTCATCTGCCTGTCTCGCCGCCTGTGTCGGGTCTGTGCTGGACCTGGAGCCTGCGCGGACCGCTGGGCTGTCGGAGCCTCGTCAGTCGTTCATTGGCCGTGGAGCCCCCTGAGGGACGCGGCTTTTCGCCCGCGTTCGTCCGGTGACTGTCTGATATTACTGCCCGCCGGCGAAAGTGTCGTAATCTGATGTGCAGGATCGCCCCGCGCGCCTGCAGGAATGCGAGTGAAACTCAGGTACCGACGGCATGTGGTTTCCATTTATGCTCGTGCCGAACTATAGCGTAGCTCTGCATGCTTGGACGTCGTCAAACTTTCAGCTTTCTTGTTGCGTAGACAGTATATGTAGAGGGCGCTGTCGTCGCCTTGCGCTCAGTGCCGAGGTACTCTGGATTAGTATTGTTGGCCACCGTGCTGTGGCAGCACCGGTCTTCGGCCACTGTACTTGTTACAAATACATCCGATTTCTAACGCGTGACTGAGCAAATGGACAGGCCGAATAACTCCATTCTAGCGGAAGAGTGGTAAGGTTGGCTGTGTGGGTACAGGCCCTACCTTACCGACCCGTGCAGGCCATTTCAGAAACATAAGGTAAAGGTGTAAGGCCCGTTTGTTATATATGGCGCGCTCATACTCCAGTGGTCGCACAGCGTGTTGGTCGTAGGCATTTTGTCACGCGATACGTTTTGTGGTCATTTTTCATAGTAGCGATCACGGAATGACGATAATGGCGTGGTCAGTCACTGGACCGCAAAGTTTCGAGCGAACTAATGTCTGACTGACATTTAAAGACATGGTAAACGAGGTAGGACCGGGCTAGAGGACATGGGGTAGGTATGGCCGATCACGTTTGGCATGGTCTGGACAAAATGCTTTCGACAAAATCTGATCATGTCACAACAACGGTGCCGAGAAGGCGCGATAAACGTGGTGGATCTCCGTAGTCAGCCTGGCCATGAGACTGCGCCGGTGGATTTCGTCACACACAGGCGGTGGTGGGTGTCCACAGACTGCTGAGGCGGCGATGTGAACTCACAGGCTTGACTCGTGTCTACGTTAGCGGACCGCATACCGCGTGGCACGTGCCACACACTACGAATCGCCTCGAAACTTGCACCGCAATCTGCCTGCCGAATCGACGCACCCGATGGTGCCGCTTGTATCGCAATCGGCTGGAGCGTTCGGACGCCAGGCGCTCCGAAGGCTGGACGCACTCATAAGCACCCACCTGAACTCTTCCGAGTGGATGCCCTGTATAAAATCTCACTCGCTAAAAGCGCGCTTTGCACGCTCTCAGCTCCTTCGATTTTGAATTAACGAGAGAGGCGTCATGAACAGCGGTCGCTCGGAAAAGTTTGAATCTAGGTGTTTGTGAGAGACCAAATTTGGAGCGTCTAGCGCCGGAACGCGCCAGCCGATCGCGACACAAGTGGCACCATCGGGTGCGCCGACTCAGCGGACAGACAATGGTGTAGGTTTCGAAGAGATTCGTGACGTATGGCACGTGCCACGTGACACGAGCTGGACCTTCGCAGAATTCGGTTAATCACGGGCTCAGGTCAAACGGCGGCTGCTATTGACTTAAGCCTCCGTGATAACATGAGTCCCGTTTACGTACTTTTGTGATCGACACCCTCGTGCGATCCACGCGGTGATCCACAGACACGTGTTTCGATTTGGACTCGAGACCTCCTAATGCCAGAAGGAGTGACCTAGGCAGCTGAAATTTGTTGGGTACGTAGACCAGCACTAGGGCTATACAACTGTGCCTCACGTGATGGGCAGGGTGCAACCGGTCACGTTTAGCGCGCGTGCTCCTGTTGTACCCCTGTGTTTTTCAAGGTCCAATTGCCGATACGCAAAAGGCGCAGTTTGGAGCGATGATGGTTTGGAAAGGTGGATGGACAACTGGACGATCAGTTTCGATGGACTCAGGCTGAAGCGGAGACGGGTATGCAGCTTGTATGTGAAGCACGAGGTGGCCAAGATTATCAACCCCGCTTCATTGCCGCGACTACTGCGGCTGGTATGCTGAAAATTGACAGACAGGAGCACGTGGTACGTGGTAGTCGATATATGTGGCTTTTTTGCAGCTTCAGCCTGGTGTGTTCGGGATGCACGTGCTGAAGTGTACCCCTAAGTCATTCAGGCCTTTGGTTTGGGAAACCGTTGATGCTGGTGGCGCGAAGTTTTGTAGTGCGCTGCAGAGTCACAAACGCTGTCCAGGAAAGACCTGTAACAACATGGGCCTCACTTGCGGAGGTGTGCTTTTGTAGTCGGCACCCACGTGCAATCCACGTGGAGATCCACAGACACGTGTCTCGATTTGGAGTCGGGTACCTCCAAATCGAGTGACGGAGACAGTGTCCAGGTGGCTGAAGTTTGGTGGGTAGATAGACCAGCACCAGGGCTATCCAGCGGCAGCCCATATGATGGACGGGGTGCAACGGGTCACGTGCAACACGCGCTCGTCTCTTTACTCCCGTGTCTCTTATGGGCCAATCGCCGGGACGCAGACGGCGTAGTTTTGTGCGATGATGGCTTGGAAAGGAGGACGGGCAGCTGAACGGTAAATTTGATGGATTCTGCAGACCGGAAGGCCGATGCAGCTTACACTTCAAGCACGAGGTGCCCAAAATTAACACCCATGCTTCATTGCCGAGAAAAAACTATACCACTGGGATGCTGGGAATTGGCGGGCAGGAGCAAGTGATGCGTGTCATTCGATACATGTCGCTGTTTGCCATACCAGTAGCTTCAGCCCGGCGTGTGCGGAACGCACGTGCTAAGGTGCACCCGTTTCCCATTTAGTCCTTTGGTTTGGGAATCGTTCATGCTGGAGACGCCAAGTTTCGTGGTGGGCTCCAAAGTCACTAACTCCATGACGGAGAAGCAAGGTTTGGGGCATCAGTGGAAAGATGACACCAATGTGAGCGAGTAACTTGTTGGGCTTGGGATCCTCCGTTTGCGGAAAGATGTGCGATTCGCTTCTACCTGCATGACTTGGATAGAAGATGCTTCATGCGGTAGTACTGGTGCTAAGCGGGTGCACAGGTTTGCGTGCGATACAAAGTTTCGAATTTTAATCCCAAAGCAACCGTGTAACGCGTTGGTTTGTCCTTAGCTTTAAAACTAAGATATTACGTAGGGGGAATCAGGGAGACACTCTATGCATGTGAGACTAGGTTTTTGGGGAGTGCGAACTGGGTTTAACAAGGACGAGGGAGCAGACCAGGGCCGGTCAAAACATTGGCTCGCCATGCTCTCGCGTAGAATTCCATCAACTGGCTCAAGGCCCAGACACTAGGTGACAGCACACGAAAAATAGATGGCGCTCGAAGCGGATCAGGTTAGGAATTTTATCGCTCTTAGTTGTGGGCTGTAAGCGATTCGGAAAGTGGCCAGCCCCAGCGCGTCCGCATCTCCTAGAAAGGTATTTGGATTAATCGAGGGATTTAAAGAAGCAAATGCCTAACGATATGAAGAACAATGCATAAAACCTAAACAAGGAATGCTTTTTAGCAGTCTGTTCACCACACCGACCTCTCTGTGAAAAACGGACTGCCAAGCGGCAAAAACTCCACCTGAAATCTAAACTGGGTCATTCTAGGACCTCTCTAGCAAACAGTCCGAGATTTATGGCTCAGATAGGCAGCACTGCACTTTGCAGGCCTTTAGTGCACCTTGTGAACGGCCCACCATTCATATTGTAAACACGGCCTCATAACGGGTCGTTATCTTTCGCCGAGCCCCCAGCCAGGGAAGCAAACAGTGGAGTACGTAGTCGAGTTCCGCATCTATTTGTCAGTACAGTACAATATGCATTCAACACAATAGAGATAACTAATTCATTAATGGAAATATATCATAAATAATACCAATGACGGAATCCACTATACCTAACAGAAGTGAGCCTCCCGAAGTGTCCATTATGGAGTAGAACCGAGTCGAGTCAGCGTCCGTTGGCCGAGACCGCCTCGCGGGCGCCCCGCGCCGAGTCACTGGCGCTATGTACACGAGTCACACGCACGCACTCGCGGGCAGGCAAGACCGAGCGGGCCGAGAGGTAGTGAGAGCCGCCGGCCCGGCCGGGCCGGCGCGGAGTCGAGAGAGCGTCGCAGAACTTTGTACTGAGCACCTGCCAGAGCCGAGCGTCGAGAGGGCGCGCGCTCGGGCCGTTTGATCGAGTCACTTGTACTGAACCAACATCAACACGCACACGTCGGCAAGAAACGCGAGTGGGGCGAGCGCGCGGCGGGCGGAGCGCGCTCCCAGAGCGGCGGGCCGGGGCCGTCGGCCGGGGCGGCGCCCCACGCCCGGCGAGCCGGCCCGAGCCGTCCTCGGCGCCAGTGACGCCGGCCTCATAAAATGACGGCGTCTTTGGGGAAGTGGTGGTAGTGGTGGTGCACGTGTTCGTGCATGTGGTGGTGCTCCACCTTCTGGCCTGGCCGCGGCGGCGGCGGCGGTGGCGGTGGGGGCGGCGGCGGGGGCGGCGGCGGCTGCGACGGCGGCTCCTCGCAGCCGCACTCGTCGCCGGCGGCCGGGCCGGGCGTCGGGTGCTCGCGCTCCAGCCAGCTGAGCACCTGCTGCATGGCGCGGTAGTGGTCGCGCTCGCGGTTACGGTGCTTGAGGTGGTGGTGCGGCGAGCCGGCGGCGCCGCGCGGCCGCGCCGCCCGGCCGCGCGGCGCGCCTTCCGGCTGCGCGTCGCGCAGCGCGAACTCGGCGCAGCGCGCCAGCAGCTCGTAGTCGTCCTCTTCGTAGCTGCGCGGCTGCGCGGCCGGCGGCGGCTGGCAGCGGCGCGCGCGGCAGCCGGCGTGTCGACGCGCCCAGCGCTCGCGCACGCAGAGGCCGCAGCCGGCGTCGGCTGCCGGGCAGCCCGGCTCGGCCGCCGTGCAGTACGGCTCCTCGGCCGGCTCGGCTCGCGGCCGGCCGCCCGAGCGGCCCGGCTCGTCCCGGCCCGCGCCGCCGCCGCCGTGCCGCGGCCGTCCGTGGTCCCGGTCCGAGTTGTGCCGCCTGAAAAGGAGGAGAAACAGTCAGGAAAACTCCGGCCCGAGAATTCGTCTTCACAACATCGCGCTTGCTTCCCTAAGACTTCGCGTGGGGAGAAAAAGCCGGTAGTGTACAAATGGCGGGTTCATCCCACTGACAAAAAAGCTCATGATTCAAGGGATTCCGTTGCGGATCTCACCTCAAGCACGAAAATCACAGCGAAAGCATTTACGATCCAATCACAAAGGCTCCGGACATGCCCCGGCACGCCAAAAGAGCGGACCGGGCAATCTCGAGAGGCCGAAAGGCCACACGCCGTCTTTCCTCCGGCCTGAGGCTTTTTTGCCGCGCCAGCCGCCGGTCAAAAACCGCGTTCTGTCGGCGGCGCAGCTGGCCTCGGCCCTCCAGAGGTCCCGCTCGCCTCGCCCGGCTCGCGGCGTCCCGGGCGCCGGATTTAACAGCCTGGCCGGGACGAAAGCGGCGGCGTCCGCCGGCGAGGCCGCAGCACGGGCGCGCCGGCCCGCAGAATTGTAAAACAGAGCGGCCATAAACAGGGACCCCACACAGATCACGGCGAGCCGGTCGGGCCGGCCGGGCGGCGGGCGCAGTGTATCAGATGGCCGCCACGGGCGCCGCCAGGCGTTTGTGGGTCACGTCCGACGCCGGGAATCCGACAGCCGCGCGGTCGACCCGACCGCCGACTCCGCGCCCCTCCGCGCCCCGTCGCTGGACGCGCCCGTCCCGACCCGCCGGCGCCCTGAACGCGCCCCTGCCGCAGGCCGGCCGGCCGGCCCTGGGCGGACATTCGACCGCGCAGCAGGCGGCCGCCATCAAAGGGGTTAACAAAAGGCGGCATTCGACTGTAGCTGACGGCGGGGGGTCGGCTGGCGGCCGAGCGGGGGGCGGGCGGGGAGGGGACGCCGCTGGCTGGCGGCCGGCCCGCGGCCCCTCTGAGCCGTGTTTACAGCGGGGTGGCATAGTGGGGATTCTTGGCGCCGCGGGGAGGGGCAGAGGGCAGAATTCGCCGCCCAATAAACAGACAGTCCCTGCTGGAGTTGACCCGAAATGACCCGGTCCGCGCAAAGTGCTCAAACTATCTAAAAACGGGTCGTTCTCTGCCAAACACTTGGCGGGTCAAGCGATACCCGTGCTCGTGAAAGTTCCGGTCTGAACGCATCGGTCATCAGTTCGCGTCTCCAGTCGGCCAGCTGGAGACCTCCGACGGCCTGGAGCACACCGCCAGCGGCCGGCCGGCCGCCCGCCGGCGCACTCACTTGAGGTTGTTGACCATGAGGTTGTTCTTCTCCATGCTGTGCTGCAGCATCTCGACCAGGTGGCGGCGGCGCGCCGGGTCGGCGGCCAGCTGGCGGCGCGGCCGCAGCGGCGAGCCGTCGCCCTCGGGCGAGCGGGCGCGCCAGCCGGCCGGCTGCGGGCCGCGCATTGAATGGAAGCGCGGCCGGCGCGCCTCGAGCCGCGCGCGCAGGTCCAGGTCGTCCTTGCAGCGGCGCCCGGCGGCCGGCGCCGGCCCGCCGCTGCGGATCGTGATGCTGACATCGCGCTGGCCGCCGGCCTCGGCGTCCAGGCGGCGCTGCTCGGGCGTCACCGTCAGCTTCACGTTGATGGTCTTGCTGCCGCTGGGCGGCACGTGCACGGACGAGCCGACCACCTCGTAGATGGCCTTCACCAGGCCGGCAATGTCCTGCAACAGGTGGTGGGGTCAGAACGGGCTTTGTTCGGCACCAGCGTGGCTTTAGCGGGTCAGAAGGCAGGTACTGCCTCCGCGATGCCAACACATGTCGGTAGCAGAAGACGAGGCCGCAGACAGAATGACCGTCAGACACGTGCGTACCGGTGAGACACATTGGGTTACGTGCTACACGCGTATGGCGGCGGGAAGTCGGTGGCGATCCGAGAAATACATCAGCGTCGAAGGGATATCACACGCTCAAGTTGGCGTGACAAAGAGATATGTACATCAAGAAATGTCGGCTTAGATGGGGACTGAGGAGACACGACGTTCAAGACTGCGGTAACTTCACAGTGGAAGGCCACCAGGCCTTCTTTGGTGCAGTTTCCATCTCTGCGGTTGGGAACGTGTACATATATGATGTAACACAACTACACCGTGCTAGTACCGTGTAAAAACAAACGTAAAAACGGAGTATCATGCATTGTCGAAGGACCACTCAAAAGACTACGTCGTCCAAAACCAGTTACGTCTCCCTAAAAAATATGCCAATCGTACACGTATTTGACAAACCATTAATTCTTGCCTGAGCTCCATTCACTTCCCACGAGTAGTGGTCAACCAGCGACCAAATAAAGGCACTGGGCACTAGCCGGCCTAACCGCAACATTGCGACAGATTTCGGAGCTCAGAGAGAAGTGAACCAAGAACCTCGGCTATAAAAACTGCTTCTGGAGCGGCCAGTACAGAGCAGGGCTTCGTGCCAGCCCTGCCGCTGGTGCAGCTGTTTCCTCGGGCGTGCGGACACGATGCTGGATCCCGAGATCCCCCCGATAAGACACGATACAATACAATACAATACGTCGTGCTCTGGTCCCGACCCCAGCCGGCAGTTCCTCTATTCGCCGGAGTATCCCTGCTGCGAGTCAGAGCGTCGAGCGCTGCTCACGATCTCCCGGTCTCACAGAAGAACGACAGATAACCGAGTCGAGACTCAAGAGGGCGAGCCGCACCAAAGACGCTGAAAACGACCATCGACGCGCGCTGTCGGACCTGCGAGCAGACCTCGTTTAACGCCCTCCACATCAGTCGGCGCCGGCTGGCCGCAGGCTCGCGTGACGCCGCTAGAGCTGCGGCCGAACTCAGGTGGAATCGTCGATGCGAACAAGTTCGGACAAACCGGCGCCGGGTAGGTCTTTCCACTATCCGCGACGACAGAAATGTGGAAATAAAAACGGCCGAGATAAGGAGCAACGACGGCTAAGCCGGGCGAAACAAGGCCACTCGCCGGCATTTCCGAGAGCCTGAATTCACGGAACGCGTCCGCGACGCCGCACCGTACCACACACCGTGACCCGGGGCCTCGTACCGAACACGAGTGTCCGCGTCGTCTTGCAAAAGGCGCGGCAATGCCTCCCGCCTTCCCCGAAACGACGACGGCCTCGCCGGGCCGGCGGTTTCGTGTCGCGTGGGCGTGCCGCGGGCGGCGACGCCTTTCTCCCACTCAGCCTCCGACAATCCAGCACCCGGCGACACCTTTCTTGCGGGGAGTGTTGATAACGGCGGCGGCCGGCACGATAAAGCTTCATGTTCGACAGGCCGTTCCACCCCACGTGCGGGCGCCGACCGCACGCGACCATGAGCCTGGCACGCACGTCGGCGGGGTCCTCCGATTCGGGAGAAACTGCCAAGAAATGCCGCGGCCAGCCAGCGATTACGCATGTACTTGAAGGAGACGGCAAACAGAAGAACGAGGAAAGTAAGGCGGCCTGTGTCACCAGTCGCGAAGCAAGTCGTCCTGCGAAATGGACCATAGGGCTCGAGATGGGGCCTCTCACTCAGCAGTCGGCAGGTGCCGGCCGACGCAGCGCGCTCGCATCAGCGTCGTTCATTCAGTCGGCGCCGGCGGCCGGCGTCGGCTGAACAAACAGCGCGCGGCGAGGGTGCGGTGGCTGCAAATACGCCTCCTCGCCCGGTCCGGGCGTTCAGGCCGGGCCGGGCCGGGCCGGGCCGCCGCCCCGCCCGCGCCAGAATCCGCGGCATCTAGGACAGCTCGCGCCGTTGCCTCGGAATCCTGTTCCTTTGGCGGAGGACCGCCGAACTACACGTGTCTCGCGCGGCACCGAAAAAAAAGACGAAATACATGACGGCACAGCTCACGTCCCGCACCCCTCGAGAGACCGACCGGGTTCTGTGTTGTAACTTGTGCACAGCGCACAGCCGACTCGGGGCGGGGGGGGGGCAAGGTCGCGCACGGCGCCTCACGTACGCCCTCGCACCATGCAAACAAACCGCTTCTGATGCGCAAAAGCGGCCGACCCAGACGTTGCCGGTGACCTCCGCGGGCCGCATCAAAGGCGCCGCCCGCCCGCCGGACGTGTTCGTTCGACGGGGAGGGGCCCGCCCGGCCGGAAAGCGGCCGCGTGTTGAATAGCGACCGGAGCCGGCTCAGAGGCCCCGACCGTCGATAACATCTCGGCGGGCGATTTCGGCCAATAACGCGGACGGGAAGGACGAGGCCGCCGCCGGCATTCCAGTCCGATATCTCGCGGAATCGACGCCGCGACGGTCCCCGAAGCCCGCAGTCGTGTGTGCAGGTAATGAGCGCATGCACAAGCATCCGCTCGCGGCGGGCCTCGCATTGTTACTGCATAGCCGCAATTACTCAGACGGCCGCAGGACGACCGCAGTCGAGGAAATCACGGCCATCAAGCGCGCCCGAAAGTCCGCGAACCCGACCGCGCGCACAAAGGAAAGAACCCGTCCGCGGCGCAGCGGCAGTCGCGGAAACCGGCGGCCGCTGCGGAGAAGTCCGCCGCGCCGCGTAGGCCGCCGATCGCGGCGATATTCGGCGCGCCAGGCAGGCGCGGCGCCGCGCCGGGCGGCACAAAAGACGGCGGCGAGCGGGTGGCGGCGCCGCGCGGCGGTGATGAATGGCGTTGCTCGACGGCGACGGGGCGCGGGCGGCGGTCGCGTGACGCGCAGTGCGGCGGGCGCCTGCACCGGCGAGCGGTTCGGCTTCGCGCGGCACTGCCTGACGTCAGACGGGGGTTGTCAGCCGTGGGGGCAGGCTCCGGACACGTGAGTCGTGGTACGTCGGCTTACAGGATAGGGACTTACCCTTAAAACCGTTTACGACTGAGATGAGCCATGCCGTGAGTCAGTATGGACAGTTTCTTTTTAAAAGTAATAACTGCATTCTAGCCTTCTTTTTGTAATCTATCCAATGCGGCGTGTGTTATTGTTTTACGTGCTTGGCCGCCCAGCAGCAAAGATTTGGTTGCTTTACAACGCAGTTAGTCCTGACCTTCACAGTGGATGAGTCGAGAAAGGCTCTTTAATTGCCTTTTCGTGAATCAACACGAGGTCTCCCGGAACTGTTCAATCACTGCGGTGGCTGCGGTGGCGTCTGGTGTGTATGGGATGCCCCTCAACCCCCATCCACCGCAGCTACGGCCCATCAAAGCAACATTCCTCCACCCTGGCTGGAACCACTGGAGGCTTCTCCACCGTAACTCCTCGCGCACTACGCCAATGAATTCCCGCCCCGAACTCCTCTGCGGCGCCCCGCAGCATCTGGCCGGTGGACCGCACTAGATCCGGTTCGCCCCGTCAATGAACTGCAGCACGTGTTCGCCAACACCAGCCAAAACGACCGTCAATCACGACCGTGATTTCTGCTATCGGTCATTACGCAGAAGAAAAAAACTGTCCACTACTGTTTGGTGTGAAGAAAATCCGGTTTCTCACAGCCACGGGAAAGACAACACTCTGCTGTCCGAGGGTAGGAGCTTCCGAAAATTATTGATGCTGCCAGGGTGTGAGTCATGTCCATGCTTCCACACATGACCATACGAGTAATCCCGCATTGCAAGACAATGATCAGAAAGCAATCTGCCTTGAAGCTTCCACCCCTCCCGTTGTGCACCACTGCATGGGAAGGCCACACGCTCACTTTTACGTGGGAAGACGACCACCGAAGACGCCGCGCCATTTTCAACCCACGCTAGTCGCCACAACCCGCCGCGGCGGACAAGACGCCGCCTTCTACTCACGTCTTTTGTGACCTTGCCGTGGCCGTCGAAGTCGTACAGGGTGAAGTTGAACTCATCCTTCGGCGACGGCCGGGCCGGGCTGGCCGGGCCCGCCGGGCTGGCGGCCGGGGTGACCTGTCGGGGGGTGTCGGCGGAGCCCACGCTGCACGCCTCCTGCCGGGAGGGACGCGCCCGGTTACCAAGGCTGCAGCCGCCAGGCGCCGCCCGGCCGGCGCCGTCCGCCCATGTCTGCAGCAGACGACACGGGTTCGGGTTCGGTTTTTCCGTCGTCGCATTTTTAACTGTCCTCGTAAGTGCTCAGTTCAATGGCGCCGTAATCCCGCACGGTGTGAAGTCTTTTCAGAGTCGGATACGAAGTTGCACATGACTGAAGGCCCCGTCGAGGCACGCCAGCGCCTCACACCAATCGCCGCTCCAGCCTGTTAGCCGCTCGCGTCACAAATGCAGCCTCCCTAAAGCGCCTGAAATCCGAGCGTAAACTGGTTCTCGCGGAGCCCGGTCGGAGCCCGCCGCCGTGGCCTCGTCCGCCCACCCAGCGGCGGCTATCAGCTGGCCGAGACCTTGTCGATCTCAGCGCCGGCGTCTTATAAATACGGCCGAGAGGGCGACGGAGCAGGGTTCGGACTGCTGCATGCCTGCGCGGGTTGCCCGGCTGCGACCGGACGTCGGCGTGGCGCCGCGCCTGGCCGGCCGGCGTCACGTGACGTCGCGGCGGACCCGCCGCCGCCGGGTAAGCCGGCGCGACGCGAGAAAAAGCCGCGAAATCCGTCGCGCCGCGGCGGCGGCGGCGTGCCTCCTGGGACCACGGCGCCGGTCCTCCGTAAACACGGTGCAGCCAGCCGGCCCGCCGAGGACCGGTGGTCCGGGGCCGCCGAGGGCCGCGGCCGCCTGGCCGGCGGCGCGTCTGCGCGCGCGCACCGGCGCGGCGCCCCGCCGCGAGCAAAAACGCCGCTGCAGCGTCCGCAGGCGGCTTCCCCGGCCAAATTGACGCTAATTGGGCGGCTGGTCACGAAAGCGGCGGCTGCGCACCGAGGCTGTGCGGGCTGGGCACTGCGCCGACCAGCGACCGCAGGGCAGACCGGAGACAGACCAGCACCAGACCACCGGCAGAATCCGGCACAACGGCGAACGAGCATGCGAAGTTCGGCGACAAATTGGCGTTGGGCCAGCGGCAGACCGGCGACAGACCACCGGCGGAACGGCACACCGGTCACAGCGCAGCAACGAAACAGCAGCAGACCGACGGCAACCAACCCCGGACCAGCGGCCGGCCGGCCAGTTCGACTGCGCCCGGCCGCGGCGCTGCAGCGGAGCGGGCGACGCGCCGCCGAGATCGCAGATAACGGCCGAATTAACACAGCGCCGGCGCAAGAGTCGCGCCGCCGCGGCCGACGGTGGGGTCGGCTCGCGGCCCGCCTCTCGCCGGCAGTGCGTGAACAAAGACGAGGCGCCGGCGGCGCGGAGAGTGCGCCGACCCGGCCTGTAATTCCCGGCCGCCCGGCGCGCCGCAATAGCTGCGTTTACAGCCGGCATTACGGCCGCATTCCGGGCCGGGTGCCGGCCGCCGCGCCGCCGGCGCATCGCGCATTCTTACGCACCCGCCGCAGGCAGGGGCCTGCGCAGGACGCCGGCGACGGGACCGCGCGGCCGCAAGCGCGGAAGGCTCCACGCGGCCCGGGGTCGGCGGCAACGTGTTCTGACCCGGAGACGGGTCGGCAGCGGCGCCGGGCCGTCAGCGGGCCGGGTCGCGACCCGCCGCCGGCGCCGCCTGCACCGGCCCCTGGCGGCGGCGACAACAAAGCGGGCCGCAGGAAGTGAGGCGGCCGCTCCCCCGCCCAGCTGATGGCGGCGCCGGAGTAAACAGCCCGGCCGGGCCGGCGCCGCGCCGCGTGCGGGCCGGCTGACGTCAGCGGCGAGAGGGGCGGGGGAGAGAGCGGCCCATTGTAGCGCCGGCCGGCCGGGCGGCGCCGAACGTCCCGAGCCCGCCCCGGCGCCAGTGGGTTCCAGATGTGTAGCGGCGCGCGGCCGGGCCTGGAGATAGAATCCGCGCCGTGCCTGACACGAGCTCAGAGCAGCCGTGATGCCAGGGACACGGAGGGACACGGGGGAGAATGGCGCGTGGTGGGTTCGTGCAGGACAAAGTCGGGGGTAACGCGCAGGCAGCCACGCTGGACACCCGCGCGCTGCACATCAACAGCCTGCGGGCCTCTAAAGAACGGCAGACCTCCCGAAGCTACGGCAGGCCAACCGAAAGCCTGTCGCGTTGACAAATCTCCTCGGCTGATTCCAGGGAAGTGCGGCGGGCGCTGGCGCTGACAAAAAGACAGCCCAGGACCTGTTTGACAAAAAGCGGCGCTGTCCGCTCCCTCGCAGCGCCCCGCTAATGAACACCTGCCCTCGGCCGCGGCCGACCCGCGAACGGCCAAACGAGTACTGGTTCCAGGCCGGCCGGCTCAGAAAAACGCCACCGCCGCCATCTTGAATCATCGGGCAGCCCGTTTTTGCTGCCGGCGTCGGCTTTTGAAGCGGCGCGGCGGCCGCTTTGATCCGGCGCCCGGTCCAGAAAGTGTTACGTCACTGACTCATTGTTTGAATTATAATCTGAGCGTATCTCCGTGTAGCAATGGCCGCCTCGCGCCGCCGCGGCGGAAGGCGGCCCTGGGGCAATAGTGGCGCAGCCGGCGGCCGCGCTCGCCGCCGCGGCCGCGGACATGGCCTCCGCGCCGCCGCCGCCGGCCACTCTGCGCCGCGTCAAGGATACTGTATTTATGAGAGAGCAGATAGGCCGGGGCGGGGCCGAGGCAGTTCTGGCGAACGGCCCCGCCGACCGCGCGCCAAGTCTGCGGTTTGCGATGCGATCGCGGCTCGGGCGTGACGGCCCAATCGGTCAGCGATTGTAGTCAAAACAAATCAGCCGGGTATTTTGGCAGGATGAGGCAACCTTGGCCGTCCTGCGGTGGCCTCGCCAACGCGCGTCCTCGAGCCCAGATTCATTCATTCTCAGGCCAGGGTTGTCTGGTCAGTGTTTGCAGTGGGCTGGTCAGTGTCCTTGACATCCGTCTGCCCCAAAAAACGATGACGTCAGACCCGGGATGATGCGGCGCATGAACATTTGATGACTGAGTGGTCGTTATAAACACACGAATTGCAAGTTAAGAGGCGTGATAAAACGAGCACGAAACATCTCAGACTCGCAAACAACTGCGACGCTAAGTGCGTGAAAAGTCCATGGTGCGAAAGTGTGTCAATAAGCAGACAAAGACACTTCAAAACGAGAACAGGCTATCAACGAAATACACGAACCCCCCCCACACCTTAGTCAACACTTAATTGAGCCCGCCGCCAAAGGTGTCCGATTAGCGAGCCTCTCGACGGGCAAGCTCCATCCAAGGCCCCACAAACGCAGGGATCCACCCAAAAACACCCATTTACACACCCGCTGAGCGTCTGCGCCTACTTAAAACAGCCGAAGCGCCGCGCCCCCGCCGTCGCCGTCCCTCACCTCGTCGTTGTCGTCGGTCTCGTACAGGTGGGTCTCGTCCGTGGAGCTGGCGCACGGGTGGCCGCGGCAGCAGAAGGACGACCTCTGCGACCCCTCCAGCGCCGTGTGGGCGCAGTCGCTCTCCGAGACGAAGCCTGGAACGACGGCGGCGCCGTCAGCGACGCCCCCGGCGGACGGCGGCCGTTCGGCGAAAATCCGCGCCGGCCGCGGTCGGTAATCCCAGCAGCTTAGCGCCGCTCCGCCAAGTGGTTACGGACCGCGCCGTGGGAAGCGCCGCCGGCGGCCGGGAAACTTCCCGGCCGGCGACCGCGGCTTCCCGACCGGCGACCGCCGTTCACCGGCCGGCAACTGCGGAAACCGACCGCCCGCGAGCGGCCTGCGACCACTGGCTACCGGCCACTGGTCGCAGGCCTTCGCCGGTAGCCAGTCGTCGCTACCAGTGACTGCTACCGCCACGGTTACCGGCACGGTTACCAGCCGGTGACGGTCGGGCGGCCGGGCGCGCGCGCCGTGCAGCCGTCACGTGCCGGCTGCGCGCTGCCGACGCGGCGCGGCGTAAAAACGGCGGCGGATGCGGCCGGCGGCGCGCGGCGGCCCGGCGGCGGCCGAGGCGGAACTGGCGACGCGCCGAGGGCATCCGGGCCGCCAGGGACGAGGACGGGGACGGGGAGACGGCATCCGACTCACAGCCGGCTGGCAGACGTGGGAGCGAGCGATTCGACGCCCCGCAGCCCTGGCTGCCGTGCGGAATGGACAGTCGTCTGGAAAATTTTGCTGCAATTATCGTAACTTGTGTGAAAATGCACTTGCGCTAATGAAGACGAAGCAAAGTACCCGGCAGCTGTTCGGGATGATGAAGTTTATGCACTTCATCTTTCTGCAATCTTATACTACTGCGGAGATGGCAATAACTGGATACTCTGCATGCAGTTTATTCCCACCCCGGCTAATTAACGTTTTTATTGCCCATCCGATGTTTCGTAATGGCTCAATCTCCGGTTCATCCAGCCATGGCAATTTTCTCTTCCCTCTGTTGCGCTCTTGCCTCTCGCCACCCTTCCACTCTCTGCCCCCCCCCCCCCGTTCCTCTCTATCCCTCTCCGCCAACCTCAACGCCTCTCCGCACTCTCTCCGGCGGCGCGGCTGACCTCTATATCCGCCTCCCTCGGGCTGCCCTCCCTGCCTCTGCCTGCCGCTCCCGCTCGTTGGCCGGCGCCGCTCTCTCCGCGCCCGCAGCCGTAATGGCCGCCGCCGGCTCCATCATCATTCGTTATCTACAGCCTTTGAGGCGGCGCCGCGCCGCTCCGTTTTTGCCGGCGGCCGGCGCCAATTGGCCGCCTCGCGGCCCGCGCGCACGCAGCGCCGGCGCGCGCACCGCGGCTGACCGCGCACCGCCGCGCGGCGGCGCAACCGCGCCGCCGCGCGGTTGCTGTCCGACCAGCCGGCCGGCCGCGAGGCTTCGCTAATTACAATGCAGAGCGGCGGCCGGCGGTGCTTTGATGGCGTCGGTCGTGTTATTACGCTGGCCGGCCAAGGCCGGCGCGGCGGTGCGCGCGCCGCACGCAGCGGCCGGCCGCCGCGCTGAGCCGAAGGATGGAGAGCTCGTCTGGCGGTCGTGCCGCGGATGCGGAGACGTCGGCGGGCCCGGAGTTCCAGACGATTCCGAAATACAGGCCGGTGTAGGTATGCCGGACCAGTTCACGGAACAAAGCCGACGAGGAATTCAGCTGTAGGCAGACCGGAGAGCAAAGACATGCCGAGGGCAGGGGCAGGAGGCAATGGAGGGAACTGGAGCGGGAGCGGGAGCGATGAGGAAGAGACAGAGACAGAGACAAACAGACGGACCAGGGACGCCGGCAGACAGAGACAGAGAGCTCCGCGTCGCAGCCAGGCGGACAGAACTGTTTTCTCGGACGCGCCGCTCGAAGCGCCAGGCACGCCGGGCGGCTCCGACAAACAGAGCGTGTCCTCCCGCGGCGCATTCCTCGGCGCGCCCAGCGCGCGCCGATCGGCCGGCCGGCCCGCTCCCAGCGCCGGCCGCCGCCGCGCCACGCAAACCGGTCCGCCCGGCTCGTCTAATATTCCGTTTCATATGCACATCAAAGCGCCGGCCGGCGGGCGCGTCCGCCGCTTTGCGGCCGCTTCAAAGCGGCGCCGGCGGCGGCCGCCCGTAAACGTGCCGCGCTGCCGGCGCCCGGCGCCGCCGCGCCCGGGTCACCCAGCGCGCGCCGAGGTCGTGGCCGGGTCAGGCGGGTCGCCGGCGGCGCCTCGGGCGGCGGAGTCCGGGGAAAGGCGGGAAGGACGTTGACGGCTAGACGGCGCGCACTCCGGCTCGGTGAGTTCGCTCACAGCTCACCGCGTCCGCAGTGGCGCGAGGTGCTGGAGTTCAGGGTTCGAGGACCTCAAGCTTCCTGCATGCCAGATCGCTGAGGGGCTTGACGTAAACCCGATGACACCAGCGATGGAGCGGTCCGTCGAGGCGGCAAAGAACACGGCGACAAACCGCAGCGGCCGTCTCGACAGTCCTCGTATGACCACCCCGTCGCCGGTCGGCCGGTAACGCCTGGCCGTTCGCGGGTTCGAGGAACGGTAAGAAGCTGTTTTTAGGCTTCTTTTTAGCCCGAGCGTGGAACTGCTTTAAGATCGGCGCAGTTCCTGACCCGTGCAATGCCTCACCAGCACGCGAAAGGCGCGCAGCAGGTTTGTGATGTAACTAACGGGACCGAGGATAAATGGACGAACGTTCTCAATGTTCAGTTACGTACCTTTGGTCGCCGAGAATAAATGCGTTTTTGCTTGTAATACTGTACTTCCTAATATCCTTAAGATTTACTGGACTGCATGCAATGAAATTGCCGAAACTTAGCTCTGGCGACTGGTCCTGTTAACTTTGAAAACGCTCCTTTCTGCACCCACGATATTATTGACTGGGACAAGGAGCAAGAATTCTCTATGGCAGTCCTCAAATCGCGGAAGAGCAGCTGAACTTTATATAATTTTGTGTGGGTACAGGAATACTTTTTCCGTGTTAGAGAAAGAAATGTCAAATAAAAGGCACCCGACCCTTATTTTTGCTAGAACGACAGAGGATTACATAAGTAAAGCGTGTCTGTGATCAGCAAGGCACGAAATGTTTGCTGAAAAATTCATCGTAATAATCAATGACGTACTTATCCGATTCAAACCGGAAGCTTAGAAGTTAAAACGAAAAACTGAAGCAGTAGCTTCAGAGCTTCAGAGCAGTTGTATAATCGCGATTAATATCGCGATTAATCGCGAAAGAATACCAACAACATTACGTGTGAAATTAATGGTTCAAATATCTAAAGGCAGTAGTACGGTGCCAGTCGTTAGCTATGTACAACACAAGGCACATTTGTACCGTGACTAAGTCCACGATAAAGGATTCAGAGCCCCTTTGATCTGAGCGCTGAGCTATAACACCGCACTTCAAAGAACGAGCGTGAGATGCAAGGAGGCGATAGGAGTGAATCAATACGGCCACTCAAAGCGAGCAAATAAACACCGTCCCGCTCCGCGACGCCGCTTTGATCCCTCGCTCACCACCGCGTCGCCGAACCCAAACAGACACAACAGGCCAGCCGGCCGGAGCAACAGCCGCGCGGCGAACGATTCCACCGGGCCCTTATTTGAAACGAGACGCCGCCGCAGCCTCGGTTCGCGGTAACCGGCCGATGGCGTCACGGCGTGCGCCGCAGCGGCCGGCGGGGCCGGTTTCTGCGCCCTGAACCGAAAACGCTCGTGATCTGTCTGAAGCCGCGCCGCGGACTCCCAGAATCCGCCCGGCCGGCCGCGGCGCGTTTCGACGGAAATCGGTCGTGCGTGAGCTGGCGCGTCACGACCGGGTCTCGGGCGAAACGCGCAGTTGCTCTGCCATAACCAGCTGGAGCTGGTGTGGTACTCAAACGTGGCCTGCAGCTTTGCATCCGGTTGGCCAGGGAGAGATGAGCAGCACGGTATGAATGGGACCGTCGTCGATTGCGTGCTTTTTTAATGTCGGTCTACGGCAGGGGTCATCGTGGACAGTTCGACGCCATATTTTATGGCAATATTTCAACTTTTTTTAATGTTCAGCGCATGAGTACGTGTCAGTGCTTTATATCGCGTCAAATGCACGGCGAAACCTCGTGACTTCTGGTAGCGCTGAATGGGATTCAGCAGCTTTGCAGGCATGACTCACACCATTGCCGGCGGAGCGGCAGAAATCACGGATCGGCGGGCTCAGGGTAGGCTGGTCGTTTGGAAATAAAAAAGACTGCTGCGACGAGCTTTTCCACAGAGCAAACGAATACACACGTCGAGCGATGGCTTGGGAAAAACGCCAAAGCCGCAATGGAGAACAGAGGACTTGATGACTCTACGACAAGCAGTGGACATTCCGATGGGGCTGGGGCATTGGAAATACGCGTGTTTTCAGCGAGGACATTTTGACAGCGCCTACATTTTGCGTCACATCATGCCTGCGTCACATCCGGCGATTTTTCCTGCAGTTAATGAAGCGATTGCCCACTTCAATCACGCAAGAGCTGAGGCGTTGTGTTTGATGATCGCCAGTTAGCCCAATGATAAAGTGGCCCCAAATCATCGCGACCGTTTAGCTCATCAGCCCGACGTATCGGGCTCACGCGAGCAGCCACTCCAAACCGTCTCATCCGCGCGACATTCCGCTCCGAGTACTGCCGGCTTCCCGTGCGCCCGATGTAACCTGTTAGCCTCGCATCCCCGGGCACGGCGATAATCGGATTCCGCGCCAGCCGGGCCGATCTGTCTGATTACGGCGCCGGCTCGGCGCACGGCCGGCCATCCGTCTTTCCGCATGCATGGGCCGGTGACGCCGCGTGCTGCGACGCGAGGCGAAGAGGCGTCGAGGAAGAAAACCGACTCGTGTCCGACAGTAAAAACGCCTCGATCCCTCGTCGACATGCAAGCGGCCGGCGGTCGGCTCCAGTTCCACCGCGCCGAGCCGGGAGCTCGGCTCCGCCTGCAGTCCGCGGGCGGCCGCGGCCGCGCGCGCCGCCGCCCGCCGGGCACCTCCGCTGCGCAGATTTCGCGGTCCGCTCAGCTGACGGCGCCAGCCGTCGCCCGCGCCGGCGCCGCCGCGCTAAATTGTGGGGTGTTGATTGTTGGCGGCGCGCCAGCGCGGCGCCCTTTGATCCGCGGCGCCGATGGGCCTCGGCGCATGTTATTCGTCAGCCGGCCGGTTCAAAGAGCGGCCGGCGCGCGATAAGGCGCGGTGGCTGGCGGCGCGGCAGCTGCCTGCCGCCACGCCGACCGCACCAGCCGCCGCCGAAATTTTAGCGAGCCAGCGAAGGGAGGAGAAGGGAGCCACTGTGCATGCACTGCCAGAGAGTTGTGGAAAGTCTACGGGACTTAAAACAGGAATAATGGCCGCGGAAAGCAAAAATTTAGTAAACCTGTTGTGAAAGGTAAGTCGTGCGAAAGCAAACGCGTTCTCCACAGGACTGCATTACATAAGGCACAAAAAAGTCAGCTGGAAATGGCCTATGATTAGCACGTGTTTAACCAGCCAACTCCTAAAAACATCGGAAGACGTACAGACGATGGGTCAAGTTGTCGAAACTGTGCAATTTAACACAAAGAAATGAACAAATAGACCGCGACAGTCACTATCAAAGCACCGTTCTAAAAGCATGGAAATCGCACCTGGCATGTGCTTGTATCCTCCAAGCATCTTCATTTTCCACCACTTCAGAATCGTGGCCATGCTGTTGGCCCGGCGCCAGGCTCACATCTCACTGCACACCGCACAAGACCTCAAGCGCACGCTGCCCACCGTAGCGCGCCGCGCGCACCCGTCTTCCTCGCGGATCACTGGCGCTCTCTCCCGCGCGGAGGTGTCCACCGCCGGAGCGCGCGCGCGGTGCTCTCTCGGCGCGCGCTGGCCGCTGTCTGCGTCGGCGGCCGGCAGGCGGCGGGCGGCCGGCCGGTGGGCCGCGGGCGGTGCGCACCGCTGGGCCGCCGCGGCGGTGCCTTTCACCGGGATGGGGCGCAGCGGCGCGCCGGCCGGCCGGCCCGAGCGCGCCACGCAGCCGCTAGGCAGCGGATCGGTCCGCGGAGCTGCTGCGTACGCTGGGAAAACGGCGACCGAATCACGGAACACGGTTTTCCGTGGGTCAGCGGTGCTGCTAACTGCCTCGGTCGAGACAGCGGACAGAAATCTCGACTTAGAATGCTCAACGGAAAAATGCAATGAAAATTCACCTAGGTGTGATGCACTGTACCAAGGTGATTTCATAGATGTTCGCAATGAATGCCTAGGGTACAGTGATCGAAACGACAGGTACATTGTGTAACGCCATGTTTTCGTCCGTTGGACAAGCATACCATGTATGCTGCATGTTACGTAACCCGTTAAGTGTTCTGGAGAGCTTTCCATCCGTTGATGGTTCGCTGTAGCACCCGCTGAAGTGCCCAAGAACAACGCATAATGATCATGATTCTGTATGATATCCTCCGAGCCTGTAACTGTTCCACAACATAGAAACAAAGGAATCTGTTGACACTTCAAATCTCTGATAATGCTATGGACAATGAGTTCATTGTCATACCGTGTGTATGACCTCCACTGCCTCGAGGGTTTTCGACATGATGGATAAGGCAGTCGCCTGCGGTTCGGAACTTAGTTTTGTTGGAGACTTAAATCAGAAGCTTTCAGGCTGGTTTTGGGCATCTTTGATCCTACCTAAATCCGCAAATTTGGAAATTTATTGGTAATTGTGTGTTCTGCGCCGGGTGGTAAAGATTTCGAGAGGATGTGTCCTAAAAATTGGGACAGGGTATTTCCTGCATCTTTCATCTGGCGGATTTCGATAGTTCTGGGCCAATTTTGGCGTCCCCAACCCCTGTCGCCAAATTTAAAGGTGCCCCAATTACTGCATACGCCAGGTCTGTTTGCGAAACTCTAAAAGCGATTAGCCCCATGGACTCGGAGCATTCGCTTGTCTACATATTTTATGGTGCAATTACACCACTTTTGGATTTCTTTAACCTCTCCCAGCGTTTAAAAACCAGTCTGCTGGTTATTGAAGCTACACAGAGCACTAACTGGCCGTGGTTTTAAGGCAATCCGTTTCATCGGCTAAGAGCGTGGTTTTAACCGGATCTTAACCTGCGCACGACCGTCGGTCGGTTACGATCACGCACGACTGGGGGAAGGGCAGTTGGCCGCCCCCTCTAACTCACGAACGGTTGGTCGCATGGCAAAAATAAGCACACCGTTGGAAAGCTTGTGACGACTAGAGTTCGAAACTGGTCTCATTTTTTAGTTTTAGACAACATGTAAGCAATTTATGTCCTATACATGTTTTTTCATAGCCGACTGCATGACACCGAGAAATGGCCTGAATCCCAAGGGCTGTGACTAATAACGCATAGGTAAAAACACCAGAGCACAAGCAAAGGTCCGCAAATGCCGGTACACATCTAATTTCTCGGATTTGTTCAATATGTACCCCGAAACGTTGAGTTAAAGATACGGCAACTTTCACGCCGGCTGTCGGCGTGCGCCGCAGCCGTACGCAGTAAGAAATTCACGGGAACTAATTTTAGCGTTCTTTCATTTTCGCGACAAAAGCCTACCCATGTCAGTTTTATTAATCTTAGTGGTTCTTGTGGTGGTTTTTCATGCTTAAATTTTGGAACAATTCATTAGTTACAAATCTTGCACAACTGGCGGAGCTTTATTCGCCAGAGCCTGTTCATTTCTAAAATATGCAATTTTTGGAACTTTTTGAGGTGCCTGGTATTACTTACTTCTGTGCAAGTTAGTTCTGCCATTTTTTACGCATTCTGAGTAATTCATCGCTGATTTTGACGGTGGTACATTTTGACTCACTACAGTTATTCGTGACCTGACCCCAGGTCAATGGCTGGAAGTCATTGATACTTTGCCCAATGACGGTAACTAGATGTCTACTTCACTCCACACTAAAAATGTTATAAATATTCCGCCAATTTCCGAAAAAACGACGACATGTCTTAAAAATGGGCTTAACCTTAAGTCAATGACCCGGAAAATACCGAAAAATCTGAGATAACAGATTTGTTGCATCTCTCAAGATCACTATTTCCTGGAAGTATTGCTGTGATATGTTGTTTTCCAAAAAAGTTACAGGGCGCTAAACTTTTTTGGACATAGGTCCATTTGACCTGACCTAGGTCAGGCACCTGACCTGACCTGAGGTCAAAACTTTAACACAAGATGTAAAAATGATGAAGTAAAAGGTACACAGCGTTTCGTGGCTCTGTGTTTGTTCGTTCTCTCGCAATCCTAAAAAAACCTCGGGGGGACGGTTAACGGCCCCCCCCCAGTCGGGGGCGGGTTAAATAATGTCCCACCTTCGAACTGCTGGGTTCTTCGTAGAGCGTTGGGAGCACACCTCAGGAATCTTCTAGTGCCGTTCGTCAAGGCTTTTAACAGAGACAGAGGTAATTTCAATTTGATCAGCCAATCGCAGATCGGAACCTGATGGTTTCGCGATCACAGGTAACCAGTTGGTTATGGTGATGTCGGTCTTCAGAGAAACGATGTTTATCCCCCGTTTCATTCACTCGCGGCAAAACTGCCTGAAGAGTTCTCGCTTCCCAGCGACACCAGAAATCGACATGAACATTTTATTGACTTTAAATATTCTCTAGCGTTGCTACAAGTTGTTGATTTGTCTGGTGTAACGCCGAATCCACGGCTTTCCTGGCTGGACCAGAACGGTACAGTTTAGGTAATTATGTATATCTTAAAGGTCGCTATGCTTCAGTGTTAAATGGGCGGAGCTGTTTCTTAGCTTTCCGTAGAAAACATTAAACATCACAACGCTGGAATACGATTTCCACGATTGATGTGAGGCACAAAATGAGAGAGGTTCGTTGACCAAACGTTAGAAGAAAGTCACGCCGCAGTGTCCGGTGGCCGGTACCTAACGGTCACCACTGAAAAGGCGCGGCAGTGGTGTACAACTGGGGGATCCCGAAAAATCGACGAGGGAAACCTCCAGCTGACTTCTGTTGTAATTCGGCCGGCCAGTGAACGTCTGGTCACCTTGAGGGCCGAACTGACATCACGGCCACTGAGGGCCGACGTAAACAGGGCTTCAGATGCCGCACCGCCTCGTCCCGGTCCGCCCGTCCTGGCCCCGGGCCGTTCGCGGCAGCGACTTCTGCGTCATTAACGAGTGACGTCACCGGCGCCATCGGCCGGCAGAGCGTCGGCCTCTCAGGGACTCAGGACCATCGACGAACGATGCAGGACTCAGCGACGTTCTGCGGCGCACCAGGCCGCCGACCGAGGCGGACGCGGCGCGCAGACGTCACCGCAGACGGCCGACGCGACTACTGACGTCATGGACGACGAGTGACGCAAGCACGTGATTTGTGACCTCGTCTTGCGAAGAGCCGCTGGTGGCGTCTGCATAATGAAATGGCGCTTTTGGACAGTTTAATGAGTGCGGGGATTGCTTGGCTGGTGACGTCGAGGCGTCAGGTAGTGCCACGATCAGAGGCTGCCGGGTTGACCGCCTCGAAACAGACCTTAAGGTCACTTTCATTTACGGCTCTGGGCGTTCAAGGCAATAGGGATCCCTGACCTATTACCAGGGCCCGGGTCTGGGAAGAGCACTCTGCCAGGGAGGGAGCCCCTCGACCTCGAGAAGACCTGGACACCGCCAAGGGTTCGGGATTTCCGTTGCCTCCACTGTCGGGTGCAGGCTGCCAAAGATCACGCAGCGTTTGTCCCAGGTGGCGCGGGATGGAGGCATTGCGTTCAGTGCAGGCGTTCATTTTTTCTAAGTCCACCAGCCATGCTCAGGTGGCTGAGGATACTCCTCATTCGCCTTAACACCGCAGTACGAAGAGTCCGGACCTAAAAGCACAGTAGGAGTTAAATCAAAAGCGTGTCAAAATCACTTCACTGTCTGCTCATAACATAAAAAATGTACATGCAGATTAGTAGTGCTGTATTTTAACAAGGTATATGTCCTAGTTTCAAGCAGAATAAAGCCGATTCTACTAGATGCATTGGCAGATGCAAATGACTAAGTGTGCTCAGACCAATGTTTTCTTTGCTATATGACGGACTGATTGGGCAGACAAGATTTACAATTAGGTCAACATCAACGTCTGTACCATCCAAACGTATCAGATAAGTAGCAAAGCTAGGAGCGCCATCAGATCAAAACCACAATGTTTTTTTCATTATTTTTCCTTCTTCCAATATTATCCACACTACATTATGCATCCGAAAAGAGAGGCACGCAGGTACATACTGAGAAAAAAAGTAAGAGTACATGAATAAAGCTCAAAGCGTCGATTTTATTTCCATTGCCTTCTTTGTGCATGTTCATCACGACTGATCTTAACCCTATTCCCGGCAGGGGGGGGCTGAATCCGCCCCCCTCAGGTTTTTGTTTGCCAATTCCAGGCTTTTTAACGCAGCTTCACGAAACTTGGTGGCTTTCCCTAGCTATTCTTTCTACGCGCTGTGACCAGATTTCACAATTCTACTTTGCTCAGGAGCGGAGCCAGGCAACGTTTTTGGGAGGCACCTCAGGCCATTTTTGGCCATGTTGAGGGTAAAAGGAAGATGTCTGCCAAAAACAGAGTTTTTGAGATAGAACTTAAAACGTTATATGGATCTATAGCTAACTAGTTGGGCTATGTGCAGATAAAATTTTGTTTATCTGAGGTTACTTTACAAGGTCAGGTCAAGGTCAAAAGTCAAAATTTGTTTTTTTTTGCAATAATTTCGGCGCCGTTTTTTCAAATGTCAAACCCGAAATATATATGACGTAGAAAAGTGTCCTCTACCTGTGTACCAAGTTTCAGCTTGATATCAGGTCGGGTCACGGAGCTGTGACCTAAAATGTCAGTGCGCGTACCCTATATCGCAATAGCCATAAAATGAATTTTTTTCAAATAGAGTGAATTCAAATGATTGAAAACGTTTACAGATAATATCAAATGCACATGACATCATTCCAGGTGACCCCAAGGTCACTGGAGGTCATTTAAGGTCAAAGGTCACAAGTTGATCTGAAGAACGTGTGACCATGACAGTTCCCCCTTTTTCATGTCCCTGACACCCCCTATGCTAACATTACACAAACATTGCAATGCGATTTTTACTTATTTAGCATAGCATGACTAGCAGAAGCCAAAAAAGTGTTTGTGCCTTTTTTGTTCATTCAGTTGTTAGAAAACTAATCCTCCTATTTTCGAAACCCTGTGAACGCCCATGAATTTTTTCAAAATTTCAGATTTGTGGACCCATGGTAAAAGTCCCATCTATAATCTCTCGATTCATGCCAGTTTCATTGAAATCGGACGATAAACAACGGAGTTATAAGAAATCTAAAAGTACCCCCCATTTTGACATTTGTGCCCCCCTGTATCCACAAATTTCAAAATTTTGAAAATTTCTTTTTATAAAAATGTAGTTCACGTGATGGTAAATCGATTGCCGTTTGTTGCGATAAAATCGGACAAGTAGTTCTCGAGATCTCAGGGGGGGGCCGAATCCGCCCCCCCTGCCGGGAATCGACCATACCGTCTAGCTCTCCGGGAATAGGGTTAAAGACGGAAAGCAAGATAACTGCTATTGCGAATAGTTACAACAGGCGTTTAGATAAAACAGTGGACGTCGGATTGCCCACTAACGTGTTTCGTTTCTGTGAGGAGATGCTGGCCGGTGTGAAATCACTCACAGGTGATGCTGTCATAATTTTATCAGACGTTTCTCCCTGGACTTTTATAATGATAAAGGAGTCAGACAGCGATGACAAAAGCATAAAAGTGATAAAGACACGCGATGGTCTATGACTAATCATCGGATCTCAGTGACGCAAGCAAAGACCGAAGGATGTCACGAGGCCAGTCGGTAGGTCGGGAGGGGGCTGACACTCATCCGAGGTCCATCGGACGGCGTACCAAGGGACCGGTCAGTCGGGGGGGGGGGGGAGACGCTGGCGTTGACCAGAGGAACATCGGACGGCGTACCAAGGGACCGGTCAATCGGGGGGTGGGGACGCTGGCGTTGACCAGAGGAGCATCGGACAACGTTCCAAGGGACCAGTCAGTCGGGGGTCTGCCAACGATGACTGAAGGACCATCGGACTACTTATCAGGAGAATGGTCAGCCGGCGGGGGGGGGGACGGCGACAAGATGCCCGTCGTAGACCAGCAAGCGCATTGGGGGGAGGGGGCGAGCTGCCGCTGGGGCTCGACCTTTCCAGTATGTTGTCCGGAATTCTCGCTGGCTACGTCCTGAGTCGTCCCACGCAGGATCATGCTGCGGAGGCGTTCATTTCAGCGGACGGCAGTCTCGATCCTGCGCTCTGGCTGGATCTGGTGGAACAGAATGGTTTTCACGTTCCCTCGCTGTCACTGCTAGAACAACATTTCAACTAAGTTCCGGTGTATTGCCAAGTAATGTTTCACTGGAGGGCCAATACAATGATACAGATGATGCTCCGAGAGTCGTTTGATAGCCACTACCGTCCCCAGATCCACGTCTGCTCTGCAGGAAAGTGCAGAGCATGCCAGAGTACCACTGACCTTTCTAGAACCATCCTAGCGTTTCTGCTCTGACGTACGGACTGACCGCTAGAGCAGGAAATCTCAGACAGAGTGCAAAGGTTCCGGTTGGAAACTGACGCGGGCGCCATGTTATCTGTCCAGAACAGCCCCTCCGAACTGGTCAAGTGACGTAAGAACGCGGCAAAAGAGGGGTCACCCGACCCGGGAAAAATAGCAGTGACGTCAAGGGGGTAATGGACCTGGGGGAAATGGGCTATACCAGGGAAGATAGGGGTTAAGGACAAAGGGACTGAGTCAGGATATTGTACTGTGACCTTGAGCAGGACTAGTAAGGGTATGGCGAGACAGGTGAGGACGTAAAAGAGATGATTTCGAAGGGCGACAAGGCGTTTTCTAAGAACAACTGCACATTATATTTAAAGCCAAACATAAGAACCTGACCTTTGAGTTTCAGATCAGATTGTCTAAATCGATCGCTTTAACTCAGCAAGAGCAGATGCAAACGGGGTTGTCCGTTGTCGTAAAACTCTCCATCAAACCTTCAGCCCATTCTCACGGTGGCAATTGAATTTGGCGCCAGCGGCAATCTCACGATGCTGGAGCCATCTGGCCTATGTTATTAGGACCCTTACAATTCGACGGATGTTTGATTTCGTCATCTGCCTGGACACCGGACATTCCGGATAATTCGGTGTTCTGAGACTGACCATCCGTAAAGTATAATGGCGACAAGAAAGTGACGCAGAGGGCAAATCGCTGCTTGGTCCAGCGTATTATGGAAGCATTTTAGACGACGAAAATGCTGGACGTGCTGGGATTTACAATAAAATGCAGTTTCTTTGTTTCCATAACTGCAGTATCATGTTGAGGCTTTGGTCCACTATTACCTTTACGCCACAAGAAATAATGTTAAAACAAACGGTGTTTCCTCCATTTTTTTGCCCCCATGCGGTTGGCTCCAGCACCAAATCATGTGCGAAAAAGGTACACTGAAAACATTTTCACCTGCGTGAGACGAGTTAACCCTGTGTACAAAGGTTCTGCGCAAATTTTACGAAGCAGCCGAAGGTAACTGCACAGTGCTTCCAGTTAACACTCTCTCGATCTACTCAATCTCAATCTATTCGACAGCCATAAGAAAAACACCGGACTCGAGTGTTGTTGTCCCTGCCGCGCCGAGTTCAGATCCGCGCGTTACGAGCGACGCGTTTGGCTCGTAGAATGGGAGCAGATCACCCACTGGCTTGTTCGCTTACCATTTACCAATGGGTGAATGACCCGACGTATTCGGGTGGAAATTTTGGCGCGCAAACGCAAGTGAGTTGCGAGGTGCTTCCGATTGATTCGAGTATTGATCGTCCGGTAACCTGTGTAAGTAGAACAGCCTGTTGAGTTGACAGATGATAAGCTGTCACCAAAACTATGGTTGCGAAAGTTTTGACGCTCTGCTTGGCGTAGACGCTCGCTCAAGTGTGCAAAGCAGTGTTCACTGTGCCCACCTTGGGCTCGTCACAAACGCCGCACATTTTCCGACGTGACTACCTAGTGCTTTTCAAATGAAGTTGAACGTGGCCTTGATTCTGCCATTTTATAAAGCATCCCGTGTTTATTTAGATTTGCATTCACATTGTACTCGTTCTTTTGCAATATTGCATTGGAATAGTAATGTATTGGTTGTGGCGTGATGGTGACATGTTAGCCAAAGTGATGCGTAATAAAATGACAAAACTGGACAGGAGTAGTTTTGGCAACGAGTCGAGTCTTGAGTGTATGTATTGGTATTTTTATGATGTTGCCGTTGGGTGACGATAACGCAAGCTGACGGCCCGCGGATCTGCTCCATTTATACGTTGGAAACGAGTACGTTACCCGTCCACGACGTGTGAGATGGCTTTAAAATGATCCCAAAACACGGATGAAGGCTTTTGGTTTACTCGATACCACCGGGTATACGTCCGTCGTTGACGACCTTATAGCGTGTGACGACGAGTGGCACGGAAATGTGGAGTAAGCGAAACGATTAACACGAGCGTTCTGTCGTAAAGGCAGCGGATAAACACATCCACAGCAGGGGCGTGAATCCGCCAATGGCGGTTCAAGAACCCTTATGCAATGGGTATATTTACCAATGCCCTGAGTGTCAAAAACGTCTGCGTGTTGGCCAATCTGCAAATTTTGGATTTACTCGTTGTCATCAGGTAAAAATGTTTTTATTGTGTAGACGCCAGATAAACAGAACGAAAAACGAAGAGAGCTCAAACCTATTCCCGTTAACAAGCAGTGATCCAGTCAATCCAGACCGATTGTACAACAGCAACCGTCTTCACAGTGTTTAAGTTACAAATGGTATCCGATATGGTCCTTCAGTTTTTGGTTTTTTACGCCGAAAAAGAGAACTTTCTAACTACCAAAGTACTGCAGTCAGACTGAAAATGTTGTGTTTTAAGTTTTTTGGTTTATTTAATGTTAATTATTTAAACAACACATCTGAAGGGCAAGCTTTCAGATGTGAGGTGTCAGGTCGGGTCACGTTTATGATAACATTTATAAAATGCCATGATCGGCAGCTTAGTTGGTAGAGTGCTGGCCTCTCCATCCTGGCAAGATGAGTTCGAGTCGCCAGGCGCCCGCGGGTCAGCTGGCAACTGGCCGACGTAGGGTCACGCTGACCACCACACGGTCGTGTCACGCTCTTAACGGCACGCTCTTTCGCCACAAAATCAGACGTTACCTGGTACTGCGTGATCAGTTGAAGGGCTGGGGGTCCATGCAACAAGCTCCGCTTAGCACGGGCTCCGATCCCTGACATCACACCATCAAACTACTCGGATCAATGGCTATTGTGAAACCAGCTGGCATGGAAGGGTGCCTTGAAAAGCTTACGTGAAAAATGAAGACAGACTAATAGACTATAAGATCTGTTCGGCCAGATGACTAGCGCACTGGACCCTTAGGTTTCACTTTGCTCTTCCCGACCTTTACGAGGCTCCCATTTTCAGTCCAGGGACCGAGGCGTTCCCGGTCGGCCGTCGACCACCCGTCTAGTGGGGGTGCCGCTCCGTCCGGTCCCCCCGGTCGTGTCGGGTTGCCGTCGACACCAGCCGGGGCCTGCGTGAGCCGGCAGCCGGCCGCCGGCAGCGGCAGCAGCAGCAGCCCGCCGCCGGACCAGCCCCGGCCGCCGGGCGGCGCCGAATTAGCGGGCCGACCCCGGGCGCCGCAAACGGCCGCCGGCCGTGTCCGGTAATGCGATGCTTGCCCCCGCCAGGCGAAAATGGCGCGTCGGCGCTTTTTACGGCGTCCGGAGGCCGACCGGCCGTGCCGGACATGGGAACGGCGCGGGCGCCGCCGGCGCGCGGACCGGCCGCCGCGGACCCGCCAATAATTATCCATCATAACCCTTCCGACCGGGCGGCTTTGATAATTACCGAATAGGAGGTTAATTGCCGGCCTGCAGCCGACATCAAACGCCGCGCCGCGGCGGCGGCCGGCGGCGGCGCGGCCGGCAGTGGGAGCGCCGGCCGCGCCGCCACTCTGCCGGCGGCCTTTGTGCAGCGCGCGCTCCCAGCGCTCTTCATTACCGCGGCCGATCGCGGAAATTAGCCGACTTCAAAGGCGCCGCCGCGCCGCGCGCCGGATCAAAGCGGCCGCCGCCGGACCGTAGCACGTGCGTCGAATGGAAACAGGTGGTGTACCGTATTTGATGTTGCCGCGCGCGCATTGATCTCGCTTCGTCGCGGCCGGCCGTCGGGGCGCTAACGGGCTGGGGGGAACGCGGCCGGGGACCACCGCGGGAGAGCCGGGGCCGCAGCTGGGCTGGACAGATGGCCCGCGACGCCCCCGTTCGCGCCCCCCTCCCCCTCGGCAGAGACCGGCCGGCGTCAGTGATCCGCGCCAGATGGAATCAGGAAGTTCGTGGTTGAAGCAGAACCATTCTCAGATGAGGAACGGGCTATCAGAAAGTTGGTTCGGGAAACTGCCTGAAAGCGCAGAATCACATTTTGAGCTACCGATCCAAGACGACACTCGCACCGAATGCAGTTCGGTTCGTCGGGGCAGATTTGCCCGATCAAATTGTTCGAGCAGCTCCAAAACCAATTACATCATTTCATTCTCGATCTGAAAACGTGCCCGTAGCAAGTTTGCAGTCTCGCTTTCATCAATGAGTGGCAGGGGCGTCAATTTCTGTAAATGATTGGGTTGGCCGAGCCGTCGGCCCGACAACCTTACCTTCCCCCAAATATGGGTTTCTTAACGGATTTTGCCCACTTTTTCTGATCAATGGAAATTTTTGAGTTTTTTGTTGCTATTTTTCAAATCAAAAATTGCTTATATTCCATGTATATAGGTATATATATATATATATGCGCATATATACAAGACAGAAAGATAGGTACATCACTATATGCCTCATTTTGTACTTTCTGCCTATCTTTTATCTATTGCGGCCGTTTCTTTCGTTATTTTTGCCCAATTCCCTTTAAAACTGACAGAAGATATCGGAGGGGCCCAAAACCAACATTGGAGGGGCCCAAATCAACATTGGATGGACCAGGGCCCTCTCGAAAGAATGCAAATCGACACCCTTGGTGAGGGGTATCATTTGCCGGCTTTTTTCCGTATCGGATGATGGCATCACGTGCCTGCATCATACCTCATGAAGAAAAGACAAACACGCGTAATAGAGTGTCTACACGTTCGTCCCAGACTTGCATACTTCCCTTGAACTGTCAACTTTATCCAGAAGCCCGGCCCAAGGTCCCCGTCTGATGCAATTAGGCGTCGACGCGCGGCGCGCCGGCCCATTCATTCGGGCACTTGTCCGTCGGCGGCTGCGGCGCTGTGCGTTGCCGACCGCGCTGGTCGGCTCGACGCCTTTGATCTCGGCCGTCACTCGGACAGCGCGCGGAAAGGATCAATCGGCCGCGGCTGGCGCTCGGCTCGCAGCGAAGTTTCGACACGGTAAACGTGCGTTTAGTCGCTGGGATCCTCCGATGTTTTGCTCCGACTTCTGACGGACGCCGGCTCGGCCGCTCAAAGACGCCGCCCTCGGATATGGATGGCGGTCGAGCAGAGCGCGAAACGGCTCTGCGGCCGGCCGCTCCGGATTTCGGGGGCCGGCGCGAGCGGTCATTTGGGGCTGTTTACCGTGAAGGGGGTGCCTTTTTACTTGCTGTAAAAGGCGTGCGGCGATCAAGCAGAGTGGATGTTCGACGTTGCTCATCTATGAGCAGTTCATCTGCGCAAGTAATCCTCCTTTACCACTGCCCATGTTAGGTAAGCCTGGGCACCACGGGAATGGACATCGCGGTAAAAAGTAATATTTCGGAAGTAAATTTAGACATCCAAGTTTAGGTATCTTTGATACTGTGAAAGGAAGAGCGGAAAACGTTGGTCTCCAGCCGGCTATTTCCACTACACCTCACTTGCTTCGTTTACTCGGCGTGACCCGTTTGGTGCTACGTCATGCTATTTCGGCTAACAACTAATTGCTTAGGAGCTCAACAGAGTCCTAATTCAGGACACCATGCCCTGCTCCAGTTCCCGTTGACGTACGTTTACATTCCAGTCTCCTGAGTCTGTCCTGAGTCACTGTTGTATCTGGTTTAATTTAGCTCGGTTCGACACGGTGTGGGAGAATGTTTTCATCGCTTAGCGCCTCAAATAAATGTGCCCTTCCAAACAATGTCGGTCCAAGCAAGGACGCGAGGAGCCGTAATAAAGGCCATTTGCTTGCATTTAGGACAATATGTGAAGTATTTGATCATATACGCATTGCTCTCGTTTCATTCAAACATGTTGCCAGTTCTTTCTTTTAAGTTTTCGTCATCAGTTCTCACAATGGCGGACAGGAAACTTCCCAAAGGCTACACTGAGAACTCGTTTAAAGCACTATGGCAAACATCTCCCAAGAAAAAGAGCCAGCGGAAAACTGTGCCATTGTTCTCTAGTTCGGAGTAACCCATTTAAAGAGAATTTCTGAACTGCACCTGTGGTAAGACAGCTTTTTCTTCCCCCGCGTTGACAGAACTCTCACGATTTTAACGGCAAAAAGATGTCGTTAATGTGCTACGGATATGATTTGTGGGACGTTCCGACCAAAGCTACATCTCTAAGTCGTAATATCTTTTTTCACTTCTTGGTCGACGTGAACGCAGAAAAATCTACCGAGCGGCTCCAGTATGTACGACGCGAGCACCGCTAACTGAGAACGAACTCCTAGCAGAAGATAAGAAACTGGACATAACACAAATATGCCAAAACACATCGTGATCGTTTGCCAACAAACACACTTATCTTGCTATTCATCACCATCTTATGGCATCAGTTTGACCAATCGTCTGTTGCGTTGTGCTGTTGCCCAAGATTAACGCTAACATCGCCGGTCAGACAGACGATTCCCAAACTGAGTTTTATATTTATTTAGATGGTTTCGTCGAGAACGCGAACTTACGCGGGCGGTCAAGATCAGGCTGTAAACTATCCGCATAGCGTAAAATATTTCCGGCATACGTATGCCTATTTCTGCAAGGAAAAGCAGAACATGTTCCGATGTATACCTGGCATGTATCGCAGGTAAAGGTTACCCACTGACCGGAGACCGAACAATCAGCATCACTGAACTAAAGCCCACACCATGGCCAAACATCTCCGAGGAGCAGCCGGGAGAGGCTGACCCAGCACCGCCTGATGAATTCCCTGTATCGTTTTTTAGGTTCCCTGTGCTCCTGAACGAGCATCAGTCCTTGGATGTGATTGTGCAACATCCTAAGAACCATTTTTTGCAGTAAGTCGCCATTCGTATGAATTGTCGCTATTGGATTTTGGATTATTGGTTTTCTTTCAGGAGGGATAAAAATAATAGCAAGGACAGAAGATGGAGTATCTAACTGCATTGTGCCAATATCAGGGCAATTATCTGTACACAGCACCTGATATATATATATATATATATATATATATATATATATATATATATATATATGTGTGTGTATATATATATATATACATGTATGCATATAAATATATCAAAATAATAAAGAAGTGTGTATGGGGTCGCTCTACAAAACAAAAAATTGTCGCAGTTAGAACACCTCTGAAACCATAATGATACCATATGTACCAGTGTAACATATTCGACTTGCAAGGGTACCATTCACCGTTCCGTCAGCAGCCAAGACGACAAATGTCCTGCCAACAGTTTGGAAGTTACCAGACAGCAGAATCTCGCAGTGTTCCCTCCGCAGAGTCGCAGGCCACTGGCCGAATAACCAGATGCCTGCGATGTCCACAGCCTCGTAACGGGCAGTGCACAGCGCTGTCGGCAGAGGCGCCACCATCGCGCAGCAGGCCGGCTGCCGCCCGCGCCGCCGGCGCCGGCCCCCATCCCGCCCAGCTGCCGGACTATTCAGACGCCAACACCCAGCTGCCCGGCCATAAAAAGGCGGGGATGAAATACACGCGACTCTCGGGGCGAGGTGAGTCAGCTCTTTTGACAGTCACGGCTGACTACGTTTATGGACATTTGTTGTATTTCTATTTGTAGACATCAAGGTTTCCACAATGGTTTGCGACTCTTCCAACCGGTCGTCATCTCGACCAAAGCAGGTTCGGCAAACTGATACAAGTCAGTCACATAAAGACGACCTTCACAGTCACATACGCGGGCAGCACACACTCATGCCAGCTGCCTTATAATTCAAGAGTCAGCGTGCGGTAGCCGAATCACCACCTGCCCACTCACTATGCACTTCCGGCAAAGGGTATGTCAGATCTTGTCGAATACTCCTTGTTCCCTCATCCCCATACAACGCAAAATACGTCCTGAGTCAAGCTCACCGTGAGGGATTGTGAGCCAGACGGGCCGCGTGCTCCATCTCCATGCCCGGCGGTGACACCTCAGTTGCGTGAGCAAATACAAGGGCCGGGCATTTTTTCTTTTGCCAGAACCACGCCGATAAAGAAGATATTCAGCTCGTCTGGATATAAAAAAGGCATAACCTTCTTCGCCGCTCAGTGCCTTCTAAGACGTTTCGAACAATATACGCCAGACTAGGGACGTATCCAGGGTTTTGCTAACGAGGGGACCAGGACAAATCCAATTTCCGTCACAGTCAAAAACTCCTTGGATTCCAGCCACTTTATTTTCGAGTTTCAGATGATTTTGTTTCATTTTTGGTACGTGAAGAAAGATATGTTAGCCCCAAGGGGGCTTGACCCCCTTGGCCCCTTGGCTAAGCTCATACGCTGGACTGAGCCGGGTCCCTGTCACCCAATCCGCTACTCAAATTCAAGCCTGGCGTTGCTTCTGATTGCCTCTGAAGCTCATCTGCACAGAACGTAGCGTCGGCTAGCCATAAAACTTCCGCTCGGGTCTGCAGCAGTAGGCACCTCTGCGTTACTAAGAACGACATTGTTTATGGCGCGCAGCCGCCGACCACCGGCAAAAAGAAACAAAAAAAAAATTAACCATTTTCACTGACGGCTTTTGCGGAAAATACCAGGGCTCGGTATACCCCGAGTACCAAACAGTTAAAACCTGCGCTTGCTCTCGACGTTTCAACGAACGGTTGATTACTTGGACGGGCACAAGGCGAGTACGCGGTGTGTCCAAGTGAAGGGGAACACAATTATTCGGGTTAAAGCGACAGTGACTTACTTCACGCCACCTGACGTCGTCAACATGATTCAGTTTGTGGAAGGCCAAAAACTGAAAGAAAATCCACGAGTCGTTTTTGGTTTGCAGTGACGCAGGACACAGCACGTTACAGTTCATGTCCCGAATATCGAAACTTAACAGTTCGGATGATTTACTGGTACCCCGCTCAGCTAAATCACCTGCTCAGACAAATCGACCTCCACAGAAGCGAAAAGAGAAGAGCAGAGACGAAAAACGTGTAAGGGCAGGAGGCCTCGGGTCGGCCGGTTGGCAGCACTTCGCACCAATCTCGGCGTCCCACTCCCCAAAACGATTCCAGCCGACTGTTGGGCGTTGGAGCCTGCTGACGAAGAGCTCTCGATCTGTCAGAAGTCCAGTCCGGCGGTGCAGAAAACGGCGACTTCCCCATGTCCGCGGCCGTCCAGCCGGTCGGAGCGGAGCGGTCTAGAGCCGGGGGGGGGGTGGGGGGCGCGTGAAGACGACCTGACGCGCTCCGTTTGTCAGGTCTGACTGAGCCGAGCTGAAAAAGCACTCCACACACCGCCTCCAATTTTGCTTTCAGGAAATATGGGATGGTTAGGGACGGCCATGTCTAATACCAGTAAGCTCCATACAGTGGCGCCGACTCGGGAGAGTCGGCAGCGAGCTTTGCGGAAACACTCAAAAGATGGCAGCACCAACTGACGCCTTCGCGTGCGTGGTGTCATGCATCATATAACTTCACGAACTGCGCGTCTCTTGGCGAAAATGAACGTAACAAACTCGAAATTTGGCAAAGACATGCGTGGATGTAGTAGCCCACTCGACAAGTGTGCTGCGAGGCTAAATTATTATATATATAACAAACTAATACCAAAAGACCAGCAGCATTTAAAGCTTAATGCCATAAGACCAATGCCACATCCATATTGATATGAAAACGAAAGAAAGGCCATGAAAAGGACAACGAAGCGCATCCAACACAAAAAGTAGCCACTGGCCAATCGAGCCCTGCACGATCCGAGCCTCCATGACGGCAGGCTCCATCCTGTGTTCTGAAACTGTGTAGGGCCCACTTTGTACGGACGCCTTCATGCGCTGTCGAAGAAGGAAATTTCAGAACGAGGTCGAGGTGCTACTGCTAAGGTGCTACGTGCTAACGCACAACTTCGCAGATTCTTGCGTCTGTTTAAAGCTGACATTCGTAGGTCTCCAATTCCATGGCAATGCATGAACAATGCGAAAAGGCCGTATACCTAGATACCCAGGCCAGCAGGTAACTTACACCCTTCAGAATAGAATCTCTTCCGGGCTATCCGACCCTACAAATACAGTCTTTGAAGAGTTGAGTTCATTACAAAATGGACCCAACTCGCCTTAGAGCCCACAAGTCTGCAAGGCGGCACAAGCTCGTCTTCTACCACGGGCCGCGTGCATGCATGTCTGTTTTTTGCGTTCTGGTGCTACCAACGCAACACCGTCACCTTCGCCTGACCTTCCTTCGTCTATCCGAGGGCGACCCCTTACGCTGCACCACAACACAACGCGCAACATCAGAAGTGTATTGACGCACAGAAAGGACAGCAGCGGCGAGCTGCGAGCAGGCATCCCTGTTCCCAACGGAGGGGGGGGCTGGACAGCCCTACAGGACGCCGTACTTCTCCTCTGACGGCCGCGCGGACTCGGGCTTCTCGGCGGCGTAGCGCTCGTGCAGGTCCTTGCAGTCCTCCTCCGTGACACGCTCCCAGCCGGTCTCCTTCATGTGGTACACTGGAGAGACGGAGTGGGGTCAGGTCAGGGTTGTATGTGTGCCCCGGCAGGAAAAAGGCATGATTCCAAGTCCACGATGAAATAATTCCGGTAGATCGTTCACCTGACAAGAAAACGCACTGCACATTACAATAAACCTTAATATAATTTCCAGTCTTGATAAGCATGTGTTCTAAAAACGGGGAATAAAACGAAGAACGGTAAATAAGTGCTGGAAACATGATCGACCGATTTCAGGCAACGACAAGACTCATATAAAGACGCCACCAGACTCGTACTTAACTCACGGGGATGCTCATTTCACAACCCTGATCATTTCGCTTAATCAAGACGCAGTCAAAGCGGCGCCGCAGACACCACGGGCAGTCGGGTCACCCGCCAGACAACACAATCCGGTGCACAGAACGGACTGGGTTCCAGCCCCAGAATGGGCAGCTGCTTATTCAAGGCTGTGTCGACCATATTTCTCAAAAGCGTCAGTCCGCCACGAGGCAGCTGTGTCCATAACTTGTGTCGGTGCAAAGCAAGGTCAGGATTCTTTAATATTATCTCGTCTGTTACCTACAACAAACTGATCCAAAAAAAAAAACAAAAATGGAGGCAGAGTCCGGACTCGCGCAGAAAGGTAGGTTAAATACGAATTCTGGAAACAAGGTTCACCACTTCAACACACTTGGGGTGAACACATCATACAGAAGGGATATCATAAAGAACAAGAAATATAAAAATCCCGGCACGCCATGGAGGCCCGCCGGAACAATCATCAGCAGAAGCCGGTGTCGCCACCCGCAGGGGCCGACACGTCAGGGTTCGGCGACAGAGCGACCCGTGCGGCAGTCGGCAACGCCCCTCCAGGGGGTCAGCACGCCACGGGCCGGCGGCGGTCGACAAATCTGACGCTCGAGCGCGGGCCGCGCGACCGATGGCGCCCCGGCACGCCAGGCCGGAGCCGTTAATCCCGGCCGGCGCCGCCGCCGCGCGCAGGCGAACGTCGCCAAAGTGCGGCCGGCGCCCGGTGGCGAACGGCTGGCGACTGCGGCCGGTGCAGACCAGCGGGCGCCTGGAGCCGAGTCAACCGGAGAATAACGCAGAGAAACTACGGGCGGCGGTCGCTACCGCAGTCATGGAATTACCGGCGACGTTAGTCCGGCAAACGGCACACAACTGAACGCTTCCAATTCACGTCACAAGACTATGAGTGATGGCCATGCGTCAGATTTTGCGAAGGTGCGAGCAGCTGCGCTCACCCAAGAGCACCAGTGAAAACAGTAAACATTTCGCGTGAACAACGCCAGAGAAAAGCCGAGCATCCGCCGCTCGCTTTATCCACTTCGCGGCACCCTCGCTTCAAATAAGCAGCCTAGCATTCGTAGCCAATCGACGAGAACCTCGCAGGAGACAGCGACGACACCGAACGGAAGACTGGTGGGACTGCATTCGCGCGCAGATCCAGCAGCAGCACCACAGGCCAGAGGACTACTAATTAACACGATGTGGGCCCAAGGCCAACGGGAACTAAGCCTGTCGCGGGGCTGATCCCCATCAGGACAGCACCGCACGCGTGACCCGGCACATCGAATCGACCGCTTCATACTGACAAAAGGCACGCGCTGGTACGCAGGACCGTCCATGCGGGCCGACGGCTGCCGCCAACGTCCAGACGAGTCTGGCGGTTCGTCAGCGTTGACGACACAGGCCTATCTGCCTGAACATTCGTCACGACCGTTTGTTTAAATCTTGTATGCCCCAAACCCAGATCATGCCGTAAACAATGGCTTCACGATGACCACGTTTCATGCATCAAGTAATCATTCATGTGCGTGCCTTTAAATCACAAAGGTCACGCGATGCCCACCCCTCACCAGGTTGAGTTGCTAACACTCACCGCAGGAAACATCACAGCTCCAAAGCAAAGGGACACCACCCAGCACAAAGGCACACCAGACCCCACAATGAGGCGGAATCCCCTCCCCCTCCGCGCCACACGAGCCACCGACCTCGCACGATGCCTCCCGAGGCGGCGTCGCGGAACGTGGCGTGGTAGATGGCGCGCCGGCCCAGGTCGTAGGCCTCCTGGTCGCTCAGGTCCGGCCGGTAGCCGGCGTCCAGCACGCCGTACGCGAACAGCGAGCCCGAGCCCACCGAGAACAGGTTGCCCGGCGTGCGCGTGCCGTCCGTGTCCACGTAGTAGAGGCCGGGCCCCTGCGGCGGTGGCGGCGGCAGGTTAGCGGGAGCGGGCGGGGCAGGGTGCGGGCGTGACTTGGAAGAGACTTGTCGGTACTGGGTCGAGCCACTCGCACGTTCACTGGTGTCACATCGGGGAATCACGTGCTTTCGGATGCGGCATTTTGCGCAGATTCGTATAATGGGTGATGTTTTTCCTGATTTCCTGAAGATTCAAATGACCCTACCTCCATTGGCAACAGATCACAAAATCATGGTTAATCCTAACTGTCGCACCAAACAAACTGCCCATCAACTCGGACCAGGACACCATTCCATCTCACCATTCCCATCAACACGCATCGCAGACAAAACAAACAACAAATAACGTTAGGCACATCAACCTACCATGAAGCGTAATTAACTGGCTGGCTCCCGCCTCCCGTAACTCCAATGCACTGGCGCTAACGGCCACGAATCCCCACATCTGCACCTGCTCATAATCTCCAGCCCGAGCTCCCCCACGCCACCAACGGCACCATCGGGAACTCACCCGCTTGTCCCAGCCGACGATCATGACGCCCATGGAGAGGCCCATGCCCTTGTAGTTGTAGACCATGTTGGCCAGCAGCTTGGAGGCGGCCGCCACGCTGATGCGCTCGCGGTTGCGCAGCTCGTAGATCCGGCACTGTTTGGCCAGCACGCGCTCCCAGTAGGTGCAGTCGGCCGCGCCGCCGGCCATCGTCCCCAGCAGGTACTCGTTGATCGGGATGATTTTGCGCACCTCCTGCGACGCTGTGAGAAGGGCGTGTGCCCACGTTTAGCAGGGGAGGTCGAGTGCTGCCATGTCCGCTAAACGACATCTGTTTTGACTTACAGCTACTGTCGCCGGTTAGGCAAGATATTACATTGCGATATTATGCCCTTGCGATATGGTGTGAGCCATGGGCAGTAAAAAAAAACGTACTCGCTGCATCAACTGAAAAGACAGCTGGTGCTTTTTTTATGTTAAACTTACCAGGAATCTACCGATATTCAGTGGTAATGCTCTTCTCAAATGCTTACAATTTAACAGACATTCTGCATAGCACATGCCATGACCCCATGACGGCATGCAATGCAAATGCACACCACCATGATGACGACACTAAATAGTGCACAAATTGGGGGTACGCCTTACATCACGGCACGGAGCATCGTAAAAAGTGCACCAGCTTAACCAAGAGCAAAAAAATGTCCTTATGTTCAAGCTGCTTTCCGAACTTACCAATGTAGTTGCCTCCGGTGGCGCGGGAGTCAGCACAAACAATGACACCTCCATTGTACTTGAATGCCAGGGTGGTGGTGCCATGAGCGAACTCGATCTTCATCTCTTTTCCATTTTCATCTGTCATGAAGTTTTGCAGTCCCTAAGGGCGAAAACAAAACAAGTAGATGCCAGGCGATGACTGCAGTCTACGATCACCCTGAAACAAAAACAAACAAACAAAAAAAAACAGACCTTCCTTAATGTTCTGTTGTACAGTCTGTAACTCAAGAAGGGCATAGGAAAAGACGACAGTGGGGCAGTCTTTCCAAACATATGCAATCATTCAACATGAGATGAAGTCATAACAAAGATATGCTTTACAACCAGCTTGCAGTTCTCATTCCCCTCTCCGTATTTCACCCTCTTATCCCACAAATTTGAAATGTTCTGAATCCAGGAAATTTTAGATTGCACTGCCAGCCAAAAAAGATTCTTAAACCCTACTGGTATGTTTTATCTATTAGTATCAATAAGTAGTTTTATTGAAAATGGAACAGCAAAAGCCAAAGTGTATCCTACTTTGATGTAATAGACGCTTCATTTGATATGAAAACAAATGGAAATAAATGGAAATACTTCAGTGTGATTCATATTTAACAACATTTGGCACACAATGCTACTATATATGAATTCCGTGTATGTCTTTTGCCACCATATACATGTCACAGAGTGCAGTGGAAGCTTCACTATGATGCACAGGGTGTCTCGTAGGTGTTCGTACAATAAGCAATGTAATCAACAACAGCACCCCTGTCGTGTTATGCAGTTGAGCGGCTTCAAACAGCGTTCATGACGTTCTCGAAGCGCCCTCCTGACATGCAAGGCAAGCATTGATCATGAGGACAAAATTTTGCGTCACTTTCTTGCAGGTGGCCGCTGAAATTGACCCAAGAACTCTGCAACAGCTGTCTTGGACTGCTGGATGCTTTAGGGTTTGTCTTTGTAAACGCTGTCCTTTGCGTGGCCCAACAACAAGAAGCCTAAAAGGCTGAGGTCGAGGGAATGAGGAGCCAAGATATGCCTCGTCTTCAGCGATATCACTCTCCAATGGAACGTCTTTCAGAGCACTTCTCTTGTCGCCACCGCAGCATAACGAATGGTTCCATCTTCCGTCCATCAGCCACTGCATCAACCACTGAACCATTGAAACCAACACGACGGTTTCGGAGAGTAGCGATGAACTGGCAGACAGTATCGCGGTAATTTTCCTCATTCAGAGTCGCCGCCTTCACATCGTAATCTTTGGACCAAAAAGGGTCCAATTATGACATGCGAAGTTATGGTAACACGAATGGTGCACTTTTCGCTATGTAAGAGCCTCTGGGCGACAGGATCTTTGAGGCATTTGTTTCCCCAGAAGCGGTAATTTTGGCTATTCCCAGCGCGACTGAGGTGGAAGTGAGCTTCGTCCGAAAACTACACCCGATCAATCAACGTTTCATTCACGTTCATCATCCGACTGAACCAACGGCATGTGCCGTTGGTTCTCGCTTTCCTGCCGGTGTTCGTCAACAAATGTTTATCCGCGCTTTGTACGGATTGACTTTTAAGCTTTTTTGCAGGATACGCTGGACAGTGGCACGCGAGAGTCCCAGCTCTTGTGAGCGCCGACGACAGGACGTCCTGGGTCTGTGGACTACGGTATCTCTAATCGCGTCAATATTTTCTTACGAAAGACTGGTTCTGATTCTCCCTTCTTTACACACAACCCCGACGGTGCCTTCCTCTCGGAACTTCTGAATGTTGTGCAGGATGCAGGTCCTGCTAGGCGGATGCCTCGTTTGGAACCCCCGACAGTAAAGCCGCTGAATTCTGGTTACAGCGTTGGTCTGTTGGAACCATGCCATAAGCTGTATTCTGTACCGACTGTACAAGACGTGCTAGCCTTAGGCTCGTGAAGTTCTGTGACAATAAACTCAAGTTTGCGGACGGTCATTTGAGGAGGAAATAATAACAAAACAAATAGTAAGAGCACAACGTTAGATTCCTGTTGTGCAACCACTTCTGAGATACCCTGTATGGCTTAATGATTTACAGAAGGTGTCACATATGTTCTGTTGAACGAGTGTATGACAAAGACGAATGCATTACAGAAGTGGGTAGTCGAGACTGTAAAAGGCTACAACCCCTCTGTTCTGATAAGTCCTTGGCAATACCCTTGATTAGCAGGTCAAGGGCTGAGGTATGGATTTCCCTCCTCCATCCCAACTCTCCATTTCAACCGATGTGCAAAACATAAACAATACAATTGTACTCATAGTGGACTTTATCTCCTCGATGTCAACACATTCACAATCATGCCAAGCTCTTCTTCCCGATGTGGCCATCGCCGGGATTTTTCCGACATTTTCTTTCCACTGATCAGCAAATATCACAGTGAGAATAACGCATCCCAGCGATATACGTGAACATGGCATTATCCAAGCTTTGCATGGATCACTGGTGGTTGTTACTGGTTGGAGTGTCAGAGCATTATGATGGAGGGAGGATAAATGTGGGAACACTGCACTGGAAGGAAGCATATCCAGAACAGCAAGTTAGTTAAGCATCATTAAGTCAGATTTATGCCCTTTTCCTGCTGAATATTTTTAATTTTCACATTATGTCTCATTCTGCAAAATCAGGTAGGGGTGGGGGTTTCAAAGTAAGCTTGATGAGCCCAATGAGATGGGAGTGATGTAGCTGCTTGACAGATCATGTTTGTTTACATGACACTTTCAAATGCTGTTCTGGATAACTCTTCTGGACCTGGATAACAAACAAGATCCAGATAACTCTTGGTGCCCACATATAGTGTTTGTGTGTGATGCTCCCTGGAAATGCATTTCCCAAACAAAACAACTAGTAAAACCAATTTCATTTTAAAACATCCAGAATGTAATGACAGAAGCAATGGAGATGCAAACATCAAGCTCCATTTAATTTAAAAACACCCAGACTGTGAAAACACAAACAATGAGGATGCAAACAAAAATACCAATGCAGCATACATTCGCATCCTTCCCAATTAACATCACTTGTCAACATGCAGTCGTATTGCATACCCAACAGTAATAAACCCAATAGCTTAAGTAGAAATCACTGTCCTTGAGCATACTTCAGGTAACACACCTCTATGTTTATGGATTTCACTGATTTCCTGGGAATTCCCTGTTCTATTCATCTGTGTCCTAGAGTCCTCTGATATGTGATGCCTCCAACTGGTAAGGATCAACAAATGTTAGCTGAATACATTTCTTGAACCACAGCCATGGGTTATGTGAAGGTGTCATTTTTCATCACTATATTTATGACACATATAAGTACTGCTCACGGGAATGAGTGGTGAACACATCATCATTTTTACCACCAATGAAATCCATTTTTAGAAAGTTAATCAGGAGGTAATTTTCTATTTAACTCATTTTTTTATCAACTGAAACCTGTAAAACATGAGTCTTCTCCCAAATCAATTTTCCTGTGAATGGGTGGTAGGTCTGGCATGCATCTGCAATTTTGAAAAGGAAGATGCAGTGTACAGATGAAGCCAGATAGCCAGAACCACTTATACCATGTGTTCCTGTAAAAAATAAACAATTTCACATGGCATTCAGGCCATTCCACATCAAATCACACATGACTGGGTACTTCTTGACCTGATCCCTTTCAACTTTGATGAAATTTGGTAGGCTAGTAGTACTTATAGAAATATGGACATCCACTAATTTTTAGCACTGGGCGACCTGTGAGGTCAAAGTCATAAAGTCATGAAACATCACCAATTCTTACATACACTGCATGATTCAAATGCCCATAGTTCTTTGACAGATTATCACAGAAAAGTGTGATTAGCATGATTCAATGCAGAAATATCCCAAGTTTCATAGATGGGTAATTGTCTCCATTAATCTCACTCTCACTTTCACCTGACTGTGTCAGATTAAGCTTTTTGGGGCTTGACTGTGTTTTTCCCCTCTGATCTTCGTGAAAATGTAGGACAAAACATGCCATGGTATCTGCATTAAATGTGGCAGAAAAAACATTTCTGGGCATATTCCAACCTCTTCAGATGTCTTCAACTTTTACCAAATTATGGACATTTGAGTCCCAGTGTCTGTAAAAATTGGTGACCTTCCACAACCTGTAACTTTGACATCTATGTCACCTACAGGTAAGAAATGAGGGTGGCCCATTGCTCCATAGGTCTAGCAAATTTCATCAAAATCAGAAAGAGCTGCACAACTCTTCTGTGATTTGACATGGAATGATACTTTTCAAAAAAGGAAACAATAAGAATTCAGATGTACACAATTCTATGACAACCACACATATCTAGTGCATTCCACTGTGCAGACCACCAGTCAGTCTGTAAAATGTTTGTAAAATGACTCCACAGGATAGCACCACATGTGACAAGTGGCAGGCAGAAATAGGGGTATTCTAGGAATATGCCTCCTGCTTCTCAAAACTCCAGAAATCTGTGCAGTTACCAAGCTTTACTGATACCAAAAGATATACAATGAAAAATAACCCAATTGAAGGCATTTAGTGTCTTGTCAACATCACAACTTCCTCAAAATAGTTCCCTGAAATGATCCAGTTACCCATTGCTTCAATAACTGGCATGAATTCAAAGCATGGAGCATCTCCACAAGACAGAACAACACCAACTTCCAGATGCTAACAGTTCACAAAGGTGCAGTGTGAAGATTTGGAGGGGAACCTGGATGGTGTTGGGGGCAGGCACATAATGAGGATTTCCATTTGGGGGGGGGGCAACTGTCAAATTTTGTCATATGCTTCTGCCATATGACGAAGCTTACAGCAAAAACCAGAAATTTTATGTAATTAACTTCACATTTTACCTACAGGAATATATACAATGTTTGTTTTTGCAACATATACATGATCATTATTCCATATTCATGTAAAATTGCTATATATCTAGGGTAGACTGCCTGGCTCAGGGGGAGCCATGGCCCCCATGGTGCCCCTTGGCTACATCCCTGGTTGGGGAAGAGATGAGGACCAATGGAATGGACTTGGGAGGGTATTTAGACAGAATGGTGAAAAGTCTGGGCCAGGAAAGGGACATGCACAGGGATGGGGATGGGAACAGGGACAAGTAATGGATAGGGCTATCAGTTCCTGTTTGAATCAGATGAATCATGTGGTTGGTTCTAAAGATAAACAGTGCCAGGGCCTTAAAGGCCCCCTGTCAGTGGAAGGTGATGAAACACCCCAGTCAATGTCAGGTGAACAGTCCTGTCTAGTAATCCTTACTAAGCCAGTCTCATTTCAGTCTGTACTTGCTTCTATTCCATCCTTGTTCCTCCTTTTTGTCTCTCCTTCCACCACTCCCATCCCAACATACTCCTTATCCCTGCCCCAATACAGCCCCTCTTTCTAGTTCCTATTGCATCTTGTTCCTATGTCTTTCATGTTCTCTGTCGCAGTCCTGTTCCTTGTCCCTGTCTCATCTCCATCTCCTTTATACTTGTTCTTCCCAAGTTCCAGTCCTTTTCCACTATGCTGTCCCATTCCACCTTTACATACCTGTTCTGTTAGTCCTCATCTCTCTCCCTATCCCATCTATATCTCTGTACTGTCCCAGTTTTCCTTCCCTGCCCCTGTTCCTTCCCTGGCACTCATGCCTGTCCTTGCTCCATCCCAGTCCACTTCCATCCCATCCCAGTGATCACTGTATTTTGAATTTTCAGATAGCCATACTTTAATGAGTTCTTCAGTGGTGTCCTTGTAAGCCTCTGACAGTAACAAGTTGGTTACAATCTGCCTCACATGGATGCTCTGTACTTCAAGCTCATGCTAGTTGTTGAGGCAGTGGGTGACTGGATCATTCCAGGAAATTATTTCAGAGATGTGATAATGAAAAGGCACAAAAAGCTTTCACCTAGGGATGTTAACTGGACATCTTTTGGTATCAAAATGGTTTGGTAACTATGTGGATTTCTGGAGCTCTGAGAAGCAGAAGGCCTATGCCTACCACACAAAAACAGGACCTTACTGCCACACAGCTGCGGCAGGGGTGAGCAACCCACTTTTGGACATCAAAGGTTTGAGAACTACTGAAATTGAGCCAGCATCTTGGGGATGTGCTGAGTTCTGGGGCATCAGGATGAATAGGGTCCCACACAACAGTAATCGCCTGCCTAAACGAACAGCTGAGCAAGTAGCAACAGTATTACCATACCATAATGGTCTCAGTGCATCATCTATATCATGCATCATGTATATCTCATTCTGCAATGTGAAACTGCAAGAAACCCAGCTGTCTTTTTGTGAACTGAAAATAAAGTCAGTGATGTAGCTGACAAGTCATAACATAAGGGATAGCAAATCTCATACACTGTGCACCAAAAAGGGCACCTTGTCATGCACCATGTCAATCTGGGGCATAAATGAGGTTGCCCAAATATCTTTTACCCTAGTGACATGGCTTGCAGCCTTGGCAGAGGGCTGCAGTCTGATTTCATACTAATGGGAAATTTAAAATTTAGAGAATGTCAGAGACTGGGCAGGCAACCATTTGCACCCTATACTGCACAAACCACACATACACAGACACAAAGTGCACACTACATTTACAACCACACTAGAGTTCATTTGCTTCAATATTTTCCATGATATCCCAAATTTCACAGACATGGTTAAGATAATTATGAAACACTGGTTGCCACTAGTACTGATTTCTTACTGCTGCAAAAACCAAAACGATGGTTTTGGAAATTCACCTATAACCCAATGATTTTAAATAGTTTAACTACTGGACGACGTTCAGTGACCAGAAATAGAAACAAGCACTTACGTTGATTCTGGGGATCTGCAAACTGCAGTGATCACTGAAAATGGAAGAAGCGTTCTTCAGGTCTTCAAGGGTATCATTTTCAATGCCATCCAATTTCGTTATGGCCTTAGTCGGCACGCGGAGCGCTGCCTGCAAAGCCATTATGCCGACAATCGCGGACGTTTTACCCGGCAGGCGCTCTTACAAGTCCGTGACTCGAGGGTTTCAAGCATTGATGACTTGCACCGCCAGATAAAGCGCAGTGCGCCATAGTTCGTCTTAAGCGACTAAGTTCGCTAGCGTTGGTCTTTGTGCCCCAAACCAAACGAAAAAAGCTGTGACCAATCCAAGCACGGAATTTCCCTTATGGACAGTAACATCCAAACTACGCGAACAGAAAATAAGGTCACAGTTTAGAACAAGATCACGAAATTCCCTTTTCGATGGAATGACGCATGACGTACAATTTCCTTGTATTTTCTCCGGTCCTGTGCAATGTTCATTGATTCTTAAAATAGGTTTGAACATGCCTTTGTGTATCATTCCACACAAATGTGCTTTTATGGAAACATTACTGTTGTGCATACGGGGTTTCTGCTTTGCCGTGTCAGATATCGATAAATATGAGGTTCATAGTGGCAGAGACGGGTCTAGGCCAGGGGCGAAGCCATGAGGGAGGGAGGCAAGGGCATGGCTCCTTGAAGTTAAAAAATTATTTTTTAAGCACTAACGCCTGAAAAAAATAAAATTTTCGGGAACAGGAAAATAAAGTGGCCGAAGTCCGAAGGGATTTTGAGGGGGCTGGGTTTGCCCTGCTCCCTCCTTGGCGAAAGCTTGACTACGCCCCTGATCAAGGATCTCGGAATAAAGGATGCATTTTAAGGAGCCAGCTAGTTGAACCATACCTTAGTTCTCATGCACATAGGAGCCCATTGTGCATGCAAGGTGCGCCTCTACCAGCTTCGGAAAATTGAACATTAGCTGCAATACATGGTGGCAGTATGTGTCAAAAGAGTCAGATGGTCCCCAAAATTTTTTTGGAGTCCGCAGGTAAATAGGTAAATAGCTCGGGGAAGAGCCCGCAGGCAAATAGCGCGGGGAAGCAAGAAGGCCAGGGACCCGTAAGCCAGAGGCCAGCGGAGAGCATAGGCCCCTAGGCCAGTTGCCCATATACCACAAGAGGCCGTGGGTCCGGCATCCGTAAGCGAGGGGTCGTTGGTTAGGAGCCCGTAATCCAGGACCAGGAGCCATCAGTTCGGGGCCCGGCTAGGGGATCATGGGCTACGGCCCACAAGTTAAGCAGGGGCCATCGGCCAGGGATGGTCGGACGGGTCCGCAGGCTAGGGGCTCGCTGGTTGCGCCTTATTTTCTCAGTTATCTATTCCTGGAATATTTCCGAACTTTTGAGATGTTTTAGGTGCTGGTAGGTCACTGGCAAAAAACCTTTTATTTTACTGTTTTTTTTTTGGGGGGGGGTAAAGGGGGCTGTAAAACAATTATTGAAATCCAAGGACATTAAATGGAGGAAGGGAAAGGGCCATTCTCATACCCTTGTCCTCCCTCCTCGAAATGAAATCCTGCGCACTTCCCTGTATGGTGGGACATGGAAAAATGCGCTGGAAATGGTTTTGCCTTAACGACTTTAAGAACGATTGTGCGTGGGGCATGCATTTCTCTATACATACATCTCGTTATAGTCAAGAGTTTGAACCTTGCGATAAGCTGTAATAGCCTTGTAATAAATAACAACTTTGCATTTTGCAACCTTTCTGGGTCTTTCCGCAAAACATTATACCAGACATGGGCGGAGCCAATGAAGGTCCATGGACCATGGTCCTTTCCTCGGGGCTGAAAAATTAACGTTTCTTTACGCACGGAAATAAACACAAATCAATAAAAGAAACCCAGAACCCGAAAATAAAAAGGCCGGAATCGAAGTTGTCTTCCGTTTTGAGGGGAATTTCGTTCGTCCTGGTCACCTCGTCGGCGAAATCCTGGCTAATCCATATGGTCATGTCAGGCCACCAGATTACGTCAGGTTGCGTTACTCTCAAAAACTTGCGAGCCATTTTCTAAATCTGAACCACATTTTGCCTTCTTTATCAGAGTGTCTGACGGAGTATGATGTGAGCGTTCGTAGCAGGATTGGTTGGACACATATTTAGTGGCGTAGCCAAAGCAGAGGTCAAAGCGGCCATGGCCCCTCCCTGGAGGCCAAATGAGCCCCCCAGGTGGGCGAGCGTGCCAAGCTATATCACTGTAAATCTCATTTATGATAATCTTCATTATGAGTTGCGGTACTTGACTTCATGGAGAGGTATCATACCCTCCACATCAACCACTGTTTGACGCCGTGATATGATTTTAACCACAGGGGTCCTGATTGGTTACGAGAGCCCCCATGATCCGATCTGGCCCCTCCCTGGGCAAAATCCTGTTTAGCCTCTGTATACATTTGACAACGTGTCGGGGTCTGAGAGGTCAGTGGCCCTCCCAGGATCATGTGAGGTCACTGACCTTAAAGAACCTCAGAATGGCTTTGAACCAGCAGTGAAATTAATTTTTGTTGCTGATTTCAGAGATAGCAAAGACTTCTGCCCTTCGACCTTATCAATGATCATGGCTTTTGTCTGTGATAACCATGCAGTTTTGGCATCGTGATAAGAGCTAAAATGATATCTGACCTTTCATTGACCTTTACCCCAAGATTGCAAGCAATCGCTGATTACAATGAATGACCTTTTAGAAAAACAGGTCCTCTTAAGAGCATGGCTGACTGGCCGAAATGTTATGAGTGAAACTATTACGATGACACCAGATGCAAACAATGAGGTACCCTCGCTGTGACCTGACAGGTCACCAGGTAATCTGAAGAAGACAAATGAGCTATCATTCGAAACAGAAAGAAATGAGCAATATGGCCGTTTTTTTTTTTTTTCATCACCCTCTCTTGATAAAGAGAGAAATGGAGTGGGGAGGGACGGGGTGGAAGCCACACTGTCGATCGTGGCTCAGGTGAAAATCCTTACATCCGGCGAAGTTTGTAGAAAAACATCTCTCTTATTTCTTCTGTTTTCTACGACGTTGACTAATGTTGGGCATAGTGATGACAAGGGCGCCAAAGAAACCATCTCCCCCGTAAACATTACCTCCGAAATTGAAGAACTAAATGAATCTCGCGTGCACATGAAACTTTCGTCGGTAATTCTGCTGCATCCACGGCGCGCGCCCCGCGCGTTAAGTGGAGGGCGTCGGAAAGTTAATCTGCCCCACCGCGAGGCCAGGCTTAACTGTTCCAAAGTTAATATGGCCTCAGGGGATTAATCCGCACAAGCCGGCCTGGTCGACGCCCCACATCGTGCCTCAGGCACTTATGATAAACGAGGCTGCAGGTTCCAACACGCGAGCGGGACACCGTTGATTGGGCTTTTGCGAATGATTCTGCAGGGACTGGCAGCATGATGGTCTCCGCCGTATTCTAACATGTAGGCAAACCCGAGTAGCCGAAAGGAAAATCGCATTTTGGACACGCATGCAAAGCAATATGGTGCAATGACCCACGCATCCTGGAACCCCGGGAACGCACATGCGTGTCACGCGACGCGCGTGTGCAAGTGACACGAGTCCCCCCCCCCACCGTCACGGCGTTGTGCTGCGGCCGTCATGCTGGAACAGTGGCTGCCGCAAGTACGGAGAGTTTGCGTACTTTCCTGGTGTTATTCGCGAGAATAGCTGGGATCTGCGGGAGTTCCCCGCTGGTGCCCTCCGAGGCCGGGTCCCCAACCGCCGGTTAAAAAGATCGTGTCTCGAACCTCGTGCGGAACGTAATCTGATTGAAGGGAATGAACCAGAGGCGCATATATCTCTGCCGTCATTCTGTATCCCTGACGAGCCACGGGCGGACTCGGCAATAAAAACATTTGAAAAGACAGGCGTATAACAAGCAGGCTGAACGACACCTGACTGCGGAAAGCCTCCACTTTCCTGCGTCCCCGTCTCCAGATGGCGTTTCACGCGACGTAACTCCGACACGGTCGTCATACGGAGACTCCGGAGACGTGTTCACCGCTCAGAACCCGCCAACAGCCAGTCGTCCGCCGGAACAGCGCTCAATCACGGGGGTCGCGACCCGACGCGGAGCGCGGGAGCCGGCGGCAGCGGCTCCTCCCTCCGTCCGCCTTCCGCCTGCCTTGGGCCGACCGCAGCCTCATCAGGCGGCCAGGCTGCCCGGCCGACCCGCCGCCGTCCGTCGCGCCGGCCGTCACGTGGGCGCGACGGCGCGACGGTGGCGCCCCTGGCGGCGGGCGCGGCGGCGAGACGGCGCGCCGCCGCGCCGGCCGTCGGCCGCGCGTTCTCGCCGTTTTGTGAAAACGCGCCGCTCGCGGTCGGCCGGCTTCCGGATTTCCCAGCAATTTGGCCGATTGGGCGGCCGCGATCGGCTGCGCGGCCGGGCGCGACGGCGGCGCGCCGCGGGCGCGGCGGAAGGCGGGCAACGCGCGCGCGGCGCCGACGACGGCTGCAGTGCGCGACGCGACGTCCGCGGCGGCGCTGCGCCGACGGCCACCGGGCCTGTACGCGAGAGCTTCGAGGGCGGGAGGTCCGGCCGATCTCGACGTCAAAGGTATGTCCGTGGATTCCGCTCCACGCTATGCATGATTTCGTTCACGACCGAGAAGTAACTGAGAACTCGCGTCATTTCACTAGACACGGCAATTAATGGGCGGCTTCGTGTAAGGAGAGGCCAGACTGCTTCACACGGATAGTTTAAGCTGATCATCCATGACACATTGTTAATGAAGGCGCATGGCGTATCACAGCTTCATCGTTGACTGGCTGTTCCAGGTGTACATTCGTAATGGTGAGTCTGAACTATGATCTGGACACCAAAGACATGGTCGTCTAGAAGTCTGTCGTTCTTTGGCTCGTGCCGGCACTTGGTTCTTGGCAGTTCGGGCATCCCGATCGGAAAGCGACTGCAAGAGTGCCGGTCAGAAAAGCACTTAACCACAGGACGAGAATGTTAAACGTCTCGAACGCCCAGACTTGACCCGTTATTCTGAGTTTCAACTCCCGTCTCAGTGTCGTTCCCACTATTTGCAGCTGGTATTTACCTAACGGTCGTGCGAACCAGGCCCATGCCGTCTGAAATGGAGACGGCGATCAACAACGGCAGTGTGCGAAGGAACAGCAGTTGTCGAAAGTAGACAAATGGGACCTCAATGCTGAAACCTGAGTAAAATCGCACGCCAAAACGACCCGGTTTCTTCAGAGCTACAGCGTTACGGCCGCTGCTGGCAGCAAACTCAATTTTGCGGTTGCTGTCGAAAGTATGTTCAGCCTGTTCAAACCCACATCGTGGTTCGGTGACGCTCTTGAATCACGGATAATCTTCTGTCACAACTTCTGGAAATATAAGCATTTCCTGGAGAAATAAACACGGCTGAGGACGTTACACACTTACATTCAAACACACAAACACTCAAACACTTTCAAGTTGCGCTGTTCCCGCACTGTTAAGCCATCAACAACGCGTTCAAACGCCACAACCATTCGGCAGTCAGCGTCGCAACCTCTCACGACTATTGCTTTGAGGGCCGTGGTTTTGTTGCAGTCGTTTTATCGGCCATAACGCAATGGCAGTGCGCCAGCCGCGGCAAAAACGAGAGGAAAACCGGCCGTACGTGGCCGCCGCGCGTCGCCGCGGGCCCCACCCACCCTCTTCGTCCTGCCGTGTTTATCTGCCGTCTCCGCTCATGCTGTGCGTCCGGCGGGCTCCGCGGCGCCGCAGCGCTTGTCAATACGGCCCGATAGCGAGAAGAATGGCTTCATAAACCAGGCGATAGCGTGCCTAATGACCCACGGACACCGCTGATTGTAATTAATGCACGAGCCATGCAGCCGGCCGCCGGGCCGCGGGCTGCTCGGCCGCCGATTGTCCCGATTAGGGGTCAGCGGGTCGCGGGTCAAGACCCACGCGACGCGGGCGCAGCCATTGTTTCGCCTGCAGGAGGCGTGGTGGGATGCGGACGGGCGGACGGGCGGACGTTACAGGGGTGGACGGGTCATTGTGGCCGGCTTACACGGCACGTTGGAGCGGTCCATGTCCCTGCACATTCGAGTGTTACTGACGGCGCTGACGTGCTGACGTGGGTGGCGGCGTTTTCAGTGTGGGCGTCTTATGCGCGTGATGTTGTTCATGATCTTCATGATTCATATGGTGTTTGTAATAAGGCTAAATAGGACCAAAAAGTTTCTTCAAGACTTGTTGAAGATATTCTCTCACGAGTGTCACACGCCGGACGCGACGGACCGGTTTTGGAGCTGGGTTGTATGGGTGAACACGCAAGCACGTGGCGTGCCCCTTATTTCACTTGATGTACACAAATTCTAACTGACGTTACTGTAACGTCCGTGCAAACGCGGTCAAACGATGACGACCCGGAGTGTTTACCCCGTCCGCACTCACTAGTGTCTGTTCCGAAGCGGCCGGACGAATGCTAACCAGAATGACCGAAGGGTTATCAGCATTCGAGACAAATATCCTCAGCAAAGACGCGCGGTGAAATCGAAATGGAAAGCTTCCAACTGTTTGTTGCAGATTCGTAAGGCAAAGACGTTGCTATAAAGCGTACCTCAGGTGTCGGCGTCACGTACTGTTGCGAAGGTGGTGGGATCAGGCGAAGGCACCTCAGTTGGTCATACCCATGCGAAGGATTCCATGCTCTCCTGAGCAAACTATGGACGACTTTCGATGGACGACTCTCACCTCGCCGCGGTGTATCTCCTCTAAATATATCAGCCGTCACTTTCCAGTGACTTGCGTTTTATCCCCAAATAGCCCGTTATTTGTCCATTATGTTCGCTTTGTGAAAGGTTGGTGGACTTCCAGCCAGGAGCCATTTCCCTCAAACATTGATGTTGATTGTTACCGCAACATAATGCTTCCATGGGAACTGGTGGAAACCTCAAGTGAATCCTGTCTCGTGAATCCCAATGGCGTTGTCCTTTTGTACCAAGCATGGACAGCATGATAAAAGGGATTAAAGATAAAAGAGCCATCTGGGAATGCTGCAACTCGCAATAGCAGCCTTTCCAGTTCTCATGCGCCGTGATCTCGCTCAATTTAAAAACAAAAGTAGGGGCTGCCTTACGCGTTTTCTTCGCGTGACCGGTAGCCACGAAAGCATGGCTGAAGATCAGAGACCTATCATCGGGATTACGGCAATGACTAGAAAGAAAAAGTTCGAATTATATGCACCCCCTCCTCCATAAAAGTGCACAAGACTTAAACCTGCCTCTGCTTAGTCGTATGGAAGTGACTACTGATGAATGACGGATAGCTTCTAGACTTAGTCTACCCGATTATCTTTGGCGTCTGAAAACATTTTTTGCAATACACGGGAACAGCATTGTTATTGCCTGCACACTTTCCGATGATGCGTCTCGCCGCGCACAGACGAAACAGAAGTGAAGATATGTTCAGTCTGGCAGATTTGGAGGAGATCCAGACGAAACCAGACCAAGCGGGTCCGGTTCATATATAAGGAATGCTTTTGACCAAAGGCACTGCATCAGGCCGAGGGAGCGGAGTCCAACTGTGAAACGCCATTTTACAATCCAAGCACCTCAGTTATTTCCACAAAATGGCCCAGATGGTAACGACCAGAGCCATTTGAGCAGCATCAAAGACCGGGCGTAAATACGAAACTCGTGCCTCTCGGAGAAAAAGCCGGACCAGGCCAGTGAAATGACGGTAGCCACTCATATGCTTCGGTTGAGCCGGAATTTCTTGCCGCCAGACACGTTCCGTAGGGCCACGTCTCCTGGTGAAATACGTGTATTGGTATGCCGAACGGTGAAAGTTCTTCGCATTCCGGTCTTGATTCCCGAATGCATTATTTACACACAGGTTTGACGACTGAGGTCCGCATTCGCCCACGCCGTGTTCTGATGGTCACGCTGTCCTGATGCGAACCTCTTGACTATGCGGAGGTCGATTTACGAACAGGAAGACCGTGTGTTCGAGGCCCTGTGCCTGCCCTCCCCTCCGGTTTTGGCGCATGCGCGGCTGCAGCCAAATACCGTCATCCGGAGGCTCTTTTCTTTGTGCACGATCAAAATCCATACCGACAGTCAGAAACCTCACAGGTCGAAACTATGTGACACTAATGCCGATATGCGGTGAAAGTTTCTTTAGCAGCGTTCGTTAACTGCAGGGAAGTGAGTAAGCGAAACAGTATCCAAAACTGCCAGACGCACGATTTAAGCAAATCATATTCGTCTTTCCACTAAGCGAAACGTGTGAGATCATATCGAGAAATATATTGGGGAAGGTCACGACCGTTGCTTTTGCTTTTTTAACATAAGCTCTACAGTGCCTCATGGTATCACCGGACAGTACTGATAGTGCCCTCCCCCGCTCATTTTTCTCCAACATTGCCACACTTATGAATGCATCTACTCCCGCCGTGAACCAAGAAAAGTAAGATTCTTGACGACTGAAATGGATGTCCATGGTTTGTGACGGTGCTCATAGTTCCGACCGTGGTTAGGAAGTCTTATTTGAACAGAATAAAAGGCCCTCGAAAAAATTCCTTTCAAATTACATGGTCATTTTACTGCAAGGGATCTTTCTAATCTCCTCATCAGTGTCCCGTCAGACCAATTTATCCCAGGCTGATACAGGGCGTCGCCTCACTTGTGGTTACAATGAGCATCGCCACGAATAAATGCATCTTCTGTTCCATCACTGTCCGGCCGGCATTGGAATTTAGATGTCACTGCCTAGACCGATCTGGCTTCACACGGAGTGGCTTCTCAATGTCTGTTGTTCAGGACATGAACAGAGCCCACCGAACTAAATCATTTGGTACAGCAACGCATCGATGGTTTTTGTCAGCGTTGTCTTTGACCGCAGCGGCGAGCGATCGTATCAGACTGATGCCTCACTCGGGAGCCTTTGGCGTGTGCCGAACTCAACCAGTTACCACCGAGCGATATCAAAGTGAATGACTGATCGATTCTGACCGGTTTCGAGAACGAAATTGAGCTGTCTGAGACTCATAGGCGCATTTGAAACAACTGCACGTTTTGGTCCGTCAAAGTTTAGCCTCCGGAATGTTGTCCCCCGGAAACTCCTTATGCCCGGCTCACGGCGACATTCCAGTGGCAGGCCACCTCCTGCCGGAAAAGGTGGGCAAGCATCGGTCGGCAGCGCCCGGCGGCAATAGCTTTGCTCAGACTAATCACATTACTAAGGGTTACCTTGTACTATACTATTATGTGGTGCGGAGGGTTCCGCGCTGCCCACATCAGCGCCAGCTGTTGCGCTGGGCTGTTGGTAAGGCAACGATTCGTCGCCCAACTGACATTTCGCGACTTACTGAATGTTCTTGTAACAAAACACGGACCCGATGCGTGAATTAGTCGCCTGGAAACCTTCTGTTTGCCCACCCGCCTTTACTGGGGTTTCTACATTTGCGCACCAAGGTTTGGTCTCACCCCAGGAGTCATCGGCGGTGTCACGGAGCTGTCCGTCCCCTGTCCGTTCCCTGTCTGCCCCTGTCCGTGCCCTGACCGTTTCCTGTCTGTCCCTATCTACCCTCTGTCCGTTTCCTGTCATTCCGTGCCCGCCCCAGTCCGTGCCTGTTCGTTCCCTGACCGTCTCTCCGTCACCTGTTCGTCCCTGCCCTTCCCTTGTCCGCACCTGTCCGTTTCCTGTCCGTCCCTGACCATCCCCGTCCTTATCCGGCGTCACGGCTTCCCCGTGCCCGCTGGGCGTGACGGCAGCTGTTGCGAGAGACGCTGAAGACGTCAACAGCCGCACTATTTGTCACGCGGCCCGATTTGCCCCGCGCGCAGGTCCCCCCTTCTCTCTCTCTCTCTCTCTCTCTCTCTCTCTCTCTCTCTCTCGGACACCGCGGGTGGACCGTCGCGACCAGACGGATGTTCGGCGGCGGCGGCCACTCCCCGCGCCCCGAATGGCGGGATGGTGAAATTGGCGGTACGCACGGCACCGCGCTCGGCCGGACCGCCGCCGTAACGTTCGCCGTTACGGCCGCCGTCACGCCCGTCGCGACGGTCGGCGTGACACGGTTTACCGCGCCGCCGCCGCCGGGCGCCCGGCCGGCGGCGGTCGCCAGCGTGGCGCCAGGACGCCGCCGCCTCTGACGCGGTCGCCGTTCGGCGGCTGTTGTTGGACGGGTAAACCGCGGCTCCGCTCGGCTGGATCCCGGCCTGGACACGGCAGACAGGCGCGTGGGCAGCGCCGTCAGCGGGCCCACAAGCGGAACCGCTGGGCGGCCGAAAAAGATGACCACGGGAGTGGAGGTGATTGCCGGTAAGCTGATTTGTTCATTTGGAGCGACTGTAGATTGTAACGGTGGACCTCCATCCTGCTTCCCGCTGAATCTCGGACGTAAAGCGTGTCTGGTCTGTGAACACGTTACCTAAGGAAAAGCGGATTTACAGTTCGGGTATCCATGTTAAATGTTGGCATGTTTTTGAAACTACTCAAACTGCTCCCAGGAAACGCAGGGTTACAGGTGATGCAGGGTGATGGAAGTCAGGGTCTCTGATGTGTTTTTACCTCCGTCAGACAGACTGATTGCCTATCATGGTATCATGTTTGTGAAAGTCACGAAAAATCGCCTGGTTTTAATAAACTAACATTGGCACTGATTATGACACGTCAGACTTCCGTGACATGATCTGTCTCAGGTGAAGCAATCTTTAATGCGTGACGGATGAAGTTTCAAATCACAGTGAAGACACTATCCCGCGTTTTAAGCAAACGGATAAGACGAAGGAAATCAGGTAATTTATTTATAATTGCCGTCCGTGCTTTGCACCTATTCCATTCTTATCACTGGCACAACGGATATAACACGGTCGCGATTCAAAAGCCTCATGTTTAGAAACTGCGTCCCACGATCAAGAACAAGACAAGAACAACAGCTTTCGTGCATGATCTACCGTGAGCGTAGGAGCGTTTCTAGAACTAGTATGGCTTGAGTCATTCTTTAACCCTTCTTTCCATGCAGTAACACAGGACTGATGTTATAATTTTCCAGAGATGGTAGCCCGCCGCCCTACCTGCCTAATGGTCTGCCATACCCATCACACGCCCACTGCGAGTGAATCCCGATGGCCAGAAAATTTACTGGTTTTCCGCCCTACCTGTTCCATGGTCCCTGCATACCTGCTGCGTCCACACCGAGTGAATCTCCGAGCGAGAGAATTTACCAGTTTTCCTGCTCACTCAACTGGCTTATGCTTCTGAGGCTGTTGGAACCGTGCCGGCTCAGATTGTACTCGGGCGTCGGAATCGTGACGTCACATCGGATCCCCTTCCGTTGCCGCTGCTCTGGTGGGGTCTTAATCTCCTTGGCGAGAGCAGGCGCATCGCAGCCACCTTCGGAGGCACCCAGTCCGGGTGCTGGCCCGGCTCGAGCATCGATCCCGAAGAGCCTCACGGAGGCGGCCGAAGCCCATCACGGTGACGGCGCCGCTTCCGTGATCGTGACCTGACACGGACGGATCACGTGACGGATGCCGGCAGCCCGGCGCCGGCTGGCACCGGGTCACGTGACGGCCGCGGCCGGAGCGCGGCGAATTAATTAAACCGATCGGCCGCGATCGAGTTCCCACGGTGACGCGAGGTTCGGAACTAGAGGGTCCGAACTGAGGAGACAGCTGGCGAGTTCCCCGTTCTCGGAACAAGAAGGCTCGGTTTGAGAGCCCGCCTGAGGAGTCTGCCAAGCATGAAAATGGACATCCGATCGGCGTCGGGACCAGATCGCAATGTTTTCGTTATTTTGTTTGAAGTGAGAGGTATGGATACAAAAGCGCAGCGAAATCGCTCTGTTTGAGCCCAAAGGAAATCGTTTTCAGAAAGGAAATCCATTGAAGTGTGCCTGGTCAGTGCGTTAAACAAAGCACAGGAGCAGGAAATCCTGGTGACAGCTCCAAAACGCAATTTTGCGATTCACCTGCAGGCTCCACACATTTCGATTTTGATACCTCTATGGAGAGCAATGATTGTTTTGCGATGGCGTGCCACTGGTCATGTAGCTAAAATAAAAAATAAAAAAACCAGTGGGGTAGGCTTTGGATTGGAGAGAGAAAAGAGAGAGAGAGAGAGTTAGAGAGAGAGAGAGAGAGAGAGAGAGAGAGAGAGAGAGAGAGTCCTAGTCCGCATTTACATGGCATAGCGCAGTTGTTTTGAGCTCCCGTATAACTTCTTTATCTGTGAAACCCATTAAGGAAAAATGTGTGAAGTTTCTTGTGAAACCGGGCTAGTTTCTTTCTCGCACAGGTGCTCATCCTTAAACCTAGCTACGTGAAGTTCCTTGTTGTGGGCTTTTCTCCAGCATTTATCTTCCAGCAAAAATTACTTTTTCGTGATCATGAGACTTTTGCAATGATCTTTTGAGAGGCTCATTTGGATCACATGTCCCACTGATGTCCCATATCACATGTCCTGGAGTTCGGCCGTGATTGGTAATAGGCACGCGCCAGTCACGGTTGGCTCCTCAGCTCAGGCGCGCCCAGGCCCGCCTTCCGTACGCAAGTGCCAACTGGGACCTGACGGAGTTTGCGGTCGGCGACATCGAGCTTTCGTTCAGCACTAACTTTTGTCGTTCCAAGGGTTCGTAAACAAACTCTCCTCCAGTGCAGCCACATTCTAAACATTTACTCGCTGCGTGAACAAAACCAAGTTCTTTAGTTTAACCCTTTTCCCTAACCATAGCGCTCGGGTGCATTACCGGATTGCGGGTGTTTTTTTTGCCCCTCCTCCCATGAGATGTCCAGAACTACCTGTCCGATTTCATCGCAACAAACAGCAATCGACTCGTCATCACGTAAGCCACATTTAAAAGAAGTTTGGAAAATGTTAAAAGGGGCTGATACAGCGGGCTAAAAGTCCGAAAGGAGCATTTTAACTTGTTATAACTCCGCTATTTATGAACCAATTTTAGTGAAATTGGTACGAATCGAGGAGCAGTCGACGGGACTTTCTACACGGGATGAAGAGTTCGGATTTTTTAGAGAATTCATAGGCGTACACAGGTTTTGGAAAATGGGAAGAACATTTTTCGATAACTGAATTAACACAAAAGCTCAAAACACTTTTTTAGTTTTACTGGTCATGTTATACCTAATAAAAGCCGCATTACATTGTTTGTACAATGCTGGAAAAGGCGATGCTAGAGACACGAAAAAGGAGGAACCGTTATGGTCGCGTGATCATCAGGTCAACTTACGACTTTTGACTTTAAACAACTTCAAATGGCCCCAGAGTCACATGGAATGGCCTTAGATTCATTTCATTATGTTTGAAAACGTTTCCAATAATTTGAATTCACTACATTTCCAAAAGGCTTGTTAATGGCCGTCATGATATGTGGTACGCGCACGAACGTTTTGGTTCATAGCTCCGTGACCCGACCTGATATCAGCCTGAAACTTGAAGGCACAGCTGTTTTGAGTCATATTACTTCGGTTTCTGCGGTCTGAAAATTAACGTCAAAACGTTTACATAAAATCAGATTGGACTTTTGTCCATGACCTGACCTTGCAAATTGACCTCAGATTAACAGAAATATTGTTGTAGGTTTGCCAAGTTATTTTCCTATACACTCATATAAAGTTTTAAGTTCCATCCGAAAAACGATTTTGACCCCCTTTTTTCGTTTCCTTTCCGCAGTACCGGAAATAGTCTGAGGCGCCTTTCAAAAGCATGATTTGGCTCCGCCCTCGAGCAGAATGAAATTGTGGAAATTTGATTATGGAATGAAAGAATGGAAATCCTTATGCGATAAGTAGGAAAAATATGTAGGAAAAACCACCAAGTTACCAAGTTCTGTGAAACTGCCTCAAAAACTCTGGAAATGGAGAACAGCGAGTCGGAGGGGCTCTGAACCCCCTTCTCCATACGAGAATAGGGTTAAACAATGACTTGTCATAGGAGCCATTCAGTGCCCGTGCGTCATATCCATGCTTTTTGACCAGGCACAAATGTGAAAACTATACCTATGATTCATGTAAAACGGAAAAATTGTATCCATGAATTACGTGAAAATTATATCCATGAATCGTCGAATCCTAGCGGGCTTTCAAAAGAAAAGTCTTGCTAAGACTCTTCAATCTAAATGCGATCTTGTGTGCTTGCAAGACAACATGGTTATAAATGCAGGGGAAGAGAAGTAAAGACCAGTGTTCTAATATTTTCGTCAATTTAAACAATTATCTGCGGCAACACAACATACTTAGAAACGCAAGGCAAGAGAAGCAAAAAAATCCCCGTTTTCCAACCACGCCACGGGTTTAGCAGTTTTGTTCAGTGATGAAGATATTAATTTGGTTTACCTGGGGATGTCGGTAGTGTTCAAAATGGAAACTCTAGTTTACAAAGTAGCTGTTTGCGACGAACGCCATACGCGTATATTGGGCGTGAAGTCTGGACCAAACTCATTTTCGGTTTCTCAGGTAGCGAGTCTTAAGCTGAGAAAAGGCATATCATATATGGCAAGCCCATCTGCGGCTTTTAACTAGGAGTTGTGGATTACTATTTTTTGCATGGCATGCTTGCACGAAAGGAAAGGAAATAGCTTCGGCCCTTCTTGTCACAAGTCAAGGCAGACCACTGTTCCATAGCCTCAGCTAATATTGACCGAACCGTGCGTTTGTCGCACGCGATGTATGCGTTGCATCTCACGTACATCGTCAGTCAGTAGTAGTCTGTCGTAGTCTGCTTCCACACAGTCAGTCGCAGTCCACTTCCTTCGGGGGCAGGCGCCGTCAGCCGAACCCCACCGTTACCGACACCCTGCCTGGACGGCACGTGACCGACATTTAAATCTGTATGACTGATGTGCAGTTGCGGAAATCAAAAGCCTGAGTGAACACGCTTTGAGCATCTGCGTTATTCAGGTATTGTAAAAGCACCATGATTATGTAGTTTGGGCTTTGAATGTTTGGGCTCGGAAGTGTAGCTGAACGCTGAAAGCTTTCAGGGACAAAGAAATGACACCGCAGGCTATTTCCGGCACTGCTGAAAGTTGAAAGCTGAATGTGTTTAATCAAGCAACTTGCCTTTGGCATCCCCAATACACCAGTTTGATGCGCCAAAATATCACGTAGATTTCACGGTGGGTATGATAAAGAGGCAAAATACAATGAAATCATTGTATTTAATATATACGTTTTGGATAGTGTCCTTGATAGGGGTTGATCCACTGGTGCATTCATTTGTACAAATCGAATCACTGTTCTAAGCTCAATCAATCATATTTGCATACATCGGGACGTAATCATTATCTACCACTTCCTTTTCACCTGTCAAAGCCTCGTCCAATCACGGCGAAAGTCGTATATAGTCATTAAAGTCATGTGGCTAGATTGGCTCGGCGCTCTGATCACTTCGTGGTAATCTGCCCACTCGATTCTCGAAGGCCCTTGCGAAATCGAAAACATAAACAACTAGTAAAGGCAAGCATGGTGTGAAGCCGACGTCTTGAACTAGTGACCAATGGCCCATGTCATACTGGTCACGACTCGAATAAATAAACCTTGGGGGACGAAAGCATGTTTTTAGAAAATAAACCACTTAACTTTTACCGCGAGCTCATTTGCGTCTGCAGCCAGTGGGGCTCTGTCAGCCAAGTAGCGTGGCGAGGGACGGCCGCACAGCATCGGCTGGCTGCTGAAGCAGAAGGTTGTAACACGATCCCAGGAATTTTTCCACCTGTACATTGTGTTCAGGTCTTCGGAGGTTATTAAAATTCCCACGTGAGGGTTTTGTTTGTTGTCACTAATTTCTAAATGGCATTATGGGTTTAAAAGTAGCCTAAGCACTAAGTGGGCTTGAAACATTTCCCTGCGTACCAAGATGGTTGATCACGGGAGCGGAATTCGAGAGTTATCAGTCAGTTACATCCAAGCATGGAAACAAGCAAGCAAGCATTCGGAACTCTGGCTTTCGTCGACTATATGTCTGCGTTCGCTCGCCTCCCTCGCTTACTCCGTGTGAGTTAGCAAAACCAGGGACGATGCTCATCGCACCACCTGAACATCGGAATCGTGCTGCCTGGCTGAATGACTTGAAATTAATATAAATGTCTATGAGGTGTACCTATTTTCAAGGCTGGAACAGTGCGATTATATCGCTGCTAGTTCGAGTATGCCTGGCACGAAGCAGATATCGTGAGCAGATTGTCGATGGTCGCATGTTGTATGACTAGTCGCTTCGCTGGAACCAGTAAGCTTGTCAACTGAATACTGATGTGCTTACAAATTACCTGAATTCTCCCGCGGATTTACTTTGATTTTCGGAGCGAGGGTCTCTGCCAGTCGAACTACCTGATCTGGGCCAGTCGCACAAAATTGTCTGACTGTTTAAGTTTCGGCTCGTCAACATGAAGGTAGGAAAAATCGCATTAAGCTCGCAAAACAGTGTAGTTGATCAAAAACCATCGGTTTCATTTTCCTGTAACGGCGTTGCGTCAGAAATGTTACCAAGTGACTTGTGTTAAGGTCGTTCGTGACGATTAAATCTCAAACATAAATACACTTGGTTAACGATTTTGAAATAATCTCGCCAGTTCAATCCTAGCCAAAGCAATAGATAGTTTAGAGACATTTCCCGGACTGCCTAGATTGCTGAGCCAAGAAACGTGATTCAAGAAATATCTGCGGATTACCTTCTAGCAAGCAAGCAAGCGTTTATAGCTCTGGTTTGGATCGAGTGTCAGACTACCCTCACTCACTTCGTTCACTCACTAGGTCCGAATACACTGTGGTCTAACTCAGTTCGCCGCAAATTGCCATCGTAGCTATTGCATCAGCTTGCAGTGACCCCCACAGTTCCTCTTGGGATGTAAAACCACTGTCTTTTGACGTTAATGTGAACTTCTAATATGTTTATCAGAAGACTCACTTCTGTTGTTCTTAGTCTATATTGATGACTGATTGATTATGTTGTTAAGAACGCAATATGTCACATTAGCCTATTTCGGAATTTGGCTTATCAAGCCTGATTGTACCAGCGAGTGAACAGACGTTTGCTGTGTTTGTTTCTGAATAAAGCGCGTAAGGACGTCGCAAAAACAAACGCACTTCGAAAACGTCGATATCCCCGACTAAATTGTAGCCGCTGCGACGCCCTTTGCTCCAGATATCGTTTTTCGTTCGCCGGGACATCATTTGGACTCAGAGTGCTGCAATTTTCCATCAGTGAGCGGTTCACCACAGGCGACCAAAAAAGCTTTCGTGCCGGAACGTTTCGCGCTGCAATAACCCGTCGGCCCGGCGCCAATCACCGCCAAAAAGTTGTTCGATGTCTTCGGCGCGCGCCCAAGTTCCGACGCAGGCTTCCGATTTCGCTAAGCGATCGGCGGCAATTTGCCGCGCGGCCGTGCTGGCGGTCGGCTCGGCCGATTGGATTTACGGCGCCGCGTTCGGCCGCTTCACCACCAGGCCCGGGCCGCCACGTCCCGCGCGGGGCAGGCGCCGGAAGCCCAGTCAGCGGTTCGCGATTCTGCCGTCCGTGGGCAGGCTGTCATCGGCACTGCCGCGGCAGAATCTGTCGGCTGTGCCCAGACGCAGATTGAAGGGACGCTGACTGATTGATTTAGTGGGCGGGGTTCGGTCGGAGGAAGGGATGAACAAAGCCGGTGGTGAAGGCCGAGGTTTTGTGAGAGGACACCGACAGGATATGTGAAACATATGCGGTTATCAGTCACTATTGTATGTGGCCGGCGAAATGCAGGAAAGTGGTCGGTAGTGCTTTATCACGGCGAAATCGACACGTTTTTTTCAGTGCGAAATGCGGTCATTAGTAGAAAAAGAAAAGACCCAGCTTACTGCTTTGGGAGGACCAAACTGCTATAGTCATTAGCAGTCAGGAATGAGTCTGACTCACTGTTTTGGAGGGACCAGATTACTGCGGAACAAACAGAAAGAGCGAACAACGCGAGTAAACGCTGTTATACAATCGATCAAAACCAGAGCTTTGAATGGGTGCTTGATTTCTCGTTTAAATGTAATTCACAGCACCTTTGAGTTGCGCTTTTTGACAAAACGCAGAGAAATGTCTGAAACCTGATCATTTCTTAGGTTATTGTTGAACCCATAATTTGTTCGAAAATTCGAAAACGATTGCCCTTATATGGGAACTTAAATGATCAGAAGACCACAACGTAAACTCCGATGGAAAATTTTTACCAAAACGCCCTCAGATGAAACCGAAAATGGCGTATTGATTTAAGTTAATGAATTGTTTTGTGCGCCGAACGAACCTTTTTCGGTCTCATGTATGAGCTCGTGCATAAGCAGACGACCGGTTTCGCGCGGCAATCTCTCATCAGGTGGCTTGGCTGGCAGATCTATTAACTAGGGGAAGCAAATTCGCGGTAAAAGTTGAGCAGGTTATATCGTAAAAGGTGCATTAGCCACGAGGAGTCAACTGATTCGAGATCAGCGATCGTTCATTTGTCCTATGAACATCGATAACTTGTTAACGACGTCTGCTGAATGCAATGCATGCCGTAACTAGTTGTGCACAACTTTCCTTCGAATGTTTTGTGAGCATGTTGCGTGTATTCTGAGACTCTGACCCGATTTTCCAACTCTATAACGGTTAATATTTTGTCGAAGTTTATTCTACTGTCAGAAACGACACAGCTGTGTGTCAGTCAAATGATTTTTCCTATCATTTGCAAACTGACTTCCAGGGCTCAGAAGAATTACGAGCGATGAGGTGGTTCAAAGCAGTATTACCAGGACAAAAGCAGTCAGCTGAGCATCCGATCATGTGGAATTTAATTAGCCTGTGTCTTAAATCAGAAGGATAGGCAATGCTATGCCAAGCGTTGGGCTCGATAATTTTACGGTTATTTGGCATTTTCTTGGCCCTTCACCATTTAGCAGTCGTAAAAGAATCAACTTAAATCGATATTGATAAAATGAGCTTGTAGCACGGTTACTGCAGACGAAGCCTGTAGCTGAACGAAAGGTGTAGGATGGGACTAAATAAATCTTCAGACTCGCTTTCGTCCGAAAAAGTCACTGTAAAGTCGGTTCTCGTATGAGGCCGAATGAGAGAGAGCTTAATGCTACGTAGTCAACTCTCCAAAGAAACGAAAGGGCTGCTTTAACCAACCTTCAGATTCCGTCTGGAGACCGTCGATAAATCAGTGCTTCTCCTGGCTCCCTGAGACTTCTTTGTCGTGAGGAGCACCGTCACGGTAATAACTGAGCAGCTCAGACACCGTGAGAATATTGATGCCGGGTCGGACGGCGCGACACGTTTCCGGTCCGCTTGCTTTCCGCCCAGAGGGGAAGGGAAGGAGAAACAGGACCGACGGTACGGACCCAGAAGTTTGAAATGATAGGAAGGAAACAGGAGAAGGACAGGGCGCAGCATTCTGCAAAAAAGACGAAGACAGACCAAGAAAAGACAGAGGCAGGAAGTTATCGGGCTGGAGGGGCACGCACGGTGAATGGCAAGACCAGGAAGGACCACGAAGACCAGGACGTCCCACTTTCGTCCCACGCGGGCCATTGTTCGCGCGTCCGCCTCGGGGGGAGGGGGACCGCCGGCATCTTGTCGCAGTGTTGCCGCTGCCGCGACGTCGGCGGCGGAGACGACATTGGCGGCGGCGGCGGCGACAGAGACGACGGTCGTGACAGAGGGCTGCTGTGTCCGGGTGACAGTGGTCCGCCCGCTGAGTGATGCCGCCCGGACGGTATCGAGCGCCGCCAGGGTGGCTGCCAACGGGGGGATGGGGAGGGAGAGAGTAGCAGAGAAGAAGGTATAGAAAGGAGAGGGAGAGAAGGAACCAAGGAGGGAGGGAGAGAAATGGGGGAAAAGAGGAAGAAGGCGCGAACATATGTATCTGCTGGCGGTCGTATGTGCCCGGGACATTATTGTTAGGACACTGGACGATGTTATCACACAGGTTAAAGCTAGTGGCCGTCTGCGGCCGACATTCTAATCCCCACGAATCATCTTCACTTCCGTTTTACTCATACAACTCTCAGGGGTACCGCTCAGCCAACATTCTGATCCGTAGGAATCACCCATATGTCCATATTACTCATACAACTCTCATTGAAAAACGGTCCGTGGGATGCACTTTTGAAATGGGTCGTGGACGAAGGATATTTATATTGCCATATTTTGCTTGAGTCATTTTCAATAAATTGCTGACCATGTTTGAATTAAATGATCAAGCTCGGGGATCTTACACAACATTGTAACTCAGCCCAGCGAAACAGCTGCATTGCATCATTTTCAGTGGATGGAAGCTTGATCGCGTCTCCGAGATTTGCTCAAGATGTGCCTCTGACCTGCTCTGGGCTCCCGACGTGTGATCTTGCATTCCACACTGTTTCCTGAATACACGCAGCTTTGGCGTCTAAAAAGCTGAAAATCTTGAAGGCGTAATGGAGAAGAGAGTACGGTCAGGCTGCGCAATGTCCGCCCAGACAGATTGTTTCGGATTTCCTGACACTTTGCCTCGCTCGATAAACGACAGTTCAAGTGTCGAACCACAACAGTGCGGAACGTATTGCCAGAGGACACCGGCGTGTCGGCGATGTTGCACTTCGATCCTACCCAAAAAGAAAACGCATGTCTCCGATGGCTAGTCGATAAATACGTGATAGGTGGTTTAAAAACCTTGCATGCATGTGTATTGTTTTGCTTCGTTTATGAGCGTGAATATGCCTTTTTAGCTGTGTGCGAACGGGCACATCGTTTTTCACATCATTTCTAAAGATGCACATTAGGTTGCCCCCCAAAAAAAACGCTTGTTTGAAAAAAAACATCCAGCAAAATTATTTCCCACTCATATGAACCTTTTTCAGAAACATTTTGAAAACAGTTTTCAAAAATGTAAAAAATGACCATCTCCAACGTCATGAAAATTTCCAGTTTTGAAAAATATGACGAAAAATGGCATGTATTCTCCTGCCGATCGCGAACAAAACTACTTAGGGAGACCAAGTCAAGTCCAAAACGCCACAACTGCCTAGCGCTTTCCTACGTTGCCAACATGGTATAGACCAGGTTAACCGTTGACCTTCCAGGTCAGATCAAATTCCAGATCAGATCAGATTCCAGGTCATATTCTTGATAGATTTGGTGATTCCTGATGTTTTGCTTCCAGTAGCCAGAAATGGTTTCATATCAATCCACAAGGTACTAAAAGACTCCTCAGTCAATCACCAATCGACTGACACCCCGTACACTGCATATCGATGTTAAGACCACGGGTCAGGTCACGTCACAGTGTTGCCTCTATTTTTTGGTCCCAGGCGAAACTCCAAACTTGGACAGTTTGGGTGACATGGAGTAAAAGTGAGCGCCGAATTCGAATTTAGCGTCCAGAATTGCCTTTAACCATATTCCCAGCAGGGGGGCTGAATCCGTCCCCCTCGGGTTTTTTGCTTGCCAATTACAGAGTTTTTGATACAGCTTTACGAAACTTGGCGACGTTTCCTAGCTGTTCTTTCTGTGTACTGCTGCAAGATTTCGAAATTCTTTTTTACTCAGGGGCGGAGCCAGGCAACGTTTTTGGGAGGCACCTCAGGCTATTTTCGGCTCTGTTGAGAGTAAAAGGAAAATGCCTGCCAAAAATAGCGTTTTTAAGCTAGAACTTAGAAATTTGTATGGTTGTATAGCAAATAGTGGGACAACATACAGATACAATCTTATTTATCTGAGGCCACTTTACAAGGTCAGGTCAAGGACAAAAGTCAAAATTTGCTTTTATAATAATAATTTCGGCGCCATTTTTTTCAAATACCAAACCCAGAATATGTATGACGGAGTAGGGTGTCCTCTACTTGCGTACCAAGTTTCAGTTTGATATCGGGTCGGGTAACGGAGCTATGACTTAAAATGTCAGTGCGCGTACTCTATATCACAATAGCCGTAAGATGGAATTTTTGAAATAGAGTGAGCTCAAATGATTGCAAACGTTTTCAGATAATGCTAAATGCATACGAGATCATTACAAGTGACTCCAATGTCACTGGAGGCCATTTAAGGTCAAAGGTCATAAACTGATCTGAAGAACATGTGACCATGACAATTCCCTCTTCTTCATGTCCCTGGCACCGCCTGTGCTAACATTATACAAACATTTTAATACGATTTGTACTTCTACAGCATAACATGACTAGCAGAAGCCAAAAAATGATTTTATCTTTTTTGTTCGTTCATTTGTTGAAAAACTAATCCTACTATTTTTGAAACCCCTTGAACGTCTATAAATTTTCTCAAAATTTCAAATGTGTATACAAATGGTAAACGTCCCATCCATAATCTCTCGATTCATCTTAATTTTATCGGAATTGGTCCATAAACAACGGAGTTATAAAAAGTCCAAAAATACCCCATTTTGACATTTTTGCCTTGCTGTATCAACCCCTTTCAATATTTTGAAAACTTTTCATAAGTGTAGTTTACGTCATGGCAAATCGATTGCCAATTGTTGCGATGAAATCGGATATGTAGTTATCGAGATCTCGGAGGCCGAATCCGCCCCCTGCCGGGAAACGGCCGTACCGTCTAGCCCTCCGGGAATAAGGTTAAGGACTGTGACGCCCGAAACGCATGATGCACCGGTCGCAGATCAGGTCAGGCCAGCATGTTTGTCCATCCTTTTATAAGCCAGAAATGGGCTCCAAATTTCCAGATCTGGGTTGCCCGACGGTAGGAATTGGCGATGAAATCTAATTCAGCGACCATCATTGCTCCCGAGTGATCCCGCCCTTGAATAAGGTCACTCGAGGTCATTCGAGGTCACCCGAGGAAAATGACCCGGAAAAGGTCACCACAAAGTGAACTTGCATGCATTTGCAGGCACTTCGGACTCATCATTTCACACGTTCTCCCTATACAGCCTCGAAGAAGATGACAGGAAACCATATCTTGGGCGTATAAACACATGCGATATGTAGTGCATTTCAGACATGGCAGGGGCTCAGCCAGGATTTCCTTCAAGAAAGACGGAGCCCAGTGTGAACTGAAGTCATACGAAAACCGCCTGCCGGGCAGACGATTTCCAATGGTTTTCGCAAAAAAATGTGGGCCTGAGGGAAAAAGAGTGCCGGCCCCCGGGGCCCCCTTTGGCTGCGCCGGTGAGACTTGGTGAGACCCGTACATAGTCGTTTTTCCCACTTTTTACTCCATGAGCGCTCCTTTCGACAGCTTTGGATTGGTCATGCGATGGTACTCTATTGTTTGGATGAGGCACTGCACCTCAGCGCCGCCTCGACTCGAGGGGTGTCCAGAGTCTTGGATGAGTGTAATGATTCTTTCTGGGAGATCGTTCACACATTTGACGTTCAGTGCGGTGGCCCGAAAAAATGCCCTAAAAACATTCAGTACTCAAAAACGTTCAGCAAATGCGTTTTTCCACCATTTGAACTATTTAAGAAGCATGTTGAAAAGCGTTCTCAAAAATCCAAAAAGATGACCATCTCCAAGGTGTTTAATGAACATCAGATGTGTGAACGACCACGCAGGAAGAGACGCCAGAATCATGCAAGGCTGGCTAGACGCCTCTCGAGACGGCGCTGAGGTGCAGTGCCTCATCCAAACAATGGAGTACCATCCCATGACCAATCCATAGCTGCCGAAAGGAGCACTCATGAAGTCGACAGCGGGAGAAAGGACTATGTACAGGTTTCCCTATGTCTCATAAGTCCTGCGTCGTATGAGATGTGTGTGGTTTATACACCCAATAAATGATTTCCTGACAATTTCTCCGAAGTTGCATGGTTAGAACACATGAAATGATCAACGTAAAATACCTGCAAAGGCGTGCATGTGCACGTAAAGTTGACCTCTTCTGGGTCATTTTCCTCGGGTGACCTCAGGAGGCCTCGTGTGACCTTTTTCGAACAGCAGGATCACTCGGGTAATTTTGGTGACTAAATTCGATTTCAGCGCCAAGTTTTATCTCCGAGCACCCCCAACCTGAAAATCTGGGGCCCATTTAGGGGTTTACAAAAACAGGGACAAAGTGATAATCTGACCTGATCCGTGACCGGTGTATCATGAGTTTTGAGTGTTCTAGCCACACAAGAGTAATTTCTGGCGCTGGACTTGAAGTAAGCGCTCAGTTTTACCCCATATCATCCCAAAGTCAGAGATTTGGAGTTTCGCTCTAGATCCCAAAAATAGAAAGGACGCTTTGACGTGTCCTGATCCGTGATGTTAGCATCGATATGCACCATATAAGGCGTCAGTTGACTTCCGATTGACTGGGAAGTCTATTTTAGTGCCTCTTGTATTGATGTAAAATAATTTCTGGCTACTGGAGTAAAAACATATAAGAAATTATGAATGACTATCAAGAATCGGACCTTTTGATCTGACCTGGAAGGCCAATCAGCAGTTAGTCCCAATCTACGAAAAGCTGGGGCCATTTGAAAGCATTTGTCACCTGAAACTCCGTGTTTTCGTGGCAATCTGCGCTGGAATATGTGAGATTTTCTCGCCACTTTTCCAAATATCAAAAACTGTGATGGTCTTAGAGATGGTCATTTTTTATATTTTCGTATTCAAATAATGGAAAAACACCTCTGGAATGTCCCTGAAACGAAAGTTCTTTTTGGGTTCACCCTAATGCCAATACACATATAATGAATCTAAACAATAATACTGGCAGAAGTTGTTGTGTACTGTGTGGCGGGTCCGTGGAAAACTCTTTTTAATCCAATAAAGCGCACTGTCCACATCACAGACAAACCCCCCGCTAACCGGGCTTTTACCCAAGGGCTTTGGACTTCAGAAAAAAAGTATGACTGCAAACTCACCATGAGGGCGCGGAGCGAGTGAGTAACTCTATTGACCCCGGTATGCACGTGCGTCACGCGGATAATATCGGTCACGGTGCGCCATGCCCTGGGCTCAAAAAGACAATCCACCGAGGCAGCCGTGCGGGGCAAACAGTGCGTCGCTTGCCGCACACATGTCGCTTCTGTCGCAGCCCCAGCGAATTGTTTCCGCAGCCGGCGGATTCTCATCGCCGTTTTCGCCGCTTCAGCTTATTGGTCGATATGCATTCTCGAAGAAAAGCATTGCGTGCTGAAAAATCGAAGGTCTCGCGTTGTGTTAATCACGTTGGCCAGTCCGGTGATTAGGATTTGTGGGTCACTGACGCCGTCAGGTAACTTTGATGTTCGTCCTATTCGAGCAGCAGGCTGCAAGGATGCCATTGGTCGTGACATCACTGTTTTGCCTCTAGCGTGACCCCACAGCGCTAAATAAATTCAAAACAAAATACCAGACGCTGAGAATGGCTAGTGTCTCATCAACGGCAGCTTTTTCCTCCAAGATAGTTATAGCAATGGCCTCTAACTGGACCGTTAGCCTGTACTGCTATAAGAGTACTCCCAGCCTTAACTTGACTTAACGAGTATTTCTAGCCGTAAATCAGCTCCTCAACACCATCAGCACCCGTGTTCAAATTCTCCATTACCGGCCTGGTACGCACTTTCTATGACCCGAGAACCGAAATTGCCCGTCGAAGACTTGTGTCGCAACAGAGAGCTGACAGGGAAGAAATGGCCCTGCAACTGCAAGGTGGACGGAGGAAACGCCGTGAGGCGCTTAGCAGCACTGGAGAACCTGCTCTCCGGGGTTACCCATGTACCGAGGAAGGCTGTAATTGCAAGGTGGCCAGAGGAAACGCTGTGCGGAATGTGGCAGAACTGGAGAATCTGCTCCTCGGATCACCAATATAGCAACGAAGGCTGTGTCTATGCACTAGGTGGTAAGACGCTCCGCCATAGACAGGGACGCAGCCAGGGTTTTCCTTAAGGGGAGCCCGTAGCTCTGTGTGAACTGAAATCATACGAAAAACGTCTGCTGGGAAAACGATGTGCAGTGGTTTTTGCAAAAAAATGCAAGTTTTAGGGAAGGGGTCCTCGGCCTTTGGCTGCACCGGTGGTCATAGAGTCAGTGCTAACCAGATGTAGCATTGGAGGAAACCGTTCATTTAGCTTTGAATGCTGCGTTATTCGAGAATGTCGTTTGCGTTCGCCTGTGTCATACACATGCCCTGCATTGTGGAGTAACAGGTCGGCGCTGACTCTTGTGATCATGACGAGTGTAGTCAGAGTGTGATCAGAGACGAGTATGGCACGCCTTGCTGACTCCCGACTTACTGTCTGCGCTGTTTCGCAACTACAACAATTTCTCAGTCCCGGAACCACGACAGCACTGTCTTACGGCCCGCCACAGCGCCTGCTCGGTTCGAGATCATCGTGCGGGCTCTTCCTTATCAGGGTCCACCAACACGGCGGCAGACTTCTAAGATCATTGTGGGGCCTGACTAGGATGTCTGCCCGTCCTTCAAGTCATAACCATAGCTTTGTGCTCAGATCTCTGAAAAGTGGAGCATCCGGACCGTTCCACCCGGGGATCTCCAGGCAAGACCACCACGTCCACGTGCAGGGCCTGTCGCTGCGGCGGCTAGATGAGCGGACCGCCGCTGCTGTTTACCTTTCCCTGGTCGGCCGTCCGCCGGAGACGGCGCCACGGCGCTCGATGGTGGCCGCCGCCGTGGAGGATGGTGGATGGGGGAGGGGGAGAGTCGGAAGCAAACACGGACGCGGGTCGTTAGCCGCCCTCTCGCGGCTGGCAATTAGCGCCGGATTGGTGTTGTTTGCAGTGGCGGCGACACGGCACGCGGCCGCACGGCTCGGTACGCGCGGGCGCCGGCTGGTCAGGCGGAACCGCGAGGAGACGGTGCTGAGCCGCCGCCGCTCGAGCGAGAGACAAGGGAACTGCGGTTGATAGTCGTGAAGGGGATCAGACGACGCACGAGTTTTGCTAAGAAGAGGAAGTCTGTTGATCAGAATTGGCCAAGCTGGCGCTCGTTTGGCAGCATGATTGGTTAAATGGCTTACAGTATCATATCAGCATTGCTCTAGAATTCGCGTCTGTAAAGCTCAAAGATACCAAAGCATGCAGATTTGGTAAAAGATAAGGTTTTGAACGTTTTAAGTCGGTGCCTTGTTTCGTTTTTGGAATGTGAGGAAAATTCGCCAGGTGGTCGTGCAATGTTTGACCTCCTCAATCAATGGTGGATTAAATGTGGTGGTTTTGACTGGGAGTTCTTTTTTACAGTTTCATTATCATGAAAGTGTTCATGTCAAGCCCTAATGCGGTGGACGCAATAAGTCACCATATCAGCTGCGAACGGCGCAGGAAGTTACCACAGAATAAACACTCAGGTGGTCTCAAGCTCTTTTTACAGTTTCACGTGTCCCTCGGGACGTCTCAGGCCCTCCTCCTCAGGCAGTTTCAGGGGCACCTCTGGCAGTTTCATGGACCCATCTGGCAGTTCCAAGGACACTTAAGCCATCTGGGGTTCCTTCCTGTCATCCCTGGCAAATGTTTGCCGTCTGAGAAGGCCCTCAGGCAGTAGCAAGGGCCCTCTACAACTCTGCCGTGAAAGAGGCGTCTCTGGCAATGCTCTAGGTCCTTTGGCCGTTTCAAGAGCTCTCTGGACGTCTCAAGGCCCAGAAGTTTCGGGGTCAGTCTGGTCGTCTCAGAGACCCTTATTGCTAGAAAATGCTAGTCAGCAGTCTCAATGGCCACTCTCTAGCAGCCTCATTGGCCCCCGTGTTGTCCTAGGTGCCCTTCTTGTCGTCTTTGGGGAACGTTTTTGCCGTCTCAGGGACTCTCTGGCAGTTACAAAAGACCTTTCGGCGATCTTAGGGCTCCTGTGCATTGTCACAGGCTCCTGTGTCTCTGAACGTCTCCAGTGGTCTCCATGGCTATATCAAGGGTCTTCCTCTGTTACATAGGGTGTATCTGGCAGTCTTAGGGCCCCTCTAGCCGTATCAGGGATCTTTGTTGGCGCTTCAGGGGCCTCACTGGCGATTTTCCGTGCCAGAAGCCCGCCTAATACAACCGGGGGTCCTCTGGCCGTCCAGGACCCTAATACCGTCTCAGAGGCCCTCTTATCTACCTCTCAGGGGCCCTCCAGCCGTTTTGGCGGTCTCATGGGCCATCTGCCGTGTAGGGGCCTACCTTGCCGTCTCAGGACTCACCCGGCCTTGCTGGGTCCCATGACTATGTCAAGGACCCCTCAAGTTTTCAAACAGACCAATGTAGCCCATTTAGGGCCCCTCCGAGATTTAGTTCACTGATGGAGCTCTGTTCAGGAGGCTTCTTTGGCTAGCCAACTCGTCCTTGTGCCAAACCCTTCTTAAGTTTTTGGCGTCTCGGGGGCCTTGGGGTCCCTGGGCCTGTGGTCCCAGGGACCCTTGGAGAACTTCAGGGGCCCTTCTATCTATCTCAGGTGCCATCTTGTCGTCCCAGATGCTCATTAACCTCCCCCCCAGACCTTGATTGCATCAAGAACATTCAGCCTTTCACGCAGGCCCGTGAAATCAGTTCGGACTCCTGTAACATTCCAGGAACCCCTATGCTGTCCTAGGGACTCAGTCCTCATTTTGGCCATCTCAGGTGCCCTGTGACCTTTCTGGCGGTATCAGGGGCCATCTGCCATGTTGCGAAAAAAGGTCATCGATGTTCAGAGGCTCATAACAAAAAGGCACATTGTCGTGGTCTCATAGGACCTTTGGGAGCTTCAGGATTCCCTTCTATGCGTCTCAGGCGTCATCTAACTCTCTCAGAGGCGTGCTGACTGCATCGGGAACCCGTCAAGTTTTCACAGAGACTCTGTGAAGCTCATAAGGGGCCCCTTCTCAGGCCTCAGGAAAACATTGCTTCATCGCCGCCGCCCCCCCCCCCGCCCCTTCCTCCCCTTCGTGGATACGCGCCTGCGTTTGATACTCTGATTGTTCGCGAGCAAAGTTTAGTCTTCGGTATTTGAATGGCTGAGCTATCAGAGATGGGTTAGGGATGCTCCCACTGGAAAATCAAACGCATTGTTCCTTGATGCTCTTGTGAAAACGCCGTGTCTTTTTTGTGACGGTATTTGACGGCACTGTGTGCGTTTCTCCTATGGGTAATCGGCAACTGCATACAGTGGCGGGGAACTCCGTCAGAAACGCCGTATTAGACACTCCCCCGAGAAACGTATCGTTTGTCCTGATTGTCGTGGACCCTCAGGGAGCCTGCGCCAATGAATTTTACATAACACAGAGCTGAATTATGGGGCCGTGTTGTGGCTTCAGCTACAGACAGATGTGATGTGGTGTACACAAGCTGACCTGCGGGGGCCCAAATGAACGAAAATAGTTACTTGGTGACGTCAGACAAAAAGGAACTGTAATTCCTGACGTAAAATTTTCTTCGTTGTGTGAGCGAATCACTGGCAAGGGGGATTCATCTGGATGAATGTTTCTATCATTTCTGAAAGGATATGAGATAAAATTAAGGGATTATTCTTCATACAGCACAGAATGCCCGCGCAAAGGTGGGAGCTGGCAGAAGAACGAATCTTTGTTACGTCTCGTTCTATTATACAAGAAAGCTGTTCTCTGGCATCAGCGAAAACAGCAGCTCAGGGCAGAAGGATTGTTTGATCGCCATTTTGTATCGGCAAGCCTAGGGACAGTGACCAAACGCGTCTGGGCTTTGGGTGGGGTGGGGCAGAAACCGATCTTGAAACAGTGTCTTCATGATGCAGAGCTTCAGGGCAATGTTAAGCATGGAATTAAGATGCTGAAATCCCAGGCCCCTGCCCCGTTCCAATACCTGTGGTAACTGTCATTCCATTAATCTCAAGTTTTTCCATCTCTCTGAAGTTTTATAGATTTTTGACTTGAGCAAACCATGACATGACGCGCCTTTTCCCAGTATTTGCGAAAACGTTATAAGAATACAAAAATGCTCGAAAACTACTTTATACTGGCTTAACCACCACCATTAGTCTTAATTTCATTGCCGAGAAAGATAATTGGTGATTGTGAGGTAAAGTGACATCATCTTATTACGTACGCATGGCATTTGCTGGTTGGTGGCTACTGAGTTCTCCTGTTTATTCGTCACCAAACGATAGCAGTCGTAGATATGAGCCAAACCATCAGTCGCAGGAAGGTTCACTCAGCCTGGCCAGTCAATCATGCAGACCTTCAAAACTTCACGTTTGTCCGTCATGAATTAACATTTGATTTCCGATTGATTCAGGATCTACGACTCTGATGCCTCAAATAAAAGACATCTGAGTTGGGCTATTCATCAGCGTTCTGCTCAACCAATAAAAAACTTCATGGACGTCTCTGAATTATATTCGTAAATGTGGAAAGACTGGGCACGAGTCGGGTACATGCCTGGCGTCACCATGTAGAGTATGACTTAATGAGTACAATCCCAATGGGAGTGGCAATTTCCCATCAAGGGCTTCCAAATGCAATGATCGATTCTGCCGTACCAGCGCACCATGCTCGTTACGCGGCCGATGTGACGTCAATGGCCAAGTGCTGTGACGTCATCCGTAAAGCGTTCGACATGCCGTTCTCGACGGCGGCGGCGGCCGGCGGTGGACGAAATCGTCACTCGATCGGCCCGCATCATGGGCTGGCGACGCGTCGTGCCGGCAGCGCCCCGCCCGGTTCGCTGCCTACGTGGTCACGTCCACAGACGGACGTGGCTGGGCTTCGGATCTCGAGTGAAGTGGCTGCGGCGTGTCGGGCCCTTGAAGCGGCGATGGCTTGGATAGTGGGTCTGATGGCGCAGGAATGGAGTGCGACGTGTTCCGGTCTGGTGTCTGTTGAGTGGTAGATACGGAACATCTGGGCCACATCAGGTTGGCTTCATCGCGTTTTAATCTTTTCATCAATTATTTGTAATAGTTTGTCTTTTAATGCGTCCGTATTTTTATTCTGAATGGCGGTCGCCTGAATTCAACCGATTTTCCTCCGAAACACACGATTACAGACAAAATGGGTCCGCATAAACAAGAGAAGATTAGAATCATGCCATTGTGCACATTCGTAAACGAGTCCTGCGATAACCTTGTCAAAATCAGTTTCCATAACTAGATTTCAGTAAAAACAATGAAAGCCCGAAATGTCTCACGCAGGGTGATTGTTTCTCGGTAATTGTGAAGTATATCATGGAACAAAATTTAAAGAAATGAGCAAGCATCGTCGAAAAAACAGTGCGCAAAAACGTCCTTGAACAGTGCAGGCAACGATCGGTGTGTTTTGTGGTCCCTGTCAACTACGGAGTCGATGCAAATTCTTCCCGCAGTGCAATGACGGAGTCATCAATCGATTCGTTGACACACATTGATTTACTGCCGGGGCTATTCGCTTTGGTCCACCACATTCCGCTGGGCTGGCGGAGCTTACATAATTCAGCTCAAACCACTTCTAGTCAGAAATGGCTCAGCGCCATGAATCCAAATTTTCGTGCGTTAGAAACAGTTATCGGATGGGACGTATTCAGAACCACGCATTTGCTGTGCAATTACCGTCTGATATACCGGGCCTGTTGTGATGCCTGGAGTACCGATACCTGTCGAACTTTTCCTAGTATCGCCAACATGTCGCGCATGGTAGGAAAATATTTTGTCTCTTCTCCACGAAAAAAACGCTTATTTGGAAAACGTGTGTTGTACGTATAACTCGCAAATTACCTCACGAAGTGTGAAAAAATTCTAAGTTACGTAGAGGACGTAGTCAGTCATAAAGTGCTGGAGTTTATGAATGCCGTAAAAGCTATACCACCGAAACCATATGTATTCCACATAGTAAGTCTGCTAACAAGAGTCGTCTTCAGCGTCCGCGTTCTGTGACGTCTCTTAACCGCACCTTCATTTCTCCTTCCTTATTCAGAGAAAGACCAATCTTCCGTACGCGACAATTAAGTTAACAGTCCCATCAGACCTGACAAAGGTTTAGAGCATAGGAAACGGCCGTTTTAAGCCATATTGATCACTTTGCAGCCCCAGTTATGAGACGGTGATTAGCTCGAATTGAGCCGTTTTGAAGGTCTTTACTCGATGCATGTTTTATGACGTTTCCTCGCGACAGTGGGCTGAGCCCCATGACCGACTCCCTCAGACCAGCCATCTACAGCGCCTTTCAGTGACGTCATCCGTCTTAGCTGCACCATGACCTGTCGTGACCTGTCGCAACTTTTCGTGACCTGCCGTGACCTGCCAGTCAATCCCGAAATGTCCTCTGAAAATGCTGCTCCGAAACTTTGTTCCGCGGCCTGACCCGGCAACCGTGACCCGGCGTGACCCGCCGGCCGCCGCCGGCCGCGCCGTACCCGCAGGCTATCGATCGGTCGTCGGTCGGGCGGCGGCGGCGGCGGCGGCCGGCTCAGTCGACGCGTCGGCCGGCTCGTGGCTGCCGCGGACGTGCCGCCTCGCCCCGCCGTCGATCGCGACGCGTCAGTACCGGTAGGTCGGCCGTCGGCTCCAGCGCGTGGGAGCTCGTCGCCCGGAGGGGCGGCGGGAGAGGCTGCGGCGAGGAGCTCGGGACGTCCTGGGAATGTGAGCACCGTTTGGCGGACGTGTAGGGTGGATGTTCCGTCACGCAGCAGCTAGGTTTGTCACGTTCGAGTGAGGTGTGCGCTCGAGGCACGGCGTAATACTTTTCTGATAGTCTTGTGGATGAAGACCATGGGCCTCAACCCACACTGTTACGGAGTTTTGAACATCAGCACTGTCACGTCGCATGGGAAGCATAGCCTCATGCTGTGCCACCACGGTCTCTTTAAGCAGAGTTCGCATTCCATATGTTTGTTGTTGATTGTTGGATGTTGTCGCTCTTGTTTCTTGGCTCTGCTATGTTTAAAGACATGCCAACAATGACATTAAAAAAGAGTAAGAAGTATCAGAAAAATGTTTCAGCCAATAAATGCCAACGACCGTCTGACATTTTCGGGTATGATGACATACGAAGCCAAATTTCCGCCAAATCTGTCGTATTTACCAGGACTGCTGTGTGATCTGACGAATAACGTAACAGCATGCAGCTAGACTGGGAAGTGTCGAGAAAGTTGCCGTCCTGCAAAATCACTGCTGACGCGTGGAAACACTCGCTGACTATGACGTCAGCAAACGGATCAAAAGATATTGCAATGTCTCACAGCTCGGCGCGAAGGCTTGCTTGATGCGTCAGTTTCCGGACGCAGGTGTGATGCTGGCAGTGCATGCTCCTCGCTCTCTCGCCAAGCCATGCCGGCTCGGTGAGGGAACGTATAACAGAAACGCAAAACAGCCATTGGCCTTCATGCATCCCTTGGGTTTTGGAAACGTGCAGCTTGCGTGTGAATTCATCATGTGAGATCAGACGACTAAACTGGCGCAAATGCAGTCGGAACGGCACCTCTGTTGGGCGACCACAGTTGTTTCCGGTGAGGTTGTGGGAAACGCGTTTTTCTCCTCCGATGTACAGTCTTCTACGCATGCGGCTGAAACGATTCTGTTTTTGTTACGGGCAGCTGTGGTGATCTATTACATACACATTCATTCGACACAAACATACTAGGGCAACTCAAAAGCAAAGTTGTCAAGACGCCTGACCATGCATCTCCAAAGCGGCGGTCCTCCAACCCACACAGCGCAACAATACGGGACCCGCTTGACTCAACAAGAAATCGTCGCTAATACTGTCATCTTAGCGCGAGCGCGTGACATATGACACCTTGTGGCGTTTGAATCAGTTTTGATACACTATGAGCTAGATATCGTAACTAACAGACGGGTGAACCCGAGGAGCACCCTTCAACTATGTATGAACGTAATGAAATGATGTATGAAATGAAGGTAATGAAAAAAGTTTGAATGACCTCGACTTTTAACGCTGTTCCCGGCAGGCGGGCTAAGTCGGTCCCCCCTCGGGTTTTTTGCCTTCTTATTCCAGGCTGTTTGACGAAGCTTCACGAAACTTGGCGAATTTTCTTAGCTGTTCTTTCTACGTGCCATGACAAAATTTCAACATTCTGTTGTCCACAGGGGTGGAGCCAGGCAACGTTTTTGGAAGGCACCTCAGGCCATTTTTGGCCATGTTGAGGGTAAAAGGAAGATGTCTGTCAAAAACAGCGTTTTTAAGATAGAACCTAAAACTTTATATGAATGTATAGCAAAATAGTTGGGAAACATGCAGATACAATTTTGTTTATGTGAGGTCATTTTGGAAGGACAGGTCAAGGTTAAAAGCCAAACTTTGGTTTTATTGCAGTAATTTCGGCGCTGTTTTCTCAAATGCCAAACCCGGAATATAAGTAACGCGGAAAGGTGCTCTCTACTTGTGTATCAAGTTTCAGCTTGATATCAGGTCGGGTCACGGAGATATGACCTAAAATGTCCATGCGCGTACCCTATATCGCAATGTCCATAAAATGAAATACTTGAAATAGAGTGAATTGAAATGATTGAAAACGTTTACAGATAATATTAAATGCACACGAGATCATTCCAGGTGACTCCAAGGCCACTGGAGGTCATTTAAGGTCAAAGGTCACAAGTTGATCTGAAAAACGTGTGACTATGACAGTTTCCCCTTTTTCATGTCCCTGGCGCCGTCCATGCTAACATTACACAAACGCTGTAATGCGACTTGTACTTCGATAGCATAACATGACTAGCAGAAGCCAAAAAATGTTTCTGCGTTTTTTGTTCATTCAGTTGTTGAAAAACTCATCCTTCTGTTTTTGAAACCTTGTGAACGCCCATGAATTTTCTCAAAATTTCAGATGAGTGCACCAATAGTAAAAGTGTCATCCATAATGTCTCTATTCATGTCAGTTTCATCCAAATCGGTCCATAAACAACGGAGTTATAAGAAGTCCAAAAATACCCCCAATTTTGACATTTCTGCCCCCTGTATCTACCCCTTTCAAAATTTCGAAAATGTCTTTCTATAGAAATGTAGTTCACGTCATGGCAAATTCCATTGCCGTTTGTTGCGATAAAATCGGGTTTGTAGTCCTCGAGATCTCAGGGGGGCCAAATCCGCCCCCCCCCCCTGCCGGGAATCGACCATACCGTCTGGTCCTCCGGGAATAGGGTTAAAGGGAGGAGTGGATACGAATAGGTGTCTTTCACAGTATTTTATTGCGTTTGACATTGTGCGTCCGCGATGTGGAAAATGCGTTCTAAGTTAAGCATATGCAGTTCTAATTTTACACTGTCAGACATAGAAGTACTCTCATTCTTGAAAATGTATAGGGAATATATGAAACCAGCCGAATATTAGATGATATAATTTTAGTTCTCATTTGTGTCTATATCATGAACCTGGGAGCGATTTTGCATCAACATACATCCGAAAATCGAACCACGTTGCGCAAGATTGAATCGCTATAGAGAAAGTTTACAAATGCCAACTCCTTTTTGTCGTTTAATAATCACTGCATTTATGATAACCTGCTTCCGTCATATATCTGCCTCTCTCTCTCTCTCTCTCTCTCTCTGTCCAGCGGACTTGGCAATGATGATCTTTGATAAGGCTTCCATTGTTCGTTTGAGTGGTTTTGTTTCCAATGAATGTTCATTAACAAGCGCATTGGAAGGGGAAGCACTTGTGTGCCCCCGCCTGTTTTTCTTGGAAATCTTGAGAACGGATCGGAGCTGGTCGCTGCTGCTTTGTGGCATTTATGACAACTCAGAAAGTCATCGATCAACGCAAAAAAAAAATCGAAAATTGGCCGTAACTATTTGAACTTTGAAGCATCTGAAGTCAAACAAACATAAAAATAACGATTGCCGCTGACAAATGGGAACACTGCGTTCTACGTAAGATAAGATAAGACAAGATTAAGATTTGAACATTATCAGCCGACATCATCCGGGGGTAAATAATGGATGCACCGAGATCAAAGCCAGGGTCAGCGAGGGTCAAGGTCATCAGAAGTCAAGGCCATTCAGCTTGAGACCTTATCCAGGTTTGCCTTGCAGCATATCAGCTGGTATGAAATATGCATTCAAAGACGCTAGCAAAAATACGTCTGCTCATATTGGTACGCTCACATACAACAGGGTCAGTAAAGGTCAAGACCATAAGAGATCAAGGCCAATTATCTTGTGACCTGATCCAGATGTGCTTTGCAACATGTCGGTTTGTGTGAAACAAGCATTCAAGACCTTAATAAAAACATGTTTGCGCACATTGATGCGCTTACACATACCAGGGTCAGTTAAGGTCAAGGTCATCAAAGGTCAAGGTCGACGATATTGTGACCTGATCCAGATTTGCTTTGCAAAATGTTGGTTTGTATGAAACGTGCATTCAAAGACCCCAAGAAAGATAAGTTTGGCACACTGGTATGCTTTTGTATATATATATATATATATATATATATATATATATATATATATATATATATATATATATGTTACGTTTTACAACAATGAAATCATGTAATTGGGGTCAATATAACAAAGAACGTAAGCGCAAACAGTTGGAATAAAACTTTCTTTGGGTCAAAAACTTCATCCTAGGCTAATGACCTCGCTTCACTTCTATTGACTTTGCGGAAGTCAGTAAACATTGGAAGTGATCAGATGTATTAATGTTGGCTATTTTCACTGAAAACATACTAAAAGGTACTTTTAGCACCCTTATTTACACTCACACCAGTATCCCACGCTGCTCGAAATCTGATCCGTTAAAATTGAAAACAATGTCGCCATAGGTCAATGACCTGGCATGACCTCGACCCGAAATCCTCAGTGGAGACGCCACATGAGTGAAAATTGTGGTATTCCACGTTTTAACGCTCTAATACGCGCCCTTTTTCCGTTTCGTTCGAAAAGCCGTACAGAATGGCATGTACGAGCCCAAAAAGTGTCCAAAGTTGACCTTTTCGACCCCATTTCACCTTGCAGATTTTGGCCTAAGGCCATGAAAATTACATACGATGAACTCTTTGTAACCCTATCATATCCTTACAATTTCGTGTCTCTAGCTCTTTTTGTTTCCGAGATCAGAGGGGGCATTTTCGTGCTCCCCTTCCAGCGCGCATTAGCGCCAAACCCCCTTCAACTGCGCGTGTTAAGAACGTTGTCAATATTCATCATAATACAAGGAACAAGCACGAACGTTTCGTCTACACATGATACACTTCCAGAGATAAGTATGGGTCAACAACATTTGCCTGGTTTAAAAAGGGATGCAGCACTCGGTTACTGAAGACATGAATCTTCCGGTTCGCATACATAATGAAACACGGACAAGCAGCACTGAAACAGTACACGACAGATCAGTACAGCACCTATTCGCTTGTTCACAGTCTAGGCACTAGTGGCGGCCTTCCAAACAACTGCAAACTCAAAAACATCTTTTGTTTGAAGGACCGCCATCAGAGCCTAAGCTGAGAATAGGTAAATAGGTGCAGTACTGATCTGCCGTGTATTGTTACAGTGCTGCTTGACTGTGTTTAATAATGTAGTGAACCAGAGGATTCATGTCTTTACTAACCGCGTGCTTTATCTTTACTTTTTTTACTTAGCCCTACTCCCGGGAGGCTGGACGGTATGGCCGATTCCCGACGATGGGCAAATTCGGTCCCCCAGGTCTTGAGTTTATAAAAAAAGGTCTTCAAAGTTTTGAGAGGAGTGAAGACAGTGGAGCAAAAAGTCAAGATGGGGATATTTCTGGGCTTCTTATAACTCTTTTATTTATGGACCGATTTTGAAGAAATTGGCATGAATCGAGACATTATGGATGAGACTTTTACCATTGATCCATACATTTGAAATTTTGAGAAACTTCATAGGAATTCACAGGGTTTCGAAAATGGATGGATCACATTTTCAAAAACAGAATTAACGGAAAAGTTTAAACACTTTCTGAGCTTTTAACACTCATGTTATGTTCAAGAAGTACAAATCGCATAGCGTCGTTTGTGTAATGTTAACATAGGCGGTGCCAGGGTCACAGAAATGAGGGAACTGTCATGGTCACATGTTCATCGGGTCAGCTTACGACCTTTGGCCTTAATGACCTTCAGTGACCTTAGAGTCACATGGAGTGGTCTTGAGTGCATTTCATATTGTTTGAAAACGCTCCCAATCGTTTGAATTCACTCTGTTGTTTCCAAAGTGCCATTTTAAAATGCCATTTAAAAAATGCTGATATCGATATCGGGTACGCGCACTGATACTTTAGGTCACAGCTGACCCGACCGCACGCAATAGGGCATCCTTCTACGTCATGCATTTCCTTGTTTGCCATTCGGAAAAATAGCGTCAAGCTTATTACTACGAAACCAAATTTCGACTTTTGACCTTGACCTAGCCCTGTGAAATGACCTCAGATTAACAGAATTGTATTCTTGTTCTCTCCCAATTATTCACCTGTACGGCAATGCAGAATCTTAAGTTCTGTCCTAAAAACGCTGTTTTTGGCGGTCATTTTTCTGTTACCCTCAATAGGACCAAAAACGGCCTGAGGTGCCTCTCAGAAACGTTGAATCGACCCCTAAGCAAAACACCACCAGGAAATTTCGTAACAGTACGTAGAAAAAATATGTAGGGAAAGTGATTAAGTTTCGTGAAGCTGCGTCAAAAATCCTGGAATTGGCAAGTGGAAAACACGAAAGGGGTACGAATTCAGCCCCACTCCCTGCCTGGATTACGGTTAAACCAGGTAAATGTTGATCCGCACTTATTTCTGAAAATTTCTCATGTGTAGACGAAATGTTAGATTGATAGTAAAATATGATTTTTTTATGTGGTAATGAACATTGGCAACGTTCTTAATGAGCATTCATTGAAAACGAAACGACTTATACGAACAGTCGAAACCAAATCAAAGGAGATCATCATTCCCGATTCCGCTGTAGTTATATGTATATGTATATATATATGTTCGGAGAATGCCTTGTGCGCATATAATTTGCACTGAACAGCTGCCGATTTAGCGAAATTACTTCAGCAAAATGAACAATAACCTAGGATCTACCAGCAGTTTTCTCATGATCAGCAGCTTTACCGACAGTTTGGCACGAAACTCATAACAGGTCATGTAAGCCACGATAGTCGTTGGCCTCCATATACCAAGCTTCTGCCGCTCGTAGCTTTCCTCGATGCTTGGTCCGACCCGTTCAATCTTTGATAACTCCCCTGCTATTTTTCGATATCTTTGACGACTCGATCATGCCGATTTGACCAGTTTCTCCTTCCGACTAAACCAAGAAGTTCAATGTGTCCATAGACCTGGTATTTGAGAGAGAATTATGGACTTTTTACCGTTAAAGAGTTGCACCAGGCAGACTGACGTGGTGAGTAATTCGAGTCGCATGAACACGAGGATTACCCTTTACGATGGTTTGAAGCCTTCCCTCAAGCTGACGGACCATGCACCTTTTGGTCATTGCAGAAAAGCCTCTGCACGTTTCATCAATGTGGAGATGCAAGTTGACGGCGGGAAAACCAAGTGCCGCTAGCCATGCTGTTGCTGAGCTTGTCAGCAAGCTTTCTTTGGCTGCCTTCCAGGAGCTGCTAGGATATTCATCACAGAATTTTCGAGCCGATTGCATGCATCAGAGCAACGGCTACGTAATATCTTTCTACGTAATATGTTTCCGAAGCAGTTTTCTGCGGTACGTGAAGCTCCTCGGTCCCAGTGGCCTCATTCTTCTCTACGTGCCCCACTTCCATCTGATTTGCGGCTGGACGGGCGGTGCATGAATTTCAACGGCCAGGAGTTCACATCATGCAAACATGAGTTCTCTCACATGCTGGCGGACGCAGGCTGCTGAGACGGTAGCACCGCTGGAGGCAGGAGCAGGGACTGATCCAGAGGGGGGGGGGGGGGTGGGGGTCATGGCCTTTTTTCACTGGAAATCCCGGGACCAACATGTCGCTTGTCTCCTTTTTTGGACGAAATCGCAGATATTTTGTTTTCGAAGCAAAACATTGTTAACTTACCTGTCGTGTTCCAAATGGCGAAACAAACGGCCGAAATCCAAGGAGAAAACAGCTTCTGGGGATAAGTTAGGTTACACGGATGGTGATTCGGTCCACTCCTCCCCCCCACCCTGGCATACATGGTCTGGGTCCGTCAGTGGGCAGGGGCGACGCAGATCCCCCCGGCCCCTGCCGATTCCGACGATCCAGGACCACTGCGTGACGCGAGGCGGTCTGACCTGCCCGCCGGTCAGTTGACTGCGCCGCCCTGCGGGGTCACGACCTCGCAGTCCGATGCCACTCGGTCGACCGGCCGCCACGCGCCGCCCGAGCCCACCGCCCAGCGCAGTTCGAGCACAAAACCTGAAAAGTCAAAACGTTTGTGCAATGGCACGAACGTTCTACGCGGTGGCGTTGACTCACAGGGCTTGCAAAGGGATGGAAGCGCATTTTTGACTCTGCTCAGCGCTACTTCTCCAACTTTGCACTTTGCTGCGGGCAGCGCGGCTCCTTTTCAGGTGATTCTGGCGCCTATCAAGAAAGTAGATAAACGCACCGTTTGGTAATACAACAGCGGACCAGACGTGTGTACTGCCCTGGCCTGAACGATGACACTGGACGGTCGGCAGCTGACGTGCGTGCGCCAAGCAGTGGGCGTAGGCGATGACGCCTGCGAGTAGGCGCCTGGATTTTTCACGGCAGGAAATCCCGCGGGGCCAATTGCGCTGTCCGTTTTCGTCGAGCCTTCTGCCCCCTGCCGTGCCGTGGGCCGAGTCGTGAGCCGGACCGGCCTCGGTCGGCGCCGGCCGTGGGCCGGACCTAGGACCGTCTTGAACCGGACCAGACGGACCGTGGGCCGGACCTTGGGCCGAACCGTGGCTGGACCAGACGGTGGACGGGACCCTGAGTCGGACCTAAAACAGGGGCGGACCCTGGCCAGACCGCGGGCCAGACTTTGGGCCTGACCGTGGACCGGGCCGTGGGCCGGGCCTGGGACCGTCCTGAACCGGACCAGACGGACCATGTGCTGAACCTTGGGCCGAACCGTGGCTGGACCAGACCGTGGACCGGACCTTGAGTCGGACCTAAAACAGGGCGGACCCTGGCCAGACCGCGGACCGGACTTTCGGCCTGACTGTGGACCGGACCGTGGGCCGGACCGGACCTCGCCGGACTGCACCGGCGCGCCGCGCCCTCGGCGGCCGCCCCGGCGGAGGCGAGCCGCCCGGCCGTGGCGGCTGCGCCTCATTGCGGCAGCGCCGGGCGGAAGCGGCGCCGCCGCCTCCCGCGGGCCATTGTAGTCGCCCGCCGGGGACCTGTTGGCCGCGCCGGCGGCGTCGTCCGCGACGGTCCCTCCCGGCCCGCCGGGACCGACGGCGGACGACGCACGGAGGCGCAGCACTGGAGGCACGATCAGAAGTGAGTGGTTGTAGAGAGACGCAGGAAGGCGCAGTGTCGGACGAAGACGTTCAGATGTGAGCGGTTGTAGAGGAACACAGGGAAGTGCAGTACTTGAGGAGCGGTCAGTGGTTGTAAAGAGATCATGCGAAACAGTGATAATTTTGATAATGAAGGGCAAAGTTTTTTCTATGGGGACGTATGGGGTAGGCCGGGGAAAACCGGAGGAATGTGGCTATTCCGAGGGGTCATGAGAATACTACCGCTCGGGAGGTCGATTACGCTTTCAAAGCCGACTGGTCGGCCATTTACGAAGGACGAAGGTTTTCTGAGAGGTTCCAGCATCATCTATCTTATTTGCACTCGAACTTTCTGGAGGAGCGGGTCTGACACGAACATCATCAGTGTCGCCCCACGTCAAACAGTCGACCAGGTGGTTGAAAGCCTAGTTGCTAGGAGAAGAAACTAACTAACGTGCCACAGTATGCGACATGAGTTATGTTATACTTATGACTACCCATCTTTTATCATGAAGGTTGTTGGTTAGTACTATTTATATACTTAAACATGTGTCACGCTATCAAAATTGGCCATTTACTCTGTCCAAGCAGTGACGTCGAACGCACCCGTCGCAACGCACGACTGTATGGCGGTGTATGAGCGCCACGCGTTTGTGGTGTCTAAAATTCTTGCACGCTCAGCTCAGGTGACAGTTCCTTTATGCATCGCGAATGCTGGCTTCTCTGTCTTGCCAATGTATCCGCATTATGGTAAGCCTGAAGTGCACCCGTTGCGTTGGAATCACACAAAATGTTTCTGAAGTTTTCCGGCACAAACTTTTGAGGCTTGTTCCCTGCTGTGCCTGGGGTCATTGCATAACTGGAGTTCATATCGCGAGCAAAACGATTTTACCCAGTTTGGGCTTCTCTATGGCTCGTTCGTGCCCGAGCTACAGAGAACCAGGCACCGTTAGTATCCTGTGACCTTTGTATGGACAGATATTGCAGGTGGCTCCATGGTCTCGACTGCGGCCACTTTCGAAACATACGAGTAGCTCTGTGTGCAGACAGATATTTGAAAGCGGTAGTGTTGCGGATGTGGTTCGCAAATGTCGCAGAACACGCGAAGAGGATATGTTTCGTGTTGTAGGGAACGAAGGGACAAAATGATGCTTATTCAGATTATTTCAGACAATTTGGCTGTTGCGCAGCCTGTATTATTCAGTATTCGTATTAGTGGATGCAGGGCTATCTAAAAAATGTCTTCCGGTAGGCGCTTTTTTGCACAACACATGAAATTTAAACTAGATGAACTTAAGATCCTCTCTTTGTGTGTTAACCACACCTCTTATCCTGAATAATTATAACAATTAAAATATTAAGTCATTACTTTTGAATTTGCCTTGAATTGCTGTTGCCAAAATTGCGCATCGCATGCCTTTGCTTCGCTAATGATTCGCAGTATACCGATGTGGTTGAAAAGGGAGAGTGGCATAACTCAAACCAGGATTTTCAAAACTGCCTGTGAAAACAAATACGTCATTTATCATACGAAAACTTGTTCTTTACATTCAGAAACAAGCCTGGGACATTCTTCCTTCACCTAATCATATAAACGTTGTGTATTAACTGTCATCGTCACTGTAAGTTTTTACGTCCCCTGTCACAATGAACTGAAACGAAAAAGATGCATCGGATCTTTCCTATCTATTATATATATATATATATATATATATATATATTATATATATATATATTATATATATATATATTATATATATATATATATATTATATATATTATAAACCTATCTACAAGTTTTGTTAACCGTTTCGGTAAAAATGAGAATTATCTCGGTCAATGCCCGGTTCCGACCCTACCAAAACCTTCAGTTCGCACAGTGAATGCGTAGCGTTGAATCCCCCTAAAAGGAAAAGATGTCTTCCGTATTACCATTTGTGGCGTTAACTCGTACAGCATTTTGCGTCCTAAATACTCAAAATCTGGAGTCAGTCGCGTCCCCTTTGTGAATACGCACGGCACAAGGCGCGGTTCCACTGTCTCGCATGCCGGCCAATACCATAATTTCATCAGCACCAACTCCCAGTGTCACAACCGACAACCAGCAGTCAGCAACCAGCGAACAGCGGCGGTCGGTTGCCGTTGCAGTCGATGTCGAGCTGCCTGCCACAAACGCTGTGCGGCGGCGGCAGGCACCAGTCTTTGGTCGACTGTTGCGGTGGGACAGGTCAATACGGATGTGGACGGGGAGGGGGAGGGGGCGCGGGGCATGCGGGTGGCGCGGGTAACGCGCTTATTCGACGTGTCGGCTAATTAACGGCCGGTGTCGAAATCGAGTGGAAGGAGGTGGCCTTGCTGGACGTCAACGCCGGCAGGTGCGAAGGGAGAACCGCCTGGGAGTGGTGGGTGGGCGATGGGGGAGGGGTGGTACCAATTGAGGTTATGGAGCGTCGCAAGGTGGGTGATCCTTGTCAGGGCTAAGGTCGCTGACGTAAATGTTTGGTTGTTTTTAGACCGTTTGAGTTAATATAAATGGTTTGTCTAGTTTGGAGACATTATTTCTGTTGCTTTCAGGTGACATTGCTTTGCTAAAATACTGCTGCTTGCAAACGTTTAGGAAAGTTTCCTGACCTCCAGTCTTATTTGCTTTTAGTTCTGTCGAGTTTAAGTGTTAGTGCTGTCGAGTTAGTGCTTTTTGTTCTTCGTTCAGACATAGGACATGTCATGTATCTTACCGTCTCATGGTCACATTGCAACATATTCCATATTGAGACTGCAACCATCCAAGCATTTTAAGGACACGTCTTCGCAGTTTAAATGCCGCGTATTGATTGGACTAATCTCATTGCTGAAAAACCCTCGAACCAATTTATATCCCGCGAGCACCTCGTCCTGATCAGTATTCCCTCCGTTCTCGTCCGCAGAAGATAAATCAGGCCGGCGCGACGAAGAAGAGCAAAAGTATGGCCGAGTGTGTCGCTTCCCGTTTTTAGGAGCCGAACAATTTAAGGCGTTCCATTGCCAGTTCATTGCCAAAATCTGCACGTCATGCCTTTGAGTGCCGCCTCTTGGCAGATGGCACAAGGCTAGCATTATTCAACACGCACGATGCTCGCATACCCAATGTGCAATGTCCGAGTCTGTCTGTGGGGAGACAGCATACAAGTGAATGCCAGGATTCAGTTCTGCACCATTGTGTGAGCTGCGGAGCGTGAGCAAGACCCATTGCTTAATTGTACCTCTTGTTTGCCGTTGATTCATTTACATTGCAGCGTAGCTGAAACATGAAAGACTGCTTTCTCTTGGCAGATGCATGCCACGACACATTTTGCATCGAAACGCCGCTTCACAGCCGTTGCGATATAGCTATAACAGAAGATTGCTGCTGCTTTTACGTTTACTTGTGCTGCAACTATTCATGCCTTTATCACTAAACTTTGGTGCTACGGACTTGATGGAATGGACTTTGGTGGGGGATGAATTTGGCAAGGCACTGGTGAGAATTCCCTTTGGAGATCCCCAAGCCACCTCAAACTTCCCCAGAAAACCGGCGAATTCCCTACGCACACAATGTCACCCATTATGTGCCATCGATAGCACCAACCAAGATAATAGTCTAAATCGTCGTGTTCCAGGCGTGGCGCAGTCACAAGTGTTGATTGCATATGAAGTAGGCGTTCACACATTCAGCAGAGATTAACTTCGCAGCTGTTTGTCGGTATAGCAGAAACCTGAGACGGCGGCAATTAGAGGTGTCGACTTCTGTGAATGGTTGGGGGAGGGGCGAGCCAAGGGCCCGACAACCTAACTTCCCCAAATGTGGTTTCTGGATGGATTTACCCCGCTTTATTTTGGTGAACAGAAATTTACAGTTTTTTTTGTTTGTATTTATGAAATAAAAATCGCATTTTTCCAGTGTATACAGATAGATAGATAGATAGATAGATAGATAGAAGGTAGAAATATAGATAGATACATCGCTTTACATTTTATCCTTTACTTACTGCCTGTCTTTTATCTATTGTGCGGTCGTTTTTCGTTTTTATTATTCATTTACCTTGAAAACTGCCAAAAGATGTTGGGAGAGGTCAAACCAACATTGGGGGAGGGGGGCAAATTAATTATTGGGTGGGCCAGAGCTCCCTTTAAGGATGAAACTTGACACCCCTGGTAGCAACCGGCCAAAACGCTTAAAAGCCAAAACTTTTAACAAGCTAAGGCATCATTGACCTACAGTGAGGCCGAATCTATGAGTTCTCCATAGTTGGGTATGTTTTCCCTTCGTCCTGGTTGTGACGATGTGTCGGTTGGGCACTTGCAGTAGCTTTTAGAACTCCCAGTTGGTGATACTAACAACGCTGTGTGTGCAGCAGCCCACAGGGCAGCTAGGGGAATGATCCTACCTACTTCGCTGTGGCCGTACCAACTTTGGAGATTTTTTCATCTGCTTTGCGGTATTACATGGAAGAAATTGCCGAAAAATAGCTCTTGCCCTACCAGTTTTTAAGAGGCTCATGCATTTATAACGAGACAGTTAAGAAGACCTACTCCATTGTTGCATGGTTACATCAAATCGATGTAGGACCATATCCACACACATGGGAGTTTTGAGTCACCTGAAAAAAATTGTTCTAACCAACACAACATGAATAATCCCAAATGATGCCATGAGTATAATTTGTGACACACTGTTATCGTCCCAAAAATCAGTCAAATCTTTTTGATTTATTACAAACCAAGTGCAAACAACGACAATTAGACGACTCAATCCGAAAGCCGATGTGACAAAGACTTCTCACACACAGGGGTGGCAACGTTTGAACAGGCTGGGCAAGCATGCCCACAGTTTTGAGAGTGGAGGAGAAGAGATTTCCAATAGCATACACGCTCTGAAATGTAAGATCCGTACCCCTGGTCACGTGGTCATGCGTGTATTCGTTAACTCATCACGGAAGAACGGCGCGCGTATGGTTTAGTTCATTTTGTACCCACAGATGGCGCTGGCTCAAGAGTCCCTATCTTGGTATGCTGTCCCGTTGATCGCACGAGCGCAGCGGCACAGTATGATTATGTTTCCATTCTGTGCGCGCCTGCCGCCTAGTCCAAGTCCTGTCAGGGACGTTGCATTCATGCTAGTTCTGTCTTGCATAGTGAACTTCGGTGGTGAAAGCCCACTTTTCTCAAGCTACCGCTCCGATGCAAAACGGCCCAGCATGCACGTGCTCCCTGGTGCAGTCACACCCGCAGCGTGTCTCCCGTCTACGAGAGCTGGGCCGGCGGGTGGGAGCCGGCGTCCGAATCGTGTCCCTCACCCGCAACCGCGGCAGTCTCGTCAAACGCGATCGACCGGCCGGCTATGGAGATTGGACTGCGGCCGTTACTCGACGAATTCATTCCGGGGACAGATGGGGCGGCGTGGCGGAGCCGGCGACTCACCGACGAGGTTTACCGGCGGCCGCAGCTGCGCTCCCGGCCGGCCAGCGCGAGCCGGCACCGGGCCAACGCCGGGCGGCCAGCGCCGGCCAGCGTCGAGCCAGCGCCGGCCAGAGGCCGTGAGCTTCGGTAGTTCAGTGGGCGACAAGCGGAATCTGGTCCGTGTCGCGACCTCAGAGAAGCACGGCTGGTGCGGGTAGCCCGGGCGCTCGTTGGTCACAGCTGTTTGAATTGCGGTCGAGTTTTAGAAAAATGCGCAGAGTTCTTGTGCGACTTGTTGCCAATGCAGCGCTTATTTTGAGAGGCGTTTTTGGAAGATGTTGTCTGTGTTACCGGTCTGATGTTTGTAAAACTGCCTGAAATTCAAAGAATATTTTTGTTTCCATTGTTCCATTGCACCAACTTTAGTCTGAGTTACTCTGTTGTCTTTACCAGTGATGTTTGTTGCCATAGGTGCCCTACGCTGATTCTCCGTCCATAAATTAAAGCTGACTTGTTTTCCTGGCCTAACATAGTCCTGGACGATGCGTTAGGCGTTAACTGATGTTGCCGTTAGGAATGCCAGCTGAGTGGAAGATGATACTGTCGGATGTGAAAATGTCAACAAGACACAGTGGCAGCTATTTCCAGGTGCAGGAACAGCTTTGTTGTTAGTTACTACAGACGGCGCAGCACGGGCCCAATATTCTATATCTGTGTTAACGTTTAGAAACACCGCAATGCTATCAGGCAGGTAACTGGGTCTCATTGTGCTTTTACGGCACAATAAGCACGGAATTATACCGCAGAACCTATGCAGCTTCACTTCTCTGAACTTCCGGAATGTTGATTACTTGATCAGCCACAAAGCGGCATTGTGACGATTTTCGTGCCAATTCGCCTGTATGTACGTGCACGTGGTATTGGCGGTGCGCGAAACTATTATGCCAGCTCTGCTCTAGGTTAGCCCATGCAACAGAGAAGCAGGCACGCTGACTGCAATCTCGCCGAACCTCGGCGGTGTCGTTACACAAAAGGCTGCCGTGCTGCGCGGCAGCAGGGGGTGGCGGTCACGGTGCCGACGCACGCCACGGACCCGTGGCCGGCCGCAGCCTGGCCGCGACCGCTTGCTGGGCTCCCGGACTCCCCGCGACCGCGTGCCGAGTCCCCGGGCTCTCTGGGCAGGCCGCTGGATGCGAGGAGTCCTCTGACCGGCGGCCCAGCCCGGCCGCGCCGGGGCCGGCCCGCCAGGCGGTGCGGTGTGCGTGTTCACGAGCAGGCATTCTCGAAATCAATCTGGTGAACGTCGCGGCTTGGGCAAGGCGACACCCCGGCAAAAACGGCCCAGAGCGTCATTACGCCCAGGCGATGTCCCAGGCCTCGGTCGTGGATCCTTCCGTGCGACTCGCTGCCAGCAGGGCGGCCGGCCGGTGTGGCCGCCGCCCAGGAGGCCATTACCGCGCTCAGCAGGACGACTGTTTTTCATTAGCAGCCGGTATCGGCGCCGGACCGTCCGCGGTGTTGACGGCTCGTGTCGTATCGACGCTATCGACGCGCGATAGGACCGCCGCCGACGCGGCACAGGCATCGGCCGGCGTGCGGCGCGGCAGATGCACCCGGCCGACACGACCCCGATTAGCGGTCGAACTGACCTCATCAGAGCAGGGGCGTAGTCAGGGGTAACCGGGGGTCACGGACACATTAGGGGCTGAGAATTTGGCGTTTTTCCCCACCGGAAATGAAAATGAAGAATCGCCGGAACTCGACAACGGAACGGCCAAAAGGCGGGGAGTGTTCCGTTTTAAGGAGTTAGGTGTGTCCTGGCCCCTCCTTGCTAAAACTCCGGCTACGCCCATACGTCAGGGCGGCGCCTATAAGCACACACCGAAGGTCGACGGCAGGCATCGTTGCTGCGCGTGCTGGGTTACGTGCGCAGTCTGTCGCACAGTTTGTACGGAAAAGCCGTGGCATATGACGCGGGTAGAACGGAAGAGGAAACGTTACGCAGACACTGAAACCTGACTTTGAGAAATGTTTAAGGTGCTTATACGATTTCATCCGAAGAGGCGATTTTCATTTCTTGTATTTATTAATGACCAAATGCAATTGATTATTGATTCAGGCTGATATAGTGGGGAAACATTTTTTTAGTCCTTGCTCATTAGGTTCGATAAAATCGCCGGCATGCACTTGCGTATGCCTACTTTACGTGTTGTGATCGTATCCATTAGCGCCAAAGTTTCTTTCAAACGCTGTCTCCCCATCTTTCCGCTGGGAACTTCTCTCATGTTAAAATATACCGTGCTGGTCCAGCGCCAGCTACCAGGGCACGCCGTGACAACGCTGACCCTCTGTCGCCAGGTGAAGTTCAGCACCATGCAGAGCCTCCTGCGCCGGTAACCGTCTGACTCCCGTGAGGCATCCGCAGCCGTCCGCGCGAGACACCGAAGCTGCTCAGGTAAGGTGCGCATAGCTGCCGGTGGCGAGGCGTCGCCGCAGCAGGGGTCCGTACCCCGGTCGATTCTGAATTCGAGACAGGCTTTTCAGGAAATTTGATGCTATAATGTGCTCCTCTGTTTTTGACTCATCAATAATGGATCGCAAACTTAAGCTAGGAGCAATGGCATCAGATCAGCGTCTATGGTGTTGGACGCCTTGTCGTGCTGTTTTGATTCATGCTACTGAACAATCTCACCGGCTGGCTGCTTTGTACTGCGACGTCGTTTTTCCGAGCGCCAGACCTTCGTGGGTGGTAGGCTGGAACAAGGCTCTGGTGCGCCTGAGGTCGAATGGCATTGTTCCCGGCTTCCCACTTTTTGCCGGCGCCTCGCACGGTACCGAGCCCATCATTCGTCTTGCTCAAAAGACGGATGGTGAACGCCGGCCGCTCCATTCCCGGCTCCATCTCGCCTCTCTGGTAGAGCCTTTTACGGGACTCCTCTCCGCACACCCGGTGAAGGCGTACGGGGAAAATTCGGCGGGGGAGTGAAGGGCGTTGTTCGTGATCAGAGCATTGGACGAGACTGAAAACGTCGGGAGTAATTGCAATAGGACCTTCGCGTAGAACATGGGTCGGCTCATGCAAAGGAGACTCGACTGCGGAATTCAGGGATCTTTTTGCAAAGCGCTGAGCGTTGTGCGTAGAAAAGCTGGCGAAAGGCCAACACGAAATTCAAGGTTGAGAATGGGGCCGCGCACAGACCTTGGCCACGGAGCATCATACAGTTGATACGTACAGCCGCTTATTCTGAGCAGGAACCACTTCATGTTTTTTTACAGCGGTCATGTCCCGAGCTGAACCTTCGGGTCCATCTGTAGTTTTCTGATGCCCTCTCATGAAAGGAAAACTTCTAAACAGTTCTGTTAAATTCGCTCAGTTTCTGGTAACCCGAAGCTGGCCTAAATCGCAAAAGGTCTAATAGCATTTGACAATGACTCTGAGGAGACCTATAGCTAACGCCAAAACACCAGACGGTAGTGGTCGTCCGTTCCCTTTGAGCTGGAGGAACAGTTCATCCTCTCTCAGACGTCGCTCCTCTCTGAGCGGTTGGAGATGTTTCTTCCTTCTGAGCGCTTCTCCCCTTTGGGAAGGGTAGGCGTTCCTCCCCTCTGAGTAGGAGAGACGCTCCTCCCTCCCTCTGAAGAGGAGAGACATTCCTCCTCTCTGAGCGGCAGAGACGTTCCTCCCCCTGAGCGGGAGAGACGTCCCTCCCCTCTGAGCGGGAGAGAAGTTCCTCCCCCTGAGCAGGAAAGGCGTTCCTCCCCCCTGAGCGGCAGAGACGTTCCTTCCCCCTGAGCAGGAGAGACGTTCCTCCCCTCTGAGCGGGAGAGACGTTCCCCCCCTCTGAGCGGGAGAGACCTTGCTCCCCCCTGAGCGGGAGAGACGTTCCTCCCTCTGGGCGGGAGAGACGTTCCTCCCCTCTGAGCGGGATAGACGTTCCTCCCCTCTGAGCAGGAGAGACGTTCTTCTCCTCTGGGCGGGAAAGACGTTCATCCCCTCTGAGCGGCAGAGACATTCCTCCCCTCTGAGGGTCCCCGGCCGCACCGCCGGGCCGACGGCGATAATTCGCCGGCCGAATGAGCCGTGACCGAATTGATGGCCGGCTTCGCAGCGGCATTGTCGGCGAATAACGGCAGCCCGGCAGCGCTCAGCCCGGCCGTCGGCTCGCTCAGCCCGGCCGTCGACCCGGCTGTGGCCGCCAAGTCGAGGGGAGACGGGCCGGTCCGGGACGGCCCGCGGGCGGCCGTTCCGGCGGGTGGGTTTGTCGGTCGCTGGCGTCTGTGCGGGGCGTGATTGGGGCGGGCTTGTGTGCTCTGTTGTGTTTGCCGGTGTCCGGGGGGTGTGTTTCCGAGCAGAACGAAGCAGAGACGGTATGTGTGTGGAGATGGGAGGAACAGCGTCGAGTCGGCGTGGAACAGCAGTGGACCCGGCGCAGTGAGTCGGGAGGACTGACCAGTGCGGACATTGAGTGACGGCAAGGCCCAGAAAAACTATGTGACAAAGTGAACTTAGTGGCTACACGGCTGGAAGAAGCGATGGCTTAAGGATGCCTTCTGCCCCGAAGAGGCGTGTGTTGTTGAAGAAAGACAACGACATGGTGTTCGTCATCGACGACAAAACTGCCAGCCAGACATGCCTGGAGCCAACTGACCCAGGTGAGGAAAGTGTGCGTATGCCCGTACATAAACGCTGCCCCACATCGTGTTTCAAATGTAACTTTATCCGTAAACCGTACTGCAACTTTAAGCACTTTTAGCTCAACTGATAAAAGTTCGTGCTGTTAAACATAAAAGTTCGCTGATGCTTCCGTGCCAGCCTCATGGCAAACAGACCAACGGAAATGTCTGCCTCACGATGAGCGCAACACGAGGACGGTGTTAGCCTCCTTTGCTTGGCAGACGGAGCGTAATCTGCAGTTCTGAACGGTCGTTTAAGTTATCGAACCGCTGCCTGGCACGGCGCGGGCCGTCGTTCCGGAGCAGCGACCGGCTGTCTGGGTCTCCGGTCGGAGAAACAAGCGACGTCAAAGCGCGGGCGTCACGTTTCCTTCCACATGGCGGCCTCCGGAGCTGCGGCGATTTGTCGGGGCGCTATCGCCGCTTCCCTTCGGGCTGCTGCGGCGATTCGGCGCCCCGCAGCGGCCGTTGTCGAGATTTCCAGTCCAATAACACCCGGCGAGATGTGCGGAGGACGTTCCCGGACTCGACGGCCCTCCTCTCGGAAGCCTGCAATCAGGCACCGGGTAATTCGGACTGTTGCTCCGGTCGTGGCGGATATTCAGATGAAACTGGGAGCCTCCGAGGCAGCTCGAAGCCCGGTGGTGTCTTGCAGGTGATCAATTGTCCGCCATGGCCAGTGTGCCGGGTTTCTGAGAGTGATGAGGAAACCTATGCAGGGGCAACCAGGTTAGGTGTGCCGGCAGTTCCACAAAGTCGTGCACAGTGGAAAAGTAGAACAAGCTGTGACATCCTCGCTTCTTTTCTCGTGCCATTGAAACACAACGTTCATGTAACGTTTCACAGGAAATGCATAACTGATTGAGTAAGGAAATCGATGCTGTAATCGCTCTATAAATACCGATTTAAAACAACAGCATTACCCAGTTAATACCGCTAACTGCTGATGATGTGGAGGTACAAAATCGTATTATCGAGGCTTCTAAGAAATGAGCTCCAGAGGCATCGCTTTTTGCATGAATCTCAAATAGTCTGCTTGGTGGTGTTGACCAGCCTCACAACTAACTATATCTGAGTTCCATTGACGTATGCTGTATTTTGCACGCTGCTCATTTTCACAGGGCAAACCAGCTTTTCCTATTCTGCATAGCCAAATTAACGGAGTGAAATATAACGAACGGTCAATCACTTCGCAATAATCCAAGCTGCGCAGCTGATTTTGGTCACATTTCCTTTCCGCCAGATTGAAATTCCACGATTGCCCACCTTGGAGACAGATCTGCACATTAATTCACAGCTTTGCCAAACTGAAGGGTGCATTATGTTCGCGTTGTCACTACAAACCAGTCATTTCCTGTCTCCTGCTGAAATCTGAGTAATGGTTAACAAATGAGTACGTTCCTTTTAGAATGACTCTTAAAGACAGCAAAGCAAACCAGGAAGACTGAAATATCGCTTACTGTTGAATCAGTCCACTAATTTAATTTCTGTTACGAGATATCTCTCCGGGCCAACGCAGAAAAGCATCCCGTGCGATTGGCTTATGTCAGAACAAACACATTAGAGCTGTAGTAAGAGCACCGCTTGACTGCTTGCATCAAGCCATCGTTTGATGCAGGAAACTCAAATCCGTTTCAAGGAGAAAGCCCGACTTATCGATCGTCCCTTCAGGCGGCTTCCTGTCGCTACAACCAAGCTTACTGTACTCGTAAAGATGGAGCATGTCCCAATTAGCCAGCGCAGAGGTGCCGATTGAGTTTGCTCATGACAGAGCCCATTCACTAAAAGGAGAGTGTACGTGAACAGCGTCTGGTCTGGAAGCCAATAAGCAGCCAGTGCGTCTTCCTTCCTCAGAGCACCTCAAAAAGCCATCGTTAAGGAGCGATTTTTCGACGGCTGGACGTGCGTGGTGGACAACACTGAAGAATTGCTAAAATCCTCTGATTCCTTCCGCTGTCGTGCATTATAATTTGGCTGACGACGGCCGGGCAAGACATTCGGGTAACATCACGCCCTGTCAGGACCGACATGTCTCTCTTAAAGGACAGATTTTATCCTCGTAACTTTTCGGCATTGCCGGCTTTAACCGTCAAATGATTAAACTTTCATCTTTGAGGGTGTTCATCCATTATACGTATACCAGCCCGAATTATCTGTACTCCACGTGAGTGGAAGATCAGAACTAGGAATAAACTGTCGATTCCTTCTTCTTGGCATTTTGTTGCCACCTGGAACGCCCCCATTTTTGAATGATTCAAAATTCCAAATGCGAAAAAATTCCGAGAAAAGTTCCACAAAACATAATCAGACTGGTGATGTAAAATATACAGCGTTTGTAGACCGAACCAGCATCAGGTAAAGTTGCAAATGTGACTCGGTTTGGTACTGAAAGCTGAAGAATATTCTTCTGAAAGTCCCTTACATTCATAGCTTTAAAGGGCAACAACTTCAAAACCAAACGAGACGAGCAATCATTTTGAATGGCATATGGCATCACGTATTTAATTTTACCATTGTGATGAAGACTGTTGTAATCGTTTTCGACGTAAGCCCATGTTCGGTAACAGCTAAGTAGAAAATGTAGGGTAGTCATTGGCGGTGGATACAAGCAGCTACAGACTGAAACCGACCACACCAAGGTAAATTACATTATTCAACCCGCTGCAGGATGTCACTTTGAATTAATGGTACTGCAGTGGAAACAACGAATGCTTGTGGATATTAATGGTGTTGTGTTTACAGTCAAGTTCACGCGAAAAAGCTAGTACTAGACTGCGTGGGTCCCAGCCAAAACAAGCAGAAGCAACAAGCGGTACAGACAGTCCTTGTCAAGTCCACCTGGTTGTTTCTGGACATGTATGGAGATCAGCTGATTGATGTGGTCAGCACATTGACTCGTGCCGTCACCACAAACACTCCCACACCCACACCCACACAGGCACGGTGCACCAACTACTGCGTGCTGGCAAAGTTGTCACCAAGGGCTCGTCGTAATGGCCTTAACAACACAGCCGGCGCCAGGGGTCGCGGCATCGTGACCTTTGTAGTAAGTGTGACATCAATAAAACCGGATCCTCGCTCGCACACAGACTGTCGCTGTGCGGGGAGGGGAAAGTACATCGTCCAAACGAGGACGGATGCACTAACTTCCAGTCCTGTGTTTTTGCGGTATAAAATTTGCGTGAGCGATATGCGTTTTAAGCGCCTTTTGTGTTTGAACCCATCCATAGGGGTTATAAATGTTTAGGAGACGTTTTGAATTATAATGCAAGCAGCCAGCTAAACCATGCAGGAACCCATTTATAACTACAGAAATGGATACATGTTTATCAGCCAGCTTACCATGTGGCTGGATACCCATCGGTACAGATGACCTGCAAATGGCAAGCATAAACGATGAATGGACAACTAGCATAACTGTAGCGCCAGAATATCTCTCTAGGAGAACAAAGCGTCACTGACATCTGAATGAACGCCAACAACGTTTGCGTTCATATCGGCTGACAGTCCAGGGGTTGCTCGACACGAGTAACGGCGCCCAGTCTGCAGCATTCGAATCGACGTCCATTAGTTTCCGCCAGAACCCGTATACCGCGTACTTCTGTCCCGGCTGAGCCAGGCCGATTGTCCTCGGCGCGCCTACGCGGCACTTGTTCGTCCGTTCTTCTGCACGAATCCCACGGCTCACCGCCGTGCAGCCGCGCCGTCAGGCGGCCGCCGGCAAAGCGCCGCCGGTGCGCCGGCCGTCAGCGGGAGCGATGCTGTCGGCGTCAGCGGCCGCATCGGGCACGTGACGCGCCGGAAACCGCGCCTTCCGCCGGATGTCCGGCGGGGAGGCCGCGGCGAGGCAAATGGCCCCCGCGCCCGGCGGCCCGCGGACAGCGCTGCTACTGTCCGGCGGCGCGCAGCGGCAGGCGTTAGGGGCGCTCGCCCACGCGGCCCCGCGGCAGTGTGTCGATCCATCGAACAGTTTACGCGAGGAAGGTGGAGTTTTATCGGAGCTCTTTGAACCCAAATGTGAGCTTATCTAGGATCGCAGCCGACGAATGTCGTAAGTCGACTGTATCGTATGAGGGAGACTGTTATGAGGTCCACCATGACCCACGTGGAACATAACGTTACGTACGGCTTGTCGTGCCCGGCAAAACCTTCGTGGTTTGTCATGACCTAAACCATATTCATGTTTGTCATGACCTGAACCATACCCATGTCCGAAATGAATGCAGGCAGGGTTGAGCGTTTCCCGGATCGTCTCGTGGCAATGTATATGAGTTGGTAGCGTAGGTAGTACGTACAAGAATAAGGGTCCCAGATACCGTTCGTCACAGATGCCTTTAAGTGAATGCGTATGGTGATTCCAGAAGTGCGAACATAGCCTTATGTTCTAAACAGCCAGTTAAATGAATATGGTTGGTGATTTCACATGTCCAAACGTAGTCTTGTCCTCAAGACAGCCATTACACACAATCCGGCTTTCAAGACGTTGCACTGATTATCACTGATCATCTGTGCCCGCTGCCCAGAAAAGAAGTCGTTGCGATGCTTTAGTTGCAGTGCTCAAAAATGACATTTTGATATCGTTACGGGCGTAATATTATTTCTGATGCTGAGAGTCAGTTCCAACTTCCGGCCCAACTGAATAACATATTTTCAGCCCTGTATCTCCGCCGCAGGAGTGGATTAAGAGGTGTGCCATAATTTCATGTTATGCGCAAAAGAAAACTTATTTGCATTACTGCCGCAAGTGGGCAGACGACGTTTTTTGTTCATGAAGTATCGTTCGTTTCTATCGCCGTAATAGGAACTCCACCGCAACTCGTTTTTCGTTTTAATCGAACTCGTAACAGTCGCTAAGAGATATAATGCTGGACTAAATGAGCCGCGGTTTCGCGTCAAGGTCATCCAGCATCAGTGACCATATAGCGCTCTGCGATACGCTAGTCTGCCAGCCTCATACAATTTCCATACTCTGTTTATTTACTGCGACGAGTTATTTATAGCTGGTATGTTATTTTTCTGAGAAATTCACAATGGCTCTTGAAGATTTACTGGCAGTACATCGCGTTCGACGTAGAAAGACAGTCCTATCTCCGAAACACTCAGACTTTAATCCGGTGTGGAATTCCCAATCGTAAAGGAGAGACAAGCCATAGGAAGAAGACGAATGCTTTTTCCGGAACGCACGCCTTTGAAAGAAGCATAGAGTCTTCGTCGTTTTTCTAAGCAGGGCGTTGACCCAGCGAAATCGGATGACAAGAAAGCAACTTAAAGCGTTCGTGCTCCTTGACTGAGGCGGTCTGCCGCGACGTTCTCTCTTTCGTTGGCGATAAGGGATCCACCGAACGGGCGGTTCCGATGTCTCTGACTGACGTGGCTGGGGAGCCTCCGTGACGCCGGCTGAACGGATCTCAGGTCCAGAGCCCGGGCCCACTCTGACCCAGCACGTCTGTGATTCACGAACCGCCGTGACGTCATTTACCCGACGCTAGGCCGAGGATCCTCCGAGACGCCGGCCCGGGGATCCCGGCCCCGGATCTGCCGTGTCCGATGGGCCGCGCCCGGGTTCCGTGGATCCGTCGCGACGCTAACCCGTCTCGGGAGGCGCGAGCTCGCCGTATGGACGACGGGCTCATATATAGAGCCTATATATGAGCTCATGTATAGCTCATATATAGCTCATATGAGCTCATATAATATTTGAGCTCATATAATATAGCTCATATAATATAGCTCATATAACAACTCATATGAGCTCAACAGATCCCATATAAGCTCATACATATCTCATATGAGCCTGTGTATGAGCTCATATGTAGGCTAAACTATAGACAGTGTAACCTATACTGTCTACAGGTTATACTGGGGATCGAAAGTATGTACTGCCTATACTGTCTATACCGTCGATCCGCCAGTACCGCCGGCTTCCGGCGCCGGTGCTGGCGCCCCGTGTAAACAGCGACGCCGAGAGCGCACGCCTGTCGCCGGCTGTCCGCGGACGGCGCTCGCCGCGCGGTGGCAGTCCCGTCAGGGACTGCCCACGAGTTGCGGGAAGAAATTTCCCAAATGAAATCACAGGCGGATCGTCAGGTGTCTTCGACGGCGGTGACATCCCGCACGTCACGCGAGTTGTTTTTTGGGACTATTTTCGTCAGCGCGTCTGGTCGTTAAAATCTTCTGCTCGTCGGGCGTCACTGCCCCTCCCAGTTCCAGCGACCCTGCGTAGAAGCGACTAGTCTGGAAACGAGGGAAGAAACCATTGGCTCGTTACGGCAGTTGGACATGGATACAGCCACGGCGGTGTTTAAGATGTGACAGTCACGTGACACTGATGCCGGGAAATACATGCTGAAGGTTTTGCTGGCTCTGCCCTCACAAAGACGGTGGGACGTTTCCTAGAAGCAGCTTATGATACGCCAGTGCAGAAATCGTTGACTGATTACATTAGCTGGAAATAATGCAGTCACAGTGATATCAAAGATGTGAAAGATTTTGTTAACAGACTGACTTGAATTACGTCCTAAAAAAATAAAACTGTGTCCAAAAACGGGAGGATTTAGGGGAAGTGCATTTGTGCCGCCTCCCACCACGACAAGATGGACGTGTTTTTCAGTATGTTCTGAAGACAGGGGCACGGGAACTCCTCTTCAGTTCGGGGAGGGAGAAGCGTTGTGGATCATTTCTCTCCAGTCATCGTCCATAACGACAATGTTTCATTTCAAAAGGTTGGGGGCTGAAGCCCCCCGGCCCTATGGCTTCCGCGCCTTTGTCTGGAAAGCGCAAAGGTAGAAAACACTTTGGGGACTGCTTTGCTTGCCATGTTTTGGCTTGTCTAGCCATAATCACTCTTGGAGTGCAATGTTTTCATACCAGTTTGCGCGGAGGCGAAACAAATGATTGATACCACTTTGGTTAACTCCTTACAGTTCTCTGAGGGAAAAGGTTAACGACTCTCTCTTACAGGTCGCGGTAAGGATTTTGGTCACATTTTTCAAATCCTTGTACGTTTGACTTTACTTCTCGTGCCCATGTAAACTAGGTAAATGACTCGGCATTGACTTGTGCCTGCACTGACAGCACTGCCGGCGATCCATCCCAGCTGATTTCCGTCATTTGTCTACCGCAGAACACGAGAAGGAAGTAGACAAGAAAATAAAGGAGGAGGTAGTGAGTGAGGGAAAACGAAATAAATAATGGCGTTTATGCCGATACCTGGCCCAGTTCTGACCTGCATAACGCTCTTCGTCATCATGTGCGTTGGATACTAGGCGTAAGGCTTAAATGTGAAGTATATATTCACGTTTTATAAGCGAATTTGTATAAGTGATGGTTTAGCTCTCAAGGTACTGTTTTTCCCAGGCAAATGAGCCTGCATAAATTATCTGCGTTATAACTAATCATTGTTCCGTACGGTCTTATTTATTTTCGACGAGATCCCATTGGCAAGTTCAATGAAAGGTCCCCGATGCCGTTAAGTTTTTGTTTATTAGAGACTGGTTCTTTGGCGGACCAAATATTCATTTCGGCTCACGGCACTCTAAGACTGGCATTATTTTAACTTGAGGCGTGTGTAGTTCAGTCACTGTAGTGACTGAACTAGACATCTCTCAGATCGAGTTGGTCCTCTGAACAACACTTTGCGCTGTCACGCCCAAGCGTTTCTGGACTTTACCATTGAACAATCCGGCATAAGGTTACGAAGGTGCTGACTTATCGCCGCACTTCAAGCATATCAGTTTGTTCAGTTATTTCTCGTCCCGAGAGTCCAAACTAGTGTTTCAGTCCGCCGCCAATAGATGGCAGGACTGCCGCGCTTGGGAAAGCCGCCTCGGCCGGGTCGATGCGACCTCACTGGCCGCCGCTGGAAAGTCTGGGCCTGAACAGTCGGCGGCGCCGTCGAAACGTCAGGAAAATGTGGCCGGGACTCGGTAACGGCTGCCCGTCCGACACGCGAGGCTGGCCCCGGCCGCCGCCCGACGGAGCCGTCGGCCGCCGGCCGCCGCCACTTGGTAGAGCCACTTGGTAGAGCGCCGAGCATCGAAACTACACGGTGCCTGAGAAAACCGAATAATTTTTTTCGGCTCATTAGGTCGATTTACAAAGCTGGAGTTGGGACTTGTGTTCAAAACAGTTTCATATGACGCGAAGGTATGTTTATTTTTAGGAAAGATGGCTGTGAGTGTTGTTGCTCGTATGTAAATGGCTCTTCTAATGCTATTAATTCCCTCTGCCTAGTTTCATTGCTGTCCGAAGATAGTCCACGTGCAAACAGACAGCAGTGTGCCGCTCAAATTCGTTTCGTTCCGATTTCGCACGGGTCTGTCGCCTAATTTTGGCTTCTAACTTTGTCGAACTTGTTTCGCAAGGATTTATGGCGACGCCGGGGGGTCCGGATTGCTGCTGAGGTGTCTGGGTACGCTGACTGTAATAGACGACATGGCCGTTCTGGGAGAGACGGCGTCGACGGAGCCACCTTAGAAAGTTTCCCTAGAACGTCGATCCCAAATGCCATGAGTCGTTGATATTAACGTTTCATGATATCACGGTTTGCCTGCGAGATTTAGCGTGAAATCGCCCGACTGGCATGCTGTGTAAAGCTGAGGGAACGCTGGATAATGCAAGACGGGGATTAATCGACGTAAAATACTCGGCAACCGCGTTTAAAAACGCGGTGGATAGGAGCTCCGTGGTTTGACTCCGGTGTTTCATAGCCTAGCGCTGGGTGTAGAAATCCCATCACTGACGCTCTCGCGTTTTTCCTTTATAAATCGTTTCACAAAGGGATGCATAAACGTACGCGAGCATTGCTAAAGAACAACATTTAAAACATTTGTGAAGAGAATTCCTATCACTGGCGGTTTCTTACACGAAATAAATAATTCAGGTGACATGGACACCCTAATGCATACGGAAGACATAAAGATTGGCTCTCTGGTCTTTTTAACATCCTATCTCCTCTCTTTCTTGTAAAGAGTTATTGTCGGCTACCTCTGATCCCCACTGATACACAACTCTTCTTTCCTGAAGCCATGAAAATACTGAACGTTGCAGATGATTGAAATGATTAGCATCACCAAACTTGTCATTTGGAACAGCCTGTGGTCCAACTGACATGATGTCATACGTAAATAGGCAAGGAACCAAAAAAGTAGCATAAGTGTTGACTGTGTTACAAGACGCATGACGCGGTTCTTGCTATCACTTTAGTTTTATTTTTGTCCAATTCGCATGACACCGAGTCGTGCAACCCTGGTAATGTATAGAACATGAGTGCACCATGTGCATGCATGAGTGGTGAACCTCATGCCTTTTAAAGTCCCATTTTTCCCACTTGATTTTCATCGAGTCTCCAGCGGTTGATAAGCAGACTCGTTTCAAGATCAGTGAATCGTTGCAGCGAATTTTAACGGTCTTGCCCGAGGAAATCAATGATCGCCATATCTGGTCATTCGAAATTCGCTTTGTCAGAGTTGGAGCACAGCATGTTTAATGACCTCCAGAAACTGGAACAGAAAGTCATTGCAATAAAGACTGCTGTGCATACGTGCACGAAGTTGTTTGTGCTTGAGTCAAGTTCACTGTAGCGTAATGGAACTTGGCGAATTGATCCACTCAGAGCAACGACTTGAGTTTAAACCATACATATTATCAAGTTTTCAACAGCAGAACCACTGTAGGAACTTCCCAAGAAAGTAGCAGGGCACGCATTACGTAGTTCGAAAGCCAGAGCGATACGGCGAAATGGGAGTTTACCGACTTGTCTTATTACAGACGTGCAGCTTAACGACGAACACAAGTCCGAAACTTTCCCCGCAGATGGCCCCGCTGGGTTTCCTCCGTCCTGTTACCGTTACAAGAGTGGCACGCGCTGCAGCCCAAACACTGCCATTCGCTGAAGTTATGATAACAAAGGACGCCTGTCCCAACAGTTTTAAGTAAACATCGCAACAAAGCGGGAGAAAAATGGCATGCGAAAAGCATTTCGCGAATGCCACGGCCTCCTTTAGTTTCGGTGAGCTTCTTAGAGCCTGCTCGAATAGGGTGTAATGTACTGGGCATGTACGGTCGTGGTGGAGAGAGAACTCTCTGCAATCTCACCGCCTCCTCGCGTCTCCTTCCCCAACCACGTTGACATTACTTTGTCACAGTAGAAACCCACGCCGTGCTCCCTTTTCTCTACCCAGGGTATGTTGTGTTTTTGCTCTGCTTTGCGCTTCCTGGTGCCGTCCGGCTGCTGTTCGGCTCCTGTTCGGCGCTGTTAGACTGCCGTTCGGCTGCTGTTTGGCTGCCGTTCGGCTGTTGTTCAGTTGGTGTTTGGCGCTGTCGTCCGCCGCGGTCAGGCGACGCCTTGCCGGCACCGTGGATCGACTGTTGCTGCGCTAATCTGACCCTGTTGCGTTCCCCCTCGCTAGTCGTGTCGTGTCAGCGAACCTCGTTCCCGGGTCCGGGGTGGGTGGGCGGCGGGGGGGAGGGGCGGCACTCGGCGGATATCGCACCACTTCCGCCGGCTCAGGCGCTTCTGCGTGTAGCCATTGCGTGACCGATGTGTGTGGCTTAAAAGATGAACCACTCCTGTTCGGTGTGTCGACTGTCGGCTCGACTATCCGTGTGTCCAGTCGAGGTCGGGGCCGCGAACCACATTAGCTCATTAACGATCAGTCAAAACGGTCAGTCAAAACCCCACTGCCGACCCCGCCACCACTTTCGGTTCGGTTCACTTTGCGCACGTGAGCGACTCGGTGCACCTCGTCCACTCGGCGGACACCATTCCAGCCGGACGCGGTCCTCCTGACCAACAAGCAACGCATTGCGACGCTAACCCGTCCAGCGTGCTCAATCTGCGACCTCGTCGACCTCCACCGATACCGCGCGCCGCCACCGTGCTCCAGTGCTTGACTGGAGGACGGTGGCCGCAGTCCGGCCGCGGTGCCGGCGGCGCACCTGGCCGGACCAGCCGTCCTCCGGCCTCGCGGCGTGCCCTCCTCGGCCGGCGTATCGACCGCGCTCGGTCGGCGCGACCCGCGGCCGCCGCTTGACGCGCGACCCGCCGCGGCCGCGCTGCGCCGCCGACGCGCCGGCGAGACGGCCGGCCGCTGTCGGCCGCGGCGCGCGGGGGAGACGGGACCGGCGAGCGTACATGATGAAGGCGGGCCGGCTGACGGCTCGGCCGTATGGTGCGGCGCTCGGGCGGGGCGCGACACGCTGCGGGAAAGAGGGAGCGACCGCTGCCGGTGCGTCCACCCTTCCTCCGTCAAGCCGTACGCAAGGGAGATGGTGCTGGCATCGCCAGGCGGGGAAGACAAAGGAATGTGGCCAGCCGCAGCCAAAAAAAAGCAAAAAAGAAACAGACCGAAGGAAATATGACGAAACAGGACGTAGTTACAGGGCTGTGCAAAAAGACCTAGCACCTGCCTCGCAGCCAGAGAGCTGGTCTGCGGCGACTCCAGTCTAGAGCTAATGAGAGTCGCAAGAGGCCGCAAGAAACCGACGAGGGTTGAAATCAACCCGTTGCATTGTGCGATAGGCGCGAACGTCTGGGAAATAACCAGTCATGTTAATTACGCTGACGCTGGAGACCAGTGTTTTGCCTTTTCAACATGTCCATTCATTCTGCTAGACGTCCGCGATGTCGTGCAGCACTGCAATATCTCATACACTCCGGCCAGCTAGTTATACCGAGAGCGCCGCTCTTGACGAACATCGTAGCATCGCCTTCATAAGCGCCGCCAAACGTGACTCGGCGGAGCGATGAGGTCCCGAGGCCCTGCGTCCCCATCGAGCCACGGGACCCGGGCTGAGACCGGGCTGCTGGACTCCGGCAGGGCTGGACTGGCAATCGGCTCCACCCGCTGGACTCCGTGGGCGATCTTTTGCCCGCGGAGGTCCGGTTAGGAGGAATCGGGTCGTTCAGGCTTGGGTCGAGCCTGGTTCGCGCTAGGTCGACTTAGTCTCGAAAGGCGGCCACTGCTGTCGAGATTGTGTGCTGGTTTGACTTGTCCACTGCACAGTCCTCGCTGGTCGTGTCCCGGTGCTATCCTGTCGTGTCCCGGTCCCGTTTTGTCCGGTCCAACTCCTGTCTTGTGTCCCGGTCATGTCCTGTCGTGTCCAGATCCTTTCTTGTCGGGTCCCGGTCCTGTCCGGCCCTGAACTGTCGTTTTTAGGCGCCTCGTGTTCCGTGTCCCGTCTAGACCTCCCAGCTACGTTCCGGTCCTTTCCGGTCCTAACTTGTCCTGCCCAGCCCTGTCGCGTACTGTCCGGCCCCGTCTCGTCCTGTGCCGTCCTGCACGGTCAGGTCCCTGTCCCGTCTGGCCACGTCTGGGACCGTTCCCAGTCTGGACGTCGACGACCTGCCCGCCGAGGTGGGCCTGTCTGCCGCGGCACGGCTCGGCACTCCGTGACCCGGTCACCGTGCGACTGTGTGCCCTCTACGGAGGTTATGGATTGTTCGGCTCGGTGACGCCGCCGGTGACGTCACTGGGCGCTGAGCCGGCCGGCTCTCGGAGCTATTGATCGTCCCAATCGCGAGACCCGAGGAGAGGATGTGCTGGAGGCAGACGGCCTGAGTGTTATGGAGTGCGGGGTGGATCAGGTGAAAATACGAGGAGGGAAAAGGCAAAAGTGAGGCAGAATTGGGGCTATTTGGAATAACAGGCTGAACTGCGAGGAAATGATGCCGCCATGAAAATGTGTGAAGTATGGATACAAAAAAACGCTGGTACAATAAGTAATAACCCTGAACATTTAAAGCACTTTAACAATGGGTTCATCACCAGTTTAAACCCGAGGTGTAGGGCCAAGGAAAAGGCCCAGGAAAAAGTGGCGCAGAATACTCGAACCGGCCCGTCCTCGGTCTCCGATCTAGATATTGCACTGTTTACGCTGTTCACGAAGTAGCTGAGTTCATGGCCATGATGCTCGCCTGCCACGAGGGCCTTATTCGAGGCAAGTTTGTCAAAGCCTGGCTGTGGCATGCCGATCACACACCAGGATGTTTTTTTTTCTTGCGCTGTTAGCCGTATCTTCGCGTCATGCGAGAACCGTGTGTTCTTTCATGGCTCAAGCCGAGAATGAAGGTCTGATTTATGCGAATTCCGCCGGCGATGATCATAACATTGAACAATGGATTCAGAGCCGGCACTGTAAACGAGGTTCAGGACCATCCGACGGCCGAAGCTGGTAATCTGGTACGTTTCGCTGTCTCTCGGCCTTTGCTTGATCCTGAATTAGTGGCCACCAAGCGGGCAAACGTCGATGGGAAACCACGGCGAGGCTTTGGCACTGAAGTCTTAAAGGGCAGCGTACAAACTGTGTCACCCAAATCGAGATTTATTGCTCGCCGTAAAGCCGTAATGCTGATGAAACCGCCACGATGTGAGGTGATCCCAGGTGAGTGGCGTGCGAACCGCAGCGTTGTATTTTATATCGAGTGACATAAGGGAATGCAGTGATTGGGTTGCGAGTAGAATAGGCAAACTGTTGTCATTGTTCCAAATAGATCCAGTGAGTCTTTGTTAGACATTGTTCCAAATAGATCCAGTGAGTCTTTGTTAGACATTGTTCCAAATAGATCCAGTGAGTCTTTGTTAGACCTGTTTTATAACTTGTCGGTTTTATTAACATCCCTTGAATGAGACCACGCTTTGAATCTCGCAGTGACATTGCAATCTGACGCAACATCGCCGCACATTTCGATATGAAATGGTGAATAAACTTATGAAATGAATTGTCTTGAAGTCACAAGGCAGTCTACTTATTTTCTTCAAATGTTTACGAAACCGAAAAGTCAGTTAAACTTAACACTGGCCTGTCGGCTGCTAAATTGGTATGACTGTATCCAACAGAGGCATGGGAAAGCGCAAGACAGTCTATTGAAAGTCTGGCAACGGTTTCATTACCGCGGCTTAGGGGATACGAAGTCAGACAGCGGAGTCCGATGCGTGGTAGGGCGCTGGGTTCGAGTCCCAGAATGGCCACCTGAGTTTGGCCCGAGACCGAAAATGGCTAGCAGGTCAAGTAGACGCCTCGTCATGGAGTTGCGCGGCTTGATAGAGCGCGTCCACCACCATCCGGCTGAAAGCCATGGGATAAATTACCCCACATTTGGGAGCAATCGGGTAGCTGGGGTCAGGATCAAGCATTAACCCTATTCCCGGAGGGCTAGACGGCATGGCCGATTCCCGGCAGGGGGGGGGCGGATTCGGCCCCCCTGAGATCTCGAGAACTACTCATCCGCTTTTACCGCAACAAACGGCAATCGATTTGCCATGGCGTGAACTACATTAAAAAAGGAACTTTCATAATTTTGAAAGGAGTGGGATACAGGGGCAAAAATATCGAAATGGGGGTAGTTTTGGATTTCTTATAACTCTGTTGTTTATTGACCGATTTCAATGAAATTGACATGAATCGAAAGATTATGAATAGCATTTTTATCAATGATACACACATTTGAAAGTTTGAGAAAATTCTTAGGCGTTCACAGGGTTTCAAAAATAGGAGGATTAGTTTTCTAAAAAACTGAATGAAGAAAACAGATAAGAGCACTTATTTGGCTGCTGCTAACCATGTTATGCTAAACAAGTACAAATCGTATTACAATGTTTGTATAATGTTAACATAGGCGGTGCCAGGGACATAAAAAAGGGGGAACTGTCATGGTCACATGTTCTTCAGATCAACTTGTGACTTTGACCTTAAATTACCTCCAGTGACCTTGGAGTCACTTGGAATGATCTCGTGTGCATTTAGTATGATCTGTAAACGTTTTCAATCATTTGAATTTACTCTTTTTCAAAAATTCCATTTTACGGCTATTGCGATGCAGAGTAAGCGCGCTGGCGTTTTAGGCCATAGCTCCGTGACCCGACCTGATATCAGTCTAAAACGTAATACACAAGTAGAGGGCACGCTTCTACGTCATATATATTCCGAGCCAAATTTAGACTTTTGACCTTGACCTGATTTTGTAAAGTGACCTCAGATGAACAAAATTGAATTCGCACGTTGCCCAGTTATTTACCTATACATTCATATAAAGTTCTGAGTTCTATCTTAAAAACGCTAGTTTTTGCAATCATTTTCCTTTTACCCTCAACAGGGCCAAAATTGGCCTGAGGTGCCTCGTAAAAGCGTCGCCTGGCTCCGCCCCTGAGTAACACAGAATTTCGAAATTTTGTCACAGCACGTGGAAAGAATAGCTAGGAAAGTGACCAAGTTTCGTGAAGCTGCGTTAAAAACCTTGTAATTAGGAAGCAAAAAAACCCGAGGGGGCGGATTCAGCCCCCCCCCTGCCGGGAATAGGGTTAAGTTCAGGCTTAATATGGATTTTGGTCTTAAAGCTTGCGACTTGGACACGGTACAGCTGCATGTAAATGAAATGCACATGTAACATGCACACGTACAAGTACTTGACATATACATGTATATATGCATGTAAATGACTGCCGCTACAGGTAAGTGATTTTATGACACATAATAAACGCTGACTATTGCATGTCCAAGTATGCGCTTTCGTTTGTTCGCGTCATTGATTTCGTAACAAAGCCTGCATTTATTATTTCTCCAAGCGGAATATATCATTTCGGTACTGTAGTACCTCACAAGGATTCTCCGAATCCAGTCTTCCAAATCTTGCCAAGGGATATCACCTTAATATTCCGTTCCTGTTTCCGAAAATAACTTTATGTAAACCCCTTCCAAAGCTGTTCACGTCCGTTGCAATGTGCAATGTAGCTTGGGTGCGATGTAACATTTTACCCTAACCAAACTTAAACTTAATGAAGCCAGATGTGGTAAACAAGCCTGTAGAAGCCGATGTTGTGTTCTTTCACGATCATGCAAAACGTTCGGAAGCAAATTCAGACCTTTTTATCACTTGATGAAGTCGCAGCGAAGACACATCCGGAACATGAGCCACATGTTCGAAGAAAAGAATCTAATCACTGAAGCACGACTATGAATCATCTTGCATGCTTGTGGAGACCCGTATACGTCGTAACAAAAAGCCGCATAATAAACGGAAAGGAAAACAAATGGCGGAGGCAGAACCGGATGTCATCTACTCCATGAGTCTGCACTTAATGGCTTCCGTGGTGATCACCTGCCCAAAGTGAGGTGAAAAGGATTTAGCACAGACGTTCCATGGCGGTCTGTTAAGGCACGATCAGGTGACCACCAGGCATCTCACCGAGAAGTGGGACGCGGCGAAAAGAAGTGTTTCTAATGGCCACGTGACACAGCACGCTTGGCACACTGATGAATCGTAAGTGCAAAGAGCTATTCAACTTACTATCGAGTTTTCCGCTATGATAGGTTGTTTGGCGGGTTTGTTTTCTTTTGAAACAGCGAAATGGGCATCAAGTCGTGCCTGATGCACATAGGATGTACCTGTTCCTTTAAGCTCACAAATCGATACGTAGTTTGGCTTCGCTATGTAACCCGCCATAGATAAACATTTACAGTCAGATGGGCAAATGTCGGACAAGGTTCGGACTGCCGTTGTTACTTACGTTTCTCGGGGTATACATCAGTAAAAGGGTCGTTTTGTGTTATAAAGAAAGTATGCATTAGCTCCCTGTATGTTTATCATTGGCGCCACTGGCAAACGCGTTTAGTTAAATTCTAAAATGTGCTTTTTGTAACATTTAATCCATTTGTTTATGTGTGCCCCGGCAAAACTTAATCATTAGGCATCTGAGTAAAACCTCAACGTAAAACTTTAAAACGAAACCATATAGACTATGCTTATATGCCGTCTTATGCAAATCCGGCACATTTGGGTACAGTTTCCCATGCTTTTGCCATTTGTGGTGCAGAACTTGGGGCATTTATTATGTATGACTGCTTCGAGCGATAGGTGATGAATTTTCCTATTATACTTGCTAAATCCAGTAAATTTTAGTGTCAGGCCTTATGTTAAACAATGATATAGTTTTATAGTCAAACGCTACAAAATTCGCAGTTTGAGGGCGAGACGAAGCCAAGACCACAGTCTGTGAAATTTGTAGCACGAGACCACAAAACGATTTAGTGTTTGGCTGTAGCTCGTGACACATGAAAAAGTCTAGCCCGACGATTGCAGACACATGTTATCACATCTTGTGATAGCAATTCTGCAAATATACAACTATTCGGGCAACTGAGATTTTCTGTTCTGATACTGCCGTTTTCCCATTACTCATTTGGCATGTTTACCCAGGCATGATGAGTGAAAGACCATTCTTTGATTTGATCTGTGGTTTTTAGATAATAACAGTTGAAAGACAAAAGAAACGGCTAAAGAGGGATCAAAATCTTTATTTCTAGCACAAAGTCATACAGTACGAAAGAAACAAGTGGAAATGATGTAAAAAAATTCACATCTTTCTACAGAGTGAAGGAGAAAATAGGTCCCCGCGCAACAGAATTTGGTAAACTCTGTCGCGAGAAATCATGTCATGAAAGTATGGTTAGTAACCTCATGCAACGAAAGCTGCTGGGCAGGCGCTCGTTTTGATGTTGAGGGGATAGGAGGAATCTGTGATAACGCTGCTGGTCTGTCGACCCATTTCCGACGATCCAGCTGGGGCTATGAATTAACATACATGCGCACAAGACATGCAGAGGAGCAGATCACCTGCGGCAGACAGGTGCGCACGCATGCAGACAGGCAGACAGAGCGCCAGACAAAGGGGCAGGCAGACTCTTATGCGGCTTATCAACATGCATCAGAACGTAGACGGTGCGTTAATGTGATCAAGTCCCCAGACTGAAGCTTTCATCTGGCGGAATGAAAGGTCGCCTGGTTGGAACGTATGTACACAGGCGGACTGGCAGACAGAGGGCCAGACAGAGAGGCAAGCAGACCGCCAGTGCGCCTGCATCAATACGCATCAGAGTGCAGACGGTGCAGACGGTGGGTTAAGGCAGCTAAGTTTCCAGACTCATCCCTTTCATCTCACCAAATGGCACGACTTTGATGTGTCTGCTTGATCAAAGCGTCTCGGACTCCTTCAGGCAGTCGGCCCCGTAGACTATCTTTCGTTTATTTATCTTGCTGCATTTCATTACTTATCATCCGTGAAAAGTTCTTAAAGTCCTTACGTTGGAATGATTTCGTTGTGATAGGGATTCACAAGACAGACAGCGGCGTAATAATTGTAATATACGTTGGAATCTGTTTCTCAGGTGATGCTTTATGCAGCCTGATGCTGTGATACTCTCCGGTAGAGTATTTTGCGTCCATACAGAATAACAATGAGGTGGACCCTTGTAAGTCTGTGATTGATTTGTGCTGTGGATTGTACGTCTGTGATAACTTGCGCAAGAAATCCTTTGTGTCTCGTACACATGAGTGCTGCCTCTTCACGTGGGAACGTAGTTTTTCCTCCACTACCTCGGCCACTCGCCCAGTGGCATGCCCTCTGCCGCTGACGATGACCCTCAGAGGCTGTTGCGACTTATGGGGCTTCGGGTTGCCTTAGCTGTTGCCTTAGGTAGCTGACCGGGCTACGGCGTAGCAGGTGGCATCCATCTCCTTCGATGGGGTCCTATGTAACCCCTGCTGTGTAGCCCTGAGACCAGGTCCCGCACCTTCTTCTGACCTCTGGAGGTTTGGTCTCTGGCTACCGGTTTGTAGGTGGTCTAGTCACCCATCACTTCATCCAGCTTGGTCATCTAATCTTCGCTCTTGAGTATGATGATCCCCGAGCCTTTGTATGCGGGCCTCACGACGATGGCATTGTCTGTAATGAGGCTGAACAGAGCGGCTTGCTCTTCGTTTGAGAGTTCGTTGTGGCGCGCCCCTTGATTTCCCGAATGACACCGATTGCTACTTAGCCAAGCACGCGTCCAGCCATGGGTCCCTTCCCTTAGGCGGTGTCCAATTAGTTGACTGGCATTTCGTGTCCTTGCAGCCACCGCCGTTCTCATTTTTACCACCGACGAGTCGTGCCAGTACTCTTGCAGGCGCATAGGTCTTTCCCGTTGCTTAAGCCCCACAGCGGGCTGGGCCACCGTCTGTTTTCGTGCTGGCGCAGAACTTAAGCCTCTCTTAACGACAGCTCGCTCCGCTGCAGACGATTGTGTGGTTGACAAGTTAACCACCTCGGTCCTGCGCCGGATCTCCTTGGATAGGATTGTGTCTTTTGTCCTTTCCTTGCAGGATCGCGGCTTCTCCAGCTTCATTTATTTCACTCTCGACATGATTATATTACTTCGACATCATTATATTACTTCCACTTTTGCCTGTCTCATGCGAACGTGGTGTCAAGATGCGGGTAAAATAACTGGTAGATGTTTTTCCGTTTTCGCCGTTCTTTCGTATTTGGTCTTCTCTGTAGGGTATGGCTTTCGATAATATGGACGTATTTTTGGTTGAATTTGTGGTCGTGTATGCATCGGCAGAACGTGGCCGAATGAGCGAAATCTCATTTGTTTTACTGTATGTAAGGTTGGCCAATGCTATAATATATATATATATATATATATATATATATATATATATATATATATATATATATATATTAAGATAGGATGTTTTTGCCCATAAAGTAAAGATGACAATGAAACGAAACTATTTCGAAAGACAATAGCAGTTATCGACGCTTCGGCTTTATTACTGCCTTCATCAAGAATCGTTGATTACTGCCTTTGTCTTCCTATTATATATATATATATATATATATATATATATATATATATATATATATAATATAGTGTATATATAATTTATTGGTTGCATTATAACATATATTATGTACTTGTGCGCATGTATGTATGTTATGTGCTATGTATATTATGTATATATCCCATTCAGAAGTCTTTTCGCACGCCGTATGCGTAACGATAGACTTCCCATGTCTACAGCCCGACAAAGACAGTCTTCTTTGAAGCTAGCTTGACAGACTCTCGATGGACGTCAAAGAGCTTTCAGGTCTTTCAAGCTTTCATCAGAATTAGTACTTGTGCTTCGTTTCGACGCCATGGCAATGTGGTAATAGACGAGCCAGCTGTCGGTCAATCAGAACTTCAGTATGTGGTCGAACTTCCAAGTTACTGGTGTTTTGTCGCTATGCTAATGGATTCCGCCACATAACGCGCGTTACGCCCACATTCCGCCATTTGTTAAATAATTCATAAGAACGTAACGACACACTGAACAGAGTGAGGCAGGTGGAATATCAATTCGAATGGGCTGGTCTCTTCATCAAATTATGGACTTCCGAGAACACAAAATTGAAAGGGGAAATAAGAAGATGCGTGTAAATTCGCGTTGAATTCAACGCCGCTTCTCCTAACTTGGTGAATGACACACTAATTACTATCGCAACAGAATGAACAACATAATGATGTCATGCAAAAACCCTGAGAACATACCGTCATCATTTTCCCTGGCTTTCATGAACAGCTGCTGCGGAGCCTGCGATGGCGGCTGCCTGCGCCCAGTTCCGAAAATTTTACGTTATTGTGGCGTTGCACGGAAGAAGCAACTAAACGCTTCTGATCCTGCAACTCTAAAAAGGTTCCAATATCACTGCTTGCACATAGCATCCGCCACTTGCTTGCAGCTTGACAGAATGTCCCTCTTTTTTACGGGAGCAGCATTCCAGGATTGGCAAGTAGCATGGTCATGATTTTCTGGTGAGGGCTGAGGTGGATAAAAATGTTGCAAAATAACAGCTGGCCGCCCGAACCCTCTCAGAGGTAAAACAATGGCCGTTTTAAAATTGGTGGTTTAGTTTAAAACCTGGCGGGCAATTCGGCTGCTTTGTCCAGCCGAATTAGGAGGCTAACGAAGAATGCAAAAGTTTCATTGCGCTCATTGCCTCGTACTCTGCAACGCGATTTACTTGTCGTTCGTTTCCTTTATCCGCTCATTGGTCTGTTTCAGACAGTCTGACTCACCGCGTCGGACATTTGAATACATGTACCCGGTGGCCAGTGTGGTGTGGTGCACAATGACGGTCAGTCTGGGAGTGTCAAGAACCGATCAGCAGAACCGTACATTTGGAGGGGGTCCAGCCCTCCCCCAACTTGCAGCTCAACTCCCCCCAACCTGGCAGCCGGCCCCTCAGCTTGTTTCAAAATAGCAAAGCAAAATGGCCTAAATTCGGGGAGAAATCAGCATTTGGGGGTACTCCAGGTTGATCGACCCAGGGCTGAGCCCTCAAACTGATTTTGCGATCCTACACCCCTGCCGATCATATAACCGCTAGTAAAATTCGCATCATCTGTGGATACTGATTGGCACTAAAGGCTTTCGACTTTTAGTGACTTAAATCTTCAGAAATAGTGTTCCATTGTAACGAATGCACAACAGATTCTTCGTTTGCGCGTGTTTCCAGCGTTAGTTAGCTTCTCCATTACAATACAAGCTGGAATCACTCTTAGAAACAACGCATTAGTTGAATCATTTGTCATTCTTAAACAAACGAAACTGCAAAGCAGTCCCATCAGACTGTTAATCTTGCTAATTTGACGTTCTGGAAACGGCCAATTTCAATCCTGGAATAATGCCAAAGTGGTGCAGAGATACATCAGCAAAAGGTGCTAAGAGGCACCAACTGGCTTCTGACCGCCCCCGACTGCCCCATCGCCCAGGAACGCTGCAATACGGGCGCAGGTTGGGGTGGGGTGGGGGTCAGACGACACGCGACCGGCGGCCGGCCGGCTCCGCCGCAGCCGCCGCGTCGTCTCGCCGCCGCCGAGGCGCCGCTGCGCTGAATGCCGGCCGCCGCCGGCCGCCGCGCTCGGCCGGCATTCAGTCGCGCTGGTGCCGCCGTCCGGTACGTGTTCTCGGCGCGCGCTCGCGGTCCCAGCCAGGGCGTGGCAGAGCTGGAGCTTCCGCCTGGACGACATTCAGGTGAGTGCCCCGGCGACACTCCGGCACTCCGGCTGGCCCGGCGCCGCGGCAGCCCGCGCTCGGAGTGCTGTTCGGGGCGGGCGCGTGGCCTTCGTCGGGACGTTTGGCGGGCGCTTCAAGGGCCGGCGCGATAAACACGAGGCGCCGTCCCCGACGTTTGCTCGAGCGATCGGCCGGCTGTCGGAGCTCCTTCGGCGCTGGCACGACCGTCGGCCGCAGCTCCTGTCTACCCGTCGCGGCGCCCCCACCCCGGTCCGAGTATTCTGACCTCGGCGTTTGATCTTGATCCGGCAGCTGGACCGACGCCTTCGGGCCGGCGGGGGTCACCGCCGCCGCGTCGGTCAGGTCCGGCAGCCTCGTGCCTCGCGCACCGGTTTGGGAGCGCAGCTGGGGTTCGGCGAACCGCACCGGCACGAGCTGTCGGGCACGTGCCGGCTTCAGAGGCGGATCGGGTGTCGATTTCAAAGGCTTTCTCGGCGGTCGGAGCTCACTGGACCGGCCGGGACGGTGCCGGCCGACGAGCGAGGACTGCTCTGGCTGCGAGTTACTTGCGGCATCTGAGGCTGCCGGACGATGTTGCAAGATTTCGCGAATTTGAGCTGACTTTTTCCTACGAATTTTTACAAGGATGGTGTCATCTCAGAAACAGTTCGCTCCATGGAAAACACGAATGAATTTTGTGTGGACTTTGAGCGCCGGGAGACGCCTGCATTCTGAAGCTGCATCCATGCAGCTGTCGCCGTCTGTCCCATCAACAGCCGTTTTTGCACACACGCCGACGGGCGGCGGTGGTCCGACGACAAGCTGCAGGTCTGCCCGGCAGCAGCGTTCGTCCCCACCGCGTCATCGCCAGGAGCTCGTTCTCACCGTCTCGCCAATCCCACCTGTGTGACTCAGGTGTGAAGCCGCCCGAGGCGAGGTTTGTGAAGACGGCGGCCTATGGCTGGGCCGCCGTCTTCACACGTCACCCGACAAACAGTGGGGAGCCGCGTGCCGGCTTCACACGTCACCCGGTGAACGTCGGGGGACCGGTCTGCCAGCCTCACACGTCACAAACGGCGAGCGGGGAACCGGCCTGCCAACTTCACACGTCACCCGGTGAACGGCGGAGGACCGGTCTGCCGGCTTCACACGTCACAAACGGCGAGCGGGGAACCGGCCTGCCAACTTCACATGTCATCCGAGAAACGGCGGGGTAGCCGGCCCCCCGGACTTACCCCCTATCCGTCTAAACCCACCATCACTTGACAAACGGCGGGCAGCCGGCCTGCCAGCCTCACACGTCGTCCGGTAAACGGTGGGATGGCCGGCCCGCGAATTTCACACGTCACCCGGACAGACGGCGGGAGAGCGGCCCGCCGACTTCACACGCCACTCGGTGACCGGCAGGGCGGCCGGGCTCCGGCTTCGCACGTCGTCCAACGAACAGCGGGGAGCCGGTTTCACAGTGTGAAGCTCACACTTCACCTGACAGACCGAGTCGCCGGGGAGACGGCTGTCGACCGGCGGGGCGAACGGGACGGTCGACCGGAGCGGAGGCGCGGACGACGCGCCGGCGAGGGCCGTGAGCTGCCGCGGCGGAAGGGCTGAGACGAGTCCTCCCGTCGGCGGCAGCCGCGGTCGCCGCGGCGCTGCGGCCGATAGCCAGGGCTGCGTGTAGCCACCGGCTGGAGTCGCCCTGTCGACGGGTTGATCAGGCTGTCCGGAGCTCTGGTCACCGGTTGTGAGAGCAACCCGGGAACGTTTTTGTTAAATATTGCGCAATGGAAAGGGGTTTGTGGACGTACTGAGGGTAGCTGACCCGGGGTCCGATGTACCGTGCTCCGACCCGATGCCTTTTTTCCGCGGAAGTGTGGCTTCTGTCTCCAAAACGTCGTGCGCAAACTGAGTTCCGCCATCGCGCGTTGCTTAGAAACAACGCACTGACGAAACTCACTTCGAGATCTCCTTTCAGCTGAGCAGCAAATGACCGTAGCCAGCTCTTTCTAATTTTTGGGGTGTCTGGAGCTCGCTTGTCACCATGACCATTCCATTAACATACCAATGCCGAAATGAAACGGCTGAACAACTGTGAACGCGAATGAATTTACGTACCCATACAAATACACATTTTGCGCATGTTCACCATCAAATGAACGGTTGTAAGGTACACGCAGCTGCCCAAAGAGCAGTTGGCTGGGCCCGTTTTCCTGCGGGGTGGGCCATTTCGGGCCGGCAGTCGATACGCAGGCCGGACCGCCGGCGGCGGGGCGCGTGAGTCGACTCGCAGCCGGCCGGGCCGCCCTGTCAAGGCTGGCGACTTGTGATGTCAGAGAACTGGCCCGGCCGGCGGCGGCGGCGGCCGCCGGAATTCCGCGCCGACCCCGCCTCGGCGGCGTGTCGACCGGCGCCGGCTGCGTGCCTCGCCGAGGGGACGCCGACGGCCGGGAAACGGCCGCCCGTAGACCGGCCACTGATGGAATCGCGGCGCTCGTTGCTCGGTATTTGGCCGCTTTCGAAGGCTGTCGGGTGTGGGCTTGCTGCAGAAGCTGAAGCGCTGCAGCCGGTGGCTTCCTTTCGCGGCTGGAGAGTGGTCATTGCTGGACGTTTGATTCTGCAGGGCAGCAAACGCCGACGAAAAACAGATGCTCGGTAGTCGCATTTCTGCAAGGAAATGGTGCGCCTCAAAGCAATAAACTCGCAGCTGCAGGAAGTCCGCGTCTGAAAGTGCGGCACTGTGCCATCTATGGTTGCTGAGCGCGGCTTTCGATGGTCACTTTCCGTTGCGTATCCCTTGTACAACGGGCGACGTTTCCTAGTGAACAGACGACCTTTAATGTTTGCGTCAGATCATAAACCGAGCGAAAACAGCAGCGCAGCTCAGCTGGCTCACATCAGCGGCGTTTGTCACATCCTGCAGCCGCGGACCGCACGGATTCTCTCCCGTGTTCAGTCGGCGCGTGGCCCGAGACAGCGGAACTGCCTTCCTTACGTGAGCTGGTTCGGCCATTAAACGCCCGTGTTTGTGCCGGCTAGCTGTTCTCGTAAGAACGGAAACAAAAACTGGCTGCAAGTTGTTTGAACGTGGCGTAATTATTTACGGGAGTTGATCCAGTTGGCTCCGGCTGGGGCGTTTAGTGCCGCAGTATTCTTGGTCCACGAGTGGGAGAGAGAAAAGGACTTAGGCCGTTGAGAGGCCGACGCATAACCCACCACCGGAAGTTCACTAATTATGGATGGCGCAGGACGCGCCTTTGCGTAATCGTATAATGACGTTTGCCGTTGATGAAACATTTCGTTAAAATTTCGTCGTTTTAAGGTTGGTGTAGGTCTAGGCCAAATTTGGTGAAGCTCATTTTGTTGATCGCCTGCTTAAAACTTCACGATCTCTCTCTCTCTCTCTCTCTCTCTCTCTCTCTCTCTCTCTCTCTCTCTCTCTCTCTCTCTCTCTCTCTCTCTCTCTCTCTCTCTCTCTCTCTCTCTCTCTCTCTCTCTCTCTCTCTCTCTCTCTCTCTCTCTCTCTCTGTGTCTCTCTCTCCCTCCCTGCCTCCCTCCCTCCCTCCCTCCGCTTCGTCTTTCTGTTCCTCCCATCGGCGAGCTCTTTCGCCATTCCCGTCGATCCTCGGTGCGCCGCAATTATTTCCGGCCCCGCAGCCGGTCCGGCCCAGCCCCAGCCCGTCATGAACAGGGTCCGGCGCCGGACGAGCGCCTGAAAGGGCGGCGGCGAGTCACGACACCGCTCCGTGACGGACGTGACGCGCCCGCCTCGGGGGCGGCGGCGGCCGGGCGTGCGTCCGCCCAGCGCGGCCCGGGGCCGGCCAGGCGGATACCCGCCCTGACTGCGCGGATACCGGGTCCGCCCTGACAGCGCCCCGACAGACACTCTGGCGGACAGCCCGACGGATACCCTTACAGACGCCCTGGCGCGCGCCATGACGGACACACATGCGACACACATCCGACGGACATCCCGATGGACGCCGTGACATCATTCTGGCTGACGTCCTGGTAGCCTGAGCGGTACCTGTCCAAGGCTGGCCGCCCAGGGTCATACGGCTGCGGCACGTACTTTGATAACGTCATCGCTGGTTCGCCGAACGTGACTCGATAACGTCATCACTAAGCCGGGTATGCGAGCCGCACGGTAGATAATCGCGGCGTGATCCTAATATGACGATATGCTGTCGCGGGATTCGGGACGAGCAAGTGTTGTCTTCTGCGTTATTGATCCAAACCGGTTCTGCGTGACCGAGCATGTGCAGGGAACCTCCGTGCGTCCGCGGTCTGCGAAGAACGTGAACCTTCTGCCAGCTCAATCTTTGGCCTCCAACCGTCGCTGCGGGTCCCCGCCGGGCGGCGAACCGCGCGCGCGAGCAATGGCTCTGCGGCGGTCAGGTCTTACGACGGTGAAGTGTTCAATTGGCTCGATTAAGGAGCGGGCGGCGGGTCCGTCTGGGCCCGGCCGCCGGCACCGCTTTGTCGGCCACTCCGTCCCCCGAGCCTCGGCGCCGGCCAGAGCTCGAGGCGAGGCGGCGCCGGCCGGAGCTCGGGGCGAGGCGGCTGCGACTCGACGCCTCCGGAAATCGGTCCGCGCGGCGCTCGTCGAGGTCGTGTCGGCTTGGAGGTGAGGTCCGTCTGGTTCCGGGCTTCCTCGCAGCAAAGCAGGTGGGTCAGATTTGCTGGAGTCGCGCCAGCTGGCCCGAGATCGAGTTAACGGTCGCAGGTTGCGTTGAGCTGAGATCAGCTTTCAGAAGTGTCTGGGTTCAAACCAATGCGACACCGGTTTGGGTCAAGTTCTTCTCTGGTCTCCCGAGATTTTTCACTCTTTCTTTGCACCCTTTCTAATTGTCGTCGGAAGTGCACCGCCCACCTCACTCAATCCACGCCAGCTTCCTGCCCCCGCCTCCGACGTCTGACCGCCAGACGGCGGTCAGACGTTCTACGGCGCCCGGACCAGACGGAGTACATCTCGTCCCGATCTCCCCGCGGCCGGACTGGTTGTAAGCCATCCGGGAAACATCGCTTCGATCTGGAGGTACAGCATACCGGCGGGATCCGTCGCTAGCAGATTCAAACCACGTGATAAGGCGTAGGTGGAAAGCTCCATCCGTGTAGCGTAACCCACTCCCAAATAGTGATGTCGCCTCGGCTTTGGGCTTCTTTGTTTACCGATTTGCTAAATTAGGATGCAATGAAATCGATTTCGTTACAAAAAAGCAAAAGACCCACAATTTTCGTCCCAAAAGAGACCAAAGCACATGTTGGCCCCGGGTTTTCCAAGGAAAGGGGCCATGGCCCGATGCCTGACGCCCTCTGGATCCGCCCTTGTCACACGCTGAGGACGCTGGCTGACGCCTCGCCCGTCACGCCCGGCCGACGTCGCCACAACAGGGTTTCGCCTCGGCTGTGCCAAGCCACCGTAATCGTCTCACGAACGGGGCTGGGTTTTTGCCGGGATTTAACCGAGGATCCGTCCCGGTATCTTCCCGGGCTCTTCCCCAGCCGCGACCCTCAGACCCCGGACCCGGTATCCGCGGGATCTGGCTCGGGTTCCGCCCGTGGTCCCCGCGCGATGCGCCCCGGGACCTGTCCCGGGCGGGTCGATGCGGTCGCGCATCGATCCGCCGCCCCTGAGCGCGTGAGTTGGCGTGTCGCGAGAGGAGCGCTCCCAAGACCCGGCCCGGCCCCGCCGTCGTCGCGCGGGCGGTTCGGCCCGGCCCGGTCTCAGCTCCGCCGCGCCGGCCGCGTTCGACCCCGCACTGCGACGGCCATCCGACCGTCGCCCCGCTGTTTAGACCTGACTCCAGACAAAGGCACGGCTTGTTAGTCCGCAGTGCGACAGCTTCTCTGTGGCGCCGCCGCCGCCGCCGCGGGCTGAGCGATCTGCCCCTGCATGTCTCCTAAAACTTCGCCGAAAATGGCCGCGCCGCTCTCGTCGTAGCAGGCTCATGCCGGTCACGAAATGGCGCCACTGCTCCAACTCGTCGGCCGCACGGCTGGCCCCTGCCCACCGCCCGCTGTTGACGGCCGTGTCGACCACCGCAGACACGTTCGCAGTCGTCGTGCCCGGCGCCCTATCCGCACGACGCCACGACCCCCCCCCCCCTACCCCCCGCATGTCCCACTCGGGTCAATAGCACGGCAGCTTAGGGCGGCCGTCCGCCCAGATTGATCCCGCGATCCCGTGACGTCACGGGGTTTCCCGCGGGAAATCACGGCTCGGCGCCGCGGGACGACGCGGCGGCCGCGGCCTGGGCCCGGGACCCGGTCGTGATCCGTTCTGCCGTGACCGCCGCCGGAGAGAAGACGGGCTCTTGCGGCCCGGCCGGCCGGGCGTGCTGCCGAAGGCGGAAGCTGGAGGTCGCACTGGCAGCCGAATAGGAACGTAAAGGAGCACGTACAGGAGCCAGGAGCAGGACCAATCAGGCCTCCGATCCCGACCGCCGTGGCCGTGTAGGGGCCGGGGGCCGGGATAGACCGGCTTCCGCTGCCGACTCCTGCGAGATGCGGACGCGCCGGCACGTGACTGTGACAGCAAAAACAGGCATGAGCCGCGGTATCGAGGCCGAACGGCGCCGCAGAATTTCTGCTGCTCCGTCCAGCGACGAGCATGGCGTCCTTGGCGACGCGTCAAACTGCGAGGTTTTCGGGTCGCCGCAAGTTTTTGGCGGTGTAAGCGGCTTAACGTATTGGTGATGTTGATCGCGCTTCGTTTTGGCGACGAAACCTTGGAATGAAAAAACTCTGGTCCTTGGCTGTCAACAACTGATTCCCATTCCAATGAAAAACCTGCCGTGAATAATTCAGGAACTTCTGTCGTTTGGTATTGATCCAGGGAATGACGTTTTGGACGTGCGATTAGTCGAAAATGCCAACAACAATTGGTTCATCCGCTGACTTCGCCGAAACAGCCGGTTGTGTCGAAGCCTGACCAGACGCTGGCCCGAGTGTTCCGGGCGGCAGTCGGGGGTGAGAACGAGCACAGACTCAATTTCACACCGGACCGCGAGAAGGCCAATTTCCTCACGCCCGCGTTCAGCCTAATGGCCCAGTGCCACGTCTGTGTCGGCGCAGTTCGTGGCCGCGGGCCGCGGTCGCGACCTCGCCGCGGCCGGTCGGCCTCCGCGACGGCTCGGTGAGGGCGCGGTGACGGCTCCGCGACACCGACCGACGTCGCGTGTCGGCAGCGGCCGAGGCAGGTCGTGACGGTCGCACGGTCGATCCTGCCGCCCTGTTGCTGCGGCGACCGGCCCAACACTGTCGGCGGCGGGGCCTCATGTGACGCGTTACGTCACAGAAATAGGGCGTGATGTGACGCGCCACGTCACGGCGGTGGGAGTTAATGTAACGCGGCATGTCGCAGCGATGGACCGATGTTTGACACGGTACGTGGCGGCGATGGCGAACACATGACACGCCGCGTCACTCTGAAGGCCGTCGTGCGGCGCCTGACGGAACCGCGAGGGCCGTCACGTGATGCGTCACGCTTGGATGATTGTTCTTCAGGGAACATGCAACATGACAGCATAATCCTATTTCATGTTTGGGTGCGTCACAGGCGCATCGTGTTGGGAAAAACCGTTCAATGGAAATCTACTCGTGAATGTTTTTTGACTATCTAATCATTCTTTATGCTACTATTTTTCGTATCAAGCGCTGCTAAAGGCGTCTGCCACGTGTAACGTTTCACATTCCGGAAGGTAATACAACGAAATGATTTTGCGTCGGATGCTGGAAGAAAACATGTGGTTCTTGTCTTTTGACTGTTTTAGCTATATCTGAGCCAAAAAGCTTTAAACTAGGCTATCTTAAAGATGTTGTTGCGTGTTTTCATTTACATTCAAGCAACTTCCCGTGTTTCCTTACGGCTTAGACATCATATCAACCTAACCGCGAAACCTCACGTTTTTCAGACAACTGACCAGCCATGGGGTGCATGGGTAGCAAGCAAAAGCTCTCCAAGGAGGATCTGGAGTTCCTCAAAGCTCACACACGCTACGACGAAGCTACCATCAAGGAGTGGTACAAAGGCTTCCGGGTAAGCGACTGTCGTTGTGCCGCGACAGCAGTGCGTCTGCAACGTAATTTCGTTGGAAATGTTTCTTTTTGACAGCAACAAAATTTCAGGCGTGACAGAAGACGATGGGTTTGCAGAAGCTGTTTGAATTGGGTTGATCTTCAAAATGGGCATCCAGTTTGGGGCGTATTGCCGCCTTTCCTCCTTTTTAGAATCGCATATACTCATTTAATGATACGCAATCGAAAATCCGCAAAATGGGTCGAGCGGGTCAGTTGCTTAGAGCCTTCTTCAAACCAGAGAAATGTTTCATTGCGATTTGAGACTTGATGCCAATCCGAATGGAAGATTTCCTCGCCCGGTATCTCGCTTTCTTGGCTTCAAACGCCTTGCATGTGAGCCACGCCGGAACAAGGCCAATTCCTGGGTTAACAAGCCCACACGTTGCGGATCATCTGCATCCTTCGCCATGAGTCAACATCCGCTTAAATGGCTCTCCAGCCGTTGCAAAAGTGCCAAACCGTGCCCGGCCGGCTGCAGGCAATGCAAACGGCCTACTGTTACCACCAGCGATCAGCAGCCCACCTCCCTTGCCGTTGACGCGCGAGTGTTCCGCCAGACCGCCTGATTCATCTCGCGGACGCTGCCTCGGCGGTCTTTGTGACGTGAGCTGGTCTGCTGGTTTTGCAGCTGCTCTGTCGCACCGCAGACGTCGTGGGCACGTGTTAATTCTGCTGTATGGATCTGGTCGCTTTGCTGATTGATGGTAATCAGCCACGCTGTAGTCGATGTAGCCGCACTCGAAACTGCGATTTCCGGGCAGTTTCGATTCTATTTCGTATCTCACGTTTCGGACATTGACCTAATCCAGCGGATGTATCCTGGTGATGTTAAATTGTCGCACGTCTGTTGTGATATTATTTATTTTTATCCAATGTTTGCTTTTTTATATAAACGGTTTTCATTGGGTTTCAAAATCGTCAAGGTATTTTCCTTGATGAACGCTGACGTCCACGTATTTTTTCCACATTTTAGATGAATCGCTTTAAAAGTTCGCAGCTTTTGCGATGCAGAGCTTTTGCGCTGCAAAAGTACGCAAGCTGCTCGCAAAATAAGTATAATGACCCGACTACGGAAAAACAAGTTAAGCAATCCTAACACTCCCAATCACAGCTTATTTCATTGTGCTCAAATGGTTTACCCCTCACGTGCTGCAGAGACTCAGCGCTCAGAATAAGTTTGCAGAATCACGAAAACAAGTGCCCTTATCATCGTCCAGGAATACTTGCACAGAAACTAGTTGGCATGCAAAGGTTTAAACTGCTTAAAAGTTTCGCCTTAAAGTCCGTCGTCCGCATCAGTTCTTTGATATTCCGCGAACGCTCCTCACGCCCGATTGCCTTCATGTCGTCCAAAAGTCATCGTCTGGCAATCCAGCCAACATCGACACATAGTCCGGACATGGCCGCACATGGATCCCACTTAACGCCTTGCAATCGTCTCTGGAAATAGGCCCACTTACCTCCACCGGAAACCAGGCCATGACAGCACCAACCCCATGACCTGCGTCGTCTCCGGCTGGGTCACGTGACCGCCGGAGCCAGCTGACGGCGCGCCGTGTGCGGTCAGTCGCGGCCGCGTGCGTTCGGTCGTGCGGCGTCCTGTACTGCGCTGCACGAACTCGTGACATCTGGGCTCCGCTCAGGCTTCTGAGGCTGGGGACCGGACAGTGTGGCGTTGGCAGACGACAGATGCGCGTGTTTCGCCTTTAGATGGCAGTGCGCACGTCGCAGGCTGCTCTGTCAGTCATGGAGTTCTGGCGGTGAATTCGGGCAAGATCATGCTGAAGAAGGGGCGTTATCCTGATTTGAAACGTACTAATATTCTTTCGTTTTCTTTGTTATTTTCCGTACTTCATTTGATCTTGAAATCCAGCCCCGGAAGACATCACTTCCGGACAGGTTAAAAGAGTGACATGGCGTGTAGGTGGGTGAGTGCGAACAACAAAACACGCGGTATTCGTTTTATGCCTGCTCGTGATGTCCAAATGTTTGGAACCTGTAGCACGCATAAATAAACTTGATTGGTCTGAAAAATGCCGCTGGCATCGTTTGCAGTGTTCTTCTTCAACTTCTGAAAGCTGGCTAGCTTTAGAAAATGTAATGAACTAAAAGCTTTGTTCCGTAGTCGTCTAGTGATAAGGCTCAGTAATGTTTACATCAGAAATCCATTTCACCTGAATAGCTGGGATTTGCCCGGTCCGGAGTTTTTCTGTGTCACTTGGTCGACGAAAGGCGACGCCGGGTGGCTGTCGCCCCAGTGGACAGATTCGACAGGCGAGCTGTCAGGCGATAATCTAGACAGTCGATTTGGCCTGCGACCAAAGCCTTGACAAAGCCATGCCGACATGGACGTAATCAGATGCGACTATTCATGCGCCTCCGAAATGGCTACAAATTGACGAGTGGAGTCATTTGGTCGGACACGCGGATATTTGAAAAGCTGTGGGATTCTTAAGAGCTGAACGCATATCATATCTATTAGTGCAGTTTTTCCTGCTGTCGTGCTGCTTTGATAGCTCTGCCATATAACTCATAGATAATCGGAGCTGTATAAATACACACTGCTCGCGTCCGAACAGTCCAGCTCCACCGACCTCTCATCTAACCGGAGCTCCTTGCTCGTCAGCTACTCCCCCACCTCCGACCATCCCGCCGGCTCAGGAAGCTCATCTCAGCGGGCCCCACGCACGTCCGAGCCTTCCGCCCGAGCCATCCGCCCCGGCCGCCGCCGGCCTTCCCGGACGGGAGCGGACCACTACCGGCCGGCCGCGTGCCCCGGTCGTCAGGGCCTTCCGCGGCGCAGTACATCATCGATCCGCCGCCACGCACACGCCGTTCATCTCATTAGCCGGTGCCGGTCCGCTCCCACGATGTATAGCGGCGCTGTCAGCCGCACGGAGCGGGGGTCGGTGAGCGGGGTTTTCGGATGTTCGGTGCGTGGCGGAGTTCGGTGCTTTCCGTGGTCTCGTGTTTGCATTGTGTGCTGAGGCTTTATCTGTTTGATTAACGGCCAGGCAAAAAGTCTGGCTCTTTGTTGCCGTCTGTGCGTTTTCCGTTTTACCTGCCCTTTGAATCGGTTTTGTCCCGTGACCCAAAGGCGGCGGAACGAGGGGGGGGGTGGGCACGGGGCACCGTGTCGTGAATTTAACATTAACCCTACGGCGTTGCATGGAAAGAAATGGGTCAAAAAGTAACCGGTGCCCCCCACCCCTTGCCAGAGCATGTTCCGCCCCTAGTGCCGTGACCCTGAAAGCTCCAGGAGCTAGTGGTTCGCTTATGTGTTAAGCAAACATTTCATGTTTGTTGGACATTGATTTATCGCTGAAGCTGTTTTGCATTCATTTCATGTCCGAACCAGAACACAACTGTTTCAAATGCTGCTTTTGTATGCTGTAACGCTTGACACCCTATCGAGATCCTCATTTGGTTCTCAGTGCCCACTAAATCAAACACGCCTTTCCATCACATCAATCGTCATAACGGCCGACGGACGAGAGGACCACCCAAGACAAAGACCACGTGATCTTGCCATCACCCTCATGCCTGCTGGTCTGATGAGGGCAAACTCACCCTTATCTAACCGATAGACCAGCCACTGAGCACTCTGCCGCCACGCCTGACGTCTCGGTGGCCTTTTCGAAAGCCTCGCTCTTCGCCGCCGCCTTCCTGAACACCATGGACTTGGATCGTTCCTTCTCTGCAGGCGGGTCGCGGTCGTACCGGCCCACGTGTCAGTGGCCCACCGCCTCGGCTCAGGCCCGGGTCTGACTGTTGCGGCCGAAACACTCCCACGGCCCGAGAGGGTGGCCGCTTCCGGCTGCCGGGCCCGGGCCCGTGAGAGGGTCGTGACGGCCGGCGGCCGCCGCTGGGACGCGGCCTGCCGCTGAGCAGACTCCTGTTCGCCCTGTCTACAGCTCGAGTTTGGTCGGAGCGCGAAGCTGGTGGGTGTTGGGCTACGGAACGCACGCGAAGCCTGCCAGAGATTCCCACAGACTGCATCTGTGGCGTTCGCGCAGCAAAAGATCTGTAGACGTGTGGGCGAAGCAAGCTGCTCTGCGTCCAAGACCTGGGTCCTTTCGGGGTTGAGGCAGGCTTGGCGAGACGGTTCTGACGGCGTCAGATCGCGGGAGTTCGGCGCCCCTCGTCTGGCCCGGACTCTGACCAGGCCAGCCGACCCTGCGCGCCGCTCGGACGCAGCGCTGCCACGCCCGGAGCCGGGCCGGCCCGTCTCCGACCGGGACGCGCCGCCTGAAGCCCGCTCTCGAGCCCGGAGCCGTCGTCAGCTGGCGTGATGGCCGGCGGCGGCGGATGCCGCCGACTGCCGGCGACCTGGCGACGTTATCAGCTGGCACCGGCGGCTGACGGGGTCCGCAGCGCAAGCCGGCAGCGGCCGCGTCACCCCCTGACGTCAGCGGCGTAATCTCGCTGAGTCAACGCCGGCCGGCCTTCCGGCGCCGGTTGGTGCGAATGATACGGTGAGCTGGAGTCGCAGGCGTGAGGGGAGCTCACACTGGTGACGTGGCAAACTGAAGCTGGGGGTGTGAAAGGGAGACGCCATCCCGGTGGCTCGGTGAGCAGGAACCAGGGGTTTGGCAGGGCTCACGCTGGCATCACGGTGAATTGGAGCCGGAGTTGTGAGAGGAGAGACGGAGGGCAGGGGAGGGGAGAAGCCAGGAGAGGCAAAACGCAAAGGAACGAAACCTTAAACACGCCTCTCGCTGCAAATGGATCCAGACTACTCGACGACCCGCCAACGCGTTCTGACGTGAACTGGTGTAGCCCGTGACAAATGCCCCGCGTCATAAATAGGATAACAGTGCTGCATCACAACCGATTGTCTCCGTTCGCCCCAAATCGGCGACGTCATTCCGTACAGCCCGCGCACTGTTCTGTTGAACAGCTTGCAAAGCTGGCGCTATCAGTCCCGGTTAACTTGGTCCATCTGGGATCGGGGCGAGACATCGGCGATTCTGAACGGCCAGTGCGTCGCAGTGTCGACGGATGTTTGCCGGGAAGGCTGTAGTCTTTTTAAGGCGCAAGAACTTTGGGCACGCCGCTTTCGTCCTGTTTCCTGTTTCAGTGATCAGTCCTAGGCAGCACGTAGTCCACCTGCTAACGCCACCGTGTCCCGTCCTAGACGCCTTCAAGTCTGCCCTGTCGGGCGTTTTTGAATGCGTGTCCCACAATGTTTTGTTGTCCCTCTCTGATGGGTACGTGTGTCTCTGATGCTGTACGTGTGTCTCCCGTCTGACACAGTCCGCGGTGTGCTCGAAACCCGTTGTACATGGGTCTCTTCTTTAATATTGCCCTCTCTGATGCATCCGTTGCATGTGGGTCCCCTGTCTGACATTATCCCACTCTGCTCTGGACACCCACTGAGTGTAGATCCCCTGTCTGACGCTGTCCGCTCCAGTGCGGCCGCGCAGGTCGAACCACATTTCCCAGTGTTTCGAAGGAAATTTCCCTTTTGGCATGCCATTTCCCTAGGTACCGTGTTTCGCTAGTTTCCATACCCAAACCTTGTAATAATGCCGGTTCCGTCCGTGCACCTGTATCTACGGCATACAAAAAAAAATAAAACCATGCCAGATGCGAACAATAGACGATACAAATGAACGGCCGAAAAGGATATTTTGGAAAGGAAGGAAGTAAACGATGTTTTGAGATATTTCTATGTATTTTATTACATTTCACCTAGTGCATTATTGCTTAGGTATTTGACCGCTAGGAATGTTGCGTATTTGCACACAGTGCCAGGGTAAATGCTAATATTTTTGATGCGGTAGAGGCAACGTATAGTATGCACTTAAAATACGTGGTAATTTGTTACCAAATGGTGACGTCATTGCGCAGGAAAAAAAGAGACGCGAAGTTTTCACCACCTTTTCCCCGAGAATGGGTTTGTCAAAAAAATGATTAGTTAAGTGGATTAGGTATCCACAGCCTAGAAATTTCGCCAGATTACGGCCTATATCCATAGATCCCCAGACCCAAGTCATCCCTAGACAAGGGATTCCCTAGATGTGGTCGTACTGCTCCGTTCTGTTCTGAACACCCGCTAAAAATTGGTTCCCTCTCTGATACTGTCTTACTTTGTCCTGCACATATGCTGTGCTTGGGTCCCCTCTCTGTCACTGCCGCCCTAATCTGTTCATCTGCTGTACCCGCTGTACATGGTTCCCCCTCCGATACTGTCCCGCTGTGTCCTGTACACCCGCTGTACATGGGTCCTATCTCCGACACTGCCCGCTCTGTGTTGTGCGCAGGCTGTCGGCGGTCGGGGCCGGAAGTGGACGTGGCCGTGCGGCGCGTCGCGCCGGGGTGTCGGGGTTACGCTCTGTATTGATCGGCCAGGCCTCTCCACTGCCGCCGCGGCCCGCCACCAGCGGTGGCGCGGCTTCATTTCAAATGTGGACGGAGTTCTGAACTGATTAAAAGCGTTTATTGTGCTACTGGGAAGAGGAGAATTAATTATTTATCAAGTCCTTTCGAAGATTCTCATAACGTAGCCGTGGAGGTGATTTTTGCCCCTGGGAAATCGGTTCGGTCTTAGCAGAGCAACGCGTTATCCAATTTCAGGTGCTTGTAGGTTCCAGCAACAGTGTGTAAATATGTCACTGTATTTTCACGGCGAGGTGGTTTGCGATGCCACCGGAGTATTATCTTTGGAAGCTGCCCCTGGGCAGTCTGCCTCTTCCCGACATTTTTCCAGCCGGGAGAGGTTATCGTGTACTCTCTGGCCATAATTCTACAGACAGTCCAGTGCCGCCGGCACCGCCACCGCCGGACGGCCGGTCCAGCCGTTCCCTCTGCACGCCGATAAGGACAGACGACGTGATGAATGGGACGTGGCGGACGTGCGACCTGGACTCGTTGTCTGCTGCTGATCTCCGAACATATTCGGACGGAGTGGTTTTCGCGTGCAGCTGTTTCAGAATGTGGTGGAATGTCTTAGCGGGTCTCGAGATAAAACGGTCCTTATTATTGGGGATGAAAAGAGGATTTGGGATGCTGATGATGAATGCATGGAGGCTTTCTGAGCCTCATGACCATAGATCACTGTTACAGGAGATAAGCTCGTGATCAGTGTAATAAAATAGATGAATGGAGGACAGAGCAAGTGAGACCGGAGTGTATGGAGGAGGGGATGAAGGAAGGAAGGAGTGGAAATGGAGACAGGGAGAGGGAAAGAGAGAGAAACTTACAATTGAAACAGAAAAGGTAAGTGGGATGGATGAAACTGGGAATAGTTTTACAAAGCTGGGCCATCGGCGATTGCTACTGCTACATAGTTTCGTGGTACTGGGTGAGAGCATCGACCTGGTGATTTTGTAGAAACACGATTTGTCGCCACTCTCCTCGTCACCGTAACAAAAACTCTGCAGAGGCCTCAGAACTGAATACTGCGCAATCTCCGTTGCCTGCCCTGCGCAAACAACAAGTGTAATAAGAAGACGTGTACCGGCTAGTCGATATTGCGGTTGTTAGGGGCTCCAGCGCGGAAAAACGAAACAAAAGCGTCCGCTGTCGGACGGCGAAGTATGGCCGCCGCCGGTCGTCCGTCACGCCGCCGGCAATCTGGCAGCGCAGCGGTCGCCGACTGTCAACCCTCCATCACGCTTCGGCGGCCAGGCGGCGGCGGCTCCGACTGCGGCGACGATTCCGCGGGCCGATTCCGCGGGCCAGTTCCGTGGACTGATTCCAGGGGCCGATTTTGCGGACCAGTTTCGCGGACCGATTCCGTGGGATTCTGTGGATCGATTCCTGGAGCCAGTTCAGCCGAATGATCCCGTGAACCGATTCCGCAGGTCGATTCCGCTGGCCAGGTCGGCGCGCCGATTCTGTGGACTGATTCTGCGGCCCGATTTCGTGACCCGATTCGTCCGCGGTTCAGGTCCGGCGTGGCCCGACTGCGCGGCCGGCTCTGCCCCTCCCAAGGTCGACTGCGGCTCCGGGGGACGACGCGACCCGGGGATGGAGGGGACGGAGGGAATAGAGGGGATGGAGGGACTCCAGTGACAGCGCCACCCAGTCCGACAGTGGCTCGTGCGAGGGTTGCCCAGGCAGGCGACGAGACTGAGGACGATGGGGCGAGCTTACGGACGCTGAGGCGACGGACTCTTCCTGCGACGTCAACGCTTAAGCGCGCAAGGGTTGTGGCAGCTGCCCTGCCCGCGTGAATGTCATTGCGGCCCACCTGAAAACATAATGAGCATTGTCCCCAGCGCATTGTCGTTAATGTAGATGATCATGATATTGATTGGGTGGGCATGTGTCAGCCGCAGTGTCGCATCGATAACGACGTAATTTGGCGCGGCCGCAAATGAGCCATGTCTTGGGCCTGCCAGATTGTCGTAAGCAATCAGCAGCAATCCCTGTAATGTTACAGCAAGTAGGACAGAATTCCGCTTCAAGATAGGACTTCCGTTCTCCTCGCCCGTTGGTCGCATGCTCGCTAGATTGCTGACGGTTTCCGTCGAGCAATAGCGGAGACATCCGTCTGTCGCAATAAATTTAAAATACGAGTCACAGTCGAGTGCACGTTGCGCCTATAAAACGCCGCACTGCGTGCTCCGCTGTAGTCGTACGTTATGGAGGCCCACTTTCAACTTGGATTTCGAATAGCAGCCCCGTTATTACGGCAGTTTTGCGACTTTGATTTCGTTCCGTTTTGGCTATGTTGGGGGCTTCTGTGGTTCTGCGACTGGGAGCCGTGGGCGACGTCTGTGAGGCTAGATCTGGCTCATCGTTCCGTTCTCGTTTAGTTATTTTATAGGTTTCGCTTGAATTCCGGAGACATATCGGCGTCAGGAAACGCGAGAAGTTATTTCGAAGCTTTGTGAATGGTGATGGCGAATGATATATTTGAAAGCAGTCTGGAAATTATTAGCAGTACCCGTGCAGTACACTGTTAGCCAAGTTATGCATATGACATGCATGAACGGGACGTGGTGAGAAATATTACAGAACCATGTAGGGGCTTGCACATGTTTTGTTTATTGGCGATTTGATTGATGTGCATGATGCTATTTAAACGGTTTAAATGTGTGTGTACAGTTTCCTGTTCTCCGCAAAAGGTCCCATCGAAATTTGTCTCACATGGAGACGCTTTGGTCTTTCGGTCGGCAACTAAAATGTTATATATATATATATATATATATATATATATATATATATATATATATATATATAACAGCAGTATTTACTACTTTTTGAAGCAATGTTGCGGGCTTAAGCCAAGCCTAAACACTAAGTACTTTTACATTTTCCTGGGTACCACGACTGTTTATCAAAGAAGCATTTCAAGAGATATCTTCTTACGTTCAAGCAATAGATCAAGTAAACAGACCACTGGTTTTCATCAAACGTAGGACTGCGTTCGATCTCCTCACTCGCTCGCTCCTCGTAAATACCTTGGAGACTTTTGGCAGCACTTAAGCTCTTCAAAACAAAAACAAAACCTGAGAGCAAGTAACCAAAACTTGCGGTCAGCTGTTTGGGTGACATGTAACGGTACGACGGTGACGTGTCACCGACGCCAAAATCTTGTTGTTACCGTCCCCACTGTACTCTCTGTCTCCTCTGTGTAGAACTCTGTCTTGGACCAGTACATGACCTTTACTGTATTGAATGACAATCACTCCGGAGTATGAAATGAGCTTAACAAAGGAGCCGCCATTTAATGCCTCATTATGAACAGCTGCACTCAGAATCGTTGGACATGCATTTGTCCCGAATCGTCTCCATCTGCGATGGGTCGACTGTCCTGTCCTGACCCGGCGCTCCGTTCTCCGTTGCAGCAAGATTGCCCGAACGGCAAACTGACGCCGGTCAAGTTCGTCGACATGTACAAGATGTTCTTCCCGTCTGGCAACGCCGAAGAGTTCTGTGACCACGTGTTCCGCACGTTCGACATGGACAAGAACGGCTATATCGACTTCAAGGTAAGTGTGAACCCGACTCATCGGTATTGTTCACCGTTTGGGGCGGTTCATACTCTTAGAACGCATCATGAGACACGACGGAGGTCTTTTGATGTGGTTCGCGAACATTGCTACGGCGTGTAGCTCACGTTGCTTAATTGGGCGTGGCCTTGGAAAGCCCTGGGTCGTTGGTCACAATTTGGCTCTGGACCGCGATTGCACGGGCAACGATGCCGTTAAGCATGACTGCCCGCCGCAGTAAACGACCGGATTCGATCAGAAGGGCCGCTGCAGTGCCAGACACCACAGCCCGCGAAATCTGTTACCCTAGACGCAAGCCCAGCACGAGACCAGGCGCCGAATCGAACGCCGCCTCGAGGCTCTGCGCTCTGCACGCGTACATTGCGTCACAGCCGGGCTCGAGACGTTGAGGACTTGCAGGGACGCCTGCAAGGTTCGGTTGGGTTCTCCGATAACTTCGGTTCGTCGTATTCAGCGTGCGGTCACGTGTCCGTAGCGCCGGGCCAGCATAGTGACTTCTCCGAAACGGAAAAGTTTGGCGAGGGCCGGAGTTGAAATGCTGGGAAACACAGCGGGTTAACCACAACGGAATCTCCTGTGAATTCGCGACACTGGGATGCGGGACAAGCGGAATGACTTTTCGCCGTGCCGTTTCGTTTTATTCGTGGTGCTAAAGTACACGAAAATTTCTTCCCTCGTTCCTCTCCCCCTCCGATAGGTGTATTTGCTTGTATTTCAATGGCATGGTTCATTTATGACTTATTTATCTATGCATATGAAGGTGATTCGTTGTTTTGCAAAATCTGCTCGTCCAGTCTGCACAGCTATTGCTCCAGTCGTGTTCATGCAACTATCAAAGTCTGGGTTGAACTCTCATTTGACGCAACTTTCTTCTTGGAATATCTCGTGACACATCTTTATCACGGCCCTCCATTCCGGTCAGGCTCGATGTGTCAAAACCGGATGTGCAGCCGGCCGTCTGGGCGTGATGAGGTCTGGAAATCCAGACGGCGGCAGCGAGCCGGCACCTCATTCAGACAAACTCGCCGGAACAGCACGGCCTCGGAGCCTCTCAGGACCAACCAGCGGGATGGGATCTGACCGTACCCGCCCGCACAGAATTGAGCTTTATGGGGACCAGTTTTGGTGGCTGTGATTGGGGCCAGGACATACCCATCGCAGCAGAGAGTGCGAACGTCCGAACAGACCATCTTTGGAAGATGGCTGAAGGCTGATTAGAAATAATTTTGGAGTAGCTGACAACGCTCTCATCGGACCTTCCCTGGCGGGCCAAATGGGAGCCATCGTTCCTAGCGCCTTTGGTTAGGTTCTCAGGGAAATGGGCAATGTTCATACCTTCGGAACGCCTCTGAGGGTCCTACTCACTAGGTTCGCGTGCTTTTTGACTCCGCTCTCAGCGCTGCATTTCTTCAGCGCCACGATGCGCGCGCCTCTCCACCCCGCCTGTCCACCGCCAAGGCATTTATCCGAATGAGACTGCGACATTTCAATTCTTTGCCACGTGCCGGCTTGAAATGAGACCTTTTGATCCAGTCGGACAGCTGCTCTTCGTTCTGTCCGAGTCCGGAGCGGTTCCGGCGCTCTCAGCACTCGTTTCCGAAGATGGGACCATCTGTTGCACGCGCCTGCCGGCACGCCACGGCTGGACGAAATGAGCCGGACGAAATATGGCGCCCGCAGGCTGCCTGTTGCGTGACCGGCCGAGGCGGCGACTTTTGTCGAGTGAAGCCATAAAAAACAACGCTGCAGCTACAAGTGGCGTGGTTGATTTAAAAAGGAGGAAGTGGCACCTGTTCGTCGAGGATTGCGATGCCCGGTGACTTCGAATGGCTCATGTTTGTCAAGTGACGGCGAAATGAAGCAACAAGAACAGTTTTTATCTGCTCGCATAGTCGACCGCGTCTTCCCTGCACGTTAGAAACTTGAACGTCGTCGTTGGCTGCAAGTCCTGAAACCGATACTGGCGGGACCACTTTTTTCTCGATGAAAGAAATCCTCCTCTCGCTAAATCAGCCCCGCCTGAATGCGAGGATCGCCGTGGCCAAATGACGAGCGGCGTCTCTGTCAAACATACGTCCGACTGCTGCCCGCCACGTCAACTGTTGCTCGACCGGCGTCGGCCGGGCGGTGTCATGCCTCATTTGGGCCGCCGGCACCGCCGCCGATAGAGTGGTAATGGCTGATTCATGGAAGGAGGGAGTGCCACGGGGAAATGACCCAGTGGCAGATCGGGCGGCGATGGAGGGGAGGCCGGAAATGGAAGGGAGAGCGGTGGAGGAGGACGGCGGAGAAATCGGGGGTCATAAACGGAAGATGGGGAATGGAGGTAGGATGGAGAAGGAGAGCGAGAGGAATGCGCACAGGCATACAGATGAACAATAAGACTGAGAGAAAAGAAAAGGAAAATAGCCACGAAGAGATAAAACAAGCCAAAAGCCACCGTGTCCGAGAAAGGAAAATAACGCATTCTATAACAATAGAAGAAAAGAAAGCAGATGAATAAAAAGCAGAGGTCCGGCATCGGACAAAGGCTGCCCCAGCGAACGCCTCCCACAACGCAGCCCTCCGCCATTCTCCCTGAAGCGGCCCTCGACAGAGGAAGTTCCTCCAGCCTCGGCGACCAGCCCACCAAGTGTTGGCAAACCGTGCCGCTGCGTCGTGCCGCGGCCTGGCGTGTTCCGTGCGATACCGCCCCAGGCTGCGGCCGGTCGCCCCAGGCAGAGCGAGACGACTGCCGAGCGCGGGTCGTCGTGCCGGCGCGGCGAATTGCCGGCGGACCCGGCGACCGACCACCTGGCCGCCGGCGGCGACGGCACACACTCCGGCGCTGGATTAACTGCTGATTGGATTAGCCGGGCGTCGGGCGGCGTTCAGACGTGGTCCGCTTACGGCGGCCGCGGTGCCGGCGGCGCGGCCGGCGGCCGAACGCAGCGTCGGCGCGCTCGCAGACGGCGGGGCCGGCCGCCGGCTCGCGTGTCGGCGCCGTCGCCGCCGGCGGCGGCTGAAGGCGCGGGCGTGGGCCGCCGCCACGCGAGGCCGTCGGCGAGGGCGTCGCGAGCGGCCGGCGCGATGGCTGCAAATATTGACGTCGCGTCGGCTCCGGCGCCGGCGGGTCGGCCGGCGCGGCTCCCTGGAACGTGGCGCGGCGGCGGCGGCGGCGGCGGCGGCGCTGTTGATCTGTGCGTCGGAGGCGATGCGATGTCGGCCAAAAGCGTTTGACGCCGTTCTGGATCGTGACAGTTGGTTGAGGAATAGTTTCCTATCGTGCCAACGTCTATGCGTCGCTCGGCTGACTCTCAGAGTTCGCGAGACCGGAGTTCCCGTCATTGGGGTGTAATATCACCCTCGAACTAGAAACAAAACTGCTGTATGTGGTGTGGTCTTAATATGTCTGTCTGTCCCCTCTCTCCCTGTCCCTCTGCCTTCTCCTCTCCCCCTTTCTCTCCCTTGCCTCCGCTTTCTCTCTTTCTCTCCCTCTCTGCCCCCCTCTCTCTCTCTCTTCGCAATAATTTTAACGAGAGTGCTAGTGTGGCTCTCTTGCACGACCTCTTAATCCCTCGTGCTCCTCGGCGGTCGGCTTTAGTCATTGTTCATGTTATTAACACAGTTCATCGTGATAGTCCTAGACAGTACTGTGGAGCAGAATGCCGGAACTTTGGACTGCCCGGTATGACAAATGGCCGCGGCCCATTAATTCGTTCAGAGACTCAAAGTGAATGCGTTTCAGAAATGTAGTTCCTTATGTGCGTGACGGAAAACCAAATATGACCACAGTTGATTAAGATTGATTGCGCCCACGAGGAAGAAATGAATGAGGCCGTGCATGATATATGAGTCACTTTGAAGAAGTTTTTCTTCCTGGCATGCGAAGCGAACTTGTGGGATTTGCTGCCGTTGCAAACGTGTGTCCAAAGTGACTAAGTCAGTCCTTGAGTCGAATGTAAATCTCGCATGTAGTTCTACGTTAGAGATCAGTCGTGGATGTGCCATTCCACTCTCCAGTCGCTTTCCTTTGTCTTTTTTTTGTTCTGTAGCTGTTTGATGTTTCTCAGTCTTGATTTCCACGTTACATTTACCCACCATTGGGGAGGGCGCGGTCCGTTCAGTGAAGCCGGCTGTACGGCGGCCGGGCTGCTCGTCTGTCCGCCCCGGCCTGCCGGCGCCGGACCGTCCGAGTCGAGACCTGACCGCAGGATAGGCGGCCGTCTCGGGGGCCGATCTCACGCTGGGGCCGCGCTCCTGGGCGGGTCTCGTTCGAGCGTCAGCAAGAGTCGCGGGGCAGAGTCGCAGACGGTTACAGACCTCAGGGCCTGTGGGTGAAGCTGAAAGTCATAAGCCAGAGGAGGAAACAGTATATGGCCGTCTTCATTGAAGAAGGCACTGTGCCGAAGTCCGCAGTCTTACCAATCCACGTTTTTCGCATATCTTTGTGTCCGTCTCCCTTATTGGTGACGACCTTTTGTTACATTATTGTACATTAATCTATTCGCCGCGTTTGACTGTGTCGCATATGATCGTGTCGTCCTGTCCCATTCAGCACCCACGCCGTCATCAGTTTAGTTTTAGTCCGTGACTAGCTTCGTTCATCCAAAGCCTCATTAAGTTAATCCTTTTTAAAAAGCCTCGTGGACGAAAATACATCAACCTTTACGAGGGGTTACATTGGGGATGAAAACGCGGGACAGTTAATTCCACTTGTCCATCAACGATCTAAAACTAACATTAGCTTAGTATGTTGCGTTTCGTCCCTAACATTTTCCTTGTTTTTGTCCCTGGTGCCGCTCCCAACTTCTCACTGTCTCCTTCAGCCTAATGTTTTCTGTCTCCGAACTAACGGCCTTACGTCAAGCCGAACGCTTTATATAGAGGTGGTCGGGATTGATCACTTTGTCTTGCTGGCTTCAGGGCTGCATTTATCCACTCTGATCGAAAGTCCGCGATGTTGGCGAATCTCGCGAGCAAATTGACTGCCGTTTCCGTAGCGGGCTCCTCCCACAAGCCGATTTTGGCGCGGAATCGAATGCTGGGATAGACGAACGACGCGCTGCCGGCTCGGCAGGCTTGATTGGCTTTTTCTGGGGGCGCCGCCGGTGTGCTGTGTGTCGAGCTCGACGACCGCCGCGCTGCTGGCTCAACATTGGCCCGACGGGGCTGCGGACAAGGACGGGGACGTCGCGAACGGTGGCCGTCGCGCTCGCTGGCGCGGCCAGAGAGGAGGGTGCTGTGCGTCGCCGTCGAGGCGGCGCGTTCTCGGCGCAGCTCGCCGCTGTTCCTCTTGTCCTCGCGGGCGTCGCCGCCGGGCGCAGAACCATTACGGACGGATCGTCCTGAGCGGCCGGAGTCACGCCAGCTGCATGGTCGCGGAGCGATCGCTGGTGCGTGCCGTGGCGGCGACGCCGGACAGGGCAACGGCGGGTGTTGGCGGCTATCCCCGCTCTCTGCGATGTGCCGATGGCGCTCACTAAGAAACCGTCTGCAGAGCGCGATGGTGGAACTACTGGTGACGGCCACGATAAATAATCGTTATGTACGTGTCCTTGGTCTCTCTGTTCCCGCAAACGCACCGTTTCCTTCTCTGTTCTCCCTTCGGTCTTGTGCTCTCAGTGCCCTTCCGCCCCTTTCCGTCCCTGATTTTGTCTGTTGAATACTGCAGTTGTCGAACGACGTTTCATGTTTTGTCGTGCTTTGACGTCCTCTGCCTTGACTGCTTTTTTGTTTTGTTTTTCTGGCCTCCTGCCTCTGAGTACTCCGCCGTTATCAGCTCGGCTCTGCTCTATCTCGTTATCTCTGGCCTCTGCTGCTTCAGCGCGCCGATCCCCGCCTCCTTAGCCCTCGTATTCGTCTGGAAAGTTTTCGTACGAAAAGGATTCGTAAAGGAAAAGGTACATAATGAAATCAGTTGGTAGCCAAAGGCTCGTAAACTTAAGGTTTCATATCGGAAAAGGTTCGTATCGGAAAAGGAACGGACCTAAAGTAGCAACCTAGCCTAACCTAACCTAATCCAATCCAACATCTTTGTTAGGCGGAGCCTAGTCCGATCGCACCCTTTATCGGCCTGCCGCCTCTGGTACCCTCCGCGTTTTCGGCGCAAACTCGGAACAAGCATTTTCTGATACGAACCTTGTCCGATATGGAGCCTTTTCGATACGAGCCTTATGTTTACGAACCTTTGGCTACGAATCTTTTCCTTACGGTCCTTTTCCCTTACGAACCTTTTTCCTACCGAACATTTTCGAAACGAACCTTTGCAGTAGGAATTTTTTGCGTTACGAACCTTTTCCAATGCGAACTTTTCCGATACGAACCTTTTACAATACGAACCTTGCGCTGACCGACCTTTGGCTAAGAACCTTTCCGATACGAACCGTTGACTTACGTCTTAGTCTTGACTACGACAAGACTACGGCAAACCTTGGTCCAGTTACCGGCCTTGTCTGCCAGCTGCCCCCCCCCCCCTTGTGGTGGTCGGTGGCTGGCGGGGCGGCGGCCCCGGTTCGATCCGACCTGTTTTTGCCGCCGGCCTGTCTGTCCCCGGAGTCGGTGCTGTCCTCGCCCGGCCGGCGATCACTCTGGAACGCTGATCGACCACTGCGAGGACACGCGGCCCGGCCGAGCCGCCCTATTTGCCGGTGTGTGTATGTGTGTGTGTGCGAACGCTCATCTGCGCGTGTTCGTTTGCTTCTAACGCGCCCGCGCAGCTGGCAGGGCGTTGGGCCTGCCGGAGCTCGTTTAACCGGCCAGGTATTCTCGGCTGTCAGCGAGCGGCTTCGGTCAGCAGAGTTTTTATAACAGATTATAATTATATCGTATAATATATTATAATTATATAAGTGTGATGCGCCTCCAGGGCCGCTTCTTGATGAGGCTGTTGTGAGGCCGCCGCGCCGTGGCGCGGATGATCTCGTTTTTGCACGATTTTCCTGCCGGCCGCCGGTAAATGTTTCGCGTAAAAAGTGGCCGAGCGAGGCGGCCCCTGCTCCGACCGCGGTTCGGACTTTCGGCTGCAGGTCGACAGTAGGAGGGGGGGGCGTCTGGTGACGGGTCAAACGGCTGATTACTAGCATAAGCGCCTGGTGTGTGTTTGGCTGCGCTCCACACTGTGAACGCGTTGCCGCGGCTGCCCGTCGTCGCGAATAACTCTGTCCGCCGCACCCGCTGCTCCAAGTCCTGTTATACTCAGTTCACATGGTATCCTCCGCAACGGCGCACCTTTGGATACCTTGGATCCCGAGGATACCGGGGCCGTCTCGGCTAGCTATTGTCCAAGCCATTACCGTCCGCGCTGTTACCGTCCGAGCTGTTCCAGTTGCCGTCGGCTGGGCCGCCTTCAGAATGCAGCCCCCGTCGATGCTGAGACACGGCTGAGGCCAACGGCGCCTGTCTAAGACGTGATGTCGCCTCACGTCCTCCGCGGCCCGGCGCGGTGCGACAAATGGCGGCCGTGTCCGGCCATGAGAGCGTCGGGAGTTCGCGGCCCGCTGCGGCGGAACGCGCAGCTGGGAGCGGGATTTCGCCCGTGCCGGCGCTGGAAGCTGCCACGGCGCGGTCAGGAGTGGGGACGTTTCTGCCAGTCTTGAAAGCACCGCCTGGGCATTTTGTCAGAACAGGTTAAGACCTTTGATGTTATCTTCTCTCTTCATTTATTGTTCAACTCCGGCGTGAAAGGCAACCTGAAACTACTCTGTAGCTTGGTGGTTGGCGTTGGTGTTTTGGCTGTTCGTGTTATTGAGAAACTTGTTTCCACTTTGTAGAACCGACCTGCAGCAACTGTTAACTCCGCACCCGAACGCTGTTTGCATGGGCCATGCTTTCCCGTCGCTTCTCACTCCTGCTCTGCCTTTTCGCTCTCCACTCCCTCGCCGTTCCTCACTCCCTTCCTTCTACAGAGGCTGCCAGCCGCATGCCGGCTGCTCCTGGCCGGCCGGCTGCTGACCTCAGGAGTCCCCGGTCGACACCCGATACCAACCGACATGGTCGGGCGACGAAAGCGGCGCAGCCGCCGGCCTGGTCGTGCTCTCTCACTAATGTCAGGCGGAGGGGGGGTGGGTGGGAGCCGACCCGACGCGTCGCCGATCTGCGGGCTGATAGCCCTGGTGACACGGCTCGTCTGACGTGCTCTGACGTCAGGCACGACGTCTGAGCACGTCCTAACCGTCCTCGTCCTGAGGCCCCGTCCCCGCCACCGTCTTCCGTGTCCGTGCCGGCGCTTCTCTCTCTCTCTCTCTCTCTCTCTCTCTCTCTCTCTCTCTCTCTCTCTCTCTCTCTCTCTCTCTCTCTCTCTCTCTCTCTCTCTCTCTCTCTCTCTCTCTCTCTCTCTCTCTCTCTCTCTCTCTCTCTCTCTCTCCGTCCCGGCGTCGGCTCGTGTTAGGCGGACTGGGCCAGCCGCCGGTCCCTGAACTCGTCGGGACCGGTTCGGACCGTTTTCCAGACGTGATGAAACATCGCAGACGGTCCGATGGGCTCTGAACGCTTCTAAAACGTCCTCTGCCGAAGTTGGAGGGATTCATATGCGGGCAGGCAGTTCTCAAACACGGCCAGGGAGTCATTCGTATCGATTGGTGCTGTTCTCGTAAAAAGCCTCGAACATGCTGGGGCACTTTACTCTCTCTCTCTCTCTCTCTCTCTCTCTCTCTCTCTCTCTCTCTCTCTCTCTCTCTCTGCCAGCAACCGCGTCTCAGACCCAGTCTGGACGCCGCCTCCGCCGCACCGGGCTGTTGTTGCCGACACTGCTCGTCTGCGCAAACAGCTAGCTTTGCTGTTCAAGCCGCGCCGCCCTGCATCAGGTCTGGTCTGCGTCTTCTGGCGGAAGGCTTAGACAGTGCAGGTGTCGACCGCGGCGTCCTGCGCGGGCCGCGGCTGCGGCGTCTGTCTTTCTGCTCAGATCCGTGTGTCGTGCAGACGAGTCGCGTCTGCCCGCCGCCCAAAATGGCGTTGCACGGGGCGCCGACAGCGCAGGCCGTTTTCCTGCAGGTGCGGCGCGGCCAGTGCTAGATGTGGTGGTTTCGCTGTCGGGTGTGGCGAAGGTGACCGATCGATGGCAATCGGGGCACGTGTAACGCTCGTTGAGTTGGGACGGCGATGTGAGCTGTAGTGGAGTAGCGTGCTTAAAGTCCAGAACAACAAGTTTGTAGACGCACGTAAACTTGGGTGCGCTTGGACCTGGTCGATTGGAAAGGGTGTATTTCGTTGGAGTGCAAATGATGGACGTTCGGGTGCAGGGCGGATAGTCCAAAAGTGCTGCACAAAATACCACGAGGAAAATAAAATGACAGGCATTGGGAAATAGGCCTTGGGAAGCGTCACTCATGTTCGAAAAGCACATAAAAATCAGTTACGAAATGTCGCCGCGTGAAGTGAAATGAAAAGGGAAAGCTTGCTGAAGGCTGGACGGAGCTGGATCGCGAAACAGATAGCTGACACGAAGACCGCGCTTCAAATGTAGTCGCGCTGTACGACCCCAACTGGAACAAAAACTCGGAATTCTCTCTGTTCGTCAGTCTGTGACCAGTACAGGCGTCGACGTGCGACTTGTGGACCGGAATTCTCACCGCTGGAATCTGCTCGTCAGCTGACCTACTGCCGCGTCCCGTGACTCGTTACAGTGGGCCATGAGCCGGCCGGACGCCCACGTTTGACGAGCCCGCGGGGCATGCTCCAGCAGGTGATGGGCGGGCTGTTGCGTGGAAATTCAGCCGCGCAGCACCGGCTGGGTCGCTGGATGAATGGTTCAACCTTACGGGGGATTTCATCCCGTGCAGAGATGGGTCGATGGTGGCCACAGGCGGATTTTTGTTGGAGTTCTCGCAGTCACGACCTGGTCTAAAGCACGGTGAAACAAAAACATGGCATCCTCCATATTTGGTTGGCCGTTATGGAAGTTGTGCTTTCGATGTGAGGTGGCACCTTTAGCAACGTCTTTCGCTTTTAAACCGAAAATTCAATAGAAGATAGGGAAAGAGGCATATTGTTTTCGCGTCTTCGTCCACCGCTTTGTACCGAGCAGTCTCGTTATTTAGTCTCATTTTTTTCGATATGCGCCCTTTCTTAATCACGAGTTACGCTCGGACGCTCTCCGGATCGACGCCTGGCCCCGTCGGGCAGGCGAAAATCTCGATTAATCGTCTTCCGGCAGAGCCCCGAAGTTCCTCCGCTGAATACGAGCGGGGCTCGCCCGCGTCGATCCAATTACGGGGCGTCGTCGGCAGGCGGTCGGCAACAGGAGGTCCAATCGCCGCCAAACTTGGCGCGCCGGCGTGGGAGCCAATCAGCGATCGGGCCCCGGCTGCAGGCCGTCGGGGGCAGACTGTTTCCCGGCGACCGCTCGGTCCTGCGGGGGCACGGCGCCCTGCGCTGAGTTTCCAGACGCCTTGAAAACTTCCGCGGATGAGATTGTTGGCCCCTCGTGGCGAACGTGAAGCGTCTTCTGACGGGAGCAAAGTCCTGGCATCCCCACTGCCGTAGAGAAAGTGGAGTGACGGCCTCTTGCCCGGCGCCACATGCCGGTAATGGCTGATGCGCTGATCTGTCTCGCCGAGCCAGACAAACATCACTCTATCTCCCTCTCTCTCCGTCCTGATCGTTCGAGATGTGAGCTCATAAGCCCGGACCGTGATGCCTTCGTGATTGCCCGGACGAGATGTTATCGGTGATCATGGTATGAGGACGACAGAGGGGTCAGTGACCTCCGCGTTATGCGCTGACGCGCGTTCTAGACGGCTGACTGAAGCCGTCTTTGTGTACCTCTGCGACTTTTGTGCCGGCGGCGGACGCAAATGACCGCACTTCGCGTGCGCCTTGGAGGTTCTCGGACTACCGGGATCAAACCGGGTTTCTCGTATTTCACCATAGACGCGGAGTCCCGACATATTGCCCAATTTGCCTCCAGTCTGGGGCCGGACTTTCTCTGACCGCCGGTCGGCCGCCGCTGACCCGGCGTCCGGCCGAGCCCGGCCTCGGCTCCGGCCGGTGGCCGGTCCGATCTTCTCGCCTGCTGCCAGGAGCGGCGGCCGTCGCTCCGGCTCCCGGCGGCGGTGTGGAAATCGGGCGTGTGGCTGAGGAGTCGGAGCAGGGCCCGTGGTGGAGGAGGGAGTGGGCCCCGTGGCGCAGTGGGGAACAGGCCCGTGGCGCAGGAGCGAAGCTCGTGCCGCAGAGTAGGGCCCATGGCCAGTGCCCGTGGCGCCGGAACGGCGGACGCTGGACGGCGCTGGACTGTCTGCGGAGCGGCCGCCGCCGCCGGCGGGCCAGCCCGGCCGCCGATAGTCTGCCGTGATGGACGACCTGCCGCGGACCCTCGAGAGCGGGCCGGACGCTCGTCTGGCCGTCTGGCGAGGCCAGGGTGAGCGCTGCTCGGAGCCGGCTGACGATGTTAACGGACGGGGCGCGCGAGCCGCACGATTGGCCGAACGGCGCCACCAGATGCTGGGAGCTGTTGAAACCGGCCTGCATCGGCCGTTTGTAATGAGGGTGACGGATGAGAAGTCTGGAAGTTCAGCCAGAATAACAATAAATAAGGTAGCCAGTTGCCAGAAAACAAAATATTTATACAGTAACTTACGCCTCTCCTATGGTTGAACCAATCTGCGGACATGATGGAAGAGAAATCCACAAACCAAGCGAACCGTTTCCGAAATTACATTCACACAATGAAGTACTTTATATCGGTGCAGTCGTCTGATGTAGACGTCTTGAGACTGATATGTTAAAACTTCCGTGTTCCACACCGTCATCTGTCTCGCCGTAAATCATACTGGAACATCCGGTGCACTTCCTGCGTCACCACCGGATCCTCTAGGGAGGAGTGGCACACGCTTGGTGTTGTTGGACTCACGATAGGGTACTGAGCACTGCAATGGAATGAATCGAACCGGTGTGGCTCATCGCTGTGGTTAGCTGAAAACCAGTTTAGGTATTTCCTGAATGCAAACGACTATTTGTCCCCTGATCTATTTCGGTGTTCCCAGGAAAGAATACGAAAGAAAGGTGGTGTGCGGCACGCACTATAATAACTACATACTGAGCGCAATGAAGGAAATTTGTTCAAAACAGAGAATACGAGACTGTTTTTGTTTTATCTGAAATGATGTGAGAACATATGGTATGAATGATATATTCTCGGTGAAGTGGTTTATCATTCAGAGGAACTTTCCGTTGCAACATTGGATTGACAGCGATATCTTCTTCAGCTTCCAAATTCCAATCGGCATCGTCCTGGAAACCATTATCGGATAAATTTCTTGCCCCCGCCACAGGTAGCCTGTAACTGTGGCTTGTCGTTTACTTCGTTAGCAGAGGCTGCTGCGCCTCTCTGCACTCCTAATTGGCACTGATACCGATTTCGAGTCGTTGGGATTTGGGGATCTAATTGTAAGTCAGGACATACGATTACGATTGCGGAATACGTGTTGTTTTTATTTCTTAGGACTAAGAAATAAAAGCAACATGTGTTCCGGTATACACTCGTGAGCGAGATAGGAACCACGCGCAATGTACGCCGTATGCTGCAAGGTAATGCCGTTACAATGTCCTTATCGACGACAGGCGAAATCGGCCTCTAGGTCTGATCCTAAAAAAGAAAGAAAAAAACCGTTACAAAAGTCTCTTTTGGCCTCTCATCACATAAACGTGACACTTGCTGTCTACTGTTACACGTGCATGATGCCTCACGGTTTGGCGTTCATTCCCTTCGAGAGGATACCCATTTCGAGTAGCTCTGACCGTAGGTTGTCGATACAGTTTGCTGCAACGACGACTGCTTTGATAGCAAAAATTGGGCATTTCTTCAAACAACGGATCTCAGGCATTGAGTCGTGCATGCATCAGTAAGCTAATTTGAATGTAAAGATAGCCAAAGACTGCAGCCAGTTAACGATTCTTTTTTGCGAAATCTGCCTTTGAGCGTGCAGGATTCACCGAAAGATGGATTGTAAGCGAACCGCACTAAAATACGATCATATTTTGGGTGGGTATAGGGCGCAAAAGAACGGACCACACTCTGTGTTATATTCATTGCAAGCACCGTGGGCCGGAGCCATTGGGCTGTGGGTACAAGCCATAGATGGTCACGGAGCTGCACTGTGGTGCTTTTCCAAATCGCTGCAATCTCTCCAGCGTCAGCACCACAGTCAGTCTTGAATGACGCTCAGAAATAGACACAGGAACGACTTTTTACATTGCCGCCGCTTAGGGCATATCACGTGCCGCGAGCACTGGACTTCGGTGTGCACCACGCGATTGCCCATTACATCCTTGTTATGAGTGAACGAGTTTCGAGCTGATCTGACATGGTTACCGAGAAAACTCACGGGAACTGAGACGATGTTTGACGCTGTGAGTGATTCTCGTTAACGTTTTATCCCTGAGGACTAAAAAACTCGTGAAGCGCGCGTCACGCGCCAACGACGGGCCGCAGCGCAACAAAACTTATCCCATACTCCGGCGGAGCGCGAGACCGGTCCATTGTCGCTGCCTCTGGCCCAGCGTCCATTGTTCATTGGGCGTGATGCGCAACATCCACAGAGTCCTGACTCTGAACCCGCACTCGGCCCCGTCCCGCCGTCAGCTTCGAAACAGAGAGGCCTTTTCTCGGTAGTGGTGCGTGGACCGGCCTACGGCCCACGCGTTCCCAGCATGGTATCATCCTCTGGTCTCGATCTCCGCAACGCGAGTCCGTGCAGCCTGTCGCTCGGTTGACACTGCCATCTGTCGTCGGTTTCAGGAGTTCCTGCTGGCCATCGACGTGACGTCGGCGGGCACGCCCGAGGAGAAACTGCGCTGGGCCTTCAGCATGTACGACGTCGACGGCAACGGCGTCATCGACATCCAGGAAATGACGAAGATTGTGCAGGTAAATCAGCGGACTCCAGTCCTCAGCTGCCCATAGGAGAGGCATTGGAAACGGACGTCCCGCAAAGCTATCATGGTAAAATCATCGAGACTTAAAAAGGTTCGAACCGTAAAGGTTCGGAAAAATGTTTTGTTTGCATTGCGTACGTCGCATACGTCGTCAATTCGCGCTTATTTGCCATATGTAACGCGGCTTGGCAAACTGGTAGATTCAAGGCTTGAACTGCGAGTCAAGTTGGCTTCAGTACCTCCGGTGTCAGGATTGGCTGCTCGAAACGCTTAACATTTTCCCTCGCGCGTCAGATATGTGAGGCACCTTTGATTCCAGTCAGTAAATTTAGCCAAGCTCTTCAAATCTGACAGAGCCTTCCTCTCGACCTGATCTGTGGTGTTTTGAAGCTGCCAAGTTGAAAGCCTTGTAACGAATAGGGGCGTTGAATATGCAAACTTTCTTTTAAACAAATTTACAATTCGACTGTTCCGGTGGTGTTTTTTCGGTCGTCATTATCACACGCGGAAAACAACAGCATCGAGTCGGAATTTACCCCAGACTATTACATCGGAGCTGACCTTCCGCCGTGGGCGGCGGCGCCTGACTCCCGTTCCCTGCCTCATCCGACGCTTGTTTTTCCGTTTGCGACTCGGCGTGACTTCGGTTCGCGGCCAGCGACGCCCGCCGACCCCAGGGTCGTCCACTCCGACACCGCGCCGACCTCGGTGCGCGCCTGGCGACGCGGGCCGCCCCAGGGACCGCCCGGCCCGGCGCCGGCAGAGGCCGGTCCGGACCGGGAGCCGACGCTCTCTCCCGCGGCTATCGTGCTGAGCCGGAAGATTGCCGGCCGGCCGGTCGCAGCGCTCATCATCGGTTTATTGATGGAGCGCCGACGAGAAAAACCGGCGGCCGACGCTCGGATTCGCCGCGCCGGCCGTGTCGCCGCGGTCGGCGCGGCGGGCGGCGGCGCCCGCGGGGCCGGGACACCCACAGGGCCGGGGACGTCCGGCGCCGGCTCAGGCGGGAGACGGGAGCTGCGGGAGTCCGCGGAGCCGCGGAGCCGCGGGAGCCGGGAGCCGCAGCAGTCGGGGAGCCGCGGAGGCCGGGGAGACGGGAGTCGGGGAGTCGCAGGAGGAAAGAAACGCCAGGAGCTGGGGAGCCGCAAAGCCAGGGAACCGCGGGCGCCGGAGGGGGAGGCATAGAACCCTGGGAGCTGCAGGAGCCCGAGGAACCTCGGGAGCCGGAAGATTCGGCTGGACATCACGCCTGCGGTGGTTTCCGCGGAGAGCGCCTGAGGGAAAATGGGACAGTGGGACGCGAATGAGCGAACCATGGAATTTGCTGTGGGCAATGACCAGACTCTGTATTATGACGCTTTCGAATGCACGAGGTAGGAAGTGGCTAAACGACTTTTACATGACAGATTTTAATATGATGAGAATGCATGTACGCCCAACTGCCCTTTTTCGTAACCGAGGATTAGTCATTTGGCGGAAGCAAGCTGCAGTGGACAACGAAATGTCGTATTATGAAAAAACCCGTTCTGTTGTTTCTTACAGTATATGTTAAATTGTATGTTCGTATTATAAAACTGGTTAGTTTTACTTTGGTGTCGCAGTTACGTTCTTACTAAACTTATGATATCCCATAGAAACTTGGTGGATTTCTAAACTAATTGCTTAATCTAAACTAATTGCTTATTTTGCCACTTTATTCCGTTCATCCGTCCTTTGTCTGCTCCGGCAGCAGTCACTGCTTCTAGCCAACCAAACAGGGTCATGCAAAAAATTTCCCAGATGAACTCAGGTTTTAATGTCTAAGCCCATTGTGTTAGAGCAAGAAATTCGAATTCGCCTTCCTCGAAGAACAATTGACGTCAGTTTGCTTTCCAACACGGAGTTTCTTTTCCTGGGTTAAAAAGGCTTTGCCCAGCAGCCATCGCTTGATCTCATGCCGTTAGCACAAATCCCCGACTGGACGAAATTTGATGGAACCATTTGTCATTTTCACCTGGCACAGGCAGCGATCGTGGAGTTTTCCTGTCAAACGCGCGTATTATCCTCGAGATCACGTGACGTTTGACGTCAGCAGGGCTGCTATCCGACATCTGGGCAGTGGATGGCACTGGCGATATAACCTGAACCACGCAACGACAAGGTATAGCTGGCACGTCATCGATTCATTTGGTGTGGAATAATTTTGCATGGTTACAGGAAACGGAACATAAATGACGTCACACAAACACGATTCGTGGGGATTACATACATCACTGAATTTCTTCGTGCACTAAATTCAGTCGGAATAGGGACCAGATTTGTGGTGAATTTGCGCTCGAGGTAATTATCTCTGAAAGTAACATCATTTCATGTGGGTGGACCCAGATCTCCCTGATTTCGTGATTCCGATTAGGTCCTGTAATCGATTCTGCACATTGGGACTAGGCCCTCATCTCATCCCTCCAGTCCAAACACGCAACGCCGGTACATAAAAGAGCCATTCTCTTGTGTTTGTAGAACTCGGACCTCCAAAGCCACCCTTGACGTCAGCAGTTGATTCCTCGTGACGGACATAGGACGGGTAATGAATCAGCGTGAATTGTACTCGAAGGCCATCTCTAGGTCACCTCACCACAAATTATCATCTCCCACCGAAGACCGCGGAACGGTCCTGCTGCCGGATAAACGCTAAACACCTAGTTGTCCTTGGCTGTCGTCTCTGAATCTTTCCTTGGCAGATGACGCGTTAGGGACCGTTTTTATATAAATCCAGCAGAATATTACGTTCTTCGCTGTGACTCTGCGCTGTCTTGTGGACTTCGCTTGAAACATTTTTTTTCCTAGCAAAATCAATGATATTTACTCGTCGCTTATTATCATTTGCTTCTGGCTGGTCCATTGTTCACCGGTGAAGCGTGACCTGAGACAAACGTGTGTCCGTTGGAGCGCCTTCCGTCGCGTTCGTCGTTCTCACTGTTCGCCATCCGACAGACGTCTGCATTCGTCCTCAGGCCATCTACGACATGCTGGGCACATCATCGCCGTCCAAGCCGCAGGACTCGGCCGAGGAGCGCGCCAAAACCATTTTCGCGCGTATGGACGAGAATGGCGACAAGCAGCTGACGCAGGAGGAGTTCCTCAAGGGCTGCCTGCAGGACGAGGAGCTCTCCAAGATGCTCAACCCGACCGCGTCGTAAGGGGCCGCGCCTCTGCAGGCACGCCGAGCCCGGCGGAGGCGGCGGCCCGGCGGCCGGGACCCGCCGGGACGGACTGGGACCCGCCGGCACCCGCCGGGATGGACCGGAACCCGCCGGGACACGAGGCCGCCGCCGAGCGCGCCGGACGCTGACGACGCGCGCCGCGGTGGCGGCGGCGGTCGGTCGCGGCGCCGGAGCGGCCGCCGGCGATGGCGAGAGCCGGCGCAGTGCGCGCGCGCCGGCCGCCACGCCCGGTCCACCGCTGCAGACGATTTGGAGGCGTCTTGCCGTCATATTTCCATATATGTCTACGTATCTTCTTCTGCTACCGCACTGCGCGCCGCCGCACCGCAAGCGGCGCGGCGGAGGCGTCGCAGTGCGGCGATTGTTGCGCGCTTGTCGGGCGGCGGTGGTTTAGGGGGGAGGGGGGCGGTGAGTGGCGCCCGACCCACGGTCGTCATAGCTATTCTGCCCGCTTTTTGTGATAAATGTTCCGCACACGAATTCAGCCTTGGCATGAGCTCACGTGTGGCGAGGATATTTTACATTTAAACGTCGCCCGGTACGGAAATATTTGAATGTTACTCGACTGGATCGTTAGGATGTGTAGGTTTTCCAGCTTGTTGCCCTTCTGCCCGGTGCGGCGGCGGCGCGCCGGCCGGCCGCCGCCGGGCCGGCCGCGGCCGCCGACGGTCGGCCCTCCCTGCTCAGCCCTAGTCCAGCTCCGCGGGAGCCGGCACGGCTCGCTCGACATTCCCGGCCGCTTTTTTATCGCCGCCCAGTCGCGACCTCGGCGGCCGACGCGGGCCGACCGCGCGGTCGACCGCCGGCCGGCGCGCGCCGCCCGGGGCCGCGCACACGTGGCGCCACGTGTTCTGCGACGCGGCGTGCGGTGTCACTTCTCCACGCGTTACTCTCTATTCCAAGGGACTTGTTTTCAAATAAAGTGGTTCATTTGTAGATGATCTGTGCACCAGGTGGTTGACAGGCATTTGGGAATGTTTGGAACACAGATGCCATTTTTCGGGGGCGAAACATTACCATGTACGCGTGGTGGTGTTGATGTCTTTCACACCGACGAAATTTCCACAAATATTGGTGATGGAAGTCCCATTTTTAATCCAGTTTTTCACGCAGAGCAGCAGGCCCTCCTAACTTTTTTTCATGAAGATATTTGCTTTCTCAGCTCACACTAATTTTACAGTTGCTCTTGACGGTTTCCTTTTGTCTTCACAATCCTTTGATCCTCGAAATGTCTTACGAATAAATTTTTGTAACTTACACTCGTTAAAAATATCCGAACGTAGGTTCAAAAAGCGAATTTCTCCCGCTGGCCCACGGACGAAGAATATTCTTCACTCAGAGTGGCCAAGTGTAAAATATAACATCGAACACCAGAGGAACAATGCTATTCGACCTCCGACTGGGACACTCATGACTTCATCTTCCCTTGAGACCACCACCCCAGTGCGTGTGATGTGTGCCGATTGTTGCAGCGCTAGGGTGTCTCATCCCCGACATGGGGAAGCAGAACAGCAAGCTGAGGCCGGAGATGCTGGAGGACCTGAGGGCCAACACGGAGTTCTCAGGTTTGTCGCTCACTCTGGTACTCTGAACGTATTCGAAATTTGTATCACCACAAACGGCGGAAGGAGGGGCCAGGGGCACCGTGCCTTCTCCCCTTTAATTGGCAAAATTTAACATTAATCATATTGCGTTGCATGGACAGATATGGCTCGCAAAGTAGTCGATGCCCCCCCCCCCTGCCGGAATATGTCCTATCCCTGCTTTGTATCAAGGTCACTACTGGCTGCAGGACAAGCGTACATGGGAAATATATCAACAACCCTTCTTTAAAAAAGCAGCTACTTGCATGCGAATAAGTCATACATCAGAAACTGGTAAGGTTTTGTTTGTTACGGTGGACTGCAAACCACCCTGAGCAATAGTGCAACTTCAGCTATACTCCTGCATTCCAATTCCAGCCAGTCACTTTACCCTACGTTTGATAGAACACAAGAAGGAACAATGATGCACGTTCATATTCTGGCTTGGTTATGACCATGGCCCGAGACAGCATTAGGTATGCCCCTGTTCTCACTAAATTCTGTCCCCTGTACTTCGTAGCATTCTCGAAGGCTTTGTGTGTCGTAGCTCGGCACAATAAAAAATAATAATAATTTAATTCGCAAAAACCTCCATCATAAAAGGCTTTCAAATTGCTAAATTTTGAATGACACTCATATTTAAGAGACTGAGGGGTGACAAGGACTTCAACTACATCATCAGCAAATGTGTGACATCCGCCCATGTATTCATCGTCGTACCCTAGAGTGCGTTCATTAAATTGTTCACGCAGACATGAACTAGTCTTTCTGCCTGTCCAACATCAAGTTCGTCTCTCGTGGCAACCAATGAAATTGGCTGTTTTAAACCGGAGGACGTCAAAGCTTTGCCCCGTTGAAAATACGCTCTGATCCTCTGCTGACTGCCCACATTATCACAATTGGGCCCATAAATGTGAGAGGGTTTAAGCGACTTTAAGAGGCTTGTTAATATGCCGTGAAATTATGGTGGGATATCAGGAGAGGAGACGCTGAAATATGAAACGGCGCCCTCTTTCGAGAGTTTAGTGTCAATACGGCGGACCATCAAGTATTCAGTCTAGGATTTCCGTTGTGTTCGACACTGAACGCCACGAATATCCTACGATCTGGGTCTCGAGAAGAGCCACAATACTCATGGACGCCATCAAAATGAGAAGGTTAAACCCCAGTTTCTTTTGAAACCAACGTATGTGACCTGCATCGGTATTTTAGAACAATGGGGAAGTAAACGATTATTTAAATTACAGATGAGGTGCAGTTAGATTTAGAAGAGCATTCCCTCCGTTTTTAGATTTCTCGGTGTACAAACGACAATTAGATATTTAGTCACAAGGACTTTTTCCCGTCGGTGCTCATTTATTTTGCACGCATGGCATATAGCGTACTCTCATTTACAGCTCGTAACGCATTCAGACATGCGGCAGACAAAACCATACCTACGCAACGTGACATCAACACCAACACAATCGCGTTTGTTGACAGTCAGACGGGCTTTGAAGAATGTCAGCTCGCACGCTCAATGGCTGACTACAAAACGTCGACACCCAACTATGCCTGCCGGGTTGGTGTACCTGTGTAAATGAAACACAGGACAACCGGCTTGCGCGACAGACGATGTTTCGAGGACAAGAAATAGACTGACATAACATTGCGTGAGACCCAGTAAAAAAAAAAAACAACTTATGGTCTGTTTAGGGGACTTTTGAAAGCGTCGGGACCCAGCACATTAAGGCAGGAATGGCTCCAGGCCACCGACGATGGCCATTCATTGGAAGATTGCCTCAAAGGTCATGCATTCCTTGCCAGTGAAGGCGACGTCTTGAATGACATCTGTTCCACCGTATTCGTCTGTGCCTTCGCTACAACGTTGTTTTTCCTGGGATGTCTCAGTCGTCTACGTGAAGCGGAGGGTATTTTGAGCTTGATCTAATTCGAACTGATTGGAAACGCACGTCATTAGCTGAGATCCCCAGGGCCTGGGAAGACGCGCTGATTGGACTGGGAACGTTGCCACGAGACAGCTCCTGTATATAAGACAGGTTACCCAAACCGCGCCATCACCGGACCCCAGACATGTGTCGGGACGGCGCGACTTACAGTGCCAAGGACAAACCTGTTCCCGACCGTCAAACGGCGCTCTGTGAATGCCACGGCAAAGATAACTGTGGCATGTTCGCATTGATGCCACGCGTCGTTTGCGAGGCTGAATGCTGAGCGATAAAACGCAGTCGCTTAAGGTTTGCGCGGTGTAGTTACACAGATCGACACCCAGCGAAGTCGGACGGCACCGGTTTTTAAGCCGGCACCGGCTGGCGTGTTTTCGCAACCGCGGCCTCCTCGGGGTGTTAAAAAGGGTACCCCTGTCATCTTAGGATCTAATTGTCAGATCTGAACCGGTCAACCACCAATCGATAGTCCTGAGTCTCGCGATCCAGAAAATATTATCTTAGCCCTAGTCACGAATCTGATGATGTCACAGGTCACATGAAACGCATAACATGACATCGGAAAAACTGGCAACTGTTTGTGCGTCATATCATCGGTAATGCTGGTCTTAGAGCCTACAACTGGGTACCAGACAAAATGTCACAATCCTCTGCATCAGAGGCATCCCCTAATGTTAAAAATGTCGGGTCAAGGTCATCCTGGGTCAAGTCAAATACTTTTCTTACTTTACCTGCCAAAGATTGATGCTTACTCGTAGCAGTTTTGATTCGCGTCAAAGAGACTGAGGTGCAACCTTCTGATGATCAGTTTTGCATTGCTTACTTTCCATCCAACCAAAGTCAGTGTAGGCCAGGTCAGATGAAGTTGCATTACCCTTCCTGCCAAAGAGTAATAATTACTCGCTGGGATTCTTAACTGTGTCAAGCACAAAGCTGAAATGACATCTCGTAATAATCAAATCCGCTCCGTCTGCGCTTTTTCGTAGTAAGGTCAGGCCGGGCCAGGACCGAAAGTTATTTTTTTTTCTTATTAGAAACAGTTATTGCTTTCTGCTGCTATTGAACGATTTTCCACAAGCAATACTATATGTTATTTTGTTTTGGCATCTGCCTGTGACGTGACCTTACATGACTTCACGGTACATTTAATGAACCTTGCTAAGAGGTGCATATATATTTGCTTCTCTAGCTTGGACGATGGGGAATGTCAGCGGCAACCATTCCTATCACTCACAATGCAAATCATGTCCAATTGTCACCATACATGTGACCAGTATGGCCTCTAATGGTGAAGTGGTATGATTGTATATCCTTCTGGGGGCCGTGTCCTATGTAGAACCCAATAATTCATGCATTATATCTGCGAATTCTAAAAACGAAGCATGCTCGCGCCACCGCCCAAAGAGGCGCAAACATGCATGCAAGGAAGTTCGCCATTAGCCCAATCCACGCCTTACAGCGACAAAGCACAAAGACGCATCTGCATCTGCCTGCATGATGCATCCTCATGTCTGGTCCCATCTAAATCTGTTATTCCCGTGTCACTGTCGAGTTCCACTGCTAGCCCTGGACCGTCCTCATGTTCCTTATGTCATTATACCCTTCTCTTGTGTTCATGGTTGTTGATCCCAGGGTGGATGGAACCAGAGCCCCCCTCCATATTCAGAGATTTTAACATTAGGCCTATGACAGTGACTGAAAAGAAGCGGTCTGAAATCCTATGCGGATCACCCCGCCCCTCCCTGCCCCGATAATTTTCGAAAATCTCCAGCCAGAATGCAGTATTTCAACTTCTGAGCTACGGGTCTTGTCGTGCAATGCCTCATGCTGCGCCTCTGAGAAGAATGAAAGACAATGCGAGGTACGCCTCGTGCAATGCGTTTGTGATAACACAAAGGCAGGGTAAAAACATTGCAACTGAAAAGTTCCGTTTCAGCACCTCCGCAGTCAAACATGTAGGAAGCAAACAGGGCCCCATCGTATAAAACTCCGTGGTAAAACGCAATGGATGGTCATCGGATGCACCTTGAAGTAGCGATGTCTTGGAGCGACCCGCAGCGTTGAAAGCTACGTCATGTAGATGCTTTGCATAGGGTCATATCAAGCGCATACACCGTCCTTTACATAATGTAAGCGTTCTTGGGCGAAGCATACTCTTGCAGACTCCTTGAGAGTGCTTCTAGACAAAGCGTTTCTGCCTTGCTTCTACTCCATAATGCTCTCAGTCAGTGCTTCTGTCAGCATAACCATGCATTCAAGCCAATGTTGCTTACAGCAATGTAATGCACTTAAGCGAGTGCCACAGTTCCAAGTACTTCTGGAACTTAGGCCTTACCAGCTTGTCATATGATGGCAGGGCGAGGTAGGATTGGCCAAATAGTACCTCCATCCACTCCTTTAATCTTCGTATTGATGAGGGGGATCCCGCCGTCCTGCGTTTTTTGTTCGCCACAGGCACAGAATTTGTGTCAGGCGCGCCATATTTCGGTACCTGTTCCTCAGTCAATCTGACGTCATGTGGTGTCAAAACGTTCCTGATATGATGAAAACTGCTTCGCCCAAAAACGTGGTATGCAGATTACTTGTCGCTCTATTGCTAATGAAATACAAAATCGAAAGATATTTTTGTTGTAAGATTTCCAGTTTTACTCTCAACAGCCAGCATGCACTTCAACAGATAATATGTGTTCATTGTTGCCGTTAAAATTTAGCAAGTATTACATCACTGTGCCTGAAATGGAGAAGCGCTCAATTATTATCACCTTTTCAATTATCACTGTTTCACTGTGGCACCAATGGTATGCATGGTATCATGGTGGTACCACAATGAAGTGATTTTGTTCTGATGGTACCAAAATCATTTGAGTAGTTGGGATAACATTGTGTTTGGTGTGAACCGGCATGTGACTCATGATGTCTTCAGATTCTCAGGTCGATTAGTTAAGATAACAGTGATGACGTTTGTCGAATTTCATGCAATTCCGAACATCGGGTCAAGAGTTAGAAACGGTTTTCTATAAACTCCCACCAATACAAAGGCGGCTCGGGCTTTCACCAAGGCGCGGGTCGCCACCACACGCGAAATTCAGCTGTGATGCATCCATCCTCGCGCCAATCCGCATAATCTGTTCGCAAATGCTCCAACTCAGCAAACTATTTCCGAGCTGATACCCGAGAAACCCTGCGAAAATCGACGAAGCTCCGTCAGCCCGGAAAACAGCCGCCGGCAATTCGCCCAGACTCGGGACAAGCATACCGGAGGGCGTAGCTCTGCAGTCGGCGAAATGTTCTCCGAGAGCCAATCCTGTCCGAGGAGCTTCATTAATGCCTCGGATCCCGCCGGGCGACATCATCTCTAATTTAAACTCGAGCCTGACTGCGACGAAATGCGCGGAAAGTCGTGACGCTAGAAATCGGGGAATTGTTCCGTAATTAAACGCTGGTGGGATTTGCTTCTGCTGCAATCGCCATGTTCGCTCTCTGCAGCGTCGTTGTCTTGCTGTAATGCCCCTACGCGGCAGATAAAATTTCAAGCAGCAGTTACGTGCATGGACCTTGGGACTACTTCAGAAGTGCTTTGTTCTAAGTACCACCGCGTTTCTCTTGGTCAATGGGATCGTAAGAAATTACAGGCTGACCGAGTAAATCGGGGAAGCTGGAGCAGAGGAAGGCAGAAAACTACACCCATCGTTCTAACATGGTAGGGCGAGGATGTATGTCACGAATTACAACAGAAACAACAAATGTCGGATCATTTTACATTCAGAAACATAAGGGAGTTAAAAGTGTGGCACTGAATCCATTATTATCCAGGCGCGACTCACAACATACTAGAGCGGCCTGAGAAGTCTTTCCTCCTGTCTTATATTTTGGTTGCGGTTGGATATCCGGTTAAAACTGGTTCTAGATCGTTGAAGGGGCATCCTTCCGCCATGTAGAAAATGGAATCAGAATAGTTCTTGGCACGTACATTCTGCGAGGAAAGGTGAGATGTGTCTCGCCGCGTGTCACGATCAACGAGGACAAGCGAGGACGAGGGTTCAAACCGGCGAGGACGAGCGGTTCAAGCAGCGTGCAGTTACTGAATTTTTCACGGCTTAGTAAGTTGTTGCCGTCGACATTCATCGAAGATTACAATTGATTTATGGCAACCAGTGTGAGGATGTGAGTACTGTGAGACGTTGGGAGGAAAGGTTGAAAAATGATGACGCTGAGAATGCAAGTCTTCGTGACAAGCAGCGGTCGGGAAGGCCGTGACGGCAACGGACGAGAGACGCCAGAAACGTGTCGACAAACTGATTCGTGGAAAGAGTCGCATCAAGAAAAAGGAAAATGTGGCTGAACTGAACATTTCCAAAGAAACCGTTGGTCGTATAACCAATGTTCTTGAATATTGTGGAGTTTGCGCAAGGTGGGGCCGTGCAGACTGGCCGAATAGATGAAGGCTAAACGGGTCCGAGTGTCATAAGAACTCTTGGGCTGTGTGGAAAACGGATGTGAATTTTTTTGCGCGGAAATTGTGGTCGGTGACGAAAAATGGATGCATTATTGCAGCCCCGAAAACAAGAGACAATCCATGGAATACCGCCATAAAGATTTGCCGCAGCCGAAAAAGTTCAGGCTGCTTCAGCTTCAGCGGGGAAAGTCATGCTGACTGGCCGAGGAATTCTCTTCGCGGATTTCTTGGAAAAAGGGTACGCAGCGAATTTCAAGCGCCACACAGAGTCTATAAGAAAGCTGAAAAATCATACCAGGAGGAGGGGGAAACCCCGTGAGACAGTCCCGCAGCACAACGCCAGGCCGCACATCGGCAAAACCGCGACCGTCGCCGCACAGCAGTTAGGGTTCTCCGTGCTACCGCATCTTCCGTACAGTCCAGACCTCGCTCCCACCCACTACCACTTGTTCCCGAAGCTGAAAGAGTACCTGGAGGGCAATCGCTGCCCTTCTGATGAAGAGGCGAAGTCAGCAGTACGCCAGCAAATACGAGAAGCGCACCCTGACATCTTCGCTGACGAACTCCGTGAATTAGTAAGACGTTAGCAGAAATGTTTCGCAGTTCGAGGGGAACATGTTCAAAAATCGGTTTCCATACTGATCAATAAATGATGCAGCTACATTCATTCATGTGTTTGTTTTGTCAAAATCGGTCAACTCGTTTGTTTTTATTGAGGTGGAGGTAGAACTTTTCAGCCCACCCTCATACCTTGAAGACGGGTTTCCTTCATGTGCCAAATTTGAAACGGACGCCACTGTGCAAATTCTCGGTAAGCTGTGAAATATGTGCTGTGGTCGTCGTTACTAAATAATACTTTGTACATTGTACGGAGGCGTGGGAACCGGGGGGCAGGAGACACCTGGCCCTCAACTTTGGACAACATTTCACATTAACCCTATGGCGGTGCATGTAAAGAAGGGGCAAAATCACGTTTGCCGCCCCCCTCTTCCATCTCCACAGAGGATCCAACGCTACTGACATGGTACATCCAGTCGTTGTCAGGATCCCGTGTGACGCAGATTTTATTTGTATTGGGGGAAAAATGGAGACCAAAAACAGACACAAAGCTACATCTCGTAAGCAGGAACTAAGGAGATGCTAGCAGGGCACTAATGCACTGATAGTGAAGTGCTTACCTGACATATAAAAGGACCAAGCAGAGGTTGGTATTTATTGATATACGGAACTGTTGTCGAGTTCAAGTGAAAAAACTTCGTCAGTTATAGCAAAGAATGTCATTTTCATTCGAGAAAAGTTGCTGATGGTTGCAAAGCTTTTGTAAAATAATTGCAGTGGTTTAGTTAATGCAGTTTACAGTGCATGCGGGGCTGAAATGTTGATAGGTTTAAAAGAGATGGGTATCTAATGGGATTATGTTAGAACCTAATGGCATAGGCGCATGATTTCTGCGTTGCTCTGATCTGCCGGTGATAAGATTTACCAGAACTTCAAAAACTGTCGTAGTGTGTCTATAAAGACAGCAAAGCATTTACCATGCTCATATCCATTATGGCTTGATTACATATCCGTGAAAGCTTGCTTTAATGTGTCGCCAGGATACCAGTCTACTTGTCAAAATACGGCTGCACGTCAACACCTGCCATGCCGTTCCAGCTTTGCAACGGAAGTCGATTCCCTGCTAGTGATTTCGACAGTACTGAAACAGCAGCTTAAAACTGTACACGTTTCGGGGACTGCAACGGATAATTTATTAGGAAATCTCTTCAATGCGATTTACAGCCTTCGCGGCACTAGACTGCCAAAGTTGAAGGCACAATTCTCGGGCAGCCCTGGTTAACTGTGCCCCAGCCACCGTCCGGTGAGAAAGTCAGGGGAATTACTTGGCTTGAGCGCTGTTTTTTTTATAGCCTGATCGTTCATTCGGGCCTGGTAGCCTAGGTCTGTAGCTCTGGGCTCCAACAGATAAAGAAAAATGCTACTGAGCTTAGAAGAAAACTTGTTTCGCACCGTATACGTGGCTTTCGAGGAACACATATAATTAGCGGGAACGTCGCGGGCAACAAATTCCTCTCCTCGCACCTTAGCCCGACCTCGTGAGACCTCTGCAGATCGCCCATTGGACCATCTCTCAGCCGGTCTTACCACGACTGGCATCGGAGCGGCGCATGAGAACCCTCACTCCTCAGACGACAGCGCGGAAGCGTGATAAATGAGTCGGCTTCTCTCTCCTGGCCAGAGCGACGACATAGTTGTGCGTCAAGTTCATCTTGTGCGCATTTGAAGGTGAATAACAACGTTGCTCTTGCGGCCCGGTGACGGTTTTCCGCCTTCATTTTATGAGCCGATGCTTTAACAGCGGGCCGATTCTGTCCAACAGCCTTTCACCAAGCGGATTCTGTCTGTGTGTTGTGCCTGAGAGGTGGCAGATCAAAGTATATTTGCAAGAAAACTGAAGTAGTTTATATTTTAAGACATGCGTCAGACATAAGAAGATCCCTGATTCGAACTGAGTGATCAGTCATACATCATGAGACATTCGGCAACTTGCTAACGACCTCGTCTTCATGCCATTCACGCCCGAACTAGTTCTACAGTTTTACTGAGTACGGCTTTCTTGCGAAGTTATGCAGTGGGTTCAGAGGCCTACCGGCATGCGTGTAAGGTCATTTTAAAAGTTGGCATGGTCAGGGATTTTCGTGTGAATAAGTAATTTTCTTCCAAGCAATACCATAACGTTCATACCAAAATGTTCAGAGCTGCTTGGAACGCCAGCTGCTAGGAACGTCACAGTCCCGCCGACCGGGTTCAGTTTCAGATCCGTTTATTGCACAGAACATTATCCGACTAATCACTGCTTCATTAACGTTTCGGCTCCGTAGAATTCCGATCGATGACGCACAGACAATGGCGATGTTCCCTGGTGGGTGGTATGGGTGTCTGGGAGAGTCCGTTCTGGCAATAAGCATGACTGGGATAGTCCGTTGTGCCGATGTGGTGACTGAGGGAGTCCGTTCTGCCAATATCGGTGACTGGGAGAGTCCGTTCTGGCAATGTGCATGACTGGGATAGTCCGTTGTGCCGATGTGGTGACTGGGGGAGTCCGTTCTGCCAATATCGGTGACTGGGAGAGTCCGTCCTGGCGATGTGAATGACTGGAAGAGTCCGTCCTGGCGATGTGAATGACTGGAAGAGTTCGTTATGTCAATGTGGGTGACTGGAAGAGACCGTTCTGCCGGTATGGGCGACTGGGAGAGTCCGTTATGCCAATGTGGGTGACTGGGAGAGTCCGTTCTGGCGGCGTGGATGCAGTGCCCTAATGCTGTGACGGGAACCATCAATAAATCTATACGGAGAACCTTCAAATGACATTCACTTCGCACCAGCTCTACGGACTTCAGATAGACCCAATCACAGCTCGGCTCGAAGAGAGGATGGTTGCGGCTAACTCTGACGCATTAACCGATTCAAAACGACGAAGTTACTGAAGTGACATGAAGAGACTCCATAAGTCTTTATTGTTTTCAGCGAAAATGAAGATTTTTGACATTCCATGGTACTGCAATGGGTCTGGAAATGTTTTTGTGTTTAAGTTTTTGCAGACCAATTTGTGTCAAAATTAGGTTTTAAAATTTGGTGCGCCATTTCGAGAATCGAATAGGATAACATTTATAAAATCACCATTGAGAAAAAGGCTGCTTGGTCCCTTGCAAACGTGAATAGCTTGGGCCCAGTTACAACTTCTCGCGTGTTAACAATGGACTTGCAACATATGCTGATCACTCGACATTTCAACACATTTGAGATTACCCGGAAAAGGGAAGGAAAATTTGGGCTTCGAAGAGGATCGGTCCAAAAATCTGAATCTCCTGTTGCAATACGCAATAGGTGTTTGGCAATGTCTTGCACGACTCCCCACCGAAATACTTAATATATCCGTGGAAAGCTGTCGTTGTTTTCCCCCTTTGGTCGAGAGATATTGCATGCTTCAAATTAATCCTGTTGTATTCGCTCTTGAAACTGCATGCGCCACCGTGCTACACAGCGATTTTCCTCATCGGTCGCGTCACTGTTTTCCCCGTCTCATTCAGCCTCCTGCCTGACGGCATTGAGCGGGCTTCAGTTGACGTCAGAGACACGCTTTTTCATGTAAGCTGAGCCGAGCCGCGTGCCGCGCCGACTTTTGTCCTTGCACGGAAAGACCCCGGGAATGACGTAAGGCGCACAGGGTTACAGCTCTAAGCTCAAACCTAGATATGTCCAGTGGGCGGAGGTCGGATGTATCCTGAAAAGACGTTTCGGAGGCGTGGGCGCTACCTCCGGTTACAAGTAAACCTTACATCGGTTAACCCAAACAGGCGTGATGTACGGAGACTGCAAAGTCGCCCTGTCGCTGAACTAAAAGACCATGTGGTGCATGCTCATATTCCATAACTGTGCATACGCTGCGACGTTTCAACTAAATACGTCAAGCTATCCGACATGATCTAGAATTCAGGTTTTTCTTAGGCACTACCGTTAACTGTCAACTTGAGCTATTGCTCATTCCTCGGGATATTAATCACAAGTGCAGCCAAGGGGGAGACCGGGGGCCCGGACCCCCCCCCCCTGTAAGGCCCGTATTTTTGCGTGGAAACGATTGCCCATGGCCTTCTCGGAAGGCGGTTTTGGTATGATTTCACTTCACAATGAGCTCCCCCACCCTGAAGAAAACCTGACCGCGCCCCTAGTATTGAGCATCCTTGAAATTGCGGCTGACCGTCATATACGCAGGCATAAAGGTCAGCGGTCCACGCCTTCCGTTTTCTTGAGTTTCTTCACATTACGCCTGTGGCGTCTCGTGGCGAAACGCTCGGGAATCCGCCGGTGACCCCATGTGCCAACATTCCCCCGCTACGCCGAACCTCTCCCGCGCAGCCGGAGCTGACACTCCGCCTCTGCTCGTCAGACGCCGAGATCCAGGAGTGGTACAAGGGCTTCCTCAAGGACTGCCCGACCGGCAACCTTAGCGTGGAGGAGTTCAAGAAGATCTACGGCAACTTCTTCCCGTACGGCGACGCGTCGAAGGTACGGGTTCGTAGTGGCTAGTGGTTAGAACGCTTGGTTTCCACTTGGAGGACCCGGGTTTGGTCCTCTGTTGCACCGCCCCTAGCGTTCGTATGACCAGTGTCGTTAACGCTCCGTAGAAATAGAAAACAACAGATAACCGTCTTTGGTGGGTTGCGGCCGCCGTTCCGATGGCATGGGCCCTCCGGAGCCGCCGCCGTCGCCGTCCGTCGCCGTCGACGGCGGCGGCCGGCGGCCTGCGCGGCTGTTTGGAAAGATCGCGGGCCGGCCGGCGGCGAAGTTGGGCCATCACTCGCCGACGTCCGGCGGAAACTGGTCGGGCGAGACGGAGGCGTTGCTCTCCGGCGAGGCCCGGGGGCGGCCGGCCCGGGCGGACGCACTGGACGGAGACCGAGGTGGTGCTCTCGGGCAAGGAAGGGGATTCCCTGTTGAGGCAGGCAGGGGAAGTCGTAAGGCATGCGTTTCTGGGTCAACAAGAGGTTTTGGATATCCCACTAAGGTGATGGCGTGGGAAGTTTCAAAGGCTACTTCTTGAGGATTATAGACAAATGGAGTGTGCCCTTCCCTGGGATCTCTTATTGAAGGAGAGTAAGGGAGTAGCGTCGTCAAGGACACTTGGGAAATGCCCAAGGTGTAGTTAACAAGGGTCATTGGTAGAGGCTCCTCATACCTATCTGACGGGATATAGAGAAGTTACTTTGGGGAGTTTTCTCATTTTCAGTGTGGCAGCTCATCTTTGGGGATGGGAAGGGACTTCCTCAGTTCCCACACTCATACGAACAGTGAGGAGCTACTTTCGCTGGTTGCTGCCACGCAGGAGGCAGTCAAGGTTTTCTCAAAATGTCGGTGCCCTTGACTCTGGACGACAAGCAGAACCTGACCCCATTCTTAGGCGGGGCGTTGCGATGTCTTCATAATACTGTCGTACTTGTCTCACAACGCGCATATTGATGTTTTCAGCCCCAACGTTTCTCTACAGGTTCGTGTCGTGATTAATTTGTGCTCGGTATACTCGACGTAACGTCAAGAATGCGAGTTACCAAACCGTTTGCAGGATAACAGTCATGAAGTCGCCACCCGATTTCCATGGCTCAAATCATCGCCGCAAAAACCGTTTGAACTCATCGTTGCTTCAGTTGTCACAGCTCTTTTGCGTTGCATCAGTGCTGTCCTACTACATTTGTCCAAAGCACAATGCCTTGTTGAACAGTACGCGTCACGTGTGCCTGCACCACCTGACAGCACCGCGATGACCGCCCAACACGTCCCGAATCTGCCGCCAGTTCGCCGAGCACGTGTTCCGCACGTTCGACGCTAACGGCGACGGCACGATCGACTTCCGGGAGTTCCTGTGCGCGCTGTCGGTGACGTCACGGGGCCGGCTGGAGCAGAAGCTGAAGTGGGCCTTCTCCATGTACGACCTGGACGGCAACGGCTACATCAGCCGGCCGGAGATGCTGGAGATCGTCACGGTTAGCATGTGGTGGGGTGTGGGCGGTGGGTTGTCGTCTGGCTGCGGCTCGCCGATCGGCGGTGAATTGCTGTGCGGGTGTGTCAGCGGGGGGCGTGAAGAGATCTGGCGAGAAGGGAGATGAACTGGAAACGACGACGGAATTGAAGAAGCTCCAGATTATCCCCTTTTCATTTATCACTGGTCATCAGATTCACGTAGGATGATACTAGGGATCGGGATATGTAAAAGGAACATGATAATGTTGGCATTCCGAACTTTCATGTGTTTTAACAGAGTATCGCGAAAGACATGAGGGTGCAAACTGAGTAAGACTTAATGTGCATCGTTCTGTGTTCTGTGTTGTCGTGTGTTCCGTGTTCTGCGTTCTATAATGTGCATCGAATGCATCGATGAACATCCCGTTCCAAAACGAACGATCTGGCCAGCGCTTGCTCTCACTGGCAGTCACTAACTATCCTGCCCCGACCTGACCGTACGTCTCCGGCCGGCAGGCCATCTACAAGATGGTGGGTTCTGTGATGAAGATGCCGGAGGACGAGTCGACGCCCGAGAAGCGCACCGACAAGATCTTCCGCCAGATGGACCGCAACCACGACGGCAAGCTCAGCCTGGAGGAGTTCATCGAGGGCGCCAAGAGCGACCCGTCGATCGTGCGGCTGCTGCAGTGCGACCCGCAGGCGCAGTAGGCGCGCCCGGCCGTGACCTCACCTGACCTGACCTCTGCACGGTCTGACGGCGGCCGGCCGCGCCGCCCGGGCGGGCTGGATCGTGTTGTGCCTGATTTTTGACGACGGCAGTGCCGACGGTTCGGAGGAGCGGTTTCTAGAGGTCTCCGACGGGAACACGTTGTTCTTAGCTCTACGCCGTGCTAGTTAGACGGGTTTGTTAAGTGATTAGATACTGGTGTAAGGGTGAACGCACGACGGCATCGTTACGAAATAACGTATTTACCACCTTTGGGCCTAAAATCCCTTATGTTGGCTTTGCCAAGTTGGCACCATTGTGTTCTGATGCTGACATTGTTAGGAAAATAAATTTATGTCCCTCCCCATTGTCATAAAAACCACGGCTAAAATCACAGGTAAATTATAGGACTTCGTGAGCTTACAGCTTGGCAAAGTCACAAGACAAGCATCTGCCCAAGGGAAAGAAGCTGTAGGGATTTTTGTCGAGAATCCGAAACCTTGTTTTCTGTTATTTCGCCACGGAAATCCACTCGTCCGTCCCCGTGCGCAGGGAGTGACAAATAAGCGCGTGTCAGCATCCAATCGGCTGGGCAGCGTTTGCCAGGGAAGAAACATCTGTGTGAATGTTCACGACAATTTTCATTCCAGTGAGCCACGACCCGCACGTTCCGCAGTGTAACTTTTGTGCTTGTGAAGAACTTTGTCCTTACGTATTCGAAACACCGGCATTTGATGCGTGTATTCTTTAAAATTACGACGCCGGGATATTACTGAAAAACTGCGAAACAGACGCAGCTGCGAGTGCTTTGCAGCTGGCGAATCATCACTACCGCCAGGCAGTGCCGCTGAGTTTCGACGATGTAGCCAAGCAAATGTCTGATGCCAATTCTGTGTCACGCTTCTGCACAATCGCGACCGGCGCATGCCAATGGTTTTGAATCTCTGTGCCTTATTTGAACCCAGCTTCTCGCGCGCTTTCATTCCACCCCGGGCCTCGTCCCATCGAACCTGAACCGAATCCCACCGAAGGGCCGCCGGCACGTTCACACCACGGCTCCTGCTCCCCGTCTACGACCGAGGCGAGACAGAAACCGACCCGGCCACCGTCCTGTGCCAGCCGGTCCCGCGACTGAGCCCAGTCCCGAGCATACCCGAGCGCGGCTCGAAAAGCGTGTATACCATGCGGACAGTGTAGTCAGAACGGTGACGTCGGACGGAACAAAATTTGCAAGGAAAGTCCAGAAGCATTGGGTGGGTGGAACAGCTGTGCCCCAACAAAAGGCATCTACAACAATGATCTGTCAGGGCACGGTAACATCCTCAAACTCTGCTAACTAACACCATCTTTAATTACAAACCTTCGTTTTTCGAGTGGTGCCGTAGTCATTGTGTAAAGATTTATCTCCTTCAGCATCCTTCACGCGGCTCCTAAACCTGTGTATTTTTGTGCCCCACTGTCGCGTGTACGTCAGGCGACATGTAACGCCAGTTTTCCGTACACACCGCCAAAGGCCACTAAACCACACCGTCTACACCGCCCATAAAAGTATGACGTCATTGTCTGTCACCAGAGACCAGCTCTGGTGCCTCTGATTGGTTCCCTGAGTTCCGAATCCACAGTCTACATGGTATACATGCTTGCTGAGCAGCAATGCGGCAAACAGACATTGTCCAATGATGGCAGAGACTAGGCCGCCGGCGCCGCGGCCAAGGCGATCCTCTCCGTTGATTACGCAGTCCTGCGACGGGTCCGCCTCTCCGCTCTGTCCGGGGTGCGCAGTCCTGCGACGGGTCCGCCTCTCCGCTCTGTCCGGGGTGCGCAGTCCTGCTACGGGTCCGCCTCTCCGCTCTGTCCGGAGTGCGCAGTCCTGCTACGGGTCCGCCTCTCCGCTCTGTCCGGAGTGCGCAGTCCTGCGACGGGTCCGCCTCTCCGCTCTGTCCGGGGTGCGCAGTCCTGCTACGGGTCCGCCTCTCCGCTCTGTCCGGAATGCGCAGTCCTGCGACGGGTCCGCCTCTCCGCTGCGTTCAGAGTACGCTGTCCTGCGCCGGGTGCGCCCCTCTGGTCCGTTCAGAGTTCGCAGTCCCGCACCCGGTCCATCTCTCTCCTCCGTTCAGTGCGCAGTTCAACGCCCGGTCCGCCCCTCCGCTGCGTTCAGTGCGCAGTCCTGCGCCCGGCCTGCCTCTCCGCTGCGTTCAGAGTGCGCAATCCTGCGCCTGGCCTGCCTCTCCGCTGCGTTCGGGGTGCGCAGTTCGGCAGCCCGTCCTCCCTCGTCCATGGAGCCGCTCTCCCCGTCCGCGCTGTGACGTCCTGCTCTTATCCGGACGGCACTGCGGACCACCGCTCCGCGTTCCTTTCTCGGTGTGTCGTCTTGTTGACGTTTCTGCAGTGACGTGACTGTTATTGTGCGCCGGCCGCGACGCGCCCGATCTTGACCGCCGCCGGCGCGCCAGGCGTCGGCGGCCTCGCCAAAGCGCGGCGGACGCGGACGGCGCCGGTCGGCTCTCTCTGAGAGGCCGTGCGCTCGTGGCTGCCTCCAGGCTCCTCTCCAGCATGTCCTGCGGCTGAGCGAGTGACGGCGATTCCCGCCAGTGATCGTTCTCTGGTCTTGTCCAGTCGCCCAGCGCTTTCCGATCTTTGTTCGGTGAATACAGTGACTTTAACCGAACGGCGACGGTGTAAATCTCGGAACCAGACGTGACCTCTCACGTTCGCGCCCACGCGGTAACGTGACGCGCCGCTGCCGGGACGCTCACCCGCTTCATCATGCTGTCAAAGGTCGGTTCGATGTCGGACACAGTGGCGGCCGTGGCGACCAGGAGCTAACGATCCACCACATGGACCACCCACAATAGGAGCCATGTACCATACTGCAGTCCAGCTACAATGGGAGCCATCGGTACCGCACACCGTCAACCGGGGGCGCACTAGACCGCTGGGCTCGGACAGAGCACAGTGGTGAACTCAAGTCCAGCTGTATCCTGTTCAGATACTCACGGGCCATTCGGTTCCAAAGCAAGACTCCAAAAGCACGCAGACAGGGCGGCGAGTTTACCTGTATAATGTATATTGGCGCGTATAACTGATATGAGTATACGTAACAGCACGGCCCACGGTGAGGTCAAAACGAGTGACCAACACGCTTAACGTAGACGGGAAGCACAGGCAGATTTCTTCGTAATGGCTGTTTCACACATTGCACTGCGTACAGCGGAGACGGGTAAGAATATCACAATACTGGCTGTTAAACAAAAATAAAGTCGTTGGGTTACTTCAACCGACGGCATAAATTTCTTTGCCACTAAATATTGCACCTCGAGGTAAGGACCACGACAGCACGTCGCATGCAAGCGTTGTAACAATAAACTTCCACGTACGTCGATTTCCATCTTCATGTGCGTTCCCCTTAACCGACGCAGAACATGCGATAGAAAAGATATTTTGCATATCATATCCGTTGCAACGAACACCAGTATAAAAAGGCACTCCGTATCATTTATAGACCATCTAACCCCGCTAAGCTGACCCCGTAAACAGCTCGCCATAACGTTTCTCGTTATGGCAAGCTATCAACTGACTGGCGCAAGAGATTCATTGTCGACACATCTGAGCCAAGGCTTCCCTTAAAAAACTGGCCAAGTTCTCTAATGGCACACTATGACGACTATACGCATCGTACCCCATGGCAAGTTTAAAGAGCACCTCAGGCACCTCGTCAGGCACTTTTTTAAAACCCGGGAAGAGCACGTAAACAAACCCCACAGCCCTCCGTAAGCACGGCTAAGCGAGCGTACCGACCCACGTCGATTCTACCAATCCCTGTACTGACTGGTTACCGATATAACCAATCCCTGCATTCTGCCACCCGAGAGGCTTACAGGGCGGAACCTCCGCACAGCACTGTGGCCGTACACGGTCCTACACCGACTCCTGTGCCAGCTGGTAGTCGTGCAGACTGCCGTGCGCCACGAACGTCCTGGAGGCGCCGTGCGGGGCCTTCGGCTGCGGCGCCGACTTCCTCTCTTCGGGGGGGCCAAACCCTCCGCCTCCCGGCGTCAGCAGACGGAGCGTGTCCTGCAACCGGTCATCGGGGTCACACGGGACAGCCGGTGGCACCGGAGACATCGCAGGCGCCACGGCAGGTCGCCTGATCACTGGAGATCGCTAACGGTCACCAGGGCGGTCACCAGGAGCGTGGGTACGCACAGGGCGCACGGGGTATCGCAGGTCAGCATGGGTTGCCAGGTCATCACAGTCAGCGCAGGTCACCACCCATCAGACGTGAACACAAGTCATCGGGTAATTTCACAGCCACACAGGACGTACAGCAGCAGTGCCATGGGTAACCAGGCCCATTAAAATGCCCATTACGGGGAGACGTCAGCTGCCAGAGGAAAAGATCGCCTCAGATCAGCAGAGCAAATCAAACAACGTACACAAAGCATTACATTCCTCGTTGTAATACGGCGCGCACAATGGTGGAGTTCTTCCAAGAAAAAAAGAAAATGTGGGCGGAGGTAACGAAGTAAAGAACGACAATAAGACCACTGCTGCTTGCTTCATGCATAAGAATCTGCAATTTGGAAAACCTACAAACAAAGAAAAATGCAAGACATCTCCCCACATGCGCCAGATGTCGCCATGAAAGGCGACAAAAATCTCTTCTACTAACATGCATGATGCTCAAGAGATTCTCAGAACACGGTGCATGACTTAAAATAATTCACAATAACTAAATTTAAAACGCTCGGAACAACTACAAAACTTGCTACAAAACCGAGGCGCATGTGAACTTTACATCAAGTCAACGGGCACGACTTTGGTAAAAATACGGAAATATTAAGTTCGTTGATCCAATCTAAACAGAGACCATCTCACCCATCAACTACACTTGCAATGCAATGATACCAAGAACAGCCAATTCCAGGAGCACTGGTCAGAACACTAAATGACCCTGATCACGTCTCAATCAAAGAACTGTTCGACCAGTTTCTTCAGCGTCCGAGCTGATCACGGCGTAAATGGCAATTCGCCACTGAGACGACGATAACATTCCAAAGCTCTCACAATGACTGAGTTGTGTGGACCATTTCGAAGAAAATGCCTCAATATCTTACTTCGCTGTTCCTATACCGACATAGCAGATCCCCAATAATACAACAGACGGTTTAATACGATGACATTTCCAGCAACTCGGCGTCCGCTAGAGATAAATCTGTTATTAAGATCTCATTAATGTTGTCTGCGAATTCCTGACCACTATTCCTTAAGACAAATCGGTTTATGCCCATTGACAATTCCTCTCTGCTTACTTATAGGCGAAGAGCTCAGACCCAAAGGACAAAAGAACAGCTGCCGGCCTCGTCAATTAAATTCGGGCATGACACACTGCAAGACGGACGCTCCCCATTAAAGCCGCCCGCCATCCACTAAATCGAAATGGCGATCGTGAGCGGTCTATACCAAGAGTCCAAAACAGTCGGCACATCCGGTCATTTAATGCAAGTCCATCAGTCTGCAAGTCTGCCGGAAATTGCCAGCGAGCTCTCGCAGGTCGGCCCAGGTAATTAACTGCACTGCAGTGGGCACGAACGCAAAGGACATACCGGCGGATATCAGCGAATTCAGCATCTCATATGTGGCAGGAGAATCTACAGGGATACAGGGAGTACAGTCGCCCATACGCAGAATATTGAAGGTTACGAGGAAACAAAGCCTAGGACAGACGCGAACAGCACCAAGAGGTACGAGAAAACACCAAAACATCGACAAGTGGCATTCATTCGCAAGGTCTGCCAGAAAGACAGTGCACGAAATCGCACAGCGCGAATTCTGGGCAGCTGGAACAGTCCGAGGCACGGTGTCATTTGACTATCAAACGAGGCCAAACGAGGTCAAAAGATGTTTACACAGATGCCGGCATCATTTACAGCCCACCACGAAGCAAACCTTCAGTAGATGAAACACATTCTGGTCAACACAGCACCAAGCCAAAGCTTGCAAATCTAATGGGCAAGGGACGGTGGTGGCCAGTGGGGTCCGGTCGGAGATCGGCAGAGCTCAGAGGTCAGCAGAGATAAGAGGTCGGAAGAGGTCACAGGTCGGCAGAAGCCAGAGGTCAGCAGAGGTCACAGGTCGGCAGGAGCCAGAGGTCAGCAGAGGTAAAGGGTCGGCACAGGTCGGAGGTCGGCGGAGGTCAGAAGGCGGCAGACGACAGCAGGCGACAGAAACCAGTGAGCACATGACATCACAGGCCGGAGGCCGGCAGAGGTCAGAGGTCACAGGTCAGAGGTCAGGGGTCAAAGTGCGGTCAGTCCGGCCAGGTGGCGGGCCTGGCGCTCACCTGGGTGCCCACCAGGACCGACGTCTTGGCGCCCAGGTTGATGATCCTGCCGTCGCTCCTGAGCAGCAGGTTTTGACCCCTCCGGCCAGGGTGGCCGCCTGGGGAGATGACCGCGTCAGCCCGCGCCGGCGGCGAGAAAAACCAGGCAGACACCTCGGCTACACCTCCCCCCCCCGACCCCTGGGAAAACCGCTGGCCCACGTGCGACGGATCAAACCCAATCACATTATGGGAATCAGCGGAACGGTAAGTCACGACATTTACTGATTTTACCTCCGCGCAACGCTTCAAAGCCTCGATGACTAGTTTCGCATACCCTCTTACGTGGCAGTGAATGCGATTCTAGGGATAGTCATTATGATCGCAAAGATAACAAGCCTTTGCATGCAAATTTCGTAGCTCGACATATTCAAATTCAACCACATCCGGCTACACATCCAGCCTTCTCCATCACAGGTTAACGACCCTCAAATGCACGATTAGGCTCCCACCATGGCCATGCATCAAAACAGAATTACACTTGGTGGCGGGCTCGCCGCAAAGAAGGTGCGAGACATATCTCCGGAAAACCTCGCGCGGTTTTCAATTAAGCCGCAGTTTCATTCAGGGACGAACGTCCGATGTTCGACGGGAGATCGGGGAAGCGTGAAATTCGCACGGCGTCCACAGTAACGTCCGCACAGTGCGCATCTGGCCGACATCAGCGTGGTCGCCACGGAAATGTATACTGTGCTACCGCTTTCGCCACCATTTGCTCCTAAAAATGGCTACAAAGGAATGGCGTACGCAACACAACGTCAAGTTGCAGAAAGTTTAGAAACTATTCACGTGGAGAACACGAACATAACACGCAAGACGCCAGTTCGTTTCAACATCGTTAACCAAACAGGGATAAACCACCAATTCCACAGCCGGCCAGGTGGCAGAACGACAATCAAAACTACGCCGGCCAGAAGCTGTTCGTCACCAGGTGCCCACCCCGGGCCGTCTGGAGGCACGCCGGCAACACGCGCGGCCAGCTCTGTTGAGCGCGGCACGTACCCTGCAGGCCGTACGGCTGGAACACCCTCCTCTCGGTCAGAATGGACAGCGTCAGCGGCTTCCGGAACATCAGCTCCCGCACCACGCCGTCACCGCCGCTGGAACATCAACTGATGTTGGCGCCACGTCGTCACCACCACTGGAACATCGGCTATCAGCAGCAGCCTGTGGCTCAGACCACAATGCCACCCTCAGCTGAATGTTCACGGACCACGCAAAACTACACCCGTTACATTCTGTGCTAGTCACCTCCCCCCTCAAGAATACACATATGGTGTTACAGCAGCTTCGGAGTGAGTAACAAACGCCAATCGCAAGGCGGGAAAAGAAACCTGACGCATCAGCAGATGCGAGTGACCGTCTTACACCGCACTCGAACATTCACCCCCTGCAAGCACTGCGCACCCACACAGAACACAAACGAAAACCACACCCGTTGGAGGACCAGACGGACGTTCCGACGCTATCAAACCCGACAGAAACGGTGCCGTCGGTCTCGACAAGCCCAGCAGGGAGGGGAGCTCCCACCGAGCCGGTCCGCCTCACCGGCGCCGTCCATCGCCGCCGGTGCCCGGGTTCAGCGAGAACCGGCGCACGATGACCGGGTACCGGGCCTCGATGATCTCGGGGTCGGTGATGCGCGTGTTGGTCATGTGACAGTGCACGCCGCTGCGGCCGTCCCAGGTCGGGCCCTGGCGGCGGGACGTCACCCGTCAGCGGCAGCAGGTCGGCACGCAGGGGCGCAGGGCAGGGACCGGCAGGGGCGCAGGGACCGGCAGGCAAACGACATGCGTGATTGGTCTTGTGCAACTGTAAACGACTGGTAATGTGAAAGCAACTTTTCTGGATATGGGCTAATAGACAAGATAACGGTGGTGGTGATGATGGTGATGGCCAATCAGAAACAGCAGACTGCGCACGGCCTGGCGATCATCCTCCTCTCAAACGCTTCCAGCGGCACCACGTCGGCTTATCATCCCGTCCATTCCCCATGAAACACCGGCCCACGGTCGCTCCCGTCCGACCGAGAGCCCATCTCACCGCGCCGGCGCCGCCGGCCACCGTCTCGTAGTAGCCGAAGTGGTCGTCGCCGAACGTGACGTTGTTCATGCAGCCCTGGCTGGCGGCGCAGGCCCCGAAGGCGCCCAGCACCAAGTCCACGATGCGCTGCGAGGTCAGCACGTTGCCGCCGACGACGGCCGCCGTCTCGGACGGGTCCAGCAGCGAGCCGGGCGGGATGCGCACCTGGATCGGCGCCAGGCAGCCCTGCAGATCGGCCCGGCCAGCGAAAGACGGTCAGACGGTTAACGTCAGACGGAGATAGGGCAGGGTCAGAAGGAGACGGACAAAGGTCAGAGAGTAGAGTCATATGTTACAGGGCGGAGTCAGATTGTACAGGGCAGCGTCAGACGGAGACGGGGTACAGTCGGGGGCAGGACGGTCCCCGAAGCAGATGATAACTTCGCTGAACGCCAGAACAATTCCCCTAAAACTAACGTCTGGGACCTTCCTCTCCCGGGCATCAGATGGGAGTTCCACACGGCAATCCGACACGAACTCGACGACGCTATTAGGTGGAAACAGGAGAAGCGTGCGACAGCGTCGGGAAGACACTGGCGAGTCCCTCAGCCGACCGCGACTCGTTAACACGGCGGACCACCGTTCCGGCATCGTCCGCGACAGACGTCCAACGCCAGCCACACAACAGTCCGACACAGGGCACCGGCCGAGGCAGGCAGAGCGCACTCCGCCCCGCCTGTTTGCGTGGTCTTCACTTCCTCTCCAGGACCGGTGATCCCTACTGCGCGCCAGTCCAGCAGCCGAGCCAGTGAGACCATTCGACCCGAGTAATCTCGATACGCAGCGAGCGCTCGGACGCAACGCGAAGTGACGGGCCGCGACGCCGCCCGCCCCGCCGGGCACCCACCTGATTGAGGGGCACGTCGTGGCCCACCATACAGCGCAGGCAGTAGATGATGGCGGACAGGGTGATGGCGCGCGGCGCGTTACAGTTTCCCCACACTTCGTACCCGGTGCCGCTGAAACAAAACAGGGCCAATAGCCAACGAAACCCCCCTGAAATATTTCGGATTTCATGTTCCCGTCCACAATCCAAATCTGTCGCATTCAATTCAAATCCAATTCGTCAGCCTTTAACTTCACTTTTCCAATTTAATCACTGTTGAAAATAAAATTGTAATTTGTCGTCCATGCGCACTTCATTCCATTCAGAACCCTCCAAAGTAACACTAGCATTTTCCCACACTCCTTTTCTCACGTTACTCGTCTGCCTCCATTCCCTCGCGTCCCCTCCATGCCCAGTCTCCCCCTCCCACCTGAAGTCGAACACGGCCGCGCCGGCCGGCTCGTCGATGTCGACGGCCAGCCGGAGCGGGCTGCCGTCGTCCAGGTGGTCCTCGAACCGGAGGCGGGCGGCGCCGGCGCGGCGGCGCGCGGCGGCGCCGATCTGGCGCAGCATGTCGCGCACGGCCAGCTCGGCCGCCTGCCTGATGTGCGCCATGTACGCCTGCACCACCGGCAGGCCGTAGTAGTCGATCAGCTCGCCCACCAGGCTGATGCCCTGCGCAGGGAGGCGGGAGGTCGCGTGATGTCGGGGATCGTCACGGTGTTGGGTGGGGTGGGGGGTGGAGGTTTGATGTATGCCTCCCAGTGTGGGAGAGGAGTCGCGATTGTGGATTAGGGACGTGGGGTATGGGTCCTTGTCGTCTTGCGACGTCGGCCAAAACGCGAGCTGAGATCCGGACGATCCGACATCGGGTCAGACAACGCCTCGGGAGGGATCCCATGTCCCACGAGGGAGAGCAATGTTCCAACGTCAACAACGGACGGCAACACGTTGACCTAACCCCGTGCCAGTTCGAGATAATCTCACAGAGAAAAGGAACAGAAGGACGGTGGCGGACCGGCACTGGACGCTCCACAGCGAGGCTGCAGTCGTCCGTGAGGTTCCGTGTTGTTATTACCTTTTGGTTGGCGGCCACCTGAGCCCGCAGGTCGGAGAGATTGTCCCGCAGGTTCCGCGTGCCGGAGCTGCCCGGGATGTCGCCAGGGGCCATCAGAGCGGCCGTCACCGCCTCCTCCTGCGGCAGCATCGTCAGGACAGTGAGGGACAGAGGCATTACAGAATCGTCAACGCCTCCATGTACGCCGCCGCCAAAGTCAAAGTGAGACAACCACACAACAAAAACACAACGCAACGGCTGCGACAACTTCATCAAATTTTATCTGAAATTGGGCCACCATTTTACACCCGCCGATTTTCAACACCCAACCGCCCGAGACGCCCGCAGTCCGCCGCCGTCCGCGGCGACCGCTCCGCAGCCTCCCAGCGGCCGACCGCGGCCCGTCCTCCCGGCCTCGTTAAACGTCGCCGCCTGACGGAGCGGGCCGGGCCGCGGCGGCGACGGCCCGGCTCGCCGCAGGCCGCGCCGACTCGGCACGCATTAGCCGGGAGTGGCTCCGGGCATTAGCCGGGACGGCGGCGGCCGGTTCAGCGGACCGGCGGCTATTGTCGGCGGCCTACCGGAGGACCGCCGGGAGGATGGCAGCCCGCCGCCGGGGACGGCGGAGCGCGAGCCGACGGCTCCGGTCGGATGGGTCGGAGCCCGGTGGTTGGCCAGGCTAGAGTTCTGCTAACGGGACGGAGGGGAGGCGCAGGGGCGGGAGTCAGTCAGGTGAGTCGGGTTCGCGGCAGACGTGGCGAATTCCGGGAACTCAGACCCGGCACGGCGAGCTGAAAGCAATGAGGAAGCGAGCTCCAGCGAAGTTTGGCGGGACAGGAGGACATCAAATTCATATTTTTTTTTCGGAAAGACCCCACGACTCTCATATTTACATGCGACTTTGACATTCGTTTTTTTCTTGTCTCTCCAAAAAATCGGTCACCCGGGATGGGTAGTGAGACAATTTTCCAGCCCTGTCCGTCCCACCTGGAAGACGCCTCCCTCGACGAGCTTGAACGACTTGAAGCAGGCGCCCTCCTCCAGCAGCGACTTGGAGTGGGGCGGCATGGAGCCGGGCGAGACGCCGCCGATGTCGGCGTGGTGTCCGCGCGACGCCACGAAGAACACGGGCCGCTCCGAGCCCCTGCGGGCGACACGGCGCCTCAGCGGCGCTCGCCGGCGGCGCGCGTGGCGGCGGGGACCAGCGGGCAGAGCGGGCCGCACAGCGGAAACAGGCCGGACCAATACATCGACAGCGTATCGAGACTGTGGTCACTGAGAACTGGCGTCCGCATCGACTGCGCACTTCACTGATGACGATACATGTACCTATACGAACCAGAATGCACAGTTGTCTGTATTCCTGAAATGGTATCGCTGAACACTTTCCACCTGCGCACAACGTGCACACAAACGCTGTTCACACAGCACGCCAGTGTCTGCTCGACTTGTATTGACGACTTACGCTGTTTGTTGTAAAAATACACCACTTAAATGCTTTACAGAACAAAATGGCACCCGAGATACGCAAGACTGATGACAGTCTCCCCCAAATCTCATTTCCCACGAAATATACCCCAGTTAAGCGCGTTACGTTAGGTTATATCCAAGTTACGTCTGCCACAAAACCGGAACAACAAAAACATTTCACGCTTCAGGGGCCAATAAAGCACCAGACCTAGGCAACATAAAAACAAAGGTCGGGCGGTGGCAAAACAATGACGGAGGACCAGAAGTCTGACACCTGCTGAAGTGGCTACCAACGGACGTAGGCTAACGGGAAGTGCCCCACGCAAAAACTCGGTCCTAGGAACGGCTCTGCTGTTTACTCCCACAAACATGGCATTATCACCATTTCTGACAAATCGCACGAGGGATAACGCTCACACATCCCCATTTGTCACGGTGACCTCTCTCTCTCTCTCTCTCTCTCTCTCTCTCCCCCTCCTCTCTCTCCCCCCCTCTCTCTCTCTCTCTCTCTCTCTCTCTCTCTCTCTCTCTCTCTCTCTCTCACCGGTAGAAGACGGGCGTGATGACAGTCAGGTCGGGCAGGTGAGAGCCGCCCGCCGACGGGTGGTTGGATAGCAGCACGTCGCCTGGCCGAATGTCCGAGCCCAGCGCGCGCATCTGACAAACACGAGCCGCCAGGTTAGGGGAGGCACGGCACCGGTGGGCGTTTCGCGTCGGCCGGCGACCAAGATGGGATTCACAGGGGTCATGGTCAGGAGACGTGTGGCTGAGACACGGGATTAAGAGGCTCTGATTTTGACAACCAATTAAATCGCGATTAGGTGTTGCCACTGAAGGCTGTGACAGAAAATCCATGGCAATCGTCACGATATAGGACCAACGGAGCAGAAACCTATTTATAGTTCAACAGGTACATCACTGAAAAACGGCGTAAAAAAACCTTCAGCTGGAAAATCATCGCGATCGTCACCTGCAAAACTCAACGGAAACACCAACAGCTCGCAACGTTGCCGGGAGCGAGCCCTACTCGGTCTGGTCAGCACGCGGTCGGTGCCGGCGCGTGCCGCAGCTGCGCTCGGACCGGCGGGCCGCACCTGGTACTGGACGGCCTCCTGCATGGCGCCCAGGTGGACGGGGATGTGGGGCGCGTTGGACACCAGGCCGCCGTCCGGGCCGAACAGCGCGCACGAGAAGTCCAGCCGCTCCTTGATGTTGGTCGAGATGGAGGTGCGCTGCAGAATTCTGGCGACAGTGGGCCGGGCTGCCGACTTCCAGCGTACCAGGGACGCGCGATTTGAAATTCAGAACCTTGACGACAAAAATGCGAACGCGACTAGAATAAAGAAACCTCGTGGGTGTTTTCGCGCAACACGCCTATAGGTAAGGCCTTGCAACAAAGAGAATAGGAAGACACGGGGGTATAACCGAAGTACTATACTTTCTGACACAATGATACCTATGCACGTCAGTTGAAATGAGCAGTGGTTTTGAGGTTTGCGGAATGTTTGTGCACGCCCCCACGACGACATAACAAAGTAAGTCAAAATGGCCAAGATTAAACGAATACGTCAACTTCCCATCTTTCGAAAAAAAAACAATCAAATTGTGCATAGACATCCGTCCACTAGACAGCACATTCTCGATTCTCCCTCATTTCTCTTCCTTTCCGCGCCAGTGCCAGACCATGCCACCCATTTACGCGATCGTCCACGCACCCAATACCCAATACCCAATTTCCGATGCAACCCCACCACGGTTCCTGCCACGCTCCGCGGCCGCCGACAGAGGAACCTCCTCACCTGCCCATCTGCTCGGCCAGGCTCATGAACCGGTGCGAGAAGATGCTCAGCTGAATGGTGTCCAGTTCGGGTCCGATCTGCGGCGGATCCCCGGACCCGATCCGGATCCGCACGTCGCCGCGCGCCGTGATCGTCGCCGTGCAGTCTGCCGCCGTCGGTCACGTGACGTCACGTCGCGGGGACGGGCGGCGCGTGACGGGCACGGGCGCGGGAACGGCGCCGACGTTACGCAAGTTCGGCAACAACGTGCCACAAAACAATTACCTCCGTGTGCAAATAAGCTCTGGAGGAAAACAACGGAAGTCTTGGTTCTGTCGCGAATGCTGGTCAATTGGAATACAAGTGAATGACATCGGGGACGTTTGGATGATATTCAAAGCTAGTTAAGGCGACAGTGTTGTCGATCAGTTAGAAAATGGACAAGCAACCGAAATGTCTCTTATATACGCCCTTATACACAAGCAATCGAAATCGGTCTTAAGAACATACGTCACGACGGTTTAAAGCGTTCCAAAAACGAGCACCAACCCGGCCCGACCCTGGACACCAGTAAACACCTCGACCGGCACACAGCACGGCGCCGCCCGGCCGCCAGCGGCAAGCGTTCCCACCTGGCTCCACCAAAATGGTGCTGAGCGAGTCCATGATGACGGCCGGGCCGGGGATCTCGTGTCCCGCTCCCAGCTCGGCCAGCAGGTACACCCCCACCGTCCGGTACCCGCCCTCGAAGTACACCCGGCTCTCCTGCCGGATACACCCTCGGTACACTCACTGTCCATTACCCACCCTCGAAGTACACCCGGCTCTCCTGCAGCCACACCCTCGGTACACTCACTGTCCATTACCCGCCCTCGAGGGACAACCGGCTCTCCCCCAAAAACACTTCATAAGCACTTTAACAATTCGATATCTGCACCATGACGGCAGCTGCCGACTGTTGTGTGCCCTCTGGTCTCGTGCCAGCGCAACTGATACTCACGTGGCGACGTTTGGGGCAGCGGATACTCTCTATGTGACTGAACGGTCCGAATTACATAATACAGTTGAGCCCATGACGCTCCTGTTCCGGCCAATACAACCAAAACCTCTACGACAAAGCACTTGCCTCTAAGTAATTCGTGTCGCTTTCTTCTTACTACTTGCGTTTTTAATGCCGCAGTCTCTCATGCCGACTGCCGTCGGGCTACAGAACCCCGCCACAGGCGAACTCAACCACGGACCCCAACACCCACCGCGAAACGGCCAACAGGACACCACCCTGAACACGGCAGACAAGGCTGTCGGCGGCTGACGCAGACCGACGCGGCCCCGCTACCCCCCTCCCCCCACCCGAACCGACCCGCGCCGAACACGGCGAGCGGCGGCCGGCCGGCGGCGTACCGTTCTGGGCACGGGCGGCCCGGCGGCCGGCGCCAGCGCCGTGTCGTCCTCCACGCAGGAGCGGCCCAGGCCGCGCACGCGGATGTCGTCCACGATCACATCCCGGTCGCCGATGACGAAGCCGAACTCCTTGCGGTACCTGGCGGCCACGGAGACACTCGTTATTGGGACAAGCAGAAAGACGCTCGTTACTGAAACATCGACCCTTGTAATAGAACTACACCCAGGAGCCGCTCCGCGTTTTCCAACACAACAATAAACAGCAGTCACGCACAGCGCCAAACCCAACACCACCCCAGTACCGTCCTCCGGGCCCCACGCCCCGCCCGGGCGACGCCCACGTCCAGGCCCCGCTGACTGACCGCTGCAGGAAGGCCACCATGAAGTCGCCGTGCCGCGGGGCCGGTCCGCCGTCGCCCGTCGCCTCCGCCGGCTGCACCATCAGCGCGCAGTCGGTCCGGTCGTACCGCAGGTGCAGGTACACCTCGGTCACGATCTGGTGACGGGCGGAGCGGGCCGGTCAGCGCGCGGTAACCCCACACCGCAGGTGCAGGAACGCTCCCGTTACGATCCGGCAACGCCAGCGTGGGGAGGTGGGCGCGCAGTAGCCTTGTGCCGCAGGTGCAAGCGTACCTCAGTTTTAATCTGGAGACGGACGGGGTCGGGCGGTACGTCTGATATCAGGCCGGACGTAAATCAAATGACGCCCATTTCGTGCCCGAATAATTTCCTCGAGTCTGCGACGATCAGGGAACGTCCTACGACGCAGCGCTGCAGCTAGCGTGCAGACAACCGGCAGATCGGCATTGCTGTGTATACTGAGTCGTATGGTGGTCACAATGATGTATGTAATGATCAAGATATTCGGGTAACACGGCTGACGCAAAACACAAAATCATCAAAGCCAGTCGTGTGCTCCCAACTCTGGACGCACCACTCACACACCTTTTGGTCAGCGAAGTTTTGCTCCTTGAGCTTCTTCCGACAGACGTCTGAGAGGGCTGTCAGCCGCTCGTCAAAGTAGGCAAAGTTGTCTGAAACACATCACCACAGTTTATCAATCCAATTTACGGCCCGGCAAAAATCAGGAGAAACAAAGCTAACCCAAAACTTTTACTTTTCTTCGGATTTCGGCCATCTTGAAGGTCAAGTGTTCTGAGTTCAATATTGTTATTGCTGTTTTGAAATGAAACATAAGCGTTCACGGACAAAAACGGGGACTGAAAGGCATCTTCGCCCCTCATTCTCCCCAAAAAAGGAACTGGGTCACAGCACCCACTATGTTCCGAGCCTGGATCCGTAATTCCTGGTAAGGACTATCGCGAAACTCCACACGACAGACACCGGCTTATCTGTCATCTATAATCACACCAGACACCGCCCATCATATCGCAAACTGCAAACGGTCCGTGAAATGGCAAAGGTCGCCCCGAGTCGAGGGCTATTTTCGGTTGCGGCCCAGGCCAACTGTTGCGACACTGAGAAATCAGCACCGTTCAGTGGCGCCATCAAGGCAGCGCACGTCCCTTTTCGACGATCGCGCAGTTAGCTGCGCCGTTGCTGTGCGGCTCCATTAGCTGCCCATACTGCGGTTGTCTGACGGGAAAAAAACCGCCGCCACACGGCCGGCGCACCACGTTCCGTGTCGATCGATCCCCGATCCCCGAAGGGCCTGCGCCGCCGCCGTGGCGAAAACCGCTGGGCCTCAACCAGCTGCACATAACCCCCGCCCGTAAGAATAGCAGCCGTCGCGCCGGCTGTGTTATGAGCATCTACTGGGCTCGGACCAAAAAGAACAGCATTGCCCTCCCAATGAATGATTTGCGCGAAATGTTGCTGCGAAGATGCGTTGTTGCTGTCCCGGACGCTGAGCCAAAGGACCTCGACGAAAACGAACAGGCGGCTTGGATACACATTAGAAATCACGCGGCAGGTTCAGATTCTTAATCAGGGCAAAAGGGATGACTGAAAACGACGTTACGAATGAGACATGTCATATTGCCCATAACAGCTCATATTGTCAACATTTTGGCCATATGAATCGATCGCATTTTTGCAGCCTTTCCTACGCCAATCAACTTGGCGTAAAAAAGAACTGCCTATACAACTTTACACAGAAAAACCATGGAATCTTCCACTTTGCTTCCACCCGTAGCGCGGGTGACCTTTCTACTGCAGCCGCGACGGGCGTTGTCCTTCCAGGCTCTGATTACCGCGTCCCGGGAGACCGCGGCCACCTCCTCTGTGGCAATTGCGCCGAAAATACCAGGGTAAAAATACCGCCGGCATCCTGTGCGATCCTGTGTCGCAGAATCCGAGGAGAGACCCACGACTCTGCACGGACATCCCACACTCCCGTCTCGCACTGATAACGAGTACGCTGCAAAGCAAGCCATAAACGTGCAGGCTTGAAATATGCCCAAGACAACCGACACCATAAAATCTGTTAAAATGAAATTAGCGCACAGTGTATAAAAACACAAGGAGTGAACTGTCCGCAGAATTCCACGCCGAAAAAAAAACGGTTTTCATGTCTAAGAACGTGGCAAAAACTGAGATTATCACCACAGCTTCCAAGACGCCGGGGGCAAGAAATATACTCCGTCTCAAGCCAACGCAAGACGGAGGCGTATCGGCGCTTGGAATTAAAACCTGACTGTTTCAACGATGTGTGTTGCGATATCGCATTACAAGCTAATTATCTTTTTCAGCAGGTTTATTAGTTTCTTGGTACCACTAGGGTCAAAAAGTACTGGTATCCCTACCAACAGTCTCAAAAACTATCATCCAAAAATTTGTACCCCACAAGATGACACGACGTGAAAACTTTTGTAAACTCGGGCTTTTTTCTGGTCAGGGAACCTCAAATTATCTCCACCACACTTCTCATTGTCCTGGGTAACACATTCACTGGGGACGGGGCGTGTTCCGGGAAGGGTGGCACTGACTAATTTTCGAACCAATTCTTCCAATGCAACGTCGTGAGGTTAATGCCAAATTTCGCCAATTACGGGGGGGGGGGGCACGGTACCTCCGTCCCCCACTTTCGTCACCCAAGCACACATTCCGTATCTCAAAGCAATGGCGACGGCCGTCGGCAGCAGGCATCGGCCGGCCGCCCGCTGCGACCGACACCCGCTAAAGCGACAGCAGCCCGCTCTCCCGGCCCACGACCCCGTCCACCGCGTCCCGATCTCCCCCAGGCCCCGCCGGCGGCCGGCCGCCCGGCGTCTCTCACCCGGCGAGTAGGGCCGGCCGCACGGCTCCTGCACGTCGTGCACCACGTCCGCCAGCGCCATGCCGAACGCCGACAGGATGCCAGCGTACCTGGGCAGCACGGGCCGGCAGGAGGCCGCATGTTAGACGAGACCGACACCGCCCGGCGGGGGCACGAGCACGGGGGAAACCGCGCGCGGCGGAGGGTCAGTTCCGGGGCGACATCATTAGGAAGCACGGTCACATTCCTTCCCAAGGAAGGTGCACGTGACTCGGCACCAACAATGGCCGCTGGAAACGGAAAGGTGCGCGGAAGCGGCACTCCAGCAGGACCGGTCAGCCTGGACCACAGCGGGTCCGCAGATCTTCGGGAGTTTGGAAGGCATTTTGAGACGTGGTCAAACAGAGGTCACCCAAAGGACCGGTAAATGACGGCATGCTACCCAGAGTCAAAACTGCTAAATCAGCTACATCCTCATTTTCCAAATCAATGTCACGTACCAGTACTGTGAATCATTATCCAAACCAACCTCAAAGAATAACAATACAACTCAACAACAGCTACCGCTTCACTTGCCAGTGCCTGTTTAGTTCAGCAAGGTTTCCATCTCAGTGCCGGCCAGACTCACCTGTGTATGAACACTGTCCTCATGCCCAGGGCGCGCGCTATGGCGCAGGCGTGCTGTCCGCCGGCGCCGCCGAAGCAGGCGAGCGCGTGGCGAGACGTATCGTGTCCCCGGGCCTGCGTCACACGACAGAACGCGTCACGCGTCACGCACAGACTGCGCAGACAGCCGCCTCAGTCACGGCACTGGAGGAGCGGCGCTCAACAAGAAGAATGGTGGCCGGCGCCGATCACAAGCAGTCAGGACTAAAGCCACGCGAATGTTGACTAAAGCCATGCGAATGTTGAGGCCAACTATGATTACCGCAGACGGCGGTTTCAAACATCGGGCGCGGACGTCTGTCCCCACGGCCGGCTACCTGGGTCAGGGAGCGTATGGGCCGGCACATGGTCTCGTTGGCCACCCGGACGAAGCCCATGGCGACCTCCTCCACCGACATGGGCGAGGACCGGCCGCCTTTCTGCGTCTGAAGGAACTTGTTCACCTGGCAGAGACGTCGAAATATCGCCAGTGACACAGTGGGGATGTTTACGGTCAGCAGTTCCCAGCTGGAAGTAAGGAGTATTCGGACGATGAAAGAAATTCATTACAAACGAGACAATCCAAGACAAACACGAAAACGCGTCAACATATCTTACGCACATGTGTCTTACTGAGCCACAAAAAAACATGCTGCCCGCCCTATTTGCATCGGACGTTACTGGACTACATTGCGCAATGGATGTATTGGATTGCGCTGGATGTACAGGCTTCCGCACAGCTAGTGATTTGAGGACTTAATATCCACAACGGATAAAAAACATTTTACCACCTATCATCTCGCTAAAATATCTACGATCCCCAACAAAGGTCTGCCCAGACACCGCCCAGACTACCCCCAGAGTCAGACGGACCACACCCCGCAGACCCAGGCCCGGACCAGGCCCGACCGCCGCTCACGTCGTTGGTGAGGTTCTGGAACTGCAGGTAGGCGGCGCCACTGTCGAGCGGCTCGTCCTCGTTCGGGCCGAAGATGCGCGGGAAGAAGTCGGGCAGCAGGCGGCCCAGCACCAGGTTGGCGTCGGTAACGGTCAGCGGGCCGCCCTTCTTGTAGCAGACCGGGCCTGGCGGCGACACGGGAGGTCGCTGGGGTCATCCATGCTCGGCAAGACTGCGTCACTCGGGCGGCGGCACAGCGACAAAAACGGCGCCGCACGCCACCACAGAGATCAAGTGTAAATAAAAGTCACATTCAGAGAACAAGAATAAATAAAATCAGGTGTGGTTGGCGGTGCCGCTCAGGCTGAAATGCACCCAAACGCTGGTTATCCAAATAACAATCGCAATTTACAAGCCAGTGGTAATCACCTCTCGCGTGCAACGTTAGCCATTCCGCATACTTCCTCCAAGCAGACCGCACCAAAAGACGCCAACCCACCCGCCAGTGAATCACAAAAAACTCCGGACAAACATCTCCCACGGCATTCTGGGGCTGCAATACCAGCCGCGCCGCCTACCTGGGTGAGCCCCAGCTGACTCTGGCCCCACCACGAACATTCCAGATCTGAAGGAGAGCATCGAGCCGCCTCCGGCCGCCACCGTGTTCACGTCCAGCTGTCGAGGCACCCTCAGCAGGTCAGCCGGCCAACAGCGCATCACAAACGACGTCGTCATGAGGTTTGCCGACAAGAGTAGCGATACAAAACGATGGTCGATATAGACTTTGCGTAGAAGTATTGGCGAACACATGGCTGCAAAAGTCGCTACTCATCGTGAAACTCTGCAGAAGACAAGAACTTCAGAGCGCTACAAATGGGTAACCGTCAATCAAAACGACATTATCAGGCTCCTAGCTACTGACACGGATAGTCAGAGACAGTCAGACAGAGAGAGAGTCAGTGACCTCTCTGACCGTACCTGAGGCGCCTGGATCACCACGCCGGCCGTGGTCGACTCGAAGACGTGCTCGTAGCCGCCGTCGAACCGGCTCACGTCGGTGCTGGTGCCGCCCATGTCGAACCCGATGACCGCCAGCTCCGTCTCCCGCCGGTAGGTGGTCTGCGCGTAGCCCACCACTCCGCCGGCCGGGCCGGACAGGATGGCGCGCGAGCCGTTAAAACTGGCGGGAAACGCGTCACGTGGGCGATCGGGCACCCCATCAACGGCAGCCGAATCAAGTTTTTTGCGTTCGCGCATTCGTCGACACTGGCAATGCATAACCCAGAAAGACAGCAATGAACATGAATAATGCACAAGTGCACATGCAAATGACTCCAGTGACGACATCTACGAGCGCTAGTTCAGCTGCAGGTTGCAGAGCAAGTTCAGATGACAATAACCGACAGTGACGTCACGCAGTGACCACGCGACCCTTTGGTCTTCTTACCTATCCATAGGCGTGAGCCCACCGTCACTCTGCATAAACAGAACATTGACGTCCTTAAGCTGGCCTCGAAAGCCCGCGCTAAAGCTCTGGAAACACGTCCAACAACCAGGCTGGTGAAGAAGCTCTCAAACAGGGTCCATGGCGATCGGACGAGCGGATTCATGCAGGCAACTGTGCCGGGTGCAAGAGCGGTGTGCGAGACAAATGAACAAGATCAGTCCAGCGTTTGACGTCTACGAAGCAGTACATTGAACAGCCAGAGAAAGCCATGTGATGGAAAGCTGTCGCAACAGCTGCCGTGGTCGTACTGTTCAGTTGATAAGTCAAAGCGCAGCGATATGATCCCGGGCTCTTCGAGGTGCACATGGCAGCAATATGTGAGAAAAATCCATAGGGGCAATTTATTTGCTGACAGGCCTTGTACCGTATCTCATATCGTTTTTGTTGGTACCACTGATTATACCAGATGTCCCAGAAACGGCTGATCACATTCCGTATATGTGTCGCTATATCCGCGCCTAGCCACCACACGGGATGAAGCACTACAAAATATCACCGCTCTTAACTCAAAACCATAAAAGAACAAATCGAAGCCTTCCAACAAGACACCCCGCTTTGCCCGATACCCTAACAATGTCGCCATCGCCGCTCGCGCCGCCTCCGCCGGCGCGGCGCCCACCTTCAGGTATTGTTTGATGCAGGGCGTGAGGTAGGCGTCGGCGGCCGCCGTGAAACCTCGCGGCACCAGCCGGGCCATGGACATCACCTCCGAGGAGAGGCTGACGTGACGGAAGCCGAGCCGCTCGGCCAGAGCGCCCACCGCCGCCTCGTGGTCCGGGTACCTGGGGGACGGGGTTACGCCGGTCACCGGAGGTCTTCACAGGGCAAAGGTGACGGTTACTGGAGCACTGGGAGGTTATACCAGTCACACGAGGTCTTCACAGAGCTCAGGGGGCCTCACCTGAAGCACTGGGGGTTGCGCCAAACACAGGAGGTCTTTACAGAGTCCAGGTGTTGACTTTTCATTTTGCTACATGTAACGATGGTAGCATGTCACAAAGAGGAAATTCTAGCCGTCTTCGGATTATCATATGTTGGGAACTCATCCGTTTTCCTTCTCGGGAATCGCGTTCAGATCAGGACAACAAAACCAATCAAACTGCCAACAAAGACAGGCAGCACATTCACGGACAGTCCCAGAGCTCAGGTGGCACATTCACAGACAGCTCAGAGTTTTGCAACAGCCTTACGCATCACGAATCGCCAAACGGTCGGCAGTGCTGGGCAGACTCACAGGTAGGAGTGCATCAGCACCACGGCCAGACTGGTGATGCCGCCGTCCAGCAGGCGCTTCAGCTGCGGCTCCAGCGACGTCAGGTCGGGCTCCTGCACCACCAGCAGGTCCTGGCCTGGTGGCCGCCGAGCACGTAAGGAAGATAGGCATCAGTCAGGAGGCGGACATATTAAGGAAAAGAACGGGGCAGACCGTTACCCGTCAATGTTTCACCCTCCCAGCCGTAAAAGCAGATAAATTTCGAGGCTATGCGGCAGACACCGTTCCGGCTGCCCTTCAAACAATTTCACCTGGCCGATATGGATCACCCTGCTGAGCGCTGATGGCACAACACAGACGCGAGAAAGCGAGCCTAAGGAACGTCCGCGGCCGGGCCTGGAGCCACTGACCTGATCGTGACGTCACTCGCCGGAAGTCGTGCTCCATCTGACAGTGTTCCGAGGCCAGAAACAGGCGTTCGTCCACCTCCACCACCTCTCGGTAGAGCACGTCCGGGCAGGAGACCGACTGGAGCAGGGCACACCAACTCAGACACATACTTCTACCACCTTTCAGTACAGCACGTCCGGGCAGGAGACCGACTGGAGCAGGGCACACCAACTCAGACACATGCCTCTACCGCCTCTCCGTACAGCACGTCCGGGCAGGAGACCGACTGGATCAGGGCACGTCAACTCCGACACATGCCTCTACCATCTCCCGCTACAGCGCGTCCGCGCAGCAGGACGGCTGAGGTGGCGGCAGATCCGGAGAAGAGGCCCACTGATCCACCACACTGCCAGCAGAGCTACAGAGCAGGCGACCGACAAACACACTGATCCCTCCCCAGGTCAGGGGAGTTGCAGCAGCTGGCAGGCAATATGTGGTGAATGATCAAACCAGGAGGACATCGTGCCAAACAAGACAACAATCCACTTCATGTGGCTTTATCATCAGACATGGCCTAAAGGTTACTCGAGTCACCAAGAACCTGTCCTATACTGGTGTTCAGAGGGACAGGCAGGGACAATAGTATTACCAGGTCGAATATCTTGGGCCTGGCCTGGTTGCCGATGTGCAGCACGTCCCTGAAGCCCTTGGTGATGAGGAGCGCCATCTCGGCTCCCTTCTTCTCCAGTAGGGCATTGGTGGCCACAGTGGTGCCCATCCGGATCCAGGAGATGCTGCTGGAATCTATGGCCTCGCCTGGTGGAAATGGCTCGCCTGTTTCCTGCATGAAAGCAAATCAGGTTGTGAATTCCAAGATAATGAAAGGCTGCGGGAAATGCCACGTAAAATGTGAGGGGAAGAAACGATAACTGCCGATGATTCCGTTATCCTTTCGGACCAGGCCTGGCAATACAAAGACACAGAACGAATGTCAGGTACAAGAAATATGAAACAATATTAACTTTATTCCACAGCACCAAATCATTTTGAATGGTCACACACAGCAGCTGCTGGTGTGCACCCTCCGAAGATATCATCCTACGGCAACCGCAGACGTAACAATGAGGCGCGAGCGCTCGTACCCGCTGCTGCGCTCGCCACCACCCACCTGTTCCAGAATGCGCCGGATACCCTCGGTGGGCGCGTCCGAGTACCGGTCCGGATCAGAGGAGAGCAGCTTCAGCGTGCGCACCCGGCCGCCCGGACAGCGGGCGTAGATGTCGGTGAAAGTGCCGCCGCGGTCGATTGAAAACTCAAACTTGCCGGACATGGCTGAACAGATGATGTGCTGGGCTGTAAAGGACATTCATTTATCAGTTTTGTGTTGGCAGGTGCATCTGAAGGATGCATATTATCCTTCACCAGAACCAGGGGAAGAAGGGCGGCAGTGCAACCCTCTTGAGGTTTCCTGCAAGTCGTCCCAGAATGACTTTTCCCATCACTCTGAAATTTCAATAGCCACACTTGGGACATCTGTAACATATTTTGTGAAAATCTGAGCCCAATATCTACACATGTCACTGGCCTATGACATCTTTCTCAAGGGCACATCATGGAGAAATCATGTCACAACCATACCTTTGTTGGGTAGCAAATGTTTTCATTTCCTTTATGGTACTCAGTCTCACTAAATCTGTTCCATGGATGACAACTGCCACTCATGGTCTGTGCAATATAGTCCTTCCTTGGATCAAGGTCACCCTGGATCAATATCATGATTTGAGATCAATGACCTTTTTTACCTTTTATCAGCCTCAGGGGGGCCATGATATAATCAGAAATGCTGTTTTGCTATAAACAGTAACCTAACAGACCAAGCAACATACTCAGTTTTGTTTTGTTACTCCACCATGTCAGGTTTGGGGTACTGTACTGGTACTGTACCCCAAACTAGGTACTGGGGGCCATACCAATCCTTCTTACATTGTCAAAGGTGGCCAAATGGCAAACAGGGCAAGGGTAGGCACATGAGTACCTTTTTACCATTTTTACTAGAGGTCTTATATTGTCCTAAAATGCTTGCCACAACCTTATTCTAATCTACTACACAGATGTTTCATTGCCCAGCTGAAACACATTCTGACACATTTTATTTAAATGCTAAAAACTGGGCCCACCAAAACAAAACAAATGTACAAAACACCCTGTTTTCTTACTGATAAGAAACTCACAAAAGGACCATACAAAACTCAAGTGCATCCACACAACCTAGTGCACTTCTGGTCCTTAATGGGTAACAGGTCTTGATAGCTTTATTGTATCTCCAGGAAAAGTTTCTTGGTTCAAAAGCCTTGAGCCAAGCCATCCATACATCACACAACTGATCTTCTTAAAATTATGCTCAGCATTCCTGGAGACATCATTCTCCTAAAACATGCAATGAACCACATTTACCAAAACTAAAATAAATTAGCTTACAATGTCAAGCAAAAGAAAAATATTTCTTGTCTTTGACCATGAGAATTTTCTTTTACTTGCCAGTTGCCCAAAAATCAATTAACTAATCAGGCATAGTTTGCATACTAGTTTGCTTTAGCTGTAAGGCAATAATCTATAGCACTAAAGGACATCAAAACATAATGCCTCCTTTTTGTACCAAACCCTAAGAAGACTGGCCTATTAAAGGTCTATTTAGCTCTTATCAACTAATTCTTGCCTTCTTTTATCTATCTTTTATCATGAATATTATGTCTTTACCTATAAAAAGATACAATGATCATGGAGAGACCTGTATTTGACAAATAAGCTTTTAAACTGCATAAGTAGTTTTTGGTTGATTGATGAATCTGGAACAGGAAGCACAACCCATTGGTTTCAAACTATTGGCAGTCTTCATCCACAACCAACAGAGCATTCTGAGCATCACATAATCTCCTAAATGTTTCCATGGTTAATGTTTATACAACAGCAGGGCCAACTTCCTTGCAGGCTGCACATTGGTTACACTACCATTTTGCTACACCCTGGCAGTTAACTATCACCTACATCATCACACATCACAACCCATATATACATACGTAACGTTGCACACCTAGCTTGGTAAACAGGTTAGTTCCAAGTCGGCTCGCGTGGGAACTGCATATCACACGTACGATTCCGGATTGAATCGGTTGATCGAGCAGACGATGCCGAGGAGTTAGCAGTGACCTTTAGCAACGGCGTTATGGAAATATATCAACTGATTTGCGTGTATGAGACAGGTATGCTGCCGCGGACCCTCACGCGACGCGTAGGAGCGGCCCCCGCGCGTTGCCAAGATTTTCGTAAAATCAATCACGGTGTCCTTCAAGACGTATAAACAAATGCCAAATTGATATGGAAGTATTTTAGTTTTACGCACTCCTTTATGTCCCTGGAGTTATGACCCTAATTTCAAGTCATATCCGCCATTGTTTTCTCTTTGACCACGAGAATAAATACTTTTTCGGCAGTTTAAATGTTCTGAATATATTTCGTGTGGGAGTTACTTAGTAATTCAGAAGTGTTCTGATGATATTTTTTTCTGTTGCAGGAAATATCTTTCTACTGATGACAGAAAGAACGGTTACCGTATTATGTCTTATAATGGCGCATTTAGGACGTTCCTGGTTCATATCTTACCACATGTGTTCGTGAAAAAGCATGCTGGCTTGGGTCGTACGCTGCGACAGCCGGACACAGGCTCATGCTGGATAATTAATAATATTGCATTCTTCTCCAGTCATCTCCTCGTTAGCTGCTTAAACGTAGCTGCAATGATATAAAATCAGTCGCATTGTTTCAATGCGCCATTGTTGATAACGGAAAAGCAGGTGGGGCCTATATCAAGTGTGTCTGGATGTGCTGAGATATTCAGATATCAGATGTTTTTAGTAAAAATCAGTAACACGGCAGTGGGGCACTTTGTAAGATATGATACAGTCCAACCCAGTCCATGCAGTTTAACAATGCATATGATTGTTTAGTTGCTGTGGTGTAGTGATTAGGTTTAAATCCAAACCCATACATATGCCTGTTATACTCCACTGCATATTCATGCATACTGCATACTCACTGCATGTTATACTCCACTGCATATTCATTCAAAATGCTTGGGATCATGTTGTGGGATTGTGCAGATACCTTGCCCAGGTCATTTTTATTTCAGTGCCAATTTAAAGAATTGGTGTACAAGATGACTCATATTGATTAAAAGCTTAAGAAAATGTATATTTTCATATGCTGTATATTAAAAGGCATGGTACATTTTACATTATGTGCATTTTGGATGTTAACTCAGGATGTCATGGCACTGACTTTGTCTTGAGAAGAATGGCAGTGTTCAGAAAATGTTCAGATGAGATATGGAGATGATGCTATCACTGTATTATATTACCAGTACATATTCCTTTCAGTGTAGTTTTGAATGTGAACCACCAACTTAAGCATGATGGGACATATGATGCAACTGAAGACAGTATGTCTGACCCCTACCTTGAATATGGCATGTTTTGTAACATTCATATTGATAGCCTGTTACATGGCTACAGTACCTAAAATTGCCATTGCCACTAGGGGCATATTACATTTATAGGTATTTATTCCTGTTTTAAAGTAATCAGCTTTGAGATTTTCATTTATACTCCATGTACAGAATACATATGTTTGTTCATTGGTTATAAACAGCAAGTTTATCACAGTGCTTTAATCTTTGATGCTTGTTGCTGTCTGCAGCAACCAGGCTTAGTTGCAAGAGCCATGAATGTGCTCTAATTTTGTATAATAAAATAACTGAGACAAGCAGTATTGTAACTTACTTGAGTGTATGCAGTAGCAAATGATCACAGCTGGAACTCCTGACCCTCCTCAGGGTTAGGAGGGTCTAGAGCTCCAAAGATGACAAATCCCCAGCATTGCAGGCTGCAAGGTACTGAACCTGTGGTTGAGATGTGCCACAGGCAACTCTATAAAAAAGGTTTCTTGTTTGGATGTGTTGCAGTGACCAGATTTCTGTTGAAGCTGGACATTCTATTGAACTGGATTTCTGTGGTCAATTTTTTTGTCTTCTGTATTTTGCTTTATTATAAAAACAGGTAACATGTTCATGGAAATACACTCACCAAGTGGCTCTGCCACATAATTTTCATTGGGGATGTAACAAAGGTGGCCCAGACATGGCAGTTCCAGTGGTTTGATTTGGGGCAGAATTTGCTGGGCATGCATGGCAGGTCATTGAGTCAGTGACTGGGGGGGGGGGAAGATGCTGACAATGGGTTCAGAGTGTCCAATGACTGGTTGTGTAGTAACAATCATGTGTTTGGGGGAGGGGCCAAGTGGCTGTTTGCCCCCTAATCGTCGTTGGGGGGCATGACCGAGGTGCCCCCTGGATCTCCCAGTGGCCCCAGAAGCCAAACTGATGAACTAGAAAAGCACAGAATTTTGGCCATAACTCATTGGATTTGTATTGTTAGGCACCAGGTCGTTTTTCCAATACTGCATGGACAAAAGGCCGATATAGATGCAATGTGGCTTCCATATTGCTTCAGAATCATACATTATGGGCGAGGGGCAATATATATATATATATATATATATATATATATATATATATGCATGTATATGCATATGTATACCGGATACAGTGATTTTGCCCTAGGCGCCGAACCAGATGACACTGGAGGATCTTGACCGTGTCAAGCAACTCCATGACACAGTCGGCCCATGCCTGGCTGACCCTTTTGGTCTCTGGTCAAAACAGGTGGCCGTTCTCGGTTTCGAACCCAGTTCTTGCCATGCACCCGATCTGTTTTCCGGCTCCTCATCCATCAGGCCACCGCAGCGCTTGACCCAACCCGACACCAGAGGATAATTGGATTCGGAGCTTACACGAACACGTTATGCCCTTCCCTATTCGATTTCGGAAATTACGGATTTAACGAGTTTGCTAATGTCACGCAAGTTGGTCCTAACCATCTGTGCGACGGAAACGATAGACCATCGCACAGTTCCATTTTACCACAAAATGCCAAGAACTGTCCCCAGGTCTAGAATGTCCGTTCCAAACTGCTGACCATTTCCACCATTGTCCCAACGAGATATCACCCAAATCCGCCATAGTCGGAGTCTGGGGGTGAGACAAACGCTAATTTTTAGCTCATTATTCACTATCCTATGTCATACAGGTTTAATGTCAAAATTCTTGAACTGATGGGAGACAAGACCACTGAAGCCAGTATTATACGAATTGGCTACACCTCAGAAAAGGAAAACTCCACCTGATGGTTGCGCTACCAACGACATCTAAGAAAGTCACCACACCCTAACCAGATTACGTACAACTTGTTGCCAGCTTTTAAATGCGTCTCCAAACTTAATACCTTACCTGACCATCCCAACCTATCCTCCTTCTGTTACGACACTTATTCCTGAAGTTTTCCGACAAGCTGAAGTTTTCCGACAGCTAGGCTTTCGTTTTGGAAAATGGCGAATGTTTGACCGCCAAGACGACTTTATTGTAGTTCTGTGCGAGATTGGTTGCCTGGTCGCTGTTTGTGGTGGCTCTGTCACGGACAGTGATCGTGATTAATAAGGTGATGCCTTCTAGTCGATTTCTCCGAAACCTGTCTCTTGACTCCGCCATTGCCTTCCTGTTCCATGTTTAGCAAACGATATGAAAATAAGACTACGAGCTTCCGTATTTTACAGCATTTTGTGTATTTCTATTGGATAGCATACAAAATACGAATACGTCCTTATTGAAGGCATCTGTTATATCCGTCGCGATCCTGGAGCCCTCGCACAAGCGCTAGTATGCAGGAGTCCGTGCTTAGTCCTGCCCTGTATTGCATCATTTTTGAATATCAGTATACTTGCCGCGTACTGTCAGACTCCACACAGCAGGAAGGGAAAACGCCAAATGAAGTTTGCGCTTTTTTCACAATATCCAGCTGCTTCAGCAAAGTCTTTTCTGGTATAAATATTGGAGCCTACATTGGGCAGTTATTAGGGGTATAATCCCCCAGTCAGATAGCTGGAGGGGATGCATCCCCGTACCCTTCCCCCTGTGGCGAAGCCCATGGACTTGTCAGGCTTCAGGGAGACTGTACTGTGTCCTGTGGCTTTCATGGATTGTAATGGTTCACCACAAAATTTCAGAATATGGCTCCTTTGAAGAAACGAAGAAAGTTCACCAAGCCTGTTCCTGATGCGGACGACCTTCAGAACGGCCACGGTCAGCCGTCGGACGCCAGCGACGGGGAGCAGGACGCGCCGGAGGAGGCGCAGTTCCCGGCGGAGAAGCTGCGCCGCATGTTCGCCTACATGCTGTCCGGCTCGGAAGACCGGCGGCCGTTCATCGACCGGTTCTCGGAACACATCGGCCACGTGGACGTGCAGCGCGGAGGCCTTGGTGCGCTGGCCGCCGCCCTGGCCGAGACCAAAGCGGCGGCCACGCCGCAGCTCGCGCTCAACCTTTTCAACGTGCTGAAGCTGTTTAGAATGCGCGGCGGCAAGAAGCGTGGAAAGAAGCAGGCGGCGGGGAACGGCGGCGACCCGGCGGCGGCGGAGCACTTCAACGCCCTGTGGCTGCGCCTGCTGGAGCTGCCGCTGTCGGCGTCGCTGTACCGGCGCGTGCTGACGCTGCTGCCGGAGCGCGTGCTGCCCCATCTGCAGAACCCGCTCCGGCTGACCGACTTCCTGTTGACCTCGTACCAAGTGGGTGGCGTAGTCAGCATCCTGGCGCTGCAGGGCGTCTTCTACTTGATGCAGCACCACAACCTCGAGTACCCCGACTTCTACCCCAAGCTGTACTCGCTGCTGGAGCCGAACGCGCTGCGCTGCCCGCAGCGAGCGCGCTTCTTCCACCTGTGCGACTTGTTCCTGAGCTCGGGCTATCTGCCAGAGTACCTGGTAGCCGCCTTCGTGAAGCGGCTGTCCCGCCTGACGCTGACGGCGCCGGCGCCGACGCAGACGCTCCTGATCCGGCTTATCTGCAGCCTGATGGTGCGCCACCGCGGCCTGCAGAGCCTGACGGACGACCCGCGCGGCCCGACGCGACTCGACGCCGACCCGTACCGCGCCGACGAACCGGACCCGGCCCGCTGCGGCGCCGGCCAGTCCGCCCTCTGGGAGGTGGCCTCCCTGCGCAACCACCTGGTGCCGCAGGTGGGCCGCGCCGCGTCCTTCGTCGAGCGCGAGCTGCCTGAGGTCGAGCACCCGCTCGACGAGCTGCTCGAGACCGGCTACGACGATCTGCTCGACGCCGAGTTCGCGCGCGACGTCAGCGACGTGGCGCTGACTTTCCACCGGCCCGAAGGGCTGCTCTCGTGGCGCGAGGACCGGCTGGCGGCCGACTGGAAGCTGTAGTGGCGCCGCCGCCGGCCGGCCGCGGTCGATGCCAGGTGGCCCGCTCGATATCCGGCTGCGTCCGGGCCGGCGACGGACGGACGCGGCGTGACGGACGACCACATGACCGTGGAGTGCGTGCTGCATTTGTACTGCGGTTTGTGTTTCGCGTCCTCCGCAGTGGTTGTTGAGTGGAATCGCGGCGCACTGCATGGCTGTACCAGTGGTCTGACGTAATGAAAATCTTGAGGATCGCGTGTTGCCGAAATCTTGCAACCGATCTGTATGCTGATGACGGACAGGGCAAAGGCGAAGATCATTAACCTTACGTATGTGACTACCACGATCGGTTTCGCAGTTTTTTTGGACAGGCGAGCCCTAGGAATGTCTCCCCAAGGGCATAGCCAAGCACCAAGCCAAGGGAGCGACGGCCCCCTTGGGATTGCAACAACACATTAGGAATGAAAACAAATAAATGTTTCGGAAACTCAAAAATAAAGTGTCCGACATTAGTTTTCTGTTTCGAGGAGCCCTTGTGCTTCGGCTTGTTTTGGCCCCCTCCCGCGAGAAACTGGCTACGTTCCTGCCTCTCGTTCATATGGTACGCGACCGACAGCAGTCGACTATCCAGCGACATCCTCCCACAATTTAAACCATTCCCCGAACTCTCGAAAGCCGTGAACCAGCGCGTGGCAGCGCGACGGTCTCGTCCTCATATCGCGCCCCTTTTACACTGCAGCGCTCGTGCGTGTGCGAACCCCGTTTTCTCCAGAATCGCCCCCGCGTCTCCATCGTCACTCCCATCCAGCAGCACCGCCGCAAACACTACGGGCCTCTTGTCGCAACGTTTATTAATGTGTCCTGCACACTGGGCCGCGGCGAACGCTAGCGCGCGCGGGCGGCGGCCGAGGCCGGCCGAGCCGGTGGGTCACGTGCGGTCCGGCCCCGGCCCGCCGACCTGGGGCAAACAAATACGCCAGCCGGTCGGCGAGGCCCGGCGCCGGCCGCGTCACACACGTCGACAAGCTCGCACGCGCACGCTCACACGCACACACGCTGGCGCCGGCGCGTCGGCGCGCGCCACGCCGCTCTGGACAACATCGCTATCGCAGAGGTGAACTAGATGAATAAAAACGCGTCCGGCCGCCGCCGCTATGTACAGGCGCTACGGCGGCGCCGACAGGTACTTGAGGAGTGTGTGGGGCGGGCCGGCCGTGGCGCGCGGCCCGCGATGGATGCATGAGTCGATGATGAGGCGATGAGTGGGCTGGGCTACTGGATGAGGCGGTGCTCCTCCGTCTCCGGCGCCGACTCGGTGCTGCTGCCGGCCGGCGAGGCGCGGGCCAGCCACTGCGACACGGACGGCGCCAGCGTCAGCACGCCGCGGCCGCGGCACGGGGCGCGCACACGGAGCAGGCACAGACAGATCGCCGAACCGTCAGCACAAACGCTCGGATTGCCAGCAGGCCACAACCAGCCCACTGCGCACATAACCGGACAGAAATAGCGGCACTGCCAGAAGGTTGCGACACTGGCGCCAGGCGCGTCAGCCGACATAATTGGCAACGGGCAACGCTTACGTATCACATGACACAGCCGATCGTCCCACTTCTTCAGCGGCTGCTCAAGCGCCACGAGCAACGTAACTTTCAACTCGAAGGCAGCGGCAAATTTGATGTCTGACGTCTACAGAAACCAGCGGCGAGATGAAAACACTCCCCGAGAGTATATTTAAACCATTTAATGTCACTGGGTCCGGTTCATGTTTTTTCACCTTACTGAGATTTAGAACAGTATCATGAACATAAAATGAGGAAGACGCCATTCCCAAAGTAATGTAATAAATAAATGAAATGGTGAAATTAAGTGAATCCCGTACTGCCAAGGGCAAACAAGCATTGCAACAAAACTCAACACCCACGCACTTGCAACTGTACACTGCCAGTGACGTGTGGTGTCAAAGAAAAAATACCCGGGAGAAGGACGGGACACGGACGTCCGCGTCGTACGGTCGGACCCCACCCCGATTGGTTGCCGCTCCGTTACTGGCTGCGTCTCGGGCTAAGAGAGCGTGACCTTGACCAGGTGCGGCGGCGCGAGACGCTCCTGGCTGGCGGCTTTGGAACAGAAACGGTGCAGACCGGAGCCGGTGTACTGCGCGTGCTGCCGCGTGCAGTACGGCCGGAGTGCCCACAACTACGACAAAATGGATGCGGACATATTTAGACGTGTGCCTCCCGTGCAACCACCTGCATCTAATGTCAAGACATTCCAAAGTTTGGTGGCCATCGTCCCCACTGTCCCCTCAATGCTCCTCCGCCCGCGTTCATCGGAAGCAACCATTATCCCCGCATTAAACCCCCATCAACAATGACCGCACTGGCACAATAGACCCTAGTTTCTTTCCAGAGCGACGACAACATTCCCGCGACTTCTCGTTCCCGAATCCCGTGCTGGACCCGACGCTCGTCCCTATTCCCAGCACCGACGTGTTGCCAGAGCTCCGCTACCCTACTCACCCCCAGTGTGGAGGCGTCATGCCGGTCCGACGCTCCTACTCACCCCTAGCGGGGAGCGGGCGCCGTTGTCGGACTCGGACAGCAGCTCCTTCCACTGGCGCTCTGACAGCGGGAACTGCCGAGCCGGGAAACCGCACGGCTGCAGAGCACGGGCAACACGTCACGACCGGACAACAGGCAAATCTGCTACAAAGAACACGGGATATTTCCGTCAATAACGTGCTGGGAAAACAATAGCAGGGTCCACCCCGCACGAAACATCCGGCGAGTTAAGTCTTGAAGCGACCTTGGAACCCGTCATCGGCACAGACATTGTCGATTCCCCACCCTGCACCGCACCCACAATTCTCCGTCCAGTCCTCGCGAGCTCAAACATGCCCGCCCGTACACAATACTCAAACCTCCGGCACCCACCTCTGCCAAGTATTCGTATCGGAGGACGCGCGGCCGGTCGGCGGCGCCGGGCTCGGCCGTCGGCGGCACGTCCGGCGTGTGCGCGCGCCGTCCGCGGCCGTGGCCGGGCCCGGCGGCCGCCGCCGTCGCGCCGCCCGCCGACTGGCACGACTGGTAGAGCCGGCGCCGCTCGGCCAGCTCGGCCGCCAGATGACGCTGCTCGTACGCGGCGTCGTCCAGCGGCTCCGGCGGGTCCGGCGCCGCCGCCTGGCCGTTGACGGCCGCAGCGCTCAGCTCCACCGTGCGCCACCTGTCGGCCGGCGGAGACGCGCCACCGTCAGCACGGCCGGCCGGCCGTAACGACGCGTCACGCGTCACACGGACGACGCGCGGACACGGACAAGACGCAATGTCTCCATCGGGAGGGCTCCCAATGTGCTGTAGCTCGGGACATAAAAAGGAGCAAACGAACACCCAACCATTATGAAAAGAACGCCATCGGAAGAAATACCCTACCACCATTCCCAAACTTTCCGCAAAGGGCGGTGAAAATGCAAGACTGGATGACGTCTCGTGAAACCTGGTCAAGCCTGTCCACATTTACCTCAAATCGCTCAACGTATGCCAGGACCAACTAGATCAGTGCTCCACCTCCGACTTCCTCCACACCGCACTCCACTCTACCCGCCCCATCCGGCCGGCGGCACCTACCCCGGCGTCACGATCTCTTTGTACTTGGGCTTCTCGATCTTGGCCGTGGACGCCATGCTGGCCGGGATGACGATGTTGTCGATGTCGTACGACAGCTGGCGGTGCCGGTAGCGCGGCGGCGGCCGCTCGCGGCTCTCCCGTCGCTCCGGCGACTGGCGGCCGGGCCAGGCCGGCTCATCGCCGGCGCCGGCCGCCGGCCGCGCGTCGCGTGGCGCCACCGGCCGCTCGCCGCCGGCCGACGACGAGCGGCTGCGGCGCGCCACCTTGGGCGGCCGGCCCAGGCGGCCGTTGCTGCCCGCCGGCACGGCCAGCTCGTCGCCGGCGGCCAGCTCCGGCAGCCGCTTCAGCAGGCCTGCGGCACCGGCCCACGGTCAGCGGCGGCGGAGGCGCCTGACGCGGCCGTTCGACACGGAAACGGCAGCACGGCAGCTGCCCGACGACGTTCCGAGTTCACACACCGAGGACACACAGGCGGCAGAGGAGCTTCAGAGCGTCAACAAACGCAACGGCACGTGGGGAAAACATTGGTACGCCAATAACACGACACAGGTGTCGAATAACACGCTCCACTCAACTGTGATCCTTCATTTCACAACTGTACGTCATCACATGCGGGTGTGACAAAGACTACTTCCTGTTTAAATGCTGCACGTACAAATGACTAAAGTACAAATAAAACAATGCTGCCGAAATTCAAGCCAACACACCTAGCAATGTCCTGACTGTACGTGCGAAAAGTGGGGACTACACACATAAATACACGGAACGCATGAAGACTGTTAGACGAGGCTGGACTTCTACTTTCACGACCTAAGGTTGATAAGAACAAAATGAAAAAAAAAACGTAACAGGTGGTACGTGTTTGAAGTACCACTGATACCCGTGTGCACAAGGCGCAGTCAAATCGATTTATACAGTTACCAGCTGAACTGAGGAAACCACCGCACGGCGTTTGCGGAATGGGCAACCGATTGATCATCCTGATCTGATAACCATGGAAATCGTTAATAAGCATTACTACAATCGGGTAGTTGGATGAGTGAGAGGGAAGGGGGCAAGGGCGTAACTACACTTGTTTACATGGAAACCAAAGAACTAATTACACCCAGTCCAAAAATTTGGGAGCAGAATATCTTAGTGTGTTCGACCTAAAATATACCTTATATCTTAATATTATCTTATGTATTATATCACCTTATAATACCCTACAATGTAAAATGCCTTATATTATAATAGTGTTAGGGCAAACAAGCTAACGTGTGATCAACATCCAACACCGACAAATTACCAGCCAATAACACGGCGGCACCACCACGGACCACACCACATCACACAACACCCCACCCCCACCAAACGGCGCTGCCGGCCCCGCCCAGCGCCCCGCACTCGGCACGCACCTGACTTCCGTCTGTGGAACGACGGCCGGCTGCAGGGAGTCGTCCCGGCCGGCGCCGCCGGCGCGACTACCGGCGTCGTCGCGGCCGCCGGCGCCGCCGCCGCGCCGGCCGGCGTCGCCGGCGACGGCTGGTCGCCCGCCTCCTTGGTGACGACGCGCGGGCCGCGCGGCCGCGCCAGCAGGTGATTCTGCTGCCAGCGGCACGAGCGCAGCAGCGCGTCGTAGCTGAGCGAGAGCGCCGCCTCGCCGGCGAACGACAGCACCGGGTGGTACGTTGCGTCCAGCAGCGCCAGCCGGTCGCGCGCCGGCTGCGTCTCGGGTCGCACGTGCGGCGCGTAGTCGAGCCGGCCGGCGCACGTGGCGCACACTGTGTCGCCCGGGTCGCAGCGACAGCGCGCCACCAGGCCGCCGGCCTGGCGGCGGGGAGCACGCGTCACCGAGAACACGCGCCGCCGGCCGATGGACGGCCAGCGGCGCGTACGGGCGCACTGGCCGTCGTCCGCCGGGCCGGCGCCGGCCGCCGCCTCTGCATCACTAGCCTTGGTCGCGTCCCGCAGCGCAGCGCTGCTGGCGTCGCCGGCGCCGCCCAGCTCGCGCGCTGCCACCTGGCGGCTGGAGGCGGAACTTGAACTACGGAGCGCGGCCGCCCGCGGGTTGGTGGCGCGCAGCTGCCTGCAACACGCGCATTAAAGGGCGGTGTCAGCACGGTGCTGGTGGGCGGTGTCCAACGAGACAATCCAGCTCAGTCACGGAACACGCATCAAACGCGTTGTGGCGTGCACAGCGTTCTAACCGGCGAACGTCCCGAACCTGAATGAAACCGGCCCCATCATACGTACCCTCTTCCTGATGGGTTTCTGATATCAACGAAAGCGTAAAGGAAAACCATCACATCAGGCCTAAATTGCCTCTGCCGCTGAGTACCATTTTCCCCCACCGGCACTGAGCCGGCGGCCAACAGCCAGCGGGTAACGCGACTACAGCCCACAACCCGTCCGCCCGGAAACAGGGCGTGTGGGCCGATTACGGAGAACCTCGGGCGTCGTTCTCGCTGCGGTGCTGATAAGCCGGACTGTGGGCCGCCGAGCCGCCGGGCCGGGCCGGACACGGCCCAGTCAGGACGGCCGGCCGGGGCGCGCCGCCCGGCCGGCGGCCAATACCGCCCAGTTATCGGCGGGAAGCACGCGCACGCCCGGCAGCGGTGCCGCTCAACGGTAAAACACTGCGTCATACACGAATCAAACCAATGGGTTACGCTTCGCCTGTGCCAATTCGCTGTCCTGCGTCACCAAGTTAGCACCGAATGTGAACAAGTGTGTCGGGTTTCTGCTACTGCAAAGGAGCCACAGCTCCTGCCTGGCCACGAGGCATCGATTCAGTGTGTCCTCCGTTTGCGCAGTGTGTCCTGTCCGGCCGGCGGCACTTCTGCCGTCGAGCCAACGCCTCCAATCCGATCGAGGCAGCGGGCCGCGTGCCGCCCCTCCAACACCTCTGCCGCCCGGCGCACCCTATCGCCGCCGCCCTGCCGACGAACCCCGCCCCAGAGAGCGCCGATCGGCCGTCAGGGGTGGCCTGCTGGACCCGCAGTCCGCTGGGCATGGTCCCCCCACCCCCCGCCATCACATGACTGCGCAGGCCAGCACGGCACAGGCCGGCCGGTGGCGTGCCGTGACGTCACCGGACAGCGCCGAGCTGCGACTGGTCCGGAGCGGGGCCTGTTTGCGGCGTTGGCGGCGTGGAGGAACCGGAATAGACAGGACGGCGTGGGCGGCCGTCGGCACGGGAGACTCTGGTCGGTCGGCCGGCCGGCGGCCTCGGTCGAGGTCGCCTGCGGGCGGGTACGGTGGCGCGAACAGAGGACCGAGCTGACATAACGGACGTGCGGCCCGGCCGAGCTCCGCGGGCCCGCCAATCGACGGAAAACGTCCGGCCGATACCCATCCGGCAAGCCGGGCCCGCCCGGACACAACAACGCGCTGAATCGCACCCCAGAGGCCCGCCAACCGTCACATCCGTGCGCCGGCGACGCTGCCGCTACCAGCGCCGGCGGCGTCCTCAGCTGAGCAGCACTCGGCGGACTAGACCGCAGCTGCGATCCGTCCGGGCCGCAGCGCGCGCGGACTGGCCGGGAGCGACGAGCCGAGTCATGTCGCCGCGCGATTTGGCACGCTGCCACGCCAGAGACGGCGCCAAACGCCGATGTGCGCGTGCGTGGGCGCGGCCAGCCATCGCCCCTCCCCACTTCCCACGCCCTCCCCCTGAGGGGGTGAGGGCGAAACACGCACAGCACCTGGGCACGGCCCCAGGGCCGGCGGAGCGGCCGATGTCAGAGCTGCCACCGCCGGGTGCCGACGGCAGCCTCGCGTCGTTACGCAATCGTTTGCTTCACGTCAAGGTCAGGGGACGCCGGCCGGTCGGACGGCCGTCCGCTGCGTCAGCGATCAGTGCTCGCCCTTGCGCATAGGCCGGAGTACGAGGCGAACTCCCCTGGAGCATGGCAAGGTTTCATTTGACTTCGCTTCTCCTCGGATATGTTGAAAATCCTGTTCGAACTGGAGCGGAAACAAGACAGTTCCTGGTATGTAATGACGTCAGTAGCAGGTTTAAGGACATCTTCCATTTACAATGGAGAGAGTGGAATGGGATCTTTCCTTTACAATGAGATGCGCAAAGCGCAGTCTATTACGCTGGTCGTGATGTGGCTAATGTAGCTGGCAGAGAAAATATCACCGGACATTTTCTATCGCAATAACCGTTATCTTCCACATCGAACTGACATCCCGGAACTCCCGGAAAACAACAAAATAGTCAATCGACCAAACTACGCAACATACTCCAGGAAAACAGCGAAATCAGCTAATCGACCAAACTACGCAAAGTCGAACAATCCATACGCACATAAAATATCCCCACTATCTCTAGTCGTGTCCCCTGCAGTATCGGGCAACCACAATGCCGGGAAGCCCGCCCAGCACCTTCCGCGCCACATCCCATCCACGGCGCAAACACGACGCGCGCCAGATTGCCGGCGACAATCAGATCCTCGGCCTGGCAGCGGGACAATCGCGGAAGTGGCGGGCGCCGGCGAGTCACCGGCCGGCCGGCGACAATGGCCGACCGCGTGCGGCGCCCGCCGTAAACACTCGACTGCCCGGCCGACCGGCGGCCGATCACGCGGCGCCCGGCCGGCGGCGGCCGCGGCGGCGGCAGCGCGCGGGACGCGGCGGGGACGCGCCGGCGGCGGCCAGTTCGCCGGCCGTCGCCGCACAAGTGTGCGGCCGGGCCCGGGCCGACCGACGGTCATCGATCCGCCGACGGGCTCCGCTGACGCCGCCCTCGACAGGACCGCGCCTGGGTCCCGCCGCCGGCCCGCGCCGGCCCGCCGGGACCGGTCCAGTCGCCGATCTCTGACAGCGCCCCGGCAACCGCTTCACGTGTCCGCGTGGTCCACGCGCGGTGCAGAGGCGTCTGCGACGCGGAGTGACCGCAATTCTCGTACGCTCGTACTCGGATTGAGAAAGGCGCCGAGAATTCCATGTCCAGCGTAAGTCAGTTCTCATTTTGTTTGAGTTTGTTTACTATATCGACGGCAGTTATATACAGTTCCTTCGAAGGGTCGCTTGACATCACGAAATGTATGCGACCCTCTCGACTGATATACAGACCGTGCGACAACTCAGCGCCTTCCTCTGGTCTTTTCCACACGCGTCCGTCACGCTAACGACGCCCGGGGTCTCCAGAGACGGTTCAGAGCCGTCACTGGACCGGCGGCAGGGACAAAGTCCCGCACCGGGCCCCTAACTGGGAACGTACAAACTGAGCGTGGAATTGGCTCTGGCGAGTACCGGCGGAAGTGGGTCAGAAGTCCGTGGCATCAACGCCACGACCACCTTCGAGTCACTCCACCGTTCCATCCTGTTCCACACAAACGCTCGCGCTGTCCGTCCCCCACTACGCGACCACGCCAGGCGACCGCAGCCTTCCCAGCACACCACGCCAGACACCGGCCGTTTCCCGCCGTCCAGCGCTCGACGGTTGGCCTCGGGCCGGGTCGCGTGCGCCGCGCCGGCCGCGCACGGACGCCGGGCCGCCGCCGGCCGGCAGAACAGTCAACGTCACGGTCGAGCAAACCGAGCCCGACTGCGGGCCGGCGCGCGGGCCTGTCCTCCGCGAAACAACCCCGCGGAACGGGCGCCGCGCTTCACGACACCCGCGCAGGGCGCGCCGTGCAGATGCACGCCCACACACCGCGCCGGCGCTGCCGAGTGACGTCAGCACGAGCCCAGCCGACGCTCCGACACCGGGCTCAATCGGCACTGCACAGGACGACGTGAGTCACCCCTGTCTTCGATCAAACGCCAAACAGTCGGCTGTAACGCAAACATCCGCCCCCCGAACAACTGGAGGTCTACATCCTGTCCCCCTCCACGTCCCCCTCCTTCATCCCAGCCGGCTCACGTAACCACATCGGGTCCTAGCCCCTGCGGTTTCCGTTATCACGTTTCGACGCGCTGTTTGCGTACCACAAAACCGTGACCTGGCGCAGGATCGCTCCCTCGCCCCACCAACACACGACACCACTTCACGACAGAGGTCGGCCAACGTCCCCCCCCCCCTCCGCCACCGCCTCTGCCTGGTCATCGTCCGGCTCCGCGTTGCACTTGCCGTGCACAGGCCAGTCGGCTGACGGACCTATAGATATGCAGATGGCGAGAGAAACGGACCAACCCACAGACGGGCCGAGAAACGGCAGAAACACGGACGGATGGACCGACGGACAGAGTCCTGGACGGAGATGGACTGATCGCAGACAGGCAGACAGCGCAGAAACATGACGAACCGACGGACGGACGGACGGACGGACGGACGCACTGGCAGACTGACAGGTGGGCAGAGACGTACCGTAGCAGGCGACAGACAGACTGACGGACCGACCGACACACAAACTGTAGACTCGACAACCATCCACAGTCCGCCACACCTACAGACACACAGCCACACAAACACACAGGCAGACGGGAGGCTCGTCGTTCCCGGAGGTCGATAGGTCAGGGCGGCCGAGCCGTCTGCCGGCGGCAGACATCGCACACCGGCCGCCGGCGGCTCCGAGCGGCCGTCACAGCGTTCGGCGTACGCGCCGATACTTGTCACCAAAACGAGCCGCCCTCAGTTCGTCCAGACAGCGGCGCCGACAGGGTGGCAACGACGCGTTGTGTGAGAAATGGGCTCATGCAATGGGCTCCTTTGAAATCGGTACGAGAGTGCAGCGCGAGTGGCACGGTTCCAATCACGTCATTCCGTGATCAAGTCGCGAGCTGGAATCCGTAACGTTTTAGATCGTCCGAACACGAATCCCAGATAACGGTAGAATTTCCCGCTCTCCGAGCCGCCGAATCGTTTCTTTTCATTTCCACGACATTTGAGAACGTTTTGAGAGGAACGACAGCCACGGGAAAACCTTCCGCTATTCTAAAGGGCAAGTCATGCCGTATCTGGACCGCAAACCCTGGTAACGACCCCGTACAACGACCACGGAACAACAGACAAACCGGCCACGAGCTACCACCGCCCGGCCGCTGGCTCGACACTCCAATCGCACAGATGGCAAACTGCCGCAGCATGGCGAACTCGACTTCCCACCAGAGGGTACCAGGCCCGAGTCGGCGGCCGGGTCGACCCCGCGGCCGCCGGCACGGGACGGGGCGGAGCTGCCCCGGCTCCGGACACCCACCTGTGCAGCTCCCTGAGCTGTCGGATGCGGAACTCGAGGTCGGTCACCTGCGCTGACAGCCACGACCAGCGGCACGCCACGCCGGAGCGCTCCGTCATCCAGCGCCAGAGCGCTCGCTTCCGGCTGCGCGAGACACGGGCACGCCGGCCGTCAGTGACCACAAACGCCACGCCGTCGCAGCGCCGCGCCAGTCCACGGCGACCGCGCGGTGTAACTCAACACGTAACTCAACACAAGACAACACATCAACTCAACACAAAACCGGGCAGCCGACACCAGCACAGACTACACTTCTGCCCGCGATTTCAATTACAACTACAACTGAGAAAAGCATAAGCAATCGAGAAAAAGACCGCACGAGGCAACTGCATTCATCAGTGCACTGACAGCCCCTGTAATTTATGCCCCGTGTGCTCAAGCTTTGTCAAAGACCGGCTACAGGTTCAATGACGAGGACCAGTTGCATCCTTATCGGTCATCAAGATTGCATAATGCCAGTTTCCGGCAAACAAGGACGTAAGTTCAACCGACGCAAACACAGGCGCGACGTCATCGGCAAACCGACTTAATCCATGGCAGCCGTCAAACAAGCTCGGCCCATTGATTATCCCTCGCAAACGAAAGAAACGTTCCCGATACATTTCACCACAATCATGTCATCGGTGTAACCTGAACTACGCTCGCTTTACGCAGAGACTAGTTCTTTTCCCCTCGTCCATGGATCGTACACTGAGGCTCGTCCACGTGACAAAGACAGCCTCTCCCTTCCCATCAATTGGAAATTCGATTTGGATTTAGAAACATACTTACGAGCCAAATGATACCAGCCATGAGGAAAAAATAATTTAACAGCTGATGAAGTTTCTGTGGTATATGAAACACGTCATCTGATGTTATAAAAAGGCCAAACGATTACACAAACGAATGTACACATATTAAATGACACGGCCCGAAAAAAATACCACTTATCATGGGCCCAGCCCATGTTACTGGCGTACTGATTCATGAAATGGTAAATGTTTATACGAGACCCTTCATGGCACATTAATTTGCTTCGCAATGCCCAAGGAGGAAACCTATACGCTCCGCATCACCCGCCTATATTATTCGACGCTATTCAGAGGACCGAAAGCCAACTCCTTTACACCAGACATCGTTAAGTCTGTTGGAGGTCCTCCTTTCATGAAATATCCATGACGATACGGTGACACATACTCCTGGTATTCTAGCATTTCAGCGCATAAACCAGGGATCTCGTACACATTCTTTACAAAAATCACGGGGAATGCCTCGAAATGTGCTTAGAAGTTCACTTAAAAAGGGAACAATTAGCTTTAGCCCACGGTATTCAACTTAATCAGATTGTAAATGCCCAATTTCGGAACAATATAATGCTATATGTTTCACTGCAGCAGAATAACACGGTTGCAACAGACATCACACAAACTGCGACAGTGGGCAAGACCGGGAATCAGGCGCACACTCCGTGGTTCACCTCCGCCCACCAGCCTGGATCACGAGCCTTGTACACGTGGGGATATGCCTGTGCCACAGGGAGCTTAACACGCAGAAGCCCATCCGCCGGCGGGCGTCAGACCGGGTGGTAGCCTTACATGGGGGCGGCGCGCTCCTGGGCCGCGTCGTCCCAGCCGTGGTCGAACTCGTCACCGCTCTCGCCGCCCGAGCTGCTCTCGGTGGCGTCCGAGTCCTCGGCGGCCGTCAGCCGAGCCAGCTGCCGGCGCGCCACGCCGGCCGGCCGCGCCGCCGCAGCCGCCGCATCGCGCTCCAGCTGGCCGGCAGCGGTGGCACTCTCCGGCGGCAACAGCGGCGGTGGCGGTGGCGGCGGTGGCGCTGCAGCCGGCGCCGACGCCGACGCCGTCTTATTGTTCAGCACCAGGTTCACCAGCTGCGTGGTCGAGAACTGCTTGCCGTTGGGGCTGAGCAACACCTCCGAGACGCCGCTCGCCGACGCATCCTGCGGCGCAGCGGCGGCAGCCGCCGCCGAGGCCGAGGTGGCCGTCGTCTGCGCCGATCGGGCCGCGCTCAGCCGCGCCAGCAGGGCAGCCACCTGCGCGCGGCTCTGGCGGCGGGCTGAGCGGACCTCGAGCGCGCGCACCCGGCGAAGCAGGCCGGCCGAGCGGCTCTCCACCTGCGCCTGGCGGGCGCGCGCCGCCTCCGCCGTCACCGGCGCGGCGGCCGGCGCCGGCGCCGGCGCCGCGTCGGGCGCGGCCGGCGCCACCTCGTCCATGCTGGTCACCAGGTTGGTGATCATCTGCAGCTCGTCGGCGGGCACGTCGCCGTTGCCGTTGCCGCTGGGCAGCGTCGCCGCCTGAGCCACGCTCTCGAACTCGCGGATCATGTCCGCCAGGTCCGGCGTCGGCGACGTCGCCAGCAGCGGCTCCGCCAGCTGCTTCTTGTTATTCAGGAGTTCCTGAAGATTGGAGCTATTCGCACTGTGCAGGCCCATGTCGTCTTGTTGCTTCGGCTCACCACAGTCCATTATACCGTCACTAGGGTTGCACTGCTCGCCTAGCACATTTTTCATCGCCCCGACGTCGGACGCTGAAAAATCGCTCGCGCCGTTCGCGCCGCGCACCACGGTCTGTCCGCCGCAGTCGGCCAACAGGTTTTTGAGGTTGCTCTTGAGCAGCGCCGTCAGCGTCTGCGCGATGCGGCACGGCCGGAGGGGCGGCGCGGCGCCCTCCTCCACCAGCGCCCGGGGACTGTCCGGATCCTTGTCGACCTCGGTCAGCGCGGGGGCCATCACACGGCGGCTGCGGCCCGCGCCCCCCGCATCGAGCGGCCCGAACGGCCCGGCCGCGCCGGCTCACGCCACATGTCGCGCACCTGCGGGCGGCGCGGCGGCGCTCCGCTTCACCGCCTCATTGAAATGCCTGTCGGCAAAAGGTGGATAAGGTCAAACAGCTTCACTGTTAGGGTGCTGTAGAGCCCAGCATTGAAAGGCATTGTTTTCTGGTGCTGAAGAGCATAAAAAATACCATGAGAATTCCAATAACATTTGTACTCCAAGTTCGATCCTGTGCCTTCATCAGAAAGCTGCATTATAACCATGCTGGCCAATTTCTTCCTCTGCAAGCAAATGATTCCATCTCCATTCAGTAAGATGCAAGTATGATGTAATGACTGCCTTACACCAAGAATGCCAACTTAAACCAGTATTACTCTGCAGGATTTTGTGTTCCAAAATTAAAATTATACTCCAACACCAAGAACAAGACCCAAATTTCCAACCTTACTGCACAATGATACAGTACAGTACTCTGTAGACTAAAGCAAAGCTGGAGGCAGCAAGAATGGCCATGGCATCTCAGAAGAAATGACTGAGACCAAGATGCTGCTAGCAATGTCCATAATGATGGCTCCACTGGGGCAAGCACACCAAGAACATTTGTACTAGATGCTCTGAATGAAGACTATCAAACTAGTTTTTGCACACAAAGGGAATACATCACATACAGCCAACAATATGCTGCTTATGTTGCAAGGAGTGGCAGACAATCATCACCATGATACAAACTATCTTAACATGCTCAAAGCCTGTACTGCCTTGCCACTGCTGGAAACTAAGAATATCATTACCAAAGTTCTTTACAGCAAATCTCTTGGCATGAAAATCATACAAGTCATGCATCAAGCTGGGAAACATATAACCACAAGATCAATGTGACCCCATGCCCTAAGAATTAATTCTAGGTATGAAGTACAACAGGAAACTAGACAATATGGTCAAGTCTGGTAGTCAATTATGATGAATGCAGCAATTAACCTTGCATAACACACTGATAAGTAACTGGTTACAACACATATGGCATGATCAGATATGGTCAGATTATGAGCCTCATATCTCACCACACATTTTCAGTTCACTACATATTGAAATTATGTGAAGTTTTCAGTTCACCATAAATAGCCTGGTCCTTCCATTCACAATTACGAGGTCTCTGAAAAGTACAGCATTTAATACTTAAATACGATTGGTTCAAACTTGACCTGTGCGATGACTGGTTCTGAATAATTTCCCTGGATTAATCTCCTGGTAAGGTTACTGATGATGTATGACAGATGTATAATTAAAAAGAATCCATACATAACACTCAATCACTCAACACAACATGGAAGTTGGTGTAACAATGCAATGCAATGCTGAACTGTACAATATTGTAATTGGATAATGCATTAATAGCTTTCTGCCTTTTAGTGCACATGTTGCAAACAATACAACTATGACAGCCTATACTTTTGACACCTAGCTTTTGAAGACAGTTTTAAAAAGCTGAAATAATTTTGGTGTCATATTAATTATAACACAGCAATGTAATTTGCACATCCCAGAGACAGCTTCAACATTAAGACCCTTCAGTTTCACTATTTCTAATTCCAATAATATGAGCAGAAAGATACTAGTGCATTTATTTATTTGTTTTTACATGCATTCACATATTTATCTATTTCTAATTACTTTCAACATTTTGCTTCTTAAACATTTATACACATACATTTGCATTTATTTTTTACAATACATTCCTGCATTTGATATTTCTATACATTTACTATTATATGAGCAAACATAACTCTCTCTCTTTTAGGGACTGTATGGCTGTGTTTGCAAGCTTTGCTCACTCATGTTCTGAGCTTACCACATATTATACAATCAAGGGTACTACTCTGGGAAACATTTCAACTGTGAAATTTCAACCCCTGTTCTCATCATATACATACCTACCTAAATTCCAAAAGGCACCCTAACAGATTTGACTGAGGAAGTAGATACCACTGACAGTAAATTGCAGTGATTCTAATGCAGTGCTCAAAACACTTTTGTTTCTGGTGCCAGTGCAATTTTTTTTTAGGGGGGTGCAAAATTTAATGAACCACTGACACACAAAATGCAAGTCTAAGTCTTGGAATCTGTGACTATAATTTCATGAAGCACTGATACACAAAATGCAAGTCTAAGTCTTGGTATCTGTGAATATATCACAATTGCTTCTCACTGGCTGATAACAGTGCCACTTGACTGGGCATTTGTCAAAACATTTATCATATATAGTTGATGAAGGTAAAGGATCAGGCTTCTTAACCACAAGATGTTTCTACATTCAACAGCATTTTTCCTTTTTTACTACTTGCTCTCTTCATGCATATGCCCTACACTGTTTTTACTTACTTAAAGAACAAATCAAACCTTATATGCATAAGATGTGACACTGGGTGGCAGAATTCTATTTCTGCCTACCATCACTCTTCTGTAACTACTTTTTATAAAAGTATACACTGACATTTGAGAAAACTGCATGCTGCCACTCCTTACAATTAACCACATGAGGTTCTCCTCTGCCCTTTCATCCTCATTATTCCTGACCCTTTCTCTCAAACCACCTTCTATCTGGCACATTTAGGCTCCCCTCTTACCTGATTTCTCTATCCCATGACTCTACAAAGATCAGTTCTGATTAAAGAACATCTATCCAAAGCCCAATCAACATTAGGGTCCATTTCACAGCCTAGTCCCATGCATACAATGGCTCTGCCAATCCATTATGTAAAAATACTCATTTTCCCTTAGCCCTGTTCTGGTTCAAAAGCAAAAGACAAAAGGCAGAGTTGACACATCATTCATATTTATCACATCAGAACAAGCCTGGTGACCAAGCAAATTCTTCACATTAAATATTATTGTTTCTTTTTCAGCCCATGAAATTTTAAAAATGTACCTGCATCAAATGTTAAGCTCCAAGGCATACAATGTCATGTTTTGGACTGACTAAATGGGCTGGATGTAGTGACAAGCATTCTGGTAACAGTAATACCAACAACCTATCTCCTAGATAACTGAACCATGTATTCTGGAGACTACAGGCATCAGCAACTCAAGTCAAATGCAGTGAAACTGGCTGAAGCTGCTGTTTTACTGTTTGGACAAACCAGAACCAAACTTTAAGCCCTCATTATATACAGGCAAAGCTAAGAGGCACACCAGAAACCAAAAAAAAATTAAACAAGACTGCATCAGATGGCACAAGAGTTGCCAGTCGAATAAATCAACATAGTATGCGGTCTGCCCAGCCAGCCAATACGTAAACATTACCAGGAACAATAACATTCGTGTCAACAATCAAAATTATTATCATATCTGAACAGTTCTCCCCAGTTATAACTACTAAGCAGTTCATTCCGCTTTCCGATGTCTGCCCATGGGTGGTAATCACCAGTTTCTACCCCTAATACCTCATAGCCATACCCATGTGAACTCGTCTCGACACGAACTCGTTCCCGAAAAAGCGCGCCACGTGACGCTGGAGATGGCGCAGACGGGATCCCACTGTACACGCTGCTGGACGCGACACTTATGAAATTTCTAGACATTATCGCGCACATAATTCAGGTTCATCGCAACCTTCTGTTTCCAAAAACTTCATTTACACAACACATTGCTCCAAAAACCCACCATTACCGCCATTTTTTAGAAATCCAGATGGGCGTCGACCGCGCTCGCACACAAAGACGACCATGACACCACGATGACTGTAAATAGAGATGGAAAACTACGAGGAATGTAATTTCCCTTGGATGACTGACGTAGGTTGCTGTTCGCAGATTGTCTCTGGATCTATTGGTGGAGAAAAAAGGAGAATAAATTGATTGTACGAGTAAGATACAATGTTATCTACAGACATCCGTTTGCAATCATACAACAAATAATCATCATTGCCAGCTGCTTTTGTTAAGAATGTCAGATAAAAACTGTAAGAGGGGCCGAACTATATCTTTTAAGTCCTGTAAGAATACGTCATAAATTTTCCCTTAAAAGCTGGAAATACTGAAATTAACGAATAAAAATGTGCGAAACCATTACTTTTTCAAATAAAGTATCAGTCACGTATCGTTCCATCACTATGCATCATTGCGTCGGAGCAACTTTCCAGAGAACGAGAAGGCACACAATTGAGAAACACAGTGAAACAATTAGGTATTTTGTCGCTAAATATAAATGGAAAATACTATGTCCATTTACTTCATACCTTAACAGGAAGAACTAAAATAGCGTAAACACCGAAACATTTTGCAGCAACTAAGGTTTTCAAGCTTGATTACGTGGGTCACGGAGCCTGGCCTAGTACAAAAAAAATCAGTTCTTGTTTTTGAGCTCTTTGGTTCAAATGAGAATTATGAAATTGTATTTTAATTCGTATAACTCTAGCCTTATACTGACAATTCTTGGAAAAAATTTCTTATTTAGAGCTGTGTAAGCATGATGCAGGAGAGGCGGGGCTACAGGCGGAGCCATGAGATACAGTGAGCTCCGCATATGTCTAATTTGTTCAGATAGACGTGATGTGATTTTGAGCACGCTCGGTGGATTTCAGTTCGTTGGGTAACAGACAAAAAAAAAGTAATAAGGACTCTGTTAAGGCCAGGTCTAAGGGGAAGTGTAAAGGGCCCGAAGCCCAAGTGAGATTTTCATTTAAATGTCCGTTGACTTGGTAAGGGAGAACCGAGAGAGGTGGGACATGTAGTGTCCCATTGCACCCGTATATCAAAACAGAACTAATGTGTCGACTGAGAAAAATTATAATGCATCATTGGGCTGCTTGACTTATTGTCTACACCAAGTCACAAAACATGCATACATGTAAGCGCTTACCATTCGAAATGATACCACAAAAAATAGCTTTTGACACTCACTCACCTAGTCCGCAGTGGCTGAAGTGGCCGTAAAGAACGGAACCTGGTAAGGCTGTCAGATGCAAACCATGCAAATCATATGAAAATGTTATATCGGTCAGAGTACTTTGCACAGGGTATTCTCGGAGAATAAAACGCTACTCCCGGTTTTCGCACGTCCCACTTCTCCCGGTTTTCCCCCTTCTGTTGGCGTTATAACTCTAGTAAAGTCTAGAGATGCACCAGATCGGGTTTTTGTGATCCGGTCAGATACCGGATATGGCGGATGGGGGTGCCGGATATCCGGCCGGACACCGCATATTATGCTTTCCTGTTTTTACTTGTTATTCGTACCGAAAAATGTAACGAAAAATCCCAACAATGACGACGTCGTGTTTTGGTACGGACGACGTTGGCAGATGACGTCGCCACGACCTTACTTTGTGGAGTCGTAGCGACGTCGTGACGACGTCAGGGATAAGTCGTTGCCGTCATTATGAGTACGTCTCCGCGACGTCGTGACGACGTCGTGTTTTGGTGTGGACTACATCGCCACGACGCCATTTTGGGACCTTGTAGCGTCGTCGTGACACGTCAGAGAGAGAGGTCGTGTACGTTTTGTGCGACTGCGTGGGTACGTTTTGTGGAAGTCGTGAGGATGCGAGAACGTTGTGGCGACGTAGCGCATGAGCCGTGAAGACGTCTAGAGGACTTTGTGGCGATGTAACCTGTATTTTATAGAGACGCTATGACGACACCTGTATGTCATGATGCTCTATCGGTGTGGCCGGCCTCGTCAAAATGTTTTCTCACGTCGTTGCAGTGCAGGATTGCGCTTCGTTGGTCTCCTTTAGTCCGAATGAACTCGTGATTACGTTACCGGACGTCGACATCAAAAAATATAAAAGATTAAGACTGCATAAAGATTTTAATGAACTGAACACATCAGTATTTGGTTTCAGCTGCATTGCTCGATGATAATCGTATCGTGGCATTGAACTCGCCCCCGACTGCGGGGAGCGGTTGACCGCGCCCTGAGGTTTTTTTCTGGGATTGCGAGAGAACGAACAAACACAGCGCCATGAAACTTTGTGTACCTTTTGTTTGATCATTTTTACACCTTGTGTCAAAGTTTTGACCTCAAGTCAAGTCTGGTGTCTAGCCTAGGTCAGGTCAAACGGACCCATGTCCAAAAAAGTTTAGGGCCCTGTAACTTTTTCGGAAAGCAAGATATCACAATAATATTTTCGTGGATTAGTGATCTCGATAGATGCAACAAATCTGCCTTCTCATATTTTTCGGAATTTCTGGGTCATTGACTTAAGGTCACGCCCATTTTTAAGACATGTCGCCGTTATTCTGAAAATTGGCGGATTTTTTTAAAATCATTTTTAGTGTAAAGTGAATCAGACATCTAGTTACCGTCAATGGGCAAAACATCAATGACTTCCAGCCATTGACCAGAGGTCAAGTCGCAAATAACTGTTGTGAGCCAAAATGCACCACCGTCAAAATTAGCGATAAAAGATGACCTGAAGAGCATGTGACCATGACGTTCCCCCCTTTTTCATGTCCCTGGCACCGCCTATGATAACATTATGCGAACATTGTAATACGAAGAATATGTAGAAAATGGCAAAACTGGCTCGCACAGACGTAAGACATATCAAGAACCTGAAAAAGTTTTAAAAATTTCATATTTCGGAAATAAACAGGCTCTTGCGAATAGAGCTCCGCCAGTTGTGTAGACTGGTAACTAATGATTTTTTTTCCAAAACTTAGCTCTATTCCCGGCAGAGGGGGCTGAATGCCCCCTCGGTTTTTTATTGCCAATTCCAGGGTTTTTGAGGCAGCTTCACGAAACTTGGTCACTTTTCTAGCTATTATTTCTACGTACTGTAACAAAATTTCGAAATTCTGTTTCGTTCAGGGGCGAAGCCAGGCGGCGTCTTTGGGAGGCACTCCAGGCTAATTTTGGCCCCGTTCAGTGTAAAAGGAAAATGACTGCCAAAAATACCGTTTTAAGCTAACACTTAAAACTTTATATGGATGTATAGCTAAATAGTTGGTAACGTGCGAATACAGTTTTGTCTGTCCGAGGTCACTTTACAAGGTCAGGTCAAGGTCAAAAGTCAAAATTTGGTTTTATAGTAATAACTTCGGCAGCATTTTTGGAATTGCCAAACCCGGAATTTCTATGACGTAGAAGGGTGCTCTCTTCTTGTGTATCAAGTTTCAGACTGATATCAGGTCGGGTCACGGAGCTATGACCTAAAATGTCAGTGCGCGTACCCTATATCACAATAGCCGTAAAATGGAATTTTTGAAATAGAATGAATTCAAATGACTGAAAACGCTTACAGACAACATTAAATGCATACGAGATCATTCCAAGTGACTCAAAGGTCACTGGAGGTCATTTAAAGTCAAAGGTCACAAGTTGACCTGAAGAGCATGTGACCACGACGTTTCCCCCTTTTTCATGTCCCTGGCACCGCCTATGCTAACATTACGCGAACATTGTAATGCGATTTGCACTAGTTAGCATGACATGACTAGCAGAAGCCAAAAAAGTAATTTTACCTTTTTTCTTCATTCAGTTTTTGGAAAACTAATCCTCCTATTTCTAAAACCATGTGAGCGCCTATGAATTTCCTCAAAATTCCAAATGTGTGTGTCAATGGTAAAAGTCCTGTCCATAACCTCTCGATTCATGTCAATTTCACTGAAATCAGTTCATAAACAACAGAGTTATAAGGAGTCCAAAAGTACCCTATTTCGATATTTTTGCCCCCTGTATCCATCCATTTAAAAATTTTGAAAGTTTCTTTTTTTAAAAGTGTAGTTCACGTCATGGCAAATCGATTGCCGTTTGTTGCGATAAAATCGGATGTGTAGTTCTCGAGATCTCAGGGGGGGCCGAGTCCGCCCCCCCCCCTGTCGGGAATCGGTCATACCGTCTAGCCCCCCGGGAATAAGGTTAAGCATGATAAACCACCACTAAAACCACTAAGATCGATAAAATTTACATGAACAGGCTTATGTAGTGAAAGCAAAGGAACGCTAAAGTTAGTTCCTTTAATTTCTTATTGCGTACGGCTGCGGCGCCCGCCGACAACCGGCGTGAAAATTGCCGTGTTTTTAATTCAACGTTTCGACGTATATATTGAACAAATCTGGGAAATTAGACGTTTGTCGGCATTTGAGGACCTTTACTTGTGCGTTGGTACCCCTGCCTATGCGTTATTAGTCACAACTCTTGAGATTCAGACCGTTTCTCGATCTCATGCAGTCGGCTATGAGAAAACATATATAGGGCGTAAATTGCTTACATATTATGGAAAACTAAAAATGAGACCAGTTTCGAGCTCTACTCGTGACAGGCTTTCCAACGGTATGCTTGTTTTTGTCGTGCGACCAACCGTTCGTGAGTTAGAGGAACAGTCAACCGCCCCGCGCCCCCCCCCCACCAATCGGGCGTGATCGTGGCCGACCGACGGTCGTGCGCGGGTTAATGAAGAGGAAAAGCTTGTCATCTCGGCTCGCTGTCACGAATAAAATGATGCTATAACTGACAATGTAAAACAAACGCTCAATCCTGTTTCTGTCCATTCTCTTCGAACGGGTACGTCTAGCCTCCGAGAAGACAAGAACAACGATTTAAACAACGGCCTTCCTTGTTTACTGGCAATTTTTCCACTTCGAATTCTCATTCGCTCTCAGACCCAGGCGCAGCAGGTGCAAGTGTATGTCTTGTCTGTTGGCGTGCCTGCAAAGCAAATGTATCTATATTAATATGTAAATAATAATAAAAAGGACATACTTTAGGGACGAGGTAGTTTAAGGAGATAAAAAAGACAATAATTTCAAGTAACACAGAATACCACGGGTACAACATTTGGAAACCGTCTAAAATACCTCAGATATGACATGCTTTATGGAGTCAAACCATTTAGGTTGGGAAGAAAGGAGGAATTGGGGCTGCTCAAAACTACGGGTTCCATCTTCCCAGGTAACTCCAGAAACACATCAGACACACAAGCTCGTGGCGATACCTTCTGAGCTCTTCAGGGACTGCACAAATATTGTCAGTGATCCATGTGATAGCCCTTGTAGAACTCCTTACGAACTATTTGAAGTGATATCAGATATCAGATATCAGATGTAAATACGTAGCAATATTTGCAGAAAACGGAATTTTTCCACACGGATCCTCTTTGGGACGATGTGAGATAAAATAACCTTTAATCACAGGCGGACCTATGGCGCCAATGTGGCTATGCACTTCAAAAATGTTTCGGGGTCTTCATGGTCATGCTCTCGGGGTTAGTTTTGCGATAGGATTAATTGGCAACTAAGACATTTCGGACGAAAGCTGGTCAAAATGTCCATCGGTTTGTATCAACCAGGGGTAAAACTTTTTATCAAAAGCATTATCGCGAAAAGAAACATATTTCTTTGGATGTTTTTGAACTGCTCATTAATGACAGCGAACGATGTCATAGATGTGCTTGACTGTGTATCAACCCGGGGTATATGACATTATATATATATGCGTGTGTGTGTTTGCGTGTGTATGTGTAGATATCAAAAGAATTATCGCCATTAGGCCCATTTTCCTGCGGGTATTTCTAGACCGCTCAGTAATGGCAACGGACAACGTCATGGGTGAGCTTGCCGTTTAAACTTGCCTTTCTGCCGATGCACAGTGCTGAAATACGTCTACAAATGTCCGTTTGCACTGCCAAATGCAGAAACAAAATGCAATCCGACAGACTGTCAGACGGTTTCAACCGTTTAAAATCAGTAGCATGAATTAATTTCAGCCGGCTGCTTCCCCGGCTATCAGTTGTCGGACGCCTGTTCCTTGTTTTCTGGCTCTCTGGGGCCCCTATATCCGTGGACAAAACGTGCATTTCTATCCCAATTTTTTCCATTTTTTCCAATGGGATAACAACAGAACAGTAATTGTTTAGGCGAGACGTAATAATGGTGGTCTTCGAGTCGATGTCTGACGAAAAAGATGTCGGATGTCTGGAGACGTTGCTGCGCCGAACGGACCGACATCAAGGAACGTTGCAAAGCATAACTACCGCAGTTCAAGGAGTAAAGAGCTTCTCGGCACCATATCCACCTTATTTGGAAAGATGTATGGAAAGTTCAGTACGCCTAACTGAAGCCCTTGATCCGTTTATAACGGAAAATAACAAACGAGTTGGGGTCTCCACAAATCAGTAACACCTGTCAAGCAGCGCATTAATACATACAAGAATGGTGGAACATAGCGTTACATGCGTAATTAAACCTTTTAAGAATGGCCGGGAATCATTCAAGAAAATATAACTTTTTGATTGGTAAAACTGTGCATGTAAACTTACTGAATGCTGCGGGTTTCATTCATATCATTCAAACAAAAACGATCCTCGACGATATACGACTACTTGATCCCAGCTGGTGGAGGTCGTAGGTGTCCGAACGAGTCAGCTTCGTGTGAGTTATCTAAACTGCCTCACACGCACCGAGAGCACCGACAAGCTAAAGTTTGCGGCCTGTCAGCAATAGCACGTAAGCGTTTCGAACGTCCTCTCGGTCCCAAGCACGCTGGCTTCCTCATTGGTCCGCTTAGCCTAAAGGCACTAGCATCCCGTCCAATAGAAACGCACCTCCCCCCTCCCTCTTGGATGCAAAGGAGCTGATCGCATTGTAAGCTCTTCTGTTTACGGCGCGTTTAAATGAGTGACTAGTTTGTGGCGTCTTTGGTGTCGCAACGGTCAGCCGGAGATGCCTTCAACGATAGCAACCCATGTTTCGTGCGTCCTCCGACGCGAGACCACGCGTCGCAGCTGCCAGAAGAAAACACCCAAGTCGTGACAAAAAAGCCCATTCTGATCTACTCGGCGACCTGCGGTTTACTAATGACCCTTATGGGACTGCCACGACATTCAGCCGGTCGGCCGCTCGGAGGGGCAGCGACTCCGGCGACCGGCCGCTCCGGGCCGTGATATTAAACCTACGGGCACGTTTTTCTGTCATGCAAAATATCACGTCTTAGGCGGTTCTTTTCATTCGTTTCTGAAAATTTTGTTTTGCCCATGCCTTCAGTTTATCATCTGTTCATTATTTTTTTAGTTCGGCCAGCAAAAATCGTCATTTGTCTGTTGCATCTAGGTGGGCTGTCGCGATTCATCAGTTGCGAAGAAGGTATTTTCCCATTCCTTCAACGTGAGGATATTTCTGCTTCATCTTTCAAGTTGTCTGACGCAGCACATATCCAGCAGAAGTCTTTGACAATGGGCGGAACTTGTCGCCCATTTATTTTTCTGTCAGACAGATGGAATGTATCTGACTTCGGCATCCAGGTGGAAATGAGCGGAATGAATTGCCACACGAAGCATCGTGTCCGAAAAGGTTCATCATTTCTTCACCAGAAGTCGGTTGTCTGCCTGTGCTATCTCAAGTAGCTATGGGCGCGTCCAGGGAATATCATGTGCATCGGGATGCATCCACTTTCGAATCCTGAGTCCATTATCAGATGTGCAATGTCTCAGTCTATTTGTCGCAATGACGTGCATCACCAGTGGGAGGTGGAGATCAGGGGACTACGATCCATGCATGAACCCTTTTTGCCCTCTCCCCTTCCCTTGGCGGTAGTTGGCGTCTGGCTACGCCAGGAAACTCACATCTGGGGGGAGGTTAGGCTGTCAGGCCCTTGGTCCGCTCCCCCCCCCCCTCCATCATTTGCTCAAAACGACATCCCTGGCTACAGCAACGCAATTGCATCTACCGTTACGCTGCGAACGGAGTGGAAAAACCGAGGCACATTTGGATGCATCATGAGAGCAACTGTGCTGGGTAAAGCTGGCCGTTTCAGTAAACGTACCATCAGAAGAAGTTAAAATGTGGTTGTCTCAACGCGCTTGAGAGCGTACGAAGTAGCGAAGAAGGGATTCATGGGCGTCCCGCTTTTGTCGGTCACCCACACAGGCATCTGCTCCGGGAAAATCGAGCCAGAGTGCGTCAATCAAACAGCACGCCGGCTTTGGTAAAACACCTCGCAAGCGTCGTCCAGCTTCGCATCGGTTCCCTGTGGTGCCGGGGAAGGAGGATTCAGAGACAGACGGCTGGGCGGGCCGGCCGGCGACTCCACGCTGTCTGCGGAGGCCGCGCCGCACGTGATAAACAATTTCCGGTGGGACACGTCGTCAACCACAAGATCATCGATTAGGGCCATGCAGCGTTCCAAGTCATTCCCTCGGTTGTCTATGAATCGCTCGTGGAGGGTGGTGCTTCGCGGAGATACAGACGATTTTTAAAGGTGACAATATATCATATTCCTGTGCACTTTAGTGGAATGCAGGATGAGTGTTATTGCCCATTATCGGGTAGGAAACAATACAGAAATATAAATAAATGAACTGGCACCTCGAGGGACTGCAATCGGTGTATCTGTATGTTGAAACGCACTTAATGCATTGCATGAGCGCCTAAGACGTCCCCCAAAGCGCTCGACTAGACCACCCATATAAGACCTGAACAGGCAGAAACTCGGGTTGGACGTTGGTCATCCCCGGACCCTCTTTCTCCCGAAGTCCCGAGGCTCAGTCACCCGAACTGTCAGTCGAGCCTGCCACTGGGGGTCTACCACGTCCCGTTCAGCCGGTCGCTGGGCCACGGAGGTCAAATAAATGGCAAGTGGGCCGGAGCCAACCATGGGGGTGCGGCCCCTATGGGAACCGGTGGCGGTGGGACGTAACGGGAAGAGAGGGGAGACAACAGTGTAACGGTGACCGTCTTGGTGTCGGGTCGGGACAAAAGTATCTCACTGTGGACTTGGTCTTAAAAGCTGTTTGGGATACGTGTCCGGAATTGCCACACATTGACCAACGTCGTTCACGATGGTGCACTCGAGAATCCCTAATTTATACTAGGGTAATGGTATGGTATGGTATGATATGGTAATGACGTCAGATGTCCTTTTGCTGCACTACGCGAGTAGGTGCGGTCTTCTACTGATTATACCTTTGGAGCAACGTGCAAGACCAATCAGAGTTTTCTGCCAGAACTGAATATGGAGACTTCGTTTGGACTTTATATGAAGAAGTCGTCTGAACGTCATATGAGGGCGTCATCTGTACGTCATATCACGGCCACTTGCGGACCTACGCAGTCGGCTACTTCCACGACGTTCTGACAACGTGCCCATGACGTAAAATACAATCTGACGAAAATACGACGTTTCATTTACGTCGTCACGACGTAGTGTGTTCACTGGGGACTAAATTGAAAAAGGAAAGATCTGAAAAACTGAGAAGTATTAAATAAAATGCTAACAATGTGAATCATTCACCCTGTCTTCACCTGCTGTGAGGTTTCCATAAGTTTCCTTGCAAAAAATAAATAAACGAATAAATAAGGAGCACAGCAATGATAGCTAAGCTTATCATCTCGCACTGCATGCAGAGGCATGGGTGTAGCCACAGTTCAGATTCGGAGGGGAACAAATTGGCTGCAATTCATCAAGAATAGGTTGGTGAGATAAAAATCACTTTTTTTCGGTCGTTGCATGATAACGTGCAGCTGAAATTCCTTTTAATGCATTCCAAAGTTCAAGAAATTGTGTCGCCAGTGAGAAGAACCTATCTAATACTTTAAAAACTAGGGGACAAATTACCACTTCTGAAAAAAAACTACGTGGGACATGCTCTCCCCCCCCCCGCCAGCCCGTCAGAAGTTGCACCCATAGGCAAAGGCTCCAGAATACACAGAATGCCATTAAACGCCTTGGTAGGATTAGAATACCTGGCTTGATAAGCATTCTCGACGAATACTAAGATTTGTGTCATGAAATATATTGTCTCTTAATGCATTTGTATCAGAAGATTTGAAAAAGATAAATGTTTGAAAAATAGAAAGACAACACACCACAAAATGGGCTGCTGAGCGCATGCTGGGTATTGCTTCACAACTTTGAGCTTGAGTACCATTCTTGCAAGATATGTCTCAACCCTCCCAAATAAGAAAGAAAAGTGGTGCTCCGGACAGACCTTAGAGCTGCCAGTTACACTGATAATGTAACAAGGCACATTTCTCCTGAAACGGTTTTGTAGACAGACATTAGAACAACGTCTTGATCGCACATCGGGCGGTCAAATATCCGGCAATTTCCGGCCGGATCACAGAAATATCCTGCCGGATACCGGATAATCTCTAGTTATCCGGCCGCATATACGGCTGCACCGGGTATCCGGCGCATCCCTAATTAAGTCGTATATTTTTCGGTCATTTCAACTATTTTGGTCTCACGCTGATGAAGCGTTGAATATCACCATTTCAGCTTTAGGGTAGATTTCTGGAGAAATTTTGGCCAAAATCGGACGGCGAAACGTAATTAAGCATCGGAGTTATGCTTTAAAAATTCATGCTTCTGGAAAGATCGGGCTTTAAGGTGGGACTGGGCCAGGGCCGAGCTGATAAGAGGTGACTGGCCCGATGGCAGTGGTTGCCGGAGGCATGGGCGCATCCAAGAGGGCGAAGGCATATCGTACCCGAGATCGCCCTCAAGCCATCGATCGGAATAACAGAAACACATGTCTCAGCATAAACGACGAAGGAAAATCCATATCATCGGGTTTTGTTATTTGCATCAACCCATTAATAACCATACAGACTTAGCGAGAAAATTTTATCTTTCAGCAACAAAACTGCACTGGACTATCTCATTTAGAGTCCTTCAGTTGAGAAAACGAATTTTTTTAGCTACGTAGCTTATATTGAGTGGCGTCCCATAAATTGGACGCCAGCGCAAATGGGAACATGTAGCCTGTACAATGTAATGAAGCCTGTGAGACATGAATACAGGAAGATCAATATGGCAGGCATTTCTGCAGAAAACGGATTTATCGACATTTTTACAGGTCAGATGCTACGACACAGTTCGTTACAGTGGAAACTGAGCAACTCGTGAATGAGATCTGCGTTTACGTATTTCCCTGATATGATGCAAGTGTACATTTAGAACGGCATGGCACATCGGTAGAACAGTTTCATGTAATACTACGTGGCAAGCCGACAACGTGAGGCTAAGATTATGTCGTGTAAGCATAATCATTTTTCTGAGGGTCGTTTCTTCAGCCCTAAATTGTGTGGGCAGCCTGACTTGCGACAGCGGAATTTGGATTGGCTGAGGTTCAGTATGGTACTATTGCCTCAGCCTGAGAGGTACTCAAGAATCAGGGCTGTTACATAACATTGCATTTTTATGTAAGGGAAAACCCCAATACATAGGGGTATACCCAGCTCCCAATACTCTGTGTTAACGTTAACTTGATGTTTTTTTGTGAAATTACTTTGAGTCTATGTATGCGAGGAAAACATTTTGCGTAATCGCGAGCAATCTAGCAACATTTGAGTGCGCCAGCTTCAGCTTTCTGAGTGTCCGGAGCCTACAAACGCAAAGAAACATTACCCTTTCCTGTTTTTCTTCTTTTTTTCGGGTTGAGGAGGTCCCGCTGCTCTAACGGACCCGGTCCAGCACCCCCAAAATTCAAGGTGAGATTTTTCCTGTGACTCTCAAAGGCCGCTGGTGGCTTGCATAAGATTCACGTGGCGCTTTCCGTTGAAAACTGCGACATGACTACTGGCGTCTCCGGATACGCGGCTTTTCTGCGGTAGAGAAGCAACGCCTTTTGAATTATGTTCGTGGCACAAGCAAAGAGCACCCACCCGGCTCGCCGATCTGATGGATATTCCGTAATAGCTGATATTCCATCGAACCTGTTAATGATACTCATGCTGGATCAACGTTTTTCCGTGTGTTTTTGAACCATCTGCCACCCCACGCGCCGGGCTAGAGATCCACCATTTTCACAACACTGGCACGACACTCTTGCTCGTGGCATCTTACAACCAAAGGCGCATTGGCTGGCTCCCATTATACGACACCGAATCTCCTTTCCGTTTTCCCTTAGCACAGTGGGCACTTCGCCAACTTTCAATGGCCAGGATTTGCTCATGGAAAGGGTCCTCAGAGAATCTCCATGGCTTCCTCAAGCGGTCTCGAAGACCTTTCTAACCCTATTCCCGGCAGGGGGGGGGGCTGAATCCGCCCTCTCGGATTTTTTGCTTGCCAATTCCAGGCTTTTTAACGCAGCTTCACAAAACTTGGTGACTTTCCCTAGCTATTCTTTCTACGTGCTGTGACGAAATTTCACAATTCCACTTTGTTCAGGAGCGGAGCCAGGCAACGTTTTTGGGAGGCACCTCAGGTCATTTTTGGCCATGTTCAGGGTAAAAGGAAAATGTCTGCCAAAAACAGAGTTTTGGCGATAAAACTTAAAACTTTATGTGAATGTATAGATAAATAGTTGGGCAATGTCCACACAAAATTTTGTTTACCTGAGGTCATTTTACAAGGTCACGTTAAGGTCAAAAGTCAAAATTTGTTTTTTTTTGCAATAATTTCGACGCCGTTTTTTTAAATGCCAAACTCGGAATATATATGACGTAGAAGGGTAACCTCTACTTGTGTACCAGGGTTCAGCTTGATATCAGGTCGGGTCACGGAGCTATGACCTGAAATGTCAGTGCGCGTACCCTACATCGCAATAGCCATAAAATGAAATTTTTGGAATAGAGTGAATTCAAATGATTGAAAACGTTTACAGATAATACCGAATGCACACTAAATCATCCCAAGTGACCCCAAGGTCACTGGAGGTCATTTAAGGTCAAAGGTCACAAGTTGATGTGAAGAACATGTGACCATGACAGTTCCCCCATTTTCATGCCCCTGGCACCGCCTACGCTAACATTATACAAACATTGTAATGCGATTTGTACTTCTTTAGCATAGCATGACTAGCAGAAGCCCAAAAAAGTGTTTTTATTTTTTTGTTCATTCAGTTGTTAGAAAATTAATCCTCCTATTTTTGAAACCCTGTGAACGCCCTTGAATTTTCTCGAAATTTCAGATTGGTGTACCCATGGTGAAAGCCCTATCCATAGCCTCTCGATTCATGCCAGTTTCATTGAAATCGGTCCAAAAACGACGGAGTTATAAGAAGTCCAAAAGTACCCCCCCCCATTTTGACACTTTTGCCCCCCTGTATCCACAAATTTCAAAATTTTGAAAATTTCTTTTTATAAAAGTGTAGTTCACGCCACGGAAAATCGATTGCCCTTTGTTGCGATGAAATCGGACAAGTAGTTCTCGAGATCTCAGGGGGAGGGCCGAATCCGCCCCCCCCTGCCGGGAATCGACCATACCGTCTAGCCCTCCGGGAATAGGGCTAAAGCACCCTCTGAAACCTCTTTAAAGGGGGCCTTTGAGACGAAAACCCTCCGAAAAGGCCTCCGAAAACGCCTCCGAGGTCCTTCTGAACAGGCTCATGAGAGGCCTCGAAAGGACCTCCGAGACCTTTCCCAAGAGACCTTTGAGGCCTCCCCGAAGGAGCCTCGGACGCCTCCCAGAGCAGCCTCGGAGGCCTTTCCGAGGGGCCTCAGAAGCATCCGAAACGGCCTCCGAGGCCTCGCGAAAAGTCTTCGAGATCTGTGTTTGGGGATCTCTTCCAACAGTCCCTCCGAGGTCAGAATTCATCCGCAGCAGGCCCCATCGGCTGCTCTATCGCCACCATCAACCAATGGGAACCTCTTCGAACTTTCCGCGATGGGGGTCTGCTGTGCCCAAGGGGGAGGCATGGAGTAGGACTCATATCCCCCCCCCCCTCCTACCGGGTTACGTTGCTGATCATAGATCGTGAGAACACTCCCAAGGAAGGCACGAAACGCCATTTTGCATTTCTCATCATCTTCAAAAGGGACATGCGGTTTATACGAGGCCATTTGCGCCTAGTGTCCCATAAACTGGACGCAGGCAAAGAAAGATAATTTCCGGGAAAACGGCATGCGAAACGAAGTGGCACTAAATGATACTGGATTCGTAAGAGGTGCAAGGAAGAGTGTAGGTTCTTGTCTTAGAACGCCATGCTTTGTTTATATCTAAAAATCACATATTTTCAATCTGACGTCATGATGCCCCAAAACACATTGATTTCCAAGCCACGCGGACCACAACCGATAAGCGTAGAACGTCAGTTTTAGTATGATTTCGTTATTCCGGCGATCCTCTGTCCTCCCATGTAAAAATGCATTGTCACAATTCATTTCGTAGCTATTTTAAACGCATCCGTTTTGGTGTCTTATTTATGGGACGTCGGTCATAAATGAGATAAAACAATTTTTAACGTCTAACGTTAAACACGGTTGCGCTCCTGGGTGAACTGACAGGAGTGCGTGTATCTGAATGTTTTAGCTGGGAGTATTTTCGAATCGCTCATGTCGTCGCGTTTGAATAACGACATGACACAGGGAAACTCAGATCGAGTTCCTTACGCCGAATGACGCTGACAGTCAACATGTTAGCAGACGCGTATCCGGACGGGGTTCAATCGTGCATACCTTTTTCGTTGCTTGTTCATATTTTTCAATTGTTACGGTAATCTTTGGGTTATGGACTATGGAGTTTTTGTGCCTCACTTTGTATGACGGCGCCCCTATTTCCGAATATCCAGGATCCGCGGATATTGCTGCTGACCTACACCTTACATTCTTGGCGCGTGGCAAAGCATGAAATTACTGAGACTGAGCTTTTCGGCTTCCGATCATCCGTACGTTGAACCCTGCTGTCCTTTCCATGTTCATTCTGATTATCCATGATCCTGCATGCTTAATCTTATTTGTGAAATAATTGTTGTTTCTCAACAACATGACCGTTTCCTGGCTTGATCTTCAGTTGCTTCTGTACTGTGGTGCCGTGGGCGTGATGTAAGCGCCACCCGTCCCGTTCGGCAGCACCACGTAGGAGTAAGTCAGTCCGTTTCCAGCAGTGGGTTGAGCCCAACCAGGAGCGTAGGAACATCCAGAGAAGTGGGGATGGGAGGGGGGGGGGCAGAGACGTTTTCTCCATAGGGCTAATGTTAAATTTCCCAAAAAGTTGAGGGTTATGGCACCAGCGCAGCCAAAGCGGGGAGGGCGGGGCCCGCCTTCCTAAACCATTGCACATGGTCTGTCCAGCCTGTGGTTTTCGCATGATTTCAGTTCACACTGAGCTCCGGGCCCCTCCCCCTAAGAAAATCCTGGCTGAGCTCCTGGGTCATCCCCATTCCCCCCCCCCCCGTTCCTACGCCCATTAGCCTAACGCGGAATGTGTGATGTCAGGCCTCCGCAGTCTCTATTCGGGATGCTGAGTTACCGATTTCTTATGTTGAGCGCCCATGAGTAGTATTCCTATTTGTTGTCCAAATTTGTTGTCCAAATTTATTTTCCAAAAATCTGCGCGTAAGCTGAACTGGCGGTATGCAAAATTTCATCACCGTGAAACCATAGCTGTTGAAATTATCGATAAAAAATACGATACGCGCGAAGGTTCTGATGACGACAGTAGGGTCAGACAAAAGGGCGTATCCAGGCCATGTGCTAAACCGGGCGGGGAGAGGGCAGAAGGGCAAACCTCCGTCCATGTAACCTAATATACACTCAAATGTTGATGTTTCCCCGTCTTTCGGACACTTTTGCCATTTTCGGAAATTAGCATCTTTTAAAAAGCGTTTCGAAAACAAACACACCTTCCCTCCCGAAAGAGGAGGGGAGGGGCTGAGAGGCATGTTGGCTTCCCCTTCCAGCGAAAGGAAGCGTGATCCGATGCTCCCCCTCCCCCCCCGAACCTGCCAGTGGTAGATATGACGCTGCACAATCGGGAGTGGGAGTACCCGATCCTACATTGCCATGGGATTACCATTGTCGGTGCCCGTCTCATAAGGCCGCGCGTTACATCTACAAATATCTATAGATGTCCAATACTGGGGATGCCGAAGCAACCACGAAGAAAGTGTAGGAAACCACACCCATGACCAGGATATCTATGTGATCAGTTTACGCACGTCGAGTAACTATTCAAAACCGAAGGATGACGAAGACTCTACGCGCTCTTCCGACACCCCGTAATGTATGTAGACGTGATGAAAAAAAGCAGGCGCATGGAGATCATTGTCCCTCTTCTTACCCCATGACTCAATGTCTAGAAGAGTTTATAAGTTACGGAAACTCAGTTTACAGAAAAATCGCGTTTTTAAAGTTGCCGCAAATCAACTTAATGTTCATCGTATCAATTACTTCTCAAATTTTAAACAGCACAAGCTCATGCACATGAAGCCAGCACTACGCGAATGTTCAGCTTTGGGATCACGTGGTACGACGTTAGTATGTTACTACCTTAAATAGTTTTAAACATCCGCTGCACGTGGTACAGTGCAACACGGCAGTGGATGTTCAAAGGTGCAGACTCAGGGTGATTGGTTGGAGACAAAATGTACTGCTAGTTGCGATTCATTGGGTCAAATGCGAAGGATTGCCACAAGTCGGCTGCAGATCAAATGAGACAAAAAATGGTAACATGCCCCGCCCCCGTCGGTCGTTTTACGACTGTCGGAGAGGGTCGTAGACCAATTTCAGAGCCCTTTAAAGTCGAAATTTTCGCGATGGTCATCTCAAACGAGCGGAAATATTTCATTTCCAGAACGGCTAGAACGATCTAACGTAACTGTAATTTAAAGACATGTTTAACACGTCCCTGACTAGAGTGCAGGCATGTGCTTGATTTCATTTCCAGGGAAATCGAATGCGAATCCGACTCATGGCTTGCTGAAAGGATTTCGATTCCGACTAAACGCAGTTTTCCAAAACTGAATAAGTTCCGATTTCAACTTTAAATGAAATGAGTCTATTCCGGTATCAGTTTCACTAACGTCCATTGGATTGGATTAAGCCATCAAAATCGATTCCAGTTCTGGTTCTGTGAACAGCCGTGTGATTCAGCTCCGACCCTGAGTCCGACACTTATCAGGAAATCGGTTCCGGTTCTGGTCGGCCAGAACGGAATCGATTCCGGAGCACATTCTGATCCCGTATGAATCGAGCAAAAGTACTTGAATGGGCGTAAGCCTGGATGCCTATGAGCCCTCGCTAGGAACGGTACAGTATCCCCCCCCCCCCGAGGTGTTCCACAAGTTACTTGACACGACTGTGTCGATCGCTCTGAAATTTTACATAGATGACTTTGGAGCCTTTCTACGTACTCTCTGAACATCTTAAGTGAATGTCTTGACAGATTGCTGGCCTAGGTGTCAATACCTTGACAGATTACTGGCCTATCACCTCGCTCTCGAGAGTATATTGTGTAGTAAGCATGATGCATGGTGATGTTAACCGTCTTGCAGAAAATGTTTTAAACGTTTTAAGATATTAAGTCTTACTCAAGTCTTAATCCTGGGAACGCCCAGATCGGCCTGAACTGAAATCGATATGTCGAGAAAATGTTATGTAGAAGGGTAGCTGAATTGCGGTATGAAAGAAGAGCTTTAAAATTGCATATGAAACCAATGATATCCGATAACATGCCTATCCACGTGCGGTTTAAGTGTGTCTGTCGTTCTGTACTGTCTACCTTTCTTTTTTTCTATCTGTCGGGAAATCTTCGCGTCGGCCCTTTGCCCAAACACGTTAGCGGATTGACACGGGCCAGACACCTTTCGAAAGATCTCGCACGCCATCCCCGCATCCGCTAATTTTCTTCGCGCTGCGACCCGTCGTTTGCGCGTAATGCCTATTCCAAATGTCTTCTTTTTCTGCGTTGGGATAGCACATAACAAGGGGAACGCAAAGAGCGCCGAATATCGTCTTTGTTCTGACGAATTTCATCGGCAACCACGGGTCGGATCGCCTCGAGACGTACCATCTTGAAACGACAATTGAATGGGCAAACGCATGGCATACAGTTCGTTTCAATGACCACGGTACGAACCATTCGCGAGCGGTAACAATGTGAAAAAGCTCTCCTGAAAAAAAAAATTTTTGGGGGATGAATGTGGTGCTGGCGATCCAGAGATCGCAGCGACACGGAAAAGGCATCGCGGGGTAGCTCAATGTACCGTCTTTCGTTCGTACCGAAAGCCCAACGGTTCCAGCCCTCGTTTCGGGTGACATAACGCCTGGAGGCAGACGATACGTTCATTCTCGAACCTCTTATCGATTGCACTTCAATATCGCATAGCGGTTCTTGACTTTTCGCAATGAAAATGACGACGTGTAGCTCGTTCTTTTGTGCTCCAAATCAACCCAAAAAATAATCGGATCTTATTGTAGTTTTGTCCGTAGTACGTCGTTTGATAAAGTCCTGCTTGTCCTGATGCGGATTTATCGCGAGAAAGAATAATATGCCGGCTGCAGTCGCTGGCTGAATTCACGGACCAGCACATCGCATAACGCTTTGTGTGTCATTAAGAGGAATGTAGATGTGTTGTTTATGGGCAAAAAGGCAAAATGGCTATTTCCATGTTTTTCGCCTTTTGTGTCGGGCGTAGAAACATTCAACAAGATTGGATCATCAAAGCGAGATGCAAAATAAAGTCAAGTGCATTTGAAAAGGGGTCTGTTGTGCACGGGAACGTCCGGCAAGGAGCTCGTTTTCACCATTCATGACAATCAATCCGCGCCCCAAAGCCAAAACGAACAAAAAAACCCAAAACTTCTGCTTCGAAACTTTGAAAGCTTCGAAAAAATGGAACTTTGAAAAAAATAACTTCGAAACTGTTGGCAAACGGGCAGCTGAGTGTTCGTAAACCTTGCTTAGCGAAGTAAGCGGCAAGCTTTAGAAGTGTGCTATGGTAAGACGTGACACCAATAAAAACAATGTGAGATGCTCACATGGTCAGATCGACAAGATATGATGATAGCCGAGATCAAGACCATTACATTATTCGTCAGCAGCTGTGATGTACTTGGATACGGTTATATTACGTCTGGTTGCATATATCGAGCAGTCAGCTATCCGTCTGCGATGCGACTCCCGGCGCGCAACTTTTTGCAACCGCTCGCTTTTTGTACATATCGACTAAGAACTTGAAGAAGGCCAAGCGAGTTCATTTTCACGGAAACGTTTCAAGAGCCGGTATGAATAGCAGGCACGAAACGTGCGACGCTTTTTTACGCTGAGATTGCGAATGCAAATAGACCTTTTGTTGTTACCGTGGGACATAGACAATGAAAGGGGATATGACACATGCTTAGTTCAGATATTCTCGGGAAATGACAGCATCTTTGCTGAAAAGCAGAATAACGGTTTTCATTTGGGATATTTTGCTGTTTTTTGGAAGGCATATTTCATACTATATTCATACATATTTGTGCATATACATATATATATATGCACAAATATATATATATATATATATATATATATATATATATATATATGTAGGGTAAAACCGGGGCAACACCGCCCCCTTTAGGTTTTTGGCATATGTTGGAGAATATGAGCATAATATCGTCATGAAATGATGTTCGCCGTGTAGTGCATTTCATATGGCACAACACTACAGAAAAATTGGGATTTTAGACAAAATCACCATTCACAGTATTCATTCTAGCAAAACTCTGCTTTTTGTTGCGGCCAAAATTGGCATCGGTAGCACCGCCCGGAGGGGTGGGGTAAATGCTACCCGCTTCTCTGAGTCCCCAAGTGCTTCTCCATCATCTGAAGACATTTCACATGACGGTAAATCTCTGGAGCCAATCCCATATGGCCCGGTAATTCGAAATGCATTATCACATGTAGTATTTGCGTGGAAATCCAAGCCATACGATAATAGAAAGACTGTTGTATTTTTTGGTTTTCACCAATAAAACCAAGTCTGTCAGCACGCACGGCACAGAAAAAAACGCCTCAAGGCATCTGTGAAACCTGGGATTAACATGTAGTCTCACCTGTTCGGTTAAAAACTATGTATGATGACCCGACTTGTTCGATGAAATGATCCGGCCATTGATTAAACAGACTGGTGTTCACCCACCTATTAACACTCACTCCACCCTCCTTACCCAAAGGCGCATCCCGAAAGTTTATCACGAACCTGAAACCACTACTGTTCTACTTAGCTGCAGTAGAGGTCACAGCGAAAGGCGTTGGACGATGAGCCATTACTGCAAGCTTCGTGTGTCCAGTACCTGCATGATTCGCACTGCAGCCAGATCTCGCCTTAACCCTGCACGCCTTCATCACAGAACATACATATGTTTTCTGTATCAGCTTCGCGACTGATTTTGACGATATTCCCTTTTTCTTTTGTCCTTTCGAGCGTTTCTGCTCTTTATTTCTTGCTGTGCGCACTCCGTCCTCTTTCCGTCACGATCCTTGGCTGCCAACGTCCTTTTGAACGGGAGCTCGTGAGGACTGCCGACGTTCCTTTTCTTGAGCGCTTTCTTCCTGGACCCTGAGGGCTCTTCATGACTATTACAGGGAAGGAAAGGACTTGGTCAATAACCGATTCGTCTGCGCTCTCATCTGCAAACTGAACAGTCAGCGGCGAACTCGCCGCGCCTGCACACCGCGGTACCGGCGAGCTCGGCGGCGCTGAAGAGCTTGGCGGTGCAGCTGGTTTCTCTGAAGCGTTCAGTGACTTTGGCGTCACCGATGACATTGCTGATGCGGTCAGGCTGGATGCTGCCACAGTGTCTTCTGGAGCTGCATGCGCGAGAACTTGGTTGTGCCTGAACATTTCCTCGTTACGGAGGATCTTGTCCGGGTTGACTGGCGCGATGCCAGACACGACGAAGCCGTTGATGATGCCGCCTGGGTTCCTGGTGACAGTCCCGTATGCTGCAGCGAAGATTCCTGCGATATCCCTGCTTGTGACGCGACTCCCCGGATGGCGGTCGTGAAAGAATTGCAGCTGCTGAGCCCGGGCCTTCTTCAGGAGCCCGCAAACGGAGATGTCGAGCGGCTGCAAGACGTATGAGGAATGCGGTAGCAGAGTCACAGTGTAAGTGCCGTTCTTCCTGGCGTTGGCGATGACGTTCGTACTGATGTGGCTGGCATGATTACCCATAATCAGCATCATGCGTGTGGTCTGGGATGGTCCGACTTGTTCGATGAAATGATCCAGCCACTGACTGAAGAGACTGGTGTTCACCCGCCCATTAGCACGCACTCCACCCACTGTGCCCAAAGACGCATCCCGAATGTGGTCTGGTGACATCCTCTTGCGCCCTCCGAATATCATCATCGGCGAGATCGCGACACCGGGAAGCGCTGACGCATCCGATGATTGTCGTCAGGTTTCCTCGCTCAGCTGAGATCACGCGGCCAACACGCTTGGATCCTTTTCTTGCGAGAACTTTCGGTGCTGGCATGACTGATATCAAACCCGTTTCGTCTATGTTGAACACCTTGTGTGGCGGATACAGCCCTCGAGCCCTGAAGACTTCTGCAATATTGTTGTAGAATTGTTTGAGACTGACATTGTTCATCCCCTCCAGTCTTGTCAGGCTACGTCCTTCATCTTTCCGTGGTGAGATCTCAGGACGTTTCAGTAGAAAACTCGTTGCCCATTCAGGGCCTGCAGTCCGGTTCTGCTTATTGAAGTTGTGCGTAATTCGTTGGGCTTCAGCGAATTCGAATGCCACAGAGGCAAGCTTTGCCCGCGTTATCCCGTAGAACGTATCGGAGAGATGAAGCATCTTTTGTCCGAACTCATCTTCGAAGTCTGGTGAGAAGACTGGAGCCCGTCCTAGACACGGTGACGCATCAGCTTCCAGTGGACGAGATTCCTTCAGGCGATCGCGGAGGGAAGATCTTGGGATGGTGTACCGTTTACTGGCCATGTGGACGCTCATGCCGTTTTCTTTGACATTCGTGATCGCCCTGGCCATATTCTCCGGACCCCATTTTCCTCGATTTGATTTTCTTCCAGAATTCATTACCACGGCTTTGCGTGAGGTAGGTATCTCAAATAACCGCGAAGAGGACGTCTTTGGGACAGGGATCACACATGCTAAGGAGCCTTGCAAGGGCGGGTAGTCGTGGTAACCATGAGTGGCGGATCTAGAGGGTTGATGGGGGAGGGACATGCTCCTCCCTCCAGCGGTCCGCAAAAACGCGGATTCCTATGAGACACATGAAAACTGGACAAAAGGTCAAACAAGGTCATTTAACCTAACCGGAAAAACCGTTCCTGCATTCGACCCTGTCTGTATATGACACCAGTTAAAATGATGTTGAACTTCACCGTCTTAAAACATCTCCGAGACATGGTTAAGATCCCGAACAAAACTTTTTCGTTTAGGTACAAAATGAAATCGTCATTCGAAAGATTAAGTTGAACTGCTCATTTTCACACCTCTACACCCTCACTGACGATTGAGTGTTGACAGAAATGTACTAGTTTTGTCAAGGTTAAGTTTGGAGTTATATTAAAAGAAACCAGCGTTGGGAAATAGTTTGGCATATTTAAATCACGTCACGACAAAATTATTTAACAGCATTTTCCGCATGGGAAGCACCGACCATCCATGGGGAGCACCGCCCGCCTCTGGCGGTGCTCCCCATAATCCAGTTGTTCCCTGGAAGCCGTATTGCGTCATGAAGTCAATCGCCGATCAAAAACGGCGCGAGCTTTTGAGCGACAACACACTGCAGCTCCATTTTACGTTCAGATAAGTAATTGTCACAGTCCGGGTTAGCTACCACAGGTGATCAAAGTTGACAAAAGCTTGCAAAATCACCTAAAAATACTAGTACCCGTTAATAATTCACGACACACAAGAAACATTCCCTTTTACCCTTTCCTCGTCTGCTTGCGGGAGAAAGCAGACACGAAAAGACAGTCAGTTGATTATCTACGATTTATAATGCGTCTGATTTCGGCATGGGCGGTGCTCCCCGATGGACGGTGCTGCCCCATTCTTACCCTATGTATATATGAGTCTATTTATACATACTAGGCAACTTTAGACGGGCACTCGACTCATCCCTTGAGAAGTTCCTTTGAGAAGTTTCACAGCTGGCGAAAACAAAACGAAAACGATGCTACGTCGAGCGCTAACGTCAAGATACTTTGGCAGAAACTCGGAGCTAAAGCGTGTTTGACTAATTACTCCACATCTTTTTCGAATTTCGGCCGCGGCTCATCTTGTCGTTGCTAAGGGCGACAGACGTATAAAGAGCCCAGAAATTGAGCGGCCGAACCGGCCCAGCCCGGACATACTTTCCAAATGTTAATGCCTTCGCAATCACTATTCGCCGCATCATACAGTTTTCGTAAAAAGATGGCTCATTTTTTAGATTTATGTAGAACATATAACTTACGCACACATATAAATATATAACATTCAGATTTACATACAATGCAGATAAATTGGAAGATTATGCTAAATTAGATTAGATTAGACTGGATTACAAGCCCAATTCATTCATTCTAATGTACATGCATATGCTATGCATTAACTCTCAAGCTCCTTTGTTCACATAACCATGCCGGGAATAATGTTTCCTTAAACACATTATTCACGGGTTGTTTTGAACGGCTCATTCACAGCAGTAAATAACATGATGGATTCGCGTGACATTTAAGCTGGCAGTTCTCCGAATTCAGACTATTAAGACAGATCGATCAATATCCTGTTCTATGCTGAAAACCATAAAAGGAAAATGATGATCCAAGCCGCGACGAAGTGGGCTCGCTCGTCATGCGTTCACAAGGCGTTTGACTTGTCTGTCATGCTGTGACGAAAACTTTCAGACCAAGCCGAATCGAGCCATAGTAGACCCGAAACAAAGGATTAATTCAGAACGGACTCGAGCGATTGCGTAGTAAGCTGACGCCATCATTAAATGGAACGGGATATGTTGTCCCGCAGTAATATGTACATATTTATGAAACTGCTAGTTTATTAGCCGGCAGTTTCCGGAAAAACGATCGGATTTTCTGTTGAAATAGAGGCCCTTCTAGAAAACGATAAAAAATCGCGTGGCTTTCTGAAACTCATCTCAGTGCTTTTTCGTGTCATGTCTAAGAATCAATGCTATTTCGTGTCATGTCTAAATATATATAGGGCCTTGATCTTAACCATTCTCGAAATACAATGTTACTGTACACAGAAGACGAAAAAATACGGATAGTGAAATGGTACTTCGAAACAAACAAAATCAGTCGTCAGTACTCAAAGGATGTTTAAGCGGCAGTATAAAACGCGCAAAGCATTCTCAAGAAACACGATTTTGCGTCATGTGCAGAAGTCTCTCGCAAGGAACAGCCTTGAAAACCTGACTGGTAAAGTAAGCCTACGGACGCGAACCAAAAGGACCCGCCTTAGACTAAAAGCAAGACAGGGCTTGCTGCGGAGCCCCCACAAATATCTCCGTCGGCTCGGGCAGGAGATATGCTGTAGCAAAACCTCTACGTTTAGAATGGCAAGACAAGAGCTCAAACTGTTGCCGTACAAAGTAATCTCACATCAGAAGCTCTCAGCAACCGATTATAAAGCGCGCATGCGCACGCGCGCGCGCCTGGTTTCTTCATCAGTGTGACTCGTCGTTCATCGACAAAGTTTGGTTTAGCGACGAGGCACACTGTCATTTAGACGGTAAAATCAACAGCCAAAACTATCGTTTTTGGTCCGCCGAGGATCCCGACGAGTTTACCGAAGCACCACTGCACGGTGAGAAGTGCACCGCCTGGTGCGCCAGCAACAGTCGCGGCGTCATTGGCCCCTTCTGGTTTCAGGACAGCCGAGGGGCTGCAGTGACCGCGACGGTCAAACGGTACAAGGCGGTCCTTAACAAATCTTGTGCGGCTTTGAAGAAAGTCTGCGATAAAGGCATGCCACACCAGGGGCTTCAGCAAGATGTTGTTACGACGCGTACAGCGAAGGAGTCGAAACAGTGGCTGGGAGAGCGATCTGGCCCAAGATCAGTTTCATCGAAGCAGCCAAACAACCAACCAGCACATTCCCCTGATTTGACTCCCCAGATTTCTTTCCTTGGGGACATCTTAATTCGCAGGTGTGCTCAAAGAGTACGAAAATCATTCTTGACCTAAAAAGTGGATTAGAACGGTCGTGAAAACCATAGAGCCAGGCAGATGCGGATCCAGGATTTCGCCAAGAGGGGAATGGTCAGCAAGGGGCCCCATTTCCGGCCAACCCCCTGCATTTTCTGCTCTTCAAATGTGAGAAAAAAAACGTTGATCTTCTCGGATTCAGGGGGAAATATTCGACGTAATTTTGTGTTTTGTTTACCATGTAAAGTAAATGAAAAAAATTAAGCGCGGCGCCTTAACTGAGAAAATTTTGCGTTTTGTTCCCCTACAAAGTGGTCGAAATGTGACGACATCGGCAGGATTTTAGGCGGCTACGTCCCTTGCTCTGTTTCCAATGTCGTGTCTGTATCTGGTCCAAGAGCCCCTCTGCCCCCCTCCCCCCGTTGTAGTTTCTGAAAACATTTTTGACAGCTTTGGTTGGACCCGTCTATCATTTACAGGGGCTCGGGCCGTGGTGGTCTCAGGCTGTCCGCCGTGTCAGGGTCCTCTAGTGGTCTCAAGTTCCTTTTACAGTTTCACGTGTTCCTCGGCACGTCTCAGGCGTTCCTCTGGCGGTTTCAGGGACACCTCGGGCAGTTTCACAGACCCATCTGGCAGTTTCAGACACTGAAGACATCGTAGGTTCCCTCCTGTCTTCCCTGGTGGATTTTTTGTCGTCCAAGGAGCCCCTTAGGCAGAACAAGGGCCCTCTATAAGTCTCTCTCTGCCGTGACAGAGGCGCCTCTGCCAATGCTATGGGTTCTTTGGCCGTTTCAAAAGTTGTCTGGACGTCTCAAGGTTTACTAGTTTCTGGGACCCCTTTGGTCGTCTCAGGGACCACGACTACTGTAGACTGCTAGTTAGCAGTCTCGAAGGCCCCCCTCTTGCAGTCTCAGGGAATCCCCTGTTGTTACAGTTGCCCCTCCTGTCGTCTATGGGGAACATTTTGCCGTCTCATGGGCCCTCTGGCAGTTACAAAAGATTTTTTGGTAATTTCAGGGCCCCTGTGCAGTGTCATGGAGCCTCTCAGCGTCTCCGGTGATCTCCATGGCTGTATCAGGGGTCTTATGAGATACATTTGTCAGTCTCAGGGCCCCTCTAGCCGTATCAGGGACCTTTGTTGTCGCTTCAGGCGCATAGGTGCATCACTAGCAGTCTCAGGGGACCTTTTCCGTGCCAGGAGCCCGCCTAATACACTCGGGAGTCTTCTTGTCATACAGCGGCCCCACAACGTCTCAGAGGTCCTCTTGTCGTCTTTGCCTCGCAGGGGTCCTCCCGTGTAGGGCGGTCTCAGCGGCCATCTGCCGTGTAGGGGCCCCATCTTGCCATCTCAGGACACATCTGACCTTTCCGGGGCCCCTGACTGCATAAAGAACCCCCAGGTTTTCAAAAAGACCAGAGTAGCCCATTTGGGGCCACTCTCGAAGTTGAGAAGGTCACTGCTGAATCCCTGTTCAAGGGACCCCTCCAACTGGTCAGGGTCTCCTTATGCCGTGCTAGCCACCCTCTTAAGTTCTTGCCATCTCAGGAGCCTCTCTGGCACTTTTAGCGGTTTGACGGACCCTTTGCCGTTTCTGGACCCCTCTTGCAGTCCCAGGGACACTTGAAGAGTTTCAGGGGCCCTCCCATTCATCTAGGGAGTCATCTTGCCATCTCATTGCCTCATAAACCCTCCCGGAGGTCCTCTGGCTGCATCAGGAACCTTCAGCTGTTCAAACGGGCCTGTGAAATCCATTCGGGGTCCCATGATATTCCAGGGGTCCCTATGCCGTCAAAGAAGCTCATCCTCATCCTGGCCGCCTCAGGGGCACTGTTACCGTTCTGGCGGTCTCGGGGGGAATTTACCTCGTTGCAGCCCTCTTGTGGTCTCGGGAGCTCTTTGGGAGCTTCAGAGGCCCTTTTACGCGTTTCAGGGATCATCTGACCTTCCCAGAGGCCCCCGACTGCACGAAGAACCTGTCACATTCCCACAGAAACCCAGTAAAGCTCATACGGACCCCTTCGGGGCCCTTTTTAAGTCTGAGAGAGGCCTCTTCGAGATCTCCCGGAGAGGGGCCCCTCTCATGAGCCCCCTTCCCAGGCCTCAGGGGGGAGACAACCGCCCCATCGTCCCTCGCCCCTTTGGATCTGCGTGTGAAGCCAGAGACGTGCCATGTCGTCATTTTAGCAGTTAAGGATCGAGCGGCACAGTGCCTGAAGCGAGGTGGGGGCCACGTGGAACACCTGCTGTACTGTCCAAGATAAGACGGACATGGGGAGCTCAGCGGTCAGATACAAATAACATCGAATGCTTTTTACATCAATGAATGATTCGTGTTACAATGCAAACAAATGTCTGAAATATAAGTGATTTAAAACCGTCCTTTTTTGTATTGCATTGTATTATATTGTTTCTTTTAGGGGTTTCCATTGAATGGCTCCTACACATCCATCGTTATGGTTACAAGCCAATCACTGCCCACCTGTCTACAATATAGCCTACATATGAATTCCACACGGATAAAACTTTTGACTGCCCATCAACACACAATTAGTCCATGCTGTTGCTAAAAAACGCGCCAGCTTTCTTTTTAAACGCCGCCACGCCGCATTCCCTTACCTTTTGCGGAAGGCCATTTCAAGTGGATAAGGCACGGTGGGGAAACATCTTGGTGGCCTGCAGGCGGCATCCGGGGATGTGCAGCACCAATCCGTCTATAGTTGAGCGGATTCGCCTGAACTACACGTGAGTGCGTGTTTCTATGAGGGAGTTAAGGCCCCGAGAGCCCTTGACGTTCTTCGCTACGTTCCAGGAACGCACTGGTGTGCTTCCTACTGAAGAAATGGTAGGACGCAGTGGGTGTAACCGAGCCACCACGGCAGTCGACGTCTATTGGGAGTAAGCTGGCCGAAGGCTGATAGGTTGCGCTTGAAAATCGATAAATATATCCATTTGTACCGTGAAATGCTTCAAGGAAAAGCCCGCCTAAGAGTATGGCTCTCATCTGCCCTGGTATTATCGGCGAGAGGCTTCAAAATGCTGAATGAAAAGTGCGCATTGACTGTAAAACTACATCACACAGTGGCCAATGTGGACGTTAATCAAATTTTCACCGTATTTGACACTGGTAGCACCATCGTCGCAGAGTCGACATATTAAGCTGCCGCTTAAATATAGCTAAGGATATATAAAACCACGCTATTAAGAATCGCCTTTCGGCTGAAAGAGTTCGGGCTCTGAGGCAGATCAGAGTCTCGAGCCAGAACAAGGTTTTTGACTTTATGGGACAGAGCAAAGGCCAGATTTTCTTTAAAGCGGTGGGGAAACATTAAACCGAGACCGGGGCAGAATTCTAGGAAACGTTCAGAGAAAGTTGGGTTATGCTGTCGTTAAGACATTTGTCGAAAGAGCAATGCGACACATCCAAATCGCCATGAGCGTGATTACCTGGACTATCTCCCGTCACAAACGTTGCTCGACATTTCTTCCGCAACTTACCCTTAGTTAGAACATAGAATAGGTAGAACCCATGTATTCGACTACCGTGATTACGTGACGTCACAACCCTTACGTCGCTCCCCGTGGGGGTTGACAAAATCCGAACATGTGTCTGCCAGTTCATCCTGTGCCTTCGCGCACTCAGATTCACATTCAGATTCCGACGTGCATTCGCCGAGGGGCCAGAACGGCGGGCGCTGTCGCCTGTCACTTCGAGCTGAAAATAAAACGACGAAGATGAAGATGAAGGCTTGGGTCTCACTCGAACCAGGCACGGGCGCACACGGCAGATGAACATAGGTGAGACAGTTCAGTGACGCCTAGAGTATTGCACGTTTCAGATTGACTCTGAATGATGGAGCGTGCGGATCTATCTTGAGACGGCTAAACATCGCAACCCCCGTGCGGCACAATCTGCCTGCCGGCTGCCTGCCTACCGCCTCCGAACTGGGGCCGGCTGCGCCTGCTGGCTCCGTTTCGGATCCGGCGTTGTGTAATTTGGTCGGCTCACTTCATCGCCCTCGTTGAATTCAGCAAACACCTTTACACGGGTCGGCTCACAGGTAAAAACCATACCCACCATGCAAATTGGGAGTATGCTTGTCGCCTACTCCGTATTTTAATGCCAACGTCACTCGCCGACAGCCGCGTCGTGATTCAGACCAGCCAGTCGCGTCATGATTCATATCAGCCAGCCGCGGCATAGGTCTACCGGCCGGAACTTCTATCGCTTTACCCAGTGGCGGATCCAGATCCTGTGCTACAGGGGGCCCAGCCTCCATTCGTGTAATCTAAGCTATTCCAGATGTTGATTTCTCCCCAGATTTCAGACACTTTATTCCTCCATTCTCGAAAGCGGTGTCGATTTGTATTCTTTTGGAGGAACCGTGGTCCCACAGTGCGGATCTTAGTTTACCCGGAGCCGATTTTGCTCCCCTCCATATTTTCTGGCAGTTTTAACGAGGGAAAAGGGCAATAACAACGAGACGAACAGCCGCATTACAGGTAGGCAGGAAGTATAGGATAATCCATAAAATGATCTGAAGCATTTGGAAAGGAGTAGGGACGAATTTTGTGGCCAAACGGGCACACTGTCCAGAGACGAAGTTTTTTATAGGCCTGGTAGTGCTAGGGGCCTACTAATATTGATTTGAGCCCTTTTAATGCTCATCTTCGCCTTACAAAGTGTTTTTGTTAGAAAACAAATCTTGACCACAATGGTATATAAAAAAGGCGGTTACAATAACATCTTGAGGCAAGAATCATGAATTTCATGCAAGAGTCTGATAATACAGATGTAAACATATCGTATTTACTATGTACACACGTAAAGACACAAAGGTGTACAAATACCCACAAATACATAAGCACATATATTCATATAAATATATATGCATGGGGAACTGTTGTCTGTTACACTGTAAAAAAATCCGTTGGTCGAAAAAAGTAAACTTAACCCTATTCCCGGCAGGGGGGACTGAATCCGCCCCTCCTCAGGTTTTTTGCTTGCCAATTCCAGGCTTTTTAACGCAGCTTCACGAAACTTGGGCACTTTTCCTAGCTATTCTTTCTACGTGCCGTGACAAAATTTCAAAATTCTGTTTTGCTCAGGGGCGGAGCCAGGCAACGTTTTTGGGAGGCACCTCAGGCCATTTTTGGCCATGTTGAGGGTAAAAGGAAATTGTCTGCCAAAAACAGAGTTTTAAAGATAGAACTTAAAACTTTATATGGTAGTTGGGCAATGTGCAGATGTAATTTTGTTTATCTGAGGTTATTTTACAAGGTCAGGCCAAGGTCAAAAGTAAAAATTTGTTTTTTCGCAATAATTTCGGCGCCGTTTTTTCAAATGCCAAACCCGTAACATATATGACGTAGAAGGGTGCCTTCTACTTGTGTATCAAGTTTCAACTCGATATCAGGTCGGGTCACGGAGCTATGACCTAAAATGTCAGTGCGCGTACCCTATATCGCAATAGCCATAAATGAAATGTTTGAAATAGAGTAAATTCAAATGATTGAAAACGTTTACAGATAACATTGAATGCACACGAGATCATTCCAAGTGACCCCAAGGTCACTGAAGGTTATTTAAGGTCAAAAGTCACAAGTTGATCTGAGAAACGTGTGACCATGGCAGTTCCCCCTTTTTCATGTCTCTGGCACCGCCTATGCTAACATTGTACAAACATTGCAATGCGATTTGTACTTCTTTAGTAACTACTACTAACGTGACTAGCAGAAGCCAAAAAACTGTTTTTGCCTCTTTTGTTCATTCAGTTGTTAGAAAACTAATCCTCCTATTTTTGAAATCCTGTGAACACCCATGAATTTTCTCAAGATTTGAGATTTGTGGACCCATGGTAAAAGCCCCATCCATAATCTCTCGATTCATGCCAGTTTCATTGAAATCGGTCGATAAACAAGGGAGTTATAAGAAGTCCAAAAGCACCCCCCCCATTTTGACATTTTTTCCCCCCTGTATCCACCAATTTCAAAATTTTGAAAATTTCTTTTTATAAAAATGTAGTTCACGTCACGGCAAATCGATTGCCGTTTGTTGCGATGAAATCGGACAAGTAGTTCTCGAGATCTCGGGGGGGCCGAATCCGCCCCCCCCCTCTGCCGGGAATCGACCATACCGTCTAGCCCTCCGGGAATAAGGTTAATCCGTTGAAAAACCCACAATGAGCGGGAGGTTAGCTTGTCGTGCCCTCGGCTCACCCCACCCCACCCACGATCATTTACCCAAAATGACACCTTTGGATCACCATTTATATTTTTCAATATCTTGCGAAAAAATATTCGCACTTTCCATTCGGGAAGGTGGCAGAGCCCAAAGATATGCAGGCCCGGAGTTTCCCAATGAAAGGGGCTATGGCCACGAAAGCCCCACTCCCACCCTGAATCCACCAGTGTCTGTTCATAAACCACTTCTTCCGTTCCATTGTTTCCCGCCGTGACCGCGGACAGACCGAGGCTGACTGTGAAGGCTCCCGTTCCCCGGGCGCGGACCTTCGACAGCGGGCGCCAGCCCCTCGGGGACCTGCCGTTCCGGCCTGGCTGAGCCGATGCGTGCGTAGCGGGAGTTCGCGCTCGGCTCTGCCCCGGGCCGGCCGCCGGCCGCCGGAGTCGCTCCGCATGTGGCGTCAGCCGAGGTAATGTCTGGCGCACAATGTCGGACTCGAACAGAGGCCGGGGCTCCATTCGGCCTGTGAATAAAGGTGGCAATCAGGTGGAGCTTTGCGTGGACGTTTTTTCTCGTCGAGTCGCATTTGCGGCATGCGATGTTGTTCGCTGATGGGAAAATCCTTCAGCTTTGATTGTCAAGACAAAAGCAAGTCTCCATCCCAGATGTGTTTTACAATATGTTTACGACTAACTGACCTCGATGGCAATCGTGATCGCATTCCAGGCCCGGATAGATCGACTTGTGATACATCAATATACGATGTATCATTTCCTGCGTTTATAGACCCTTCACATTTTCCAGTTGATGGGGCAGCCGCCCGCTCCTACCCTCGGCTTGCATAGCTTGGCTATGGCTTGGTTATGGCCTATGGCTTGCAACACCTATGCCGGCCTTTTTAGAAACCATTATCGACTTCCTGACGAATCTCCTGCGCATGCGCAACGCGGGCGTAACGGGCCACGACAGGAACGACTTTTGTGGACGACAACGCGGCAGCCAAAGAATTCAGGGCACGGAATACCCGCCGCAAGAACTTGTTCGGTATCCGCCGTAAACGTTCTCATCCCGTTTCATGTTGACGAACGGAGCGTCGTATCGACTCCATGCGACGGCGAGCATTCGCTATAAGACAGATACCGGCCGTTGGTAATGGTATTCTGATGCCCCGTTATCACGAGCGTCGGACGGCCACCCCGATGACTGCTGCGTCAGCGCGAGCGGGCCGTTGTGTTTGATCGACGGAGGGAGGGGAGGAGCGGGGAGCGCGGAGCCGACCGGAGCAGGGGAGCCGACTGGACGTCATTGGAAGTGACTGGAGCCTGTTGGAGCCTGACGATCCCGGGAAGGCGGGGTCGAATGGAGCCGACTGGACGTCATTGGAAGTGACTGGAACCTGCTGGAGCCTGACGATCCCGGGAAGGCGGGGGTCGAATGGAGCCGACTGGACGTCACTGGAAGTGACTGGAGCCTGTTGGAGCCTGACGATCCCGGGAAGGTGGGAGTCCAAAGGAGTGAAGGGCTGGAGTCGCCTCCAGGGACTGGAAATCTGGAGTCGGTTCACTGGAGACTTCCGGGTTGACGGGGGTCGACTGGAGCCAGCTGGAGAGCTGGAGTCGCCTCGAGGACCCAGAAATCTGGAGTCCCTTGGAGTCAAACGGAGTCGGTTGGAGCCAGTCGAGGTATGAACACCCAGCGAGGCTGACACAGGCTGCTGGAACCACGAACTGTTGCCGTAGCTTGAGGAAATATCGAGGTCTTATTAAACGTCCCTCGCGGCCCATCGTCACTCGGTTGAGTGTGACGGGAGCGGCAGCCGACATCGTCTGAGTCCCGGTCGCAGCAGGGATCGCTGACGGTGATGTATTGACCGGATCAAAAGCTGTGCCGGCGGCCTGCGACGACCTCATCGTCTGTCGGTTGATTCACACGATCGTGGAACTACAGGCGTTCGGCGGCACCCGCCGGCCGCCGGTGCGCCGCGCCCCGTCCGTTACAGTTCCCATGACCCGACAATGTTCGCCCGAGTAGCCGCGCTCCGAAATACACCGCCGCCGACAGGTCAGGCCGGCGATCGATGCCCGGTGTCGCAGCAAGTGCCCGCGCTGGCGTGCGGGAGCGCGCGCTGCGGTGGCCGGCCGCCTCTGCCGGTCACCGGTCGCAGCTCGGCAGGCCATGGTCAGAGCCTGGACTGACCATGGCGTGCCGGGAGGTTGCCGTGCAGTGAGGCTCCGGCCCGACGCCACCGCGCCGAGAGAGGCCGTGACGTACGTTTCAGGCAGGCCGACTCAAACGTAAATGAGAACCGCGCTCGGAAATTATTAACTGCGGCGGCAGTGAGTACACCCGTCTCCCTAGACTGAGATCTCGGATGGTTAAGATTTATTGGCATACAGAGCTTCGTTATGAAGAGCAGACCGTCAATCTTGGGGCCACAGTTTCTACATGACGTTTCGCAGTGCATCATGCGACGCACAACACGTAGAAATCAACGCAGCAAGCAAGCACGACCGAAGAGGCGCCTGGGAGCTGTTTCCCCTTTCCTTGTACTCTGAAGTTGAACTTGAGGCTTGTGGTGTCGGCTTTAAAATGGCCAGCGTCTCCCTTTTATCAGGACATTCCGCCGCCAAAGGCTGCGAGGATCAGCCACGGCAAAATAAACTCACCCATAGACGGTAATTCGTATTGCACGATATACGTGATAACGAATACGGCGAGATAAGTATTTCTTCAAATTTCATGTCGGAAATGCGCACAAGAAATGGAAAGACCAAACCCGAATCTACACGAATAAGAAGAGCCATCAATCCGACTCAATGTCACGAGCAAGACGCTTCTACATACGTCTCGGCACTGTATGAAAAGCGGAATACAGGAATACAGCATGAAGCGGGAAACAGGAGTGTGTTGTGCGGCTCCCAAAGCCCAACAGAAGAATTAAAAAGCCTCGCTCACCCTGTTACGGCGATGCCACTCTGCGTCCACCCGCACAGGCACTGTTTGGCACGCATCACTGACGTGTGCCGGTCTACGTCAGCTGTTTCCACGCAGCGCCAGGCCCAAAAACGTTCCGGTATATACTGCTCTCTTCCACGGTGCATTCATCCGGACCGGACCAGAGAGGAGAGCTCTGGGAGAGCGCGGGAGTGTCGGGAAATGCAGTGAGCAGTCATCGCGTGAATGATGGTCACGTCTTGCCGAGCGCACACGAGCCACTACCATTGCATTGTCCTGTAATTCCGAGAACAATGGGAGGCGACACGACTGGTGGCACCTTCTCCAGCATCTTATCTATTCCCGTAGAAAATCCACGGTCAACACACCAGCGAGATGATCGCGATATATATATATATATATATATATATATATATATATATATGTACATATATATATATATATATATATATATATATATATATATATATATATGTGTGTGTATATATCGCATTGCGGTCCACGTTCCAGTATACATCTGTTGCGACATTGCTGCGTCAGGTGATATTTGTCCGTCACAGCGCACAGCGCTCGAGCCCCTCGACGACCAGCTGACATACTTCCCCCAATGCTAAAAAAAAGCAGAGGAACATCTTCCATTGGTTTTGCTATTCCAATTACTAGCGGCAGAGGAAGTAAACATGACTTTTACCTCGTTTCTTTCCATGCCCCGTCACATGGTTGATGTTCAATGTGGCCCAAAGTTGGGGGGTCCCAACGCCCTGATTCAAATCCCACGTTTCCGCAGGGAATGACAGCATACCGCCACATACTTCCGCGCTGGCACCGCATTGACACCCAACGCAGTCCTGTTTGGCCCGAGCGCAATCCCCACTGACGGTCACTGGCTGCGATGTGGGGTAACGTCTTCTGCTGCATACCGCGGAGCGAATGAGGGGTAGTTTCGCGCATGATCATCTGCAGGCTCCCTCGTGGGTGTGGGCGAATGGCATGCCATCTCCCGCGAAAACGTTCGCCGTGTTGATTTCAAAATGGAATTCAGCGCATCCGGGTCTGTCTGAATGGCACGGTGAAATGTAAATAGTTTGTCGACCCTTCCTCGGTTTTAGAATAAGTGCCCAATTTCATTTCAAAGCTGAGTAGAGTTCGTACTCGAGATTTCACATGTGGTTTCGCCGTTTGAATATGAATAGGAGAATGGAGCTATTTCATCGGATTCGTACACAAACATCGTTGCCGATCCAGAGCTTGCTTTTCTGATCAAAATATAACATTCTGAATAAGGCACAGAAGGCAGGAACGTTTTTTTAGCCCAACGACGAATCTGAAACTCTGATCAAGTCATACTCTCTTGATAGCCAACAAACCGACACAGGTTCTATGACTTCTGCAGCAGCACCGGAAACCACGACAGGCTTCGACCAGTGCAGCCAACGAATAGGGAGCGAAGCCGCCGAACAGAAGTCACTGAGATAGCAACGATGTCAAACCCACAACAAACACACCCTAAGGCCTCGGTTTACAAAACCACTCCGCATGGATAAACCAGAGCACCATATCTGCAGCCCGTGCGGCAGAGTATCATACACGTGCGATACTCTGCAGCACGGGGCGCCAGGGGTCAATATTACGGCTATTTTTCCTCACGTGGGAAATGGGATCGCATCGTTCAACAAACTGGTCATCGGGACAGCTTATCAACAGCGGGCATCTCGCCGCCTCGCAACTATGTGGCATAAAGAAGCTGTCGCCCGCAAAAACTGCACTGGCCCCAATTCGTAATTCCTAACCAGTCTACTGCAATGCAAACGAACTCTGCCACAAGAACCAAACACGAGAAAAGGAGATCACCGAAATCGGCCATCCCCAAACCCTGAACGTTCCTCCGTGGAGTCCGAGCGTTCATCCGAGCGTGGCGTCCACAGCAAAACAATTCCTTGCGACACTCAGTATTCACGAACGATACAATGTTTGCTTAGGAGTCTCCTTAAGAACTCCAGCACACGCAACAAGCGGCTAGCTGAGAACTTTCGCGTGACATCTTCCTGGACGGCGAGCCCTGGCGACACTGCCGACCAGCCGGTCCCACGCTGAAGCGCTCGGCCGTCGTCAGGCCGGCTCGAGAGCCGCGAAGCCGTCCGTCTCGGCGTCGTAGAGCACCAGCGCTTCGTCGACGCCGACGTGGCGGAGCAGCTCGGCCATGGCCACCTGCTGGCCGCGCTGCTGCAGCCGGTCCTGCAGGTCGGCCAGCGCCCGCTGGGCCGTCTCCGTCCAGCAGCGCGCCAGCTCGGCCAGCTCCTCCAGGCTGTGCTGCCGGCAGCGGACGGGTCCGCGTCAGGCACGCACTCGGCCGAGTCCGGCTGCAGGCGAACATGGGAGCATGCAGCCATTCCAGGTCAGGATGCCGGCTCGAGAAAATGCGAGGTCTGCTAAGGACAAATGTGGTTATGTTTTTCTGTGACTGACAAAATAGGCTCAGCTGAGATGTACCAAATACACATATGTCAGTTTGAGAGAAATTATACATTTGCTAATGCCAGCCATTTCCTGCTCCCTAAAAGCCTGAGCATGTACAAATGTGATTACAAGACAACACGACTATGATGCAAATGACCTTAACTTACTGATGACCATGACATCATCATTGGTACCTTTTTTCTGTAGTGGCTGACCAGTTTCAGTTTTTGTATTTTCTCTTCTTTGGCCTGCAGCTGGACACTTCTAAAAGACAGATGTCTTCTCTTGGAGTTCCACTGGCCTTCACAGGACCCATTCAGTTCTTGACACTTCCTTTTTGTCACCACAGGAGTCAGCAGTGAATTTGCTACCTTGCATAACTGCACAGCATCCTCTGCAGGAGTCCCCTGAAAAACATCATTTTGAAAAACAGGAGTAAGTGCATGCTCAGGCATCAAAGACTGTATGTAACTGGCAAACAATGGTGGCATGTGGGACTTTGATGCTGTACAACTGACATGCTGTCACTAGTAGTGACAGCTATGACTTTATTGATTATAATGACAGTAGTGACTTACAACCATATCAGAATGCAAATATATTATGTATATGAGTCAAATCAGTATGATTCCTTAAAACAGAAGCAATCTTAGTCTTTTCTGTATCACAGCTTTAGTCAGGCCCAAACCAAGCCACCATCCACCATGCTGTACCTAAATCCTAGCCTCAAGCCAACCAGATTATTAGATACAACAGGCAATGGATTACAAAGATCTACTCCATACCAACATACACAATTCTCTACTCAGAGCATAACAAGTAACTGCATCCTGAAGTATTCACTGCAGGACCCTGAAGATATTCTTCCAAGAACCAGTACTATACTGTTTTGGACACAAATCAGCAGAATGCCCAGTGAAAATAATGGTTGGAAAATTCTGGAAACTAATGGGGTCTGAAGGAGATGTCCGACTGTTTGTGTTCTGTCCCTTTCACCGGCATAATGCTGAATTCTCTGAGAAGAGGAATCTACACTTAAGGCCGTTACAAAACCTACAGGATCTCCACCCACACCGAAAGCAAAACAAAAATCAGTAGCAATGAAGCATTTGTGTAGAGTTGAAAAAAATACCTTAGTATTCATGAAAATTTTGGCTTCGGCCCACGCTACAGTTACTATACGACCTGGGCTATAACCTCCCTCTTGATAACCTCCAAGGTACCCGGGCCGCGTGAAGAAGCCAACACCGAAGAAGTAGTCAAAATTGAAACGTTGCGCGGATATTTACTGACATATAATTCTTCACAAAAGAATCAACTGCGCCATTATCGTAAGTCAAATTATTGTCATTGATCTTTATGACGTTTTATAAAATGATCTTCAATTAATTTCATTGTTCAGTACTTTCTTTGCAAAATGACGCTAGAAAAAATATAAAATAATTTTTTCGGTGTAAGAATAAAATCAAGGAAAAATTATCAAGTATGCTTTCTTAAATAAACGTTTCCAAAAGACCTCTAGATTCTACATCCCGCTTCCTTCAGCATTAGAAACAGTGCGTGTTCGATGCATGATACCCACACCGTCATCGAAGGGCCTCGTGTGCGAGGGCTTCGTGTGGTTGTTGGGCCCCGGAGATAATACAGTGTGATATCATTGTTCGAAGTTATACTAGCAGGGTTTGAGGATTTTGAGGCTTGGACCGCCCGGCGCAGTGGTTCGAGGCTGCGAAGAAACTACCGTGTTAGCGGGGTGAAGAGAATTATTGGCCTGAAGGGTTGGGTGTTCGATATTCGGTGGGTACTACATAGCCGTCGCTTGTGTGTACGCAGTGGAGATGTGTGTCGCATATTGGAACCACTTGTTTGGTTTGGTGTGGTTTGGTGGAATTTTCATTGTGAAATTTAGTTTCAGCAGTACTAAAGTAATAAAGAACAAACAGATTGGTTTTGACGTCCCATGTGCAACCGGCAAAGAATGCGAGATTGAAAGTCTGTGTTATGGAAGTTTGTTTTAAAAGATAATTTACCAAATTCCAAATGTAGTATGATAATGATAGTAGATATTTCCTGGCATGTTCAGCAAATTGAAAGGTCATACCATCTTTGCAGCAAAGCCTACCACATACAAAGCTTGCTATATTATGGAGTTCATTCAGATACCAGTTATGATTGGACATTTGATTGTGACATCTCTTGTCTCACTGACATGCCATTCATATGGCAGTGTCATGATTCCATTTTAAGGTGCCCCAGTGGCAAAATATGGAGATGGGGGACAAGGGTTACCCAGTTAACTTCCCAGTGAATTTGTCATGCATTATTTTTGCCACATAATAGTTTTTTGCTTTGTGATCTTTTGGTGATATATTGCATGGCAATATATTTTTGCAGGCTAATTTTGCTGTATATATTGTATATAAGAAGGAACAAAGCTTCTTCCAAAATGGCAAAACCCACATTCCTTCTATCATTCTGAAGAAAATTGAACTAGATTGCACAGTTAAGAACCTGCCAAAACCTCTGATGAAATCTTGTTTACAATGTCTGGTCCAAAGAAGCCATGATTTACTGCTGAAAAATTGATATCATCAAATCAAGAAATCTTAATGTGGTGGCTAGGTCAGGTTAGGCTATGCAAGGTTAGGCTGGGTTAGGTTTAAGCTTAATGGGATTGGATTGGATTGGACCAGGACATGTTGGGTTAGATTTGATTTGATTATGTTAGGTTACTTGTAAAGTAAGAAATTCATTGATGTCATAATTGGGGAGGCTTCTTATCTTGGAAATATTCTTGTTGAATCCTTTACTGGGAAATTTAAACATAATTCACAGGCTTGTGATGTGGCAGTTGTGTGTGAAGTCATTATTCAATAGTTTTTCTTGCATTCCACATCAAGGCATGATATTTTGCATTGGTATATTGTAATTATTAATTAAAGCATTGCTTTTCTCACCATTCTTGTCATATTTTGCTGAAAAATATGTGCTTGGTAGGAGTGCCCAGCACTCCCATTCTTTCCCTTTCACATTTCTGTTTGCATTGTTTACCTCTTACTGTTTTCCATTTGTTTCCATTTGCTGTTTTTTTTCTATGTTTTGTACTGTTATTCATGTGTTGGTTGCATGTGGCTGGATTAAGAATGTTTTCCTCTTGCTTGTGACAAAGACAGTGAATATTCATTAGGTGCTGATCCATCTTTTTGGCTGTCACACCAGTGACAGTGTAGAGTGTGCAAGGGGACTCAAATAACAATTCAGTGAAATACTTGTGTGTGAATTATGGTCAATAGATGCCTGAAAAGCATGTCTTTGTTGATGAGATGGATTTTCTGCATTGTAAACATTTTTCTGTACAATATCATAATCCTCATGCATAAGATGTATTATTTTTACCGTATCATTGATTACAGTATATTTCACTGTCCTCAGACCTCAAGGTGTGTAAAGGACCAGTAGTAACACTTGATTCCAAACACATAGCACATGAATGCAAATTGCTTTTTAGCTTGGGAATGTCCACACCTGTTTTTGTTGTGTGGACACATCCAAGCAGCATAGTGTATGAATGGATCTCACAGCAAAGTTACCTGGAAGGTAACAATTGTAGATATCCCTGCATGGCACAATGTATGGTGGAATGTTTTCTTCTGCAGACATGGATGCAGATGTACTCACAGTGTCTGTAGCATGAAGTCTTGCTGAGCATGTTCAGATGGCAAATCACATGCAAATAGATTATTCCTTTTCCCAGAACATGTGCTGACCAATTACACTGTGAATGGTTTCCACGAGTGTCTTACCTTTTCAGTTGGCCTTGTCTGCAGCCACCAGTATGAAGATTGAGGAGGTGAAGAGCACCACAAAAGCCCAGCGCGTGTCCAGCCACAGCCACGTCAAGGGCCTGGGCCTGAACGAGTCGGGGCGTGCCGTCGGCTGTGCGTCCGGTCTGGTCGGCCAGGAGGATGCCCGTGAGGTTGGTGAACGCAGCTGAGCCGATCCGGGCATGATGCTGACGTGCTGGGAGATGGATGTTGGAGTGGGAGGTCTGTCAGCAGGCCGCGGAATGGCCATTATTACGCAGCACACGGTGCTGAAGTCAGCTGTGTCATGTCAGTCTTATCAGCTGAGGCAGCATTTAATAGCTACGTTTGTGGTCATGCTGACTTGGTTGTCCCTTGCAGGCGTGCGGCATCATCGTCGACTTGATCAAGTCGAAGCGGATGGCGGGCCGCGGCATCCTTCTGGCGGGGCCTCCGGGCACCGGCAAGACGGCGGTGGCGCTGGCCGTCTCTCAGGAGCTGGGCAGCAAGGTGCGAACACTCGGCTCTCGGCGCCGCGGCTGTCGTGATCGCCGCCTGACCCTGCACACTTTAGAGCAATGCTCGTCTGCTTTCAATCCACGGATGACGCTGCGTGCCCGGACTATGTTGCTATTTTTGTGGGATATATCCAAATAACGTCAGTGCATCACGAGGCTTATCCTCGTAAGATGAATTTTTGGATCCTCTTTGTTTTGTGCAGCTTTCCTTATTTATTTGATGCTCTGAGCGGCCACGCATTCAGGATAAATTGTCATGCCCTTATATCTTTCTCATGCTGTTGTTTCCTCTTTGTTTTCAGAGATGTGTGAGCGGTACCGCGCATTAGCGGCCCTCCCGCTCCTGCTGAAGAGGCCGTGATGGCTGGTTTATATAGTGTCGGACCCACCCCGCAGGTGCCGTTCTGCCCGATGGTCGGCTCCGAGGTGTTCAGCTCCGAGATCAAGAAAACAGAGGTTCTGATGGAGAACTTCCGTCGCGCCATTGGCCTGCGCATCAAGGAGATGAAGGAGGTCTACGAGGGCGAGGTCACCGAGCTCTCACCGCAGGAAACGGAAAACCCCATGGGAGGTCAGCTGATTGTAGCTGAAGTGGTATGCATGCATGCGCACGTCATATGCTCATGCATTGTATAAATGCATACACGTCGACTTGTCCCTGTATTTATCTTTGCACTTTATCCGTATTGTAATGCATTTGAACTTTCGCTTTTCTCGTTGCGTTGGCATGATCACCAGATGACTGAATTTTAGTGCTTTCCAGGCAGAGAGAGACTGGCTGTTTTGCTGGTGGGATACATTAGTTTAAGATGGTCGCCTGTTAAGACATGTGTTAATAACCATAGCTGCGGACCTCATAGTAGTGTCTCGCTCGGCCGCCAGGGTACGGCAAAACGATCAGCTCCGTGGTGATCGGCCTGAAGACGGCCAAGGGCACCAAGCAGCTGAAGCTGGACCCGTCCATCTACGAGTCGCTGCAGAAAGAGAAGGTGGAGGCGGGCGACGTCATCTACATCGAGGCCAACAGCGGCTCGGTGAAGCGGCAGGGACGCAGCGACACGTTCGCCACCGAGTACGATCTGGAGGTGCGTTCTGAGGCGCGCGGGCCCACAGGCTGGCGGGACGGCCGGCCGGTCGGCGCCGTGGCCTGGCGGAGGGAAGCGTCTGGTTGTAACCGGCCGGCGGCGCTCGGCCCTGAAAGTGTTCGGCTTCGATTTCAGAAACGGCTTTCGCTGCGCTCTGTCGGGTGACGTTCCACCGCCTCCGAGCGGGGCAGAGCCCCGGCTGGTGTGCGGTTGTGTGCCGTTGCTGCCGTGGTCGTCCCTGAGGCCGAACTGCGCCGTCGGCGTGTTTCGCGTCATCCGAGCAGTGCAGGGGGCGTAACGAAGACTCCCTAGCTTTGTTGCAGTTGCCTAGACTCCCTAGCTTGTAGTTCAGCGTCGTTTGTGCGACATGGCGAACGTAATGGGCTCGGCCATGCGGTGGCAACCCGTCAATTTGTGCCGCAGGCGGAAGAGTACGTGCCGCTTCCCAAGGGCGACGTGCACAAGAAGAAGGAGGTGATCCAGGACGTGACGCTGCACGATCTGGACGTGGCCAACGCCCGGCCCCAGGGCGGCCAAGACATCCTTTCCATGATGGGCCAGCTGATGAAGCCCAAGAAGACCGAGATCACCGGTGAGGCGCCTTCGCCGGTGGCTACCCGCGTGACGCGGCGGTCGGGGTAGGCTGCGTCCAGTCAAACTTGAGACTGCCAGAGACTGACACAGACTGCCAGAGACTGACCGAATGCATTGCGTCCGACCTAACCCCAGATTCCGCTGGCATGGACCGTGGGGACTGCGCCCGGACCAAAGCCCAGGCTTCCGCAGACTCGAAGTGACAGATTTTGCCTGGAGCAGATCCCATACTGCTGCAGGGTGATTGGACGCACGCTTTCGTTCGTATCGGACGCAACCCAAACTTCGCAGGACTGCGGCCGGCAGGCTGTGCCTTCTCAGGCACCGGCCTGCTGCAGACCCCGTGACAGGGAGCTTCGTTTCCCCGTGCTGACGGCGCGCGTCGCTCCCCGCAGACAAGCTGCGGCGGGAGATCAACAAGGTGGTGAACAAGTACATCGACGAAGGCATCGCCGAGCTGGTGCCGGGCGTGCTCTTCATCGACGAAGTGCACATGCTGGACATCGAGTGCTTCACCTACCTCCACCGCGCCCTGGAGATGACCATCGCGCCCATCGTCATCTTCGCCACCAACCGGGGCAGATGCGCCGTGCGGTGGGTGGGACTGTCCTCCCGCCGGACGTCGGACGTGGGGCACTCAGTGTCCCGACTATTGTGCCTTTTCTGAGGTGGCCGGGACCGCCGGCTGCTCTGGGCCGTTCTATTGGGTCTCGTGCTGGGCTCTGGGCTCTGGGAGTTGGTTCGCTTGGTCCACCTTGCGTCGACAGTGGTGCGTGAGGCGGCCGGAAACTGAGACTGCTCTGGGCGCCCGGCGGCGTTTGTGGTTGCCGCTAATTGGTTGGTGTCTGTCTGACCGTGTCGCGTGGCAGTGGCGTTCGGATCGTATCAGGCTGCCGCCGCCATGAGACGGTCTGGCTCTATCCCCGACCCGTACCTCGGCCCCTGCCCGTGCCCCTGTCCATTCCCCTGCCTCTGTCCCGGTCCCGGTCCCGGTCGCGGTGCCGGTCCCTGCCCGTGCCCCTACCCGTGCCCCTGCCCGTGCTCCTGTCCGTGCCCCTGCCTCTGTCCCGGTCCCGGTCCCGGTCCCTGTCCGTGTCCCTGCCCGTGTTCCTGCCCGTGCCCGTGCCCCTGCTCCTGCCGTGCCCCGGTCCGCCCCCGCCGCTGACGCCGGCCCGGCTGCCTGTTGCAGGGGCTGCGAGGACGTGTTGGCGCCACACGGCATCCCGCCGGACCTGCTGGACCGGCTGCTGATCGTGCGCACGCTGCCGTACAGCCAGGAGGAGATGATGCAGATCATCCAGATCCGGGCGCAGACCGAGGGCCTGACGGTGGACGAGGCGGCTCTGCAGGCGTTCGGCCGCGTCGGCGCCGCCACCACGCTGCGGTACGCCGTCCAGCTGCTGACGCCGGCCCAGCTGACGGCGCGCGTCAACGGCCGCCAGGCCATCGCCGCCGAGGACCTGGCCGAGGTCTCCGAGCTGTTCCACGACGCCAAGGCCTCGGCCAAGATCCTGGCCGCCAATAGTGACAAGTTCATGAAGTGACTTGTCCGCCCTTCACCGCGGGCAGCCGCTTTTCCCTGACCTGTGCATAGCCATTGTTCGACGCTTGCGTTGTCGCTCATTCCATGCCGTTCTGATTCTTAATATATCACCAAATTAGCGGTCGGTTGGTCCAGGGGAGCGGGATGACATTTCGGAGTTGACGTACCGTCTCGGAATGAAGGCCGAGAATTTCGTTACGGGGTAAAGCAGGAACTTTGCCCGCCTTTCCTCGTATGGTGATATCGGACTCTCGAGGTTAACTTGAACTGAAGCGTGTGGGATGCCATTCCACGGTCCTTCCTGTGCTGCACGCGGATGTGATTAGAGCATGGTCTGTGCAGTGCCTATGCTGCTGTTTACGGACAGCACCGGGGCACATCGCGGTGGCACTCCGGCTACTGCGTTTTCGGAAACCTGTCCTGTCGCCACTAGGCTTCCGAATTCGAGGCGTTTGTTCTTATCCCAAGCTCTTTATTGACATTGTTATCGCCTGTAAGCGGCATGCGTCTCCTCCCAAAGGCTGTGTCCTGCATGCTGTCACTTCATTTGCACATCACACCGAAACGGAAAGGGCGTAAAGAAACCACAGTGAACGCAAGATAACCCTCAGGACAGTCGAGAAATGATCGCACGAATCCGCGCGCCTCCATGTCCGCGCAAAGTTCAGCGATCTGCGTACAAAGACAGATTTAACCCAGACACTGGACAAACGCCAACCACGACAGGCCGGTCTGAGCGGCTCGCAGTAGCCTAATTCGTGGTGTTCGGCCGTCTCAGCCGCCCACAGCAGCGTGAGTGAGACCACCCTGCCTCCACTGCCGTCCACTGGGGCCGGCTGCGGCGGACCCGGTGCCGTTCCCGCTCACTGTAGTCGCACGTGTGACACGGTGCAGGGGGCGCGGCCGCTGAAGAAGAGCTTGGTGAGCATCCAGTCCTCGACGGCCTGCGGCGACAGCGCCAGCTGGCCGGCGGCGGAGGCCTGGTGCCAGCAGGGGCAGCTGTCGGTGGCGGCGGCCCACTCCAGGAGGCCGCCGCCGCCGCCGCCGCCGCCGCCAGGGGGACAGCCCGGCCGCTCCGTCAGCGTCCAGCGACTGGCCGCGGGACCCCTGACACGCCACCTGGACAGGCGGAGGACTGAGAGTGAGGTCCGAGTGAAACTAAGATTGGTCAGTTGACAGACAGAGTGGAGTGTCGGGGTGGAAAAGGGACAGGTGAATAGAACAACGGACAGGTAGACAGTGGACTATGGGCAGGGTACGAGTGAAATGGAGACAGGTCAACCGGCGCCATTATGGAGTGGACAGACGTGGAGTAAGTGCGATATTCATGGGTAAGTGACAACGTGACATCCTCATAACGCTGGCAACGTCAACTTCGCAATGTTGCTTTTGTACTGAGTCGGCTTCCTCTTCAGCAGACAGAAACAGCTCTCACATTACAGTGTGGTTACTTGGCAAGAGCAGTTCAGCACCGTGGACCGGACCGCCAGGCACCAACCTGTGGGTCCGCCCCAGGCGCGGCAGGGCTCGGCGCCGCCTGGCCCCAGGCTGGGTCAGCAGCTGGCGCCGTCTGCGCCTGCTGCGGTGCCGGCGGCGGCGGCGGTGGCGGCGCGGGCGGCGCGGCCGCGGACTGGCTGATGGGCCCTGACGAGGCGTCCGAGGCCTGGCGCGTGGCGACGTACGACAGCGGCCCGGAGGAGGTGACGCCGGTGGGCGGCGGCGGCGGCGCGCTGGCCGGGGGACGCCGCACAGGGCGGCGGCAGCACCATGGAGCTGCAGCAGCGGACCGACGGCTGCGCGTCCCGTTCCGTCTGCGTCTCGCAGTCGGCCGACTGCGGCGGGAAGCAGCGCCGGCTGCGCGCGTCGTCCAGGTGGTGACGCAGCTTCCTGATCGACTTTTTGCTGTTCTCCAGCTTCAGCTCGAGGCACTTCATGGCCGTCACCATGGAGCCGTACTTCATCTCCATCTCGGCCGACCGCCGGTGCTGTCTGGCCATCCGTTCCTTCTGCTCGGCGCAGATGGCCGCCAGCCGCCGGTTGGCGTCGTGCAGCTTGTTGAACTTGGCCCGCGCCTCGTCCGCCTGCTCGGAGTTGGCGTCCTCGGCCTGCGCCAGCCGCTGACGCAGGTGCTCCACCTCCCGGGCCAGCCGGGTGTTCTCCTGGGTGAAGGCCCAGCGCTCCCGGATCAGGTGGTGCACCTGGCTCTCCTGCTCCTTCACCACGTCGCTGAGCTCGTCGCGCTGCTGGCAGGCCTCAGAGAACTGCCGAACAATGAGCGCGATCTTCTCCTTGTCTTCCACGACCAAATCGGCTAGTCGAGGTGCATACTTGGACGGGGAGCGTCGCGGTGAGGACATTGACCTAGACCTTTGGCATCTGCCTCCTGACTCCTAAGCAGTGAAATCCCGTGGATTTTCGTTGGTTAAAACATGATTATTCGTACATACTCTTAATTGTTGTTCTCCGGTTGATCCAACCGCCTTGACAGTTCGAGAAAACAATTTATGTCTCAGAGAGACATTCTAAAATCATTGCCACATATTTACTGCAGATCGCTGGTCGCAGAGGAGAGCTAGACAGTACTTAAAACTCACAAGTGTAGAGCAAAATAGGTTCTCAGGCCTGAACCAAGTATAGCAGTATGAGGTCTGATTAACTGGAACTCCAATATTTGTGTATAGTACTGAAAAAATAATAAATGAAATCCAGTCAGCTGTTGCACAATGATTGCCAGTAAAAAAGTCGAAATGGTCACGCGATTTTGCTTCGGTGGTCTTCCGATAATACGACCCTAGACCGATATGAGCTGTGTGGCTGCATGTCTCCGGATCGTGTATCAACACTGCGTAGATATTTTATTAATATCCTTAAAAAAGCCAGTCATGAAGACACATGTGATCGTCGACAAAACCAGTGGCATAGGAGCACCAGAAACGTGGGAGGCCAGAGCCGCGTTATCCCAGGGGCTTATGTTAAATTTCCCAAAAAGTGGGGGCCGTGGCCCCCGGCCCCTGATGCTCCTACGCCCATGGACGAAAGCAGTTCTTTTATACGCAAAAAACATTGTTTTGCAGATTGTATCATGCGTATATCACCAATCTACCACGACTTGTAGACCAAACGACGCGACTGCGTGGTACTAAGCACAAAAAACGAGCTCCCAGTATGGCGACCGATTGTCGCTGCTAGGCACGGGTAGACTTGTTTGGAGAGGCTTCAGAGTGCGTTAAACAACATGGGATTTGGGCTTTCAAGAACTTTAACATAGCCGTAAACCCCGATACACCGTATGCTCAATCGACACAGCGTTACAAGGTCCAAACTACGTCTTTGACAGGTCCAGGTCGCCAAAAAATTTCACCCCTGCACCTACTGTATGACTGGGTACAAACGGGCTGCTTTCTGAGCCGATATTGCAGACGAAAAGCTGATACTCAAGGACCAAGTATCGCTAGCCAATGATCTCAGACCAACCCTCTGCTCGGCTGAAAATACAGTGCACACTGATAACACACAGCCCAATCACCACGTAATATGTGACGAGTTAAAACGACCTTTGGTTGAGATACATGTTTGACATGCGCTATAACAGCATTGACAACGGAAGCTGTGAATCCCGACGAACGACAGGACGTCTTTGCACGTGACAACATTTGCGAGATCAAAGACCACAACAAAACTCCAGTCGGTTAATCTCACATTGCAGGTATGTATTTTAGCACACGAGGGATTCATAGCCACAGGCTGATGCTAAATTTTCACTGCAGAGCTATATCCGATAGGGATCAAACTAAACTTGGCCGGCTGTTTCGGCTGGACGTACTCGCGTCCAATCAACACGCCGTGAACGCTGTGAGGACGCTCCGGCTGTTCTATTCATACAATCGCTCTGGGTGCCTAGTTCTCCACAATGCGGCAACGTGGCGACAATGGAGCCGATCCCTCGTCCATCTCTTCCATTCAGTTCAGGATGCTAAGGATACGACCCACGTACCCAAACCTCGGTAAGCCTCGGCGTCCGCCATCGGCCCGTGGCACAACGGCACCGCTGCTCAGTCGACCTTGCATCATGCTCGACGAGGTTTCACACGAACGCGAGTAACTTCCGAGCGGTTCAAAGCACAGAAGCTCCGCCTCGTTTCACCGGCGCGCGGTCTGTCAGGGCAGACGACCGGACCGCTCTGGGTCAGAGTTCCAACGACGGCGGACGGCGCGAGTCCGGAGGACAGGCCGGCGCGCGGCGCCTCCGGCTCGAGACGCCGACAGCCGCGGCTGCGGACGCCTGCCACACAGCGGCGGGAGGGGACGGCCGGCGGACGGGGCAGAGACGGCCGCACCCGCGACAGATCAGCAGCCGCTACAACCGGCACGAGAAGCAGCGGACGGCGGCCAGCTTGACGCGCTGTCGGAGGCTGGGCGGCGGCAGCGGCTCTAGCGAGAGCCGGCGCAGCTCGGCCGGCGGGAGCGGCGGCGGGCTGGACGGCGGCTCCGGCAGCGGCGACTCGGGCGGCGAGCCCATCGCCGAGCCGCCCGTCCCGGACTCCATCACCTGCGGACACAGGCATACAGCGTGCGTCCCACCACGCCGATACACCCAACAGACTCCATCACCCGCGGACAGCGGGACGGGGTGTTAACCGCACAATGGCGCTTCCCATACCGGACTCCTGCGGGCAGCGGAACCAGGAACGTAGCCAAGGGCAGGGGGCATGGGGCCATGCCCCCTGAGCCAGGCGGTCTACGCTAGATTTATAGCGATTCTGCCCAAATACGGAATAGTGATCATATATATGCTGGAAAAACAAACATTACTTTTATTCTTGCGGGTTAAATATGAGGCCATTTACAAAGCATCGCTGCTTTTCTCCTAAATTTCGTCATATTCCAGCGGCATGTGACAAAATTTGGCACTGCCCCCTCCCCCCCACGACAATCCTGATTACGACGTGCTTGAGCGGAAAAGAATAAGAATCCTACCACGCCAAGACACCCACTTCGGACTCCATCACCTGCAGGTGGCGGCACAGGGTATGAAGCACACCGTCGAGCCCCGTGAATGACGTTAACAACCCAGCCCCTTGCTCAAGCCAGCGCAGTACTAAAAGGACACTCACAGATATTCGAAGCATTTTTCCGCCTTTGAATTGCTGGGACAAGCTCCTGAGACATACAGGATAGACGTGGGTAGGGAAAACATTAGTTTATTTCCTGTTACGGAGACGGACTGCTGTCTGGCTCACTGACACTGCGGCTGCCCCAAAGCACATGTCAAGGACGGGCCACGGCCGGCCAGGGACGTATGCAGGATTTTGCGACAACGCAAAGCTTTCCAATGAAAACTCAATTTAGTTCGCCCCAGGCGCGTGAGCTTTTTTGCATGGCGCACTTACAACATTGGACGTTTTCAAACTATTCATTTTTTACCTGCCTTCCTTAAATTTGTGACTGTTGGCATTTATTTATCTGCACATTAGTGCATGCAAACAATTTGATAGGGGCACGTCCCCCTTGTGCCCCGCCCTCCTGAATAGGCCACTGCGGCCGGAGACGACACGCCGTCAGCTCACCTCCACCTGGAGCTGCTCCTCTATGACCAGGCCGCCGGTTCTGTCTTCGACCGGCAGCAGCAGGCACACCTGGCGCACCAGTTCGTCGGCCCGCTGCGACCAGTCCACGCTCTTTCCTTGGCCGCCGTGGCAGCCCACACCTGCCGCGGAGGGGGCACAGGCAGCTGAGACCACGCCGTGTGTGTGCGGGGGGGGGGGGGAGGCCAGCTGGCTCCCGGCTGGTGGACCTAAGTCTAAAGTTGGTGGGCCTAAAGTTCTTCATACATGACCCGTGCAGTATTGAACAGACGTTGGCGAAAGTGTCGTACGCGACGTCGCGCGGTTGTTCGCCGAAAAATCAGTAGCCGCCAGCCTCTCCTTTCAGCATTCGTGCTCCTCCGAACCCAGATGTCGTTGGCAGCACCTCTAAACGACGCGTGCACCCGCACTCTGCCTGGAGCCCACGAACTTGAACCACACCTCCAACATTCCGCCAGTCTATCCGCTGTCTCTAACGGCGCGCCCCGTCTCACCAGCGAAGTCGACATAGACGAGCTGCGAGAAGACGAGCGCCAGCGAGCCGGCCGGCGGCCAGTCCAGCCGCTCCAGCAGCACGGGCACGATCCGCAGCTGCAGCAGGTCGGCCAGGTGCGCCTCGCGCAGGCACAGCTGCGACTTCAGGTACTGCTGGCTCAGGCAGGCCACGAACACCTGGCGACAACGCGCACCAAGGGCCGGGAAAATCGGCTAGAGAGGGTGCTGCCGGGTGAGGGAAGCCAAAAACTCACTGGTATTGGGGTCTGTTAAGTAAGACAACCTGGCTGTGTCAAGGCACGTAGCCAGGACTCGGAGAGGGGAGGGGAGGGGCGGACCCTCAGAAGGGGGGCCTGCTCGCCCGAATGGGCCCCTTAGCCCAAGAGGGCCTCTGTCAAAAAGTGCTGGGATGGCCTGCCTTTTATGGGATGGCCCTAGTAAGCAACCTTATCATTTCCTTATCCTTATCAACCTTATCAACCTTATTATTATCCTTCCATAGTACAATGGGGCATCCTATAGCTTCAAAAAACCTTCTATAGCATCAAGGGGCCCCCTGTAGCCTCTACGGGTCTCCTATGGGCATCCTATAGCAACATGGAAGGCCCACTATGACCTCAGAAACCATATTTCAGACTCTTGTAAACTCTCAAAGGGCTCTACCTTCCCCCAAGAGGATGGGGATGACCGCATCCGTCCCCCCTCCCCACCGACTCTGTCCCTGACGACGTCAGGAAGTGTTGACTGAAACAGGCAGCACAAATGGCCGTCGTCCAGGAACTGTTAACCGAAACAGGTCTCACAACCCAACGGCATCAAAAACCATGATCGAGAAAGGCCACGGAAGTCTGTAGCGATCGAGTACCGCTAACCTAATCGGGCGGTAAAAACCTGTTGTCTGCAAGCGACAGGGTCGCAGGCTTCCCCACCTTGGCGCTGCTGACTCCCTGGTAGATTTTCTCGTACAGCAGATCGCCGCCGCCCATCTGGCCGAGGTCCATCCAGCAGCGGACTCCGCAGCGCTCCAGCCGCGTGCGCAGCCACACGGCCTGCTCCTGATGGTCCCACTGGTAGCTGATGAACACCGGCGCCGGCCGGTCCGGCTCTGCCGAGACAGTGACGCCAGGTGACGTCAGTGACTCGTAAGGGATTGTAGATCTTAACCGACAGCGGTGCTTGGGGTATTAGTGATTTGTTCTAAATGTGCAGAATTTTTTGTCCTAAATGATGACACTGCGCCACAACAGCCACACATCTGTAGCAAAGTTGGCGCCGCTTAGCTGTGCCTGGTTTTGCTTCCGAATACAGAAAGTAAATCGAAGACCGTGAATGTTTTTTAGGAAAGAAATACCTTGATGCAGTGAATACAGCTCCTATCCTAAACAACGGCCCCGCACTGCTCACAATCAGGCAGTGTACGAGAATCGCGATCCCACCCGCTGGGCGTTTGTAAAGCACAAATTGGTACATAATCCCTTTCCCTCTCTCTGTCTTCCAGTCATCACGCACTGTTGACTTCCCGCAGCACAGCGCAGACATCATCCCTGGCGAGGCCGTCCAGAACGGCGCACAGCATGTCGATGCTGAAGCCGTTGTTGCCCGAGATCTGCATCCAGTCGGTGATGAGCGCCATGCCCGGGTCCAGGCAGTCGTCGAACTTGGCCAGCTTGTGCTCCCGGTACCCTGCGGAAAGGTGAAGACGTCTGCGGAGTGGACGAAACCGGGGGAGGGACTGTCGGTTCTCGACACAGAGCCATCGTCATTATCCTCATGGCTATTTGGACACGGCCTCAAATTAGCCGAACCTCGTGATTTCCTAGCTAAGCATTTAAAATTACACCGTTACTAGGTGCTTTCAAATGTTCCGGTGAAGTCAGGTCGTTTGTCAGCTCTCCCGTTGGCGCGGTGTCACTGCCGCGCTAAAACGCCGCTACTGATTGGATGGGAACACGGTTTTGTCCGTCGTGATTCCCGGGCGCGGGGTCGGACGGCGGACAGTGCTCGTGCTCGAAACACCCCGGCGGCCCGGCGAACGCGATCTTTTCCCCTCGCAAATTTGATCAGAGGCTTTTAGGAAGACAGCGCTGCAGACGCTGGCCCCGAAACTCCAATGGACCGACGTCTGGAGTGGTTTTGTCTTGGCACCGAAAAAGATGGCTCTCCGTCCAAGCACCGTCGAAGCTACAACATCGCCATCCCGTAGTCCGGGTAAACTTCCCACCCGGTCCGGCAGGTCTCCTGGGTTCTGGTAAAGACTGAACCTCGGTGCACATCAGTTATCAAACAAGGTGAATAAGTCTAGCTCATTGCACGAAAGAGTCACGGGTTCGACGCGACTGTGCACCTCAGTTCGCCCAGCCGACTCAGCTCGTGCTCGGCGCGCCCCGGGCGGCGCCTCGGGCGCTCCGTACCGATCTTTTTGGCCACGGCCAGCCAGTCGGAGCAGGGCCCGCCGGCGTTCAGCAGTTTGGCGGCCTGTTTGACCCACTGCGGCGCGGTGGCCGAGTTGAGTGGCTCGTGCCGCTGGATGTAGCGGGCCGGCAGCACTGGCGCCAGGTTCACCTCTGAAACGGCGGCCGACGCTGCACTCACATACAAGCGCCGTGAGTTGGGCTCACCGCCTGGCGTAGGTTTCAGCAAGGCGGCTGCGTGTCACTAAAAACACTGCATCAGTGGCGGCTTGTGATTTCAAAAACACCTCAGGCAAATCGCAAACCTAGCACCAAACCAGGCACCAAGCCAGGATTCTCCCCGGGTGAGGGGGGAGGGCGAATGTTAGATTTTGTCATATGCCATTGGCATAGACAAAACTTATACGAAAGAGCGACAATTTTAGGTAATTGGCCACATATTTAACGCGCGGGGAAGACACATAAATTTGCTTTTTGCATTACATACATAATCACTGTTCCGTATTCCTGCGAAATCTCTAAACACCTAGTGCAGACCGCTTGGCTCAAGGGGTGCCATGGCTCCCATGCCCCTTGGCTACGTGCCTGCACAAAACTGTCTTATATATGGCGGCCTTTCTTAAATATGTTGTTCATTAAATCGTAAATGATATCCGACCTTGTTCGGATCGACGTATACAAAAGAAATGGAATGTTACATGACCGTCGGTGTTTTGTCTGTATCTGCAAAGGAAGCTTGAGGAAACTGGGCATCCACTCGAATCTGTGCAACGAAATAATCAGAATACGCTCGCGTCCAACGCCCCGGGCGGAAAGCCCTTTTCCGTTTCAAGGACGGATAAATTATCGTCACTGCTGGGGGCATAGTCATAGAACTGGACCATTTGTGCACAGTTCCAAAAGGTAAGGTATAAACTAACATTCTGAATTAATACGAAATGCAGATATGTAACATTTTTATCGATAATTACCCTACAAACACATTCCTTGCTCCGCCACTGATGCTGGCTCGCGCAGTCGAGCATCTTTCGTCGGTGAGACCGATGGTAGCGCCGCGACGGCAGCGGCATCTCGAGGCAATACCACGTGTTGCCTCACAGGGGTTCCGTCAGCTGCGCTGGCGGCGGCCGACGTGCAGTTTCGCGGACGTCACCAGGGACGCTGTATTACATGGGATTCTAGGGTTGGCTGAGGCGGGTGAGCTGGCTGCCTCTATCGCTGCCTTTCGCCCTTTGCTTGTGGGGCGGCGAGAGTGGGAATGCGGCGCGGCGTCTTTGCGGGCATGTTTCCTGCTATGCTGATGAATGCAGAACAAAGCGAACAGACATTGTTCCAGTTTAATCATGCATTCAATTTTATAAACGGTAATTATGACACAAACATTATGTATGGTTTAAATTCCACATTTTCCGGTGTTTTTGGAGTGGCCCTGTCCTCAGTTTCCTCTAATGATGAGTCGTCACGGCACTGTACAGATATAATTCAAGACAAGAAATTTCTCTCTGTGGTTTCTCGTGATCACCGATGAAACTTCTAGAACGAGCGTCGCGGTTTTCGTTTTTAGGCGACGCATTTCAGGATATGTTTGACAAATCATTTTCCAACAGAAGATTCGTAAGTAATCTTCATTTTCTTACAACGTGTCCGACTTAACAGGACGTCCAATACACCAGAGCACCGCTCCAACAATCTCTGACCCCGAACCGTATCCCCCACCACAGCAACGTCAGACGACTGACTGACGCCTGGCTTGACGCAAAACTTTGGACATCTGAACCCACGAGGCTGTGAGTGCTAACCCACAAAAACAAACAAACAGCCCCAGCCACCACCCACCAGCCGGCCGGCCGGGGTCCTTGCGCTCGAAGAACCTCCGGAGCGGCTCGACGTTCACCCTCCTGAAGTCGCAGTAGACGGTGTCGCCGGACAGGCACTGGTTGAGCGGCAGCGTGTGCAGGCAGCCGGGCCGGTCGCAGTCGGGCCGGCCGTGCGCCGGACACGGCCGACCGCAAGGGCAGACGGCCGTGAAGCGCCACTGCAGCCGCCGGCACAGGTGCGCCTTCACGTCGGCCAGCGTCGAGTCCAGGCGCCGGTGCACCTGCGGCGCGGCCGACGGCGCCGAGTCAGGGCAGGAGTCGGAGTCGGAGTCGGCGCGGAGTCGGAGCCGAACGAGCGGGGGGAAGGGACCACGTGCGGGGCCGACGGCGGCGGGTCGGAAACCGGAGACAGAACGCGGTGCCGAGAGGCTCTGACTGCACTGGAGCGAAAGCATTGCACGCAGGACCAGCTTCACTGGAATCCGTGGCCGGGAACGGCCGGACTGAACAGGCTGGCCAGGACTCAGCAAGATAAGCGGGACTGCACTTAAACAACAAACACGCCTCCTCCGACACTGAACGCACTGCTGTTCAGAGGGAAACAGAACATCCCCGAGAATGACTCTGTCAGCTGTCTGGTCTGCGTGGGAACCTGGCTCCATCTGACGCGAGTCAGCATGGGCTGGTTTGCTCATGTCTGCTCTGGTCTGCCCATGCTCGGTCTCCGGCGCGGCTGAGATGTGACGCAGCTCTCGCCTGCACGCAGACGTCGGGGTTGGGTCCGCTGGGGCAGTCCAGCAGGGCTGGGTATGAGTCCAGACCGTCCTCCAGCGCCGCACACAGCCGGGCCACCGTCACCTGTCGGCCACGTGATCACCGTCATCAGGCCGTGACGGACACAGTCATCCAACGTCACCTCCGGGCCGGATGACTGTTGTCATTCGATTGTAGCGAAAAGAGGACAAATCCGTGTAGCCTCTTCCCGAGTGCTATGTTAATCAAGCGAGCGTTCTGGGTTAGCAATGCATCAACAGTACCTCCGTCGGGTGGTCTCAAGTGGCCATCGCGCCGGGGGACTACCAGCACCCCTCTGGCAGCACCCACCTGGACTCTGGCGTGGTGCGGGGCCGCCACACTCAGCACCATCTCGTGCGAGGCGTCGACGAAGAACTGGGCCCGGCCGAGGAAGACGACCGGCGGACGGTGCGAGCTCTCCTGGCTCCAGGAGGCCAGCCGCACCGTCAGCTGGCTGACCACGCTGGCTGCGCCCGCCGCGGCAGACACGGGTCAGAGGCGGTGTACGGCGCGGGAGCGCGGGCGGCCGAGATCAGCCAGGAGCGTCAGCCGGAGTGTACGCAGTGAGGGACGCTCGCCAGGTCGGAGCTGTGGAGCCGAACGCGGCTGCGGCGCCTGGTTCCTGGACGTTATCCTGAGCCTCCGGCGCTCAAATGCGCGGGAACAGTTTTATCCACGACGGTTGGTTGAGTGGGTCGACAATGGCGACCTTGAGGAACTCGAATATTTGCAGTTACGTTATGTTACCTTAGCCAGTTACACGTTCCTCGACGGGTCGACGGTTTGGTACCTGGGAGAAAAATTACCCTAAATTTGGGTCCATGTGGGCGCCGGAATTTGCAAACCAAACCTTCCTTAGCATCACCCATGATTCCACGCCACCCATTTTAAACGTTTTGGCCAAACAAACCAAAGACCCCGCCGTTGACGGTCGTGCCCGGCCAAGGTCGGCTCACCGGGCAGGAAGCCGCAGAAGTCGATATAGAAGGTGAGCGCGTCGGAGCCGTCCCGGGCCGCCTCCGTCGACTCCGACGGGCTGGAGATCAAGCTGGGCAGCAGCAGCATCTTCGGCAGGGCCACGCTCTCCGCCAGGTCTGTGGCAGAGGCGCGGCGGTCCTGAGGAAACTGCGGGACAGACTCGTGGGCAGTACACGGGAGCGCGTTTAGGGCAGAATACGTACTTTCCATTTAATACGAGAAATGGCGCAAGCACTTTGAATGGAAACAGCATGGATGACGTTCCGGGAGTACAAAACCAATGCTGTTTCTCTAACTCCGTACGCCCCAAAGCCGAGTTCGCAGCTTCCATCGTCACTTTAATGGCATCATGTCTAATTTCAACCATTCCACTCGTACGTATGTATCATTCTTGTCATTCTATGCTGCTACAAAACTTGTAATGTCGATATGCAACGCATTATCACAAAACTACAACCAAGAAAAAACGTATCCTGGTTTCAGTGCAGGAACAGTGTAGCCTGCCAGAGTCTGCGGACTAGAGTCAACGGGACGGGACTCACCGTACAGTCCAGGCGGTGGCGCCAGCTGGCAGAGCAGGCCCAGCCTCCGGAGGACCCCCAGACTGACGGTGTCGCTCGTCAGGTCGTCCCACTGGCGCGTCAGCAGGGCCGACTCCACCACACCTTCCGTCTCCAGCCGGCGCCAGGCGCTCGGAGCAGACTGCCGGGAGGAGCAGAGTCAAACGGAGCAGGCTGACGGGAGAACAGTCAAACGGAGCAGACTGACGGGAGGAGCAGAGTCAAACGGAGCCGACTGACGGAAGAACAGTCAAACGGAGCCGACTGACGGCAGAACAGTCAAACGGAGCCGACTGACGGGTGAAGCAGAGTCAAACGGAGCCAACTGACGGGAGGAGCAGAGTCAAACAGAGCCGACTGACGGGAGAAGCAGTCAAACGGAGCAGACTGACGGGTGGAGCAGAGTCAAACGGGGCAGACTGACGGGTGGAGCAGAGTCAAATGGAGCAGACTGATGAGAGGAGTAGAGTCAAACGGAGCAGACTGACGAGAGAAGCAGTCAATCGGAGCAAAACTGACGGGAGGAGTAGAGTCAAACGGAGCAGACTGACGGGAGAAACAGTCAAACGGAGCAGACTGACGGGATGGAGACTCAGAGCGACGAGAAGAAGCGACTGACGTGGTGGATTGCACTTCAACACAGCTCAGTGCCTGGGTAAGGGACACAAACAAAGCGCCGCCAAATGTCGAAGAGGATTGGAAACACAGCATGTACAGCACTGAAGTACCGCACCACAGAGCATAGAAATTAAACGCAAGGCATTGAGGAGGCGCTGTTCATTCTGAAAGAAATGAGAATAAAATAGTATACTTTGATAACACACTTTAATAAGGTATTACACATGTTACTCGGAGGCCGCTGCAGTGCTCACCTGGTAGTATTTCCGCTTCGCCCTGATGACGTCAGCGATCAGCTGGACAAGCCACGGCGGCGAGAGCAGCACCAGCCGCTGCGCGCCGTCGCCGTGGTACAGCAGGCTGCCCTGGTCGTGGTGGAACTGCAGGAAGGTGGCCAGCTCCTCGCCCGCCACCTCGTGCTCGGCCGCCATCGTTTCCACCTGCCGAGCGAGCGCGGCCGACACTCAGACTGGCCGTCTGGCGGCCGACGCCCGCACGGCCTTAGCGTCCTCCACGGCGACCATCGCAAGGGAAGTGGCCAGAACAAGATGGTGGTCTGTGCGGCCACGAGGTGGTGGATGGGGAGGTGCATGCCAAAGGTGTTGCCGAAAAAATAAAAACCCACATTAAATAGGTTCTTCGGAGACAGAAATTCCGAAAGATTTTGCGACGTGTTCGAAATCTTCGAAATATTTTCAAATGCATATCTACTTTTCAAATATTTCACAAATGCTTACCTTCAGATTTGTGTCGATGTTCACTTCAAGCTTAAAGCACTGAAGTTCACTGGAAGCCTCCCGGCAGCAGGTGAATCTTAGTTCTCAGGGCCGGCTCGCTGCCCTCGTGCTCACCTCGCTCATTGTGGCGACGACCAGGCCGGCCCGCACCCGGCGGGCCACCTCCTCCTCGAGCCGCAGCCAGCGGACCGGCACCTTCTCGCCCATGTGCGGCTGCGCCAGCGTCAGTCGGCCAACACAGACGCGCAGAGCCGCCAGCTCGTCCGAGGCAGCGTCCAGCGCCAGCGCGAACACCTCGCCGTGCACGTGCCGGCCGCAGAGCCGCTCCTCGAAGGCCTGCCGCAGCCTCTGCCGCATCTCCTGCAGCTGCGGGGACGGGGCACGGTCAGCCGCAGCGGGCATCGTCACCCGCCTGTTACAGATGGAAACAGTTCACAGGTCTGTTGCTGCCAAATCTCATGCAGCTGCGGGGAGATGGCGCGCTTAACTGCAAAGGAGCCATCGCTCGCCTATTGCAGGCCGAAAAAGTTCACAATCGGTTGGACATGGTAACATCAACCAGTTGGTCGTAGCAGGAGATAATTGATATTCTGCTGAAAATGGTGAAGGTTCGTACGTCTGTCGTAGCCGGAGGTAGTTCACACGTCTGTCGAACTGGACACAGTTTACATGCCTGATGAGGCCCAAAATTTCTCACGTCTGTGGTAGTTTCGAACAATGCGCAGGTCCTTTGCAGTCACTATAGACCATTCACTTGCTAACAATGGTACAATGACTGGTAGCTGGAACGAAATAGTTACGTTTAACACGCCACTCAACAGCTGAAGACTCTAAATTACGAGGCAGAAGGCCATCAGGCAGCCGATACAACTCCGACAACGGTAAGTATAGCGATGTAGCACGGTTAGCTGCCACCACAAAACCTTCAAGAGCCCATCAGCCTTTGAGGTGTATTTCTCGTAACTGCGCTAACGGCCCACCATGGCCTCTGTCGGCGCTGGCTGGTCCCCGTCCCCTCTCCAGACGCCGGCCAGCAGAACGGGCGGCGCCATCGTCTCGTGCCCTTCCACGCTGAGCGAGGTGGTGGCGCCGGCGGTGGCCGCGGCGTGGATCAGCTGTACCCGGTCCAGCAACTGGTCCAGTCTGGTGCGGCCCTCCAGCGCCAATTCCCGGGCCTGCGGCACACCAAACCAAGTCTTTATGCATGCACAGTTAATGAAGCAACCACGTATTCAAATTCTTTTGTTTTGCACGTTCAATAATGTTTGTCTTCGAAGAAAGAAGTCGCTGTTTAGGCTGAGAACCGTGATAACAGGGTGACACAATGTCCTGCCCGGGCATCGACACACCAGAGACAGTTCTACCAGAACAAACCAGCCGTTATCGGAATATTGGCCTGACCCTCCTGCCGGCAATGACACGCCGTCGGTTACATCAGATGCCAGGGTACCTCTGATCGACGATAGAGACTGGTCTGAACTTTACCGTTTTGAAGGTGGCCACCACCAAAACCTCCTGATGATGGCGATGACCTTGACGTGGCCTTGAGACTGACCTGACCTTGCTCCCAGTAGGTGGTGACTGCCGGACTGTCCAGCGGCTTGGATGCGTCAAACACCAGGAGATAAACTCCTCGGTAGCCGAGCAGAGGCAGCTGTACTGCCTCAAACTCAGGGTCACCACTCCAGTCCCAAACGCTGACAGTGACCTGAGATACACGGAAACACACGGATGGTGACACGAGCTACATGGTTGCGGAATGACGGTGACCTAAGTTGAAGAGACACACTAACGCTGACGGCGACCTGTAGTCTGGAGACTAGGCGCATGCAAAAAGTGGGAAGTGGGAGGGAGCCAGAACGTTTTTCCCACAGGACTGATGTTAGACAAAAAAAATGGGAGGGGCATTTTTGACCTTTTTGAACCCCCCCATCCTACGTCTATGTCTCAGGCACAGCCAATGACGGCAGCCCCTATAGTAGACGGAAAAGCGTGACTGAGCCGCGCCTGTCCCTAACACCGACCAAACCTCCCACCAGCGCCGGCTGCGGACCGCCCGTGTTCCCTCCCCTCCTCCTCCAGCGACGCCGCCGGCGTTCGTGACCGGCGCCGGCCATGACTGACCTGCTGCGCCGGGCTGGGGGTCGCGGTCGCCGCCCGCTCTCGGCTGTTGTCCGGCGACTCGGCGAGCATGCCCTCCACCAGGCGGACGATGTCTGCCGGCAGCTCCTTCAGCGCGCCCTCGTCCGTCACCTGATCGGCAAGTGCGGACACGCTTGGCGGACCAGGGGCGCAGCGAAGATTTTCTTAAAGGGGGAGCTCAGTGTGGACTGAAACCATACGAAAACCGCCTGCCGGGAAGACGATGTGCAATTGTTTTCACAAAAAGTACAGGGGGGGGGGCCTTTGTGTAGCGGACTATCGGATCATCCAAAGCGAGTCACAGCTTCTCACAAGAACATATTCGTATACCTTCCCATTGAAGACTTGACCACGTTTCGCGGAAACATGTCCCCGCGCGAGCGCCCACGCGTGCGTGGATGCATTTACTAACCTCGTCTTTCTTTGGCATCACTTTGTTGAGGCTGTTGCGGCTCAGATTGACTCTGAACGTGCTGGAGAAGGAGCGGGACGATGAGCGGTTCTTCCGCTTGGCCAGCTCTCTGGATTTCCTGTCCTTGAGCAGCTCCCGGACCACGTTGCGAGCGATCGCCGTCTGGTACTCTTCCTCGATTTCCTCCGGGTCTGGACAGAGGGGCGCAGTACGATTAGTTAGCAAACGTCCGCGTCGCCACATTGCCACGGAGAGGTTCAGTCTGTGTGTCAGTCACAGTTTTAGACACACGAGTCAGTCCCGGTGAATAAAAATGGATTTCGGGATGATGAAAAAGAAGCAAGTAAAAAAAGAGCAATGGACGTATCCAATTTACCCAGCAGTCAATGTGAGGTGTCTGATAACGACATTAGCATCGTGAGACTTGGTGAGCCATAACTGCTCCGAGTCGTGGCATAAATTCCTGCAAGTCAGCTGTCAAGGCGGGCACATTTCTGGATCAAAGAACCGGGTGTGGGGGCATAGCAAATAGCGCGTAGGCAAATGGCGGGCAATTCGGCTCAGTCCGCCATTACCTGGGACGGGACACTCACCCCTCTGTGCGCGGGAGCGGAGGCCGCTGCTGAGGCGGACGCTGTCGGTCGTCTGCCACGCGCCGGGCTCATCCAGAGGGAACGTGAAGAGGTCCGAGCTGTCCAGGCCCGGCGTCGGAGACACCTCGCCGGCGGACGTGCCCAGCAGGAGGTGGCGCAGACACGTCTTACCCGACCTGCCACCGGAGAGGCAACTTTAGAACAGCTACACGTACAGGAAGCTCGCAGTCATAAATATAATTCCTTCGTAGTTCCATTCATTCTCTATTTACATCCGTATCAGGTTATATTAATTTTATGTTTGTGCGGATTTGCATGAGTTTATATGAGTTGGAAGATTATATGAATATGAATTATGTTTATATGCGTTTGTATTTCTACTGGCGGTGTAGGGTTCAACAGCCCAGAGTCTATATTTTGCCTCATTCAGCAGCGTTGTTACGTCACACATCACCAACATACGCCATTAATTCGGTGATCATCACATACCCGACGTGTTCCGGTGGAAGTGCTCCCCTGACTGAACTGAGCTCCCAGACAAGAAACGCTCGCCTCACCTGCACTCCCCGACCAGGAACAGGCGGCTACGGTAGACGGCCACCGTGCCGGACTTCCTGACCTGGCGATAGAGGTCACGGGCCGCCTGGCCGCGGGCCAGAATCTCCAGCGGCGTCTCTTCTGGCGAAGGGAGCCAGACGGCAGCACGTCAGCACGTCAGCTCAGAGAGGAAACACGTCAGCGGACCGGTCACGCGGAAGGAGACGCTGCGCTACCTCTGCTGCTGAAGTTCGACCACGACGCTAAACATGATACCTGACACATTGTCCCAAGAGAACAGCGTGTTGGTGGTTAGCGTCTTTCATTTGTTGTGTTTCTGTCATCGTCCTCTTCATGACAAGACTACACGATCCCACAGAAGTGGGACATTCAAGGACATAGTCTCACGGACTGGCTGTAATGAGAGGACCATGCAGAGGGGAACGGATCCATACATGATCCATACATGGCACAACGTGGATAAGTCCATGGCATACGTGGACGGCCTGAGAGGATGAGGGCAGCGAGCGACAGACTGTCGCCGTCACAGACGGCCTGGAAAGCCTGCGTGCACTGGCAGCCCGCAGGACCGGCAGGCAGTGACGGGACCTCACCATCGCAGGTGACCTGGACGGCCTGGGTGTTGCCGTAGACGTCGATGAGGGCCCACAGAGGCCGGTCCGCCGGCACGCCGGTGGCGAGTCTCGTCACCTGGTGGTGGTTCACCGACACGTGCAGTTCTCCCGCCTCCGTCAGCCAGAAGTGAACCCTGCCGACCGACGCGCGAGCTCAGCACCACCTCCTGCTGCACCCGCCAGAACGTGGTGCACTGTCGCCTTTTACTGGGGTGCTGGGGCTAGCTTTGCGGTCGTTCTGAACACGGAAGCGCAGCAGTGTTCACGTGAGATGACGAGCGGGTCGAAACTGATGGACGTAATCAAATAGAGCATCTTGTCGCTCGATTAGGTACACGACAGCCTTAGCTGCAGGGCGGTGACCTGGTGCTGTGAAGGGATAGTGATGTGCTAAATTTCCGTATCTGGTGGACCATGAGTGCGCGATCACTTATGTGGTGTCTGGCGAGGTACAACGATGTTGGTGAACCGAGGGTCGGTCCGGCACCTCAGCTTGGCGCCGTTGGCTGAGTGGCAACCTGCTTGAGCTGTAACAAAGTCTGCTATGCCACTCTAAAATTTCTCTGTTCCGTGTTCCTTTGTACTAAATTCTACAGCTCTGACTCATTCTGTCTCGATTGCATCAGCCTTAAATCAGCCAGTTCTCGGAATCGCAAGGCGATATGAAGCTCTCCGACTGGTCAGAATGTTGTGATTGCATCACGCTTGGCAACCACTTCCGTCTGCACGCCGTATAGAAAGCGCGCCGCGCGTTCTCTCTTGTTTCTTCTCCCCCCCCCCCTCTCTCTCTGTGTGGCTGCGTGACGCGTTGAGGCTTTTTCTGCAGTACTCTGAGAAGCTCTCTCGCTCTCTCGGTGTGACTGCGCGAGTGCTGCAGATGGCAATGCAGCGTGGGCATGTGAAGCAACAGCTCTTTGTACAACTGAGGAAGGACTGAAGGACTTAGACTCTGGCACAAACGAGGTCGCCAACACGCAAAAATGTCAGGCCACGCAACAAAACACTACTACAAAAGCGTCCTGACGAAGTAACTTGACGGGATGCCCTAAAGCACGGTCCACCACCTCCATCCGACACCATTGGCTGGACGGTGAGCTGATAAGCTGGCCTGTCGTGTTGGCGCGAGAGCCAGTCGGGCCCCTCACCTGGCGCCATCGCTGAGATGCTGCTCGCGGATGGTGCGCACCCAGAAGCCGGGTCGCCTGATCAGGTCGGGGAAGGAGTAGCGTGGCAGCGAGGTCAGCGTCTCCGGGTCGTGCCAGGTGACGCCGACCCGCAGCGCGCCGTTCCAGTCGGCCACCTGGGTTAGCCGCAGGTGGTACTGTTCACCGCGCACCAGCGGGCTCGAGCTGTCGGCGCGGGCCGCTCCGGTCAGGGCAACTTGTGCTGCGTCCCGCACTCTAGCAGCGGCTCAGTTGGGGAGGGAGGGCGGTACGGGGCATATGCTTCTTGACACTGAAAATTTAACGCGCCAAAAAAAATGAAAATTTCCGGAATTCAAAAACAAAAGACTAGAAATCTGCGGTTTTACGTTTTGAGGGAGACGGACTTGCCCTGGATCCCACCCCGCCCCTCCCCGGCGAAATCCTGGCAACGCCCTTGCACGTCAGTGAAGGTGACTGGCACTCTCTACATCAGATCCGGAACTCAGCGTGTCATATGTGATTTCTATCCTTCCTTGCGTGCACCCGTAGAACGCTTCGGTTTACCGATATGTAGCTGGGCGCCCCGCAAACAAGGTGTCAGCCACGTAGAAGCAAGGCATCCAGCCTAACCTGAAGGTGATGCCATTGCAGAAGCCTTCCCTCCTGCTGGCGCACGTGTCGCCGTTTTCCAGCGAGACGTGCGATCCGTGCACGGAGTGGAACTTGAACATGGTCCACCGCCGGCACTGCCACTTATCGGCCCCTGCAAGGACAGGGCGCAATGTAGTCTCCAAATCAGACAAAAGACGGACTTCTGAACAGGGGCGATTCAGTGCCATATTCCTGAACACAGTGACATGGGCGTAGCTTATCTTGTGGCACCGGAGTAACCGGCCAAAGGGCAGGTGAGGCGCTAGGCTTACCAATGCTGGATAATTTGGTATGAGCCTTGCGGTGTCGCATAGAAAGAGCTGTTTCAAACCGGTCATAACACTTGTTGCCTTGTAGATGTTCTAAAAACGTGCTGACGGGTGGTGAGTCCTCTCTCCCTGCACATAGACTCAGACAACACAGAAGCCTTCCCAAGGCACGGCAAACGGTGTAGAGTCATTGTGGCCTCATTAAAAGAACGAATGCAGCTGGCGTTCTACACGCATAAATGAACAATCCGGACTCCTATTCGTAGAGATGATACACTCAGCTAAGTCAGTCGGCCAGTCAGGTAGTCATTATCCTGAGCTAAGGAAGATATGGTCTTCCCGGTGAATGAACATTAAACCGCCAGCCATCACCACCTCGCCGCCTCGTGCGTACCGTGATCAGTCGCATAGCTGCTCCATCATCCTGACTGCTTCTGACGGAGCCATCGATCGGACGGGTCACTGAACTTCAGCGGCGCAATCAGAATTCTCCTAAGGGGGGTCTAGGCCTTCGTCCGGGGAGTCCCCGACTTCAGCGGGCTTTTCGTTCGGCAGCATGCATTGCTTTTACCTTGCAACCAATGATTACATGGATTCACTTCTGAGCCCGCACAGGGCCATCTGCAGGACGTTACAGTACCCCTCTACAGGCTAGTACACGATCGTTAACGTACCTAGTTATCATATCACATCAACATACATCGGTAACCTACCTAGTGGCCCGTGGACGGGTCCCTCACAGAACGGCGGGGGCCCTCTGCAAGACGGCAGGGGCCCTCTCCGCAGGCTAGAAGGTGCCTTCTTCACATGCTGGCAGCACTCCTTAGCAGGTGACGTGGCCTGAGCTAATAAGTAGCTCCTGATCAGAAAGGGCCCCTAATAATGCCCCTTGCCCACAGAGTCCCAAAGCAGAGTTGCCACGAAATCTCTCCGCGCGTAGCGAGGAGGGATACATTCCAGCCCAAATCCGGGGTCCCTCCGCGCTGCGCGAGGAGGGGCCTGGAATTGGCCGGAGAATCCTCCCGGGGAGAGGGGCTGAAGGGAGGGGCCTCAGCCCCTCCCTGCGCCTCTGCTGAACTCTGTCTTCTACAGTCACGTGTGTTTCTGACGTCACTCTATGATGACTCCACAATGACTGTGAGTCGTCCTGACTCATGCCGCACCAACGCTGACTACATTCGTCAACGATAAGTAAGTCTGTCATCAAGACCGAGTCTGGTGGTGGTCCTCTGCGGTCACCGGCTTATGGGTGCACCCGAGACCATCTCCTGCAATCCATACTGGTTTTGCGCCGAACCCTGCGGCTTCCCCAAGGTCACGAAGCGTGTATATGTCGCCGACCCTGAGCAACGGGTCGCAGATCGATACGACTCAGCACAGGCGTCATGCATGGGTTCTGCTACGGTGGGGACGGGAGCACGCCCCTCAGCTTTTTATTGAAGGGAGGCGGCCCCCCAGTTTTTGTGAGAAATTCTGCTTTGGTGGGAAAACCATGCGATACTATGATGCTCGTTTGGTTTGCATTTCATTTCGTTCTCGTGCGTAAAACGAAGATGCCCATCATTTAGGAGATCACGTTGCATTTGGAACTCTTCGTTCCCACTTACCGAAAACCCGTGATGAAGCCACCTGACGTCATGCACCGCTATACCTTTCCCACGAGCATCACACGCGCGACAAACAACAGACACCAACACAGGGGACGATACCGACTGTGCGCCGAACTGACCAGTTCAGCAGCGTCCCGGTCACGGCGCATGGCCGGCTGCTGCGGCGGCCGCCGTGGTCCTCACGGCCGGCGCCGGACCGGACCACATGGACCGGCGGGACCGCGCCGGTTCGCGGCGCGGTCCGGACTCGGTCTGTGCCCCGCGCAGCTCTGCTGGGCTTCGTCTGGCGCCGGGCGGTCAGCGATTGGCGGACTCGGCTGGTACAGCTCCGCTGTCTCGCGACCCGCGCTGCGGGACAGACTGCTTCGGGCCGTCCCGGCTCTGCCCTCTCGCACTCTGTCGCACGGGACCGATGGGACGGGGCTGTCGCAGCTCTGATATCTCGCACACCGCGCCGCACCAGTTTCCGATCCCGTCTCTTTTTGCTGTCCCACTCCGTCTCACACCACTGTCAGATGCTGTTTCACCCCTCTGTAGTGGTCTGTTTACCGCGGTCGGCCAGCACAGCTAAAAGCGTATTCCGAGGCGACGTCTCAGATTGTCACAGCATTAGCCGGGTCGGTCTCGTAGCGTTGTTGGCTCTATCCCACAGCGTCGTGTGGTTCTGTTCCGCACAGTCACGTGGCTTCTTCTCACCGTTATTTCTTTGGCGACCCACCTTTATTTGACTTGGCACCAAACCGTCACGAGGCACCGACCAGCACTGCTGGTACCGTAGGTTCACATTTTTCATGAGCGCGTCTCACACTGTCACCTGGTTCCGTTCCGCGCTGCTCCCGCTTCACACTGTCACCAGGCTGCCCTGCACTGTCACATGGATTTGTTTCGCACTGGTTCCGTGTAACGCTGCCTCCGCTCCGGTCGCCGCCGCGGTCTGCGACGCTGCCAGTTCCTGGAGACCCCGCCGGCGTGGGGGTGGCGACCAGGCCCGTCGCCCGCCCCGGGCTACAAACAAGGCCCGCCCAGGCCGCCGCACTGCCGCCGGCCGCCGGCCGCCGGGCGGTGCCGCCACCGCGCCGCAGTGTTTGCCGCCGTTGCTAAGGAACGATCGATGCGGCGACCTCAGCGTCGCAGCGGCGGCTAGCACCGAGGAGACGGACCGTCTCCAAACGGCCAGCCGACGACGGAGCTGCATTATTTTGCGCGCCGATGCAGCGGTCTGCCGTCAGGAGGTACGCGTCACGTGGCGTACCCATTGTCTCCGACGTTGATCGCTACGGCTCCCGGCGCGATACGCGTGGTTATCGGGGGCCTCTGTGGTCATCAGGGGCCCTGCTCGAGCGCGGCGGCCCGACACGTACGGACGACCAATGGACATTCTTAACCATTGACAATTCATTCCTGTTGCGGATTTTCGCGCAAAAACAGTTTTACAAGGTTATGGTTTTCAACAGACTCACTGTCGTTGCTAGTGTCGAAAACCTGGAACGTTCGCGTTATTATCCCGACTTTTCCATGTTCAATCCGCGATCAAATGTTACCTGCGGACAGCATCGATGAAGCCTGTTGTCAAATGAGTTGTTTCTTTTCACTGAGATGGCTTTAACCGATTACTTCCCGATGTCTTGAACAGAGACAATGAAGGTGTTTTTGGTGCCCTTCACAGTAATTACTTAAGCCTCTGGTGGTTAAGTCGGGCAACGGCACATGTGTAAATGCGATCATGAATTTGGTAAATAAAGAACCAAATGCAACTCGGCATTCAGTCCAGGTGTTCTTTATTAATGGTCTGCAAGGCCCATCACGACAGTTTCGGCTCGCAACCGAATGCACCTGATGTGAATAAACGTTCCTTATGACCACAAATAAGTTCAAGGTTGCCGTCGGCATAAGTTTCGATAACGCAAAGCGAAATGTTGGCACTGTGCGGACGCCCGTTGGCAAGAAACACGTCCCAAATACTGCAGTTGTTCTCCAACGGCTGGCAGAGCACGGGTCGGTAACGGATCACGGCCCACATTTACCGCTTTTTACACGGCAATTCTAAACCAGTGCAATATGCAATATGCGATTTATTTCATCGAGGCTAAAGGATGGAAGACAGCACGCATTTTCAACAGGCACTTTTGCAAAGACTGTTCAGCCTTCAAGTTGTCTGCACTGACGATGTTTTGCATACCACTTAGGTCACCGACGATCGGCATCTTATTCAAATACAGGACGCACAGGTGCAGATACAAACATAACTCCAGGATGCGTAGTACGGCGATAGTTCGTCGACTTCATGTCATTAGATCGGCTTCTGAACCCAGATGAGGACCATGAAGCGTCAAATTTCATAGCAAAATGAGCATAACATTTCCGATGCGTTTCTTAGTATCACCTAACCACACAAAACACCAACGACGCGCTCCGATAAAGTTATCCAATGTCCAACAAGCTGCTAAAACTTACCACATTCGCGTAAAAATGTCACATCCTTTTTTAGCCCTCATATGATCGATGTCTTCATTTCCGCAATTTGGAAACAAACTTAACTCATTTCATCAACTGAGTGCCATCAGGTCGGCTCCTCGACGAAAACGAAGACACACAGAACGTGAACTTTCATGGCAAAATGAAGAAAACAATTCTCACACATTCTTAGTATTACCTAACTACACAAAACACTAACGATACGCTTCAGTCAAACTTATCCAAAGTCCAACAAGTCACCAAAACTTTCCATACTCGCGTAAAAACGTCGCATCCTAACAAAACGGACTCTCCACTCATCAACGACAGCTCATTCGTTAGCAAGTTTATCGACGCCATCGGACCGGGCAAAACGCCTCACGAGCCGGCGGCGCGCGGCGGCGGCGTGCGCCACTTCCTCCACACCGGCGACGTGCCACACTGAGCGCTCGGTCTGGCGGCTCGCTCTGACTGCCCCGTCGGCGGCGGCGGGCGGCGGCCGACCGCGGGCGCCCTAACCGAACACGCCGGCCAGGTTCTGCCAGCCGCCCTGCAGGCGCGACCAGAGGCCGCTCAGAGCCGACGGCGCCGCTGTCGGCGGCGGCGGCGCCAGCGGCGGCTGCGTAAAGTCCTGCCGGTTCACGTCCTGCGAGCGAGGCGGTTAGGTCAGGTCAGGTCAGGTTAGCGCCGTCCCCGCTGGCTCGCGCCCCAGGCTGCGCAAGCAGGCCGGGCTACTGTCTATTTGCCGCGTCATGAACGCTGACTGCGTGAGCCAAGAGGTCTCCATCGAGCAGTTCTTCACTAGCTGAATAACTTAACGCCATCCCACCCGTGACGGTAGATGACATGGGACGCGATCTTTTTGGTGACGTAAAGTCAGCAATTCTTTTAACGAGGGAATCACCTAGACGTTTCATGAAGTACCAGCCAACGCTGTCCAACCGCGAAAGCTAATGCCGTCAAAGATTCTGCGTGACAGCACATGCATGCCCCCGTCCACATCGACTGGTTAACTTAGCACACACGATGCTGATGCAGACAGCAGGTCAAGGTCAAGTGGACGCAGGCTGGCACAGGCGGACCCGGACGGCGGTGCCATTCACCCAGGGTTGTCAGCTCTCAGTAAACACGCCGCCAGTCGCTTAGGAGCGTTTCTGAATGAATTAGGCAGTAAAGTGTGTGCCACACCGTACTAGTTTCTAGGCCGACGTGCAAAATACACGCTGATGCATTTCAAACACATGCCGCACATTGGGTAGCCTTTGCGGTCGAGCAATAGTCTGGCAGTCATAAGTTTTTGGCCATCAATACTTTCGGTTAGCTCATTCAGTGCCACTTCTTACTGGTACTGCCGCTTCCGCGCGCCGTACCGCGTTCATTCGCGAGCTCTCGGTGAGGTCACGAAGTTAACACGTCGCGGGATCGTCACCTGTCTGACCCGTGTACTGGATTCACCAATGCTTACCTCCGAAAATCAGAAAACAGTGCCCTCCACCACCATGCTACCTATGGTACCTATGGTACATGCACCTACCGTGATTATTACGGGAACACGCGCATGCCTGCGGTTACGTGTCTGCGTGTCTAGTGTGTTCCCGTGCGTACTTAGCGCGGCCGCCAGGGCTGTGGGGAGACGCCTGTCCCTCGCCGCCGGCGGCTACAGGGCGGCGCTCCCGACCGCCACCAGCACGGCCAGCGCCGCCGAGGGGCGGCCGGCGGCGGCGGCGGCGGCAGAGGCCGGACCGGGAGGTGGGTACGGCCGCCCCAGCGTCACGTGCAGATAGTGCAGCGTGCTGACGGACGACGTGATGGAGTCGGGGTGGCCGCCCTACCGAGGCGCGAGGCTGCAGCGTCAGCCGCCCGGAGACGGGCCGGCGGCGGGCACTGAGACCTCGCGGCGGCGGGAGTCGCCCGCAGGCGCCAGGGCGCTGAGACACTGAGACACGGGAGCGGCGGCGGACCGACACCAGAGCCCGGCAGATGACGACACGGCGCGTGAGAAGCAGGCAGAAGACGAAGCAGGAGCAAACAAAGCGGAGTTGACCATCACCATCACGCAAGTCTCCTCAGTGCGCTTTCCAATTTCTTACGGAAAGCAGAAGCCAATATAAGAGATGCCCGACAACAGTGATATCGACATGCTCGTTGCAGTTTACTGAAGCGTTATTCATAGTGAAGTTAGCAAGCCTCTTTTGTTTGAGACCCTTTGGTGCGACCTGCAAACGGTGTTTCCGCAGTGGGCTTCGTTTAGACTTCAGCCAGTCAATGTATGCGGCTTCCAAAAGTGTTTCTTCAGGGCCCGCAAGACCAAAAAGCTTCTGAATGCTTCCCACTCTCGAATAGCATAGAATGGCTACGGATAAAGCGCGAAACCAAGACAGACCTCATTGAACCAACTGCGGCCACATTCGTAATCCCTTTTATCGCCAATGTCTTTTCCCACATTTCTGCCTTCTGTGGACTTTAATTCCAGCAGGACTTTGTGTGACTAAATGTGACTAAAAATGGGTTGCAGTTATTGCTGAAAGACAAACCGCGTGAACCTCATTTCAAAGCGAATAAAGGCATAAAATATTTTTTTTGGTGGAATGCGCATCGTGAAGGATACAAATTTACATAAGCTGCATAATTACTTTTTTTTGTTTGGAGCCCAAAGCAAAACATTTGAGTTTCTCTGGGAGGGGAACGACACGGTGGACATAACCAAATAGTCCCGGAATCGCGTGCTTGCGACCTGAAGACTTACCGGGACCTTGTCCAGCACGATGGTCATTTCCGTGGGGTGCTCCTCAGACACGGTGAAGGGCTGTTCGCGTGGGTAGTACCCCTCGGCGAACACCTGCCAACCATCAGCGGCACTGTGATCTCGGGATACCCGCTGTACCGCATACACCTGCCACCTGCCGCCCGGGCGCGGGCCAGTGGCTAACGGAACGACTGCTCGCCACACTCAGCGCCTAATAAACCACCGGTAACAACGGCGGCATGCATGGACAGACGGCCAAACCCAATTCGAAGGACTGTAAACCGAGTTCAAAGGGCACCAACGGCATGGAAGAAAGCTGCACAGCAGCGTACAAGGACAGACAGCCCCGACCCAGTTCAAAGGACTGTAAACCGAGTTCAAAGGGCACCAACGGCATGGAAGGAACCCGCACGCAGCGGGCATCAGCAACACACACACGAGCGCACAACACACGAGCGCCCTGACCGAGACTCCGTTTTCCACGGCGTGCCTGTGCCGAGTCGGTCCCTCCAGCGCCCCCCCCCCCCGCGCGCCGCGGGCGGCTGCGCTCACCTCCATGACGTAGCTGCCCGGCAGCAGGATGCGCCAGAACTCGCCGTGCTGCGTCGTCTGGAAGCCAACGTTGCGGCCCTGCACTTTGAGGCCGGCGCCCTGGATCGGGTTGTTGTTGGCGTCCGTCACGAAGCCGCGGACGCCCCGGTGCGCCTCGGCCATGAACTTGACTAGCGCCTGAGGCAGGTCGGTCAGCGTCAGGGTACCGTGCCCGTACTCCAGCTGACGGACGCGTCACCGGCTCGGGGAGCACCTCTGGCCTTGCCGGAGGGCACATCGCTGAGCCAGCGGTAAATTGCACCTCACGCTACAGGAGTACCATTGGCATTAACGAATGAAAGTGCTCGGCGCCACAGCACCAGTATAGTCTACCCGCGCCATAAACTGAGACGGAGACGACGGACCAGTCAGCCGCAAAGAACAGACAAACTCAGACAGAGGCGAGCGGCACGGTACCGTCAGTCGACCGCAAAAAACGGCGAGTCCCGGCAATAACGCCATTCAGCCGCTCCCCCCGCGATAACCGGAATCGGAGGCTGCGACGCGACAGGACTCTGGTAGTCGAGAGCATTGACAAGTACCCTAACAGCCAACAAACAACGGTTACGAACTGAGACATGACATGCGTAAGTACACGGCATGGTCGGTCTCCCACGAGGCGCGACAAGACGAGGCCAGGGTTCAGTCTCCCAGCCCTGCGGCAGCGCACCTTCCTGTTGTCCTGCCAGAACGTCTGCAGCTGAGACGCCGGCGGGTACTTGCAGCAGGACAGCTCCAGCGTCAGGTCCATGCAGCCGTGCCAGACGTAGTTGTAGTCCTGCATGCCACCTGGAACAGACATGCCATAATTAGGAACATTACTGCCTTCTGCGGCCACCGACAGGAGAGGAGCTCCTCGCGATATCAAAATGATAGCCATGAACAATGCGCAAGACTTATCAAAGTTAACACATAATTAGCGCTGCTTTATGACACTCCGTTTACATACAGCGCACTGTCTGTTGGGTTCAAGGAGGCAATACACTATCCCAGCTCGTAGCAGTTCGGCATACACGTGTCTCACTTTGTGTTGACAGGCTCGGACAACTACATCTGATAACGGCGATCACGTGGGCATTGCTCCAAGCACCTGCCGCAGGCAGGCACGATACGATACCTCAGGCGAAGTGTTAGAGTCTGGGGCGGCACCTCCACCGCCACAGCGGAGGCGGAGGCGGCGGGGCGTGGGCGGCACCAACCAACCAACCAACCAACCAGCCAACCAACACCCCAGCCTGCCAACCAAACAACCGACCGACCAACCAACCAACCAACCGACCAGCCAACACGTTGATCAACAATCCATCCAACAAACCGACCAACCAAGCAGGCAACCGAACAACCAACCAACCGTCTGCCCAACCAACCCACCCACCTGTCAGCGGGTACCACTTGGCTCCGTTGGTGATTCCGTCCTTGAAGCGAGCGGCGCCCAGTTTGTTGTTGCATGGGGTGCCCTTGTGCATCTTGCGGTGGTTGTACGGAGTACACCTTGGCCAGGTGGCGCAGGGTGTCGTCGTCCGGCGAGCGGGACTCGGTGCTCTGCAGCTGGCGGAGGACTGGAACACCCGGCCGTCGTCAGAGCCCGCCATCGGTCCCGGGACAGCTGCTGACGGGACCGGCACGACTGCTGATGGGGTCGGGACAGTTGCTGATGGGCCTAGGATAGCTGTTCATGGGACTGGGACAGCTGCTGACGATCCCGGGACGGCTGCTGATGGGACCGAGGCAACTGCTGATGGGACAGGGGCAACCGCTGACGGGCCCAGGACAGCTGCCAGTGGGACCAGGGCATCTGCTGGTGGGACCAGAACGGCTGCTAACGGGGTCAGGACAGGTGCTGATATGGGGTCGGGACAGCTGCTGACGGGACTGGAACAGCTGCTGGTGGGGTCGGGATAGCTGCTGATATGACCGGGGCAGCTGCTGCTGAAACAGATCTGAAACTGCTGACGGATCCAGAGCAGCTGCTAGCGGGACCGGGAAAGATGCTGACGGGCCCGAGACAGCTGCTGGTGGGACCGGGACAGCTGCTGAAGGGATCGGGATCGTTCCTGATGGGCCCGGGCTGAACCTCCCTCGGGACGACCCAGTCAGTGTCATGTTGTCCGTGTCCAGTCCAGTGTGGCGTCTAAGCAAACACGCCAACAAAATGGAAGCAGCCGAATGCACGTCTGTGAAGCACAATAAAAAAAGCAAAAACAGAGAAAGAAGATGCAAAACAGCAAATCCATTCCGCGGAGAGGAAACCCGATGCATGATTTTTGCTTGAGGACAGCAAAAATTATTCAGACAAGAAAGAACAAACGCGTAGGAAAGAAAAAGTAGGGGTTTGGCTGCAGCGCATGATCATGCACATGCAGTTCATGCATCATCACAGCTGTTCAGTACATCAACCATAGGAAAAGTCCAGTAAGGTATATACAGAAAATTACGAAAGTATGCCCTTCTACCTCTCTACCTGCGGGAGAGGGCATACCTCGGATGGGTTCCGACACAGCAGCCTGGAGGGGCTGCAGAATTGGATCATACCAGGCGCGAGCCCCACGGCCGGCCACTGGCTCCTTTCGCACAGCATTACCGTCATCTGTCGGTCGTCAGATGAAGCTCAAGTCCCTATACCACCCGCTACGTTATACGTATCTTGTAAATTGGAACAAACCACACATAACGGTTCAACCTCAAACCCGGCGACATCCAGAGTATTCTATAATAAGTCGGCTGTCAGGAGGTCTCGTGAGAAAAACCACAAACAAGGAAGTTCACATCGCACTCTTCAGGGTCGCCACTGTTGCGGACAGTGCACACTAAGATGTAGTTTTCAAGCAGAAAGATCGGTTAGAAGCATTAAAAGAGTATCAACAGGACGGCAGCATCAAAACTCAACCCAAAGCGACGACCTTCTGTTCGAAATCAACGCACAAATAGATTTAATATTCGGAGAAGGAGAGGACCACCCCCAATGTGCATATGGTTTAGCACATTATTATGCGGGTTCACTGGAAAGAGTGCTAACTGGGGCCATGTTGGGACCTCTCCATAATTTCCTTACATCTTCACCGCTGGACGTACTGTCACACACGTCGAAAAGCAAGAAGCAAACAATATACGTGAAAAACCAGAATCAGCCCATCTCTTCCACAGATCATCTGTATGGCTCCATTTGAAAACCAGGATGACTGAACTTTCTCTAAGAAATTTTAGAGCTAGAATTTCCGCGACATCGACGTCACAGCAACATGAGTTACCGCTGGGCGGTGAGGTTAGGTCGATACGAGCAGATGGGTCCGTGGCTGTCTTGTCTGAGTCCAAGTCACGTCTAGCAAGGTAAATGGCCAATGGCGACAAAGTGCACAGGAACATGCGCTGCAAGGTGGTTGGATGAGAAGCATAGCGCAAACAAAGCAAGAGCACACAGAACTCGAAATAGATCCGGATGGTGAAACAAGCGAAAAGCATGTGCAAATACAGAGTGTAAGTCCATCGGTATGGCGGCAAAAACAAGTCTGAAATAAAGGACATTTACATTATAATTATCTTTCTGGTTCAAACGTTCCAACTTACAAACGAATTCGGTTTCAATGGAAAGCCACATATCGTTGGGACAAGAAGCTCGTATCGACCTTGCTGTCACAGACAGCCTGAAAAACGAAGAAGTAATAAATGATTGTCGGGAAAGACCGATGGCGTCAAATGTAGGAGAGGTTGTTTGCATGCCACACACCAAGTGTGCTGACAAGCCAGTATTTCATGAAATTAAAATGGGGGTGGGAGGGGACAACACGCACATTTTTGTAAAATCACCAAACAGTGTACAGAGTAACTCTCTTGAACCAAAGTCAAAATTCGAAGTCGCTGAGGGGGTCGAGAAAACGATGAGGGCGCCAAATCCCCCTGAAAAGTCAATACGAGGCATGAAACAGATTCTGACAGTTTCGGTGGCCCGAATATTAAATTCCGAAGCTAATACGTACTGCCGGAACTCACAAGTCAAAGCTCCGGGTGTCGAGGGTACCTCATCTCAAGTCTCCGCGCGGCCGGCGGACTTCGAATCGGGGAACGCACAGCGGAAAGTGCTCACTTGAGTTGGGCGTGTTGTCGAACGGATAGCTGGCGACCAGCGCTCCTCCGTGCAACTGGGCCGACAAGACGAACTGGACCTTCTTGATCCAGTCCTTGATCGCATCTGTCTCCTGCTGGGAGCGCTTGTTGTTCGTCTTGAAGTAGTCCGGGAAGTTGCGGTTCAGATCGTAGCCCAGCGAGTTAAACCTGGCAGAGAAGTGGCGATTAGTACAGATGGAGTAATACACGTTGTTCCGCTGCCAACGCATATTTATGGGCTCAAAGACAAGACTTGTCTGGCACGTATTGACCGGGCTAAGTTGATTGCTCGCAATGACAGGGATGACTCCCCGTGTCTGGGTGTCTTGTACACAAAAACTTCTGTGCGAAGTTCAGCAAAACGCATCAGAATGTGCTTTCCCAATGATGAAAGCAGGGATAGCAAAGTGATTGTCCCCAGCCCCCGCCTTCACGGGAAGGGCAAAAACCTACCATGGGCGTAGAAATAAAGAACAAATGACGCGGCTTACACTGAAATATCCCGTCGAAACCTTGCGCAGAGGATGAAATCCGACCACATCTGCCCCACGTCCTACGCGGTCGATTTCAGCTCCAGACGACGTCAGCTCCTCCGCCCGGTCAGCGCGCAGTACGAGCGGCGCCGTCTCGCGCCACCGGGACGACCCCAGCAGCCGGCCGGCCAACGGTGCGCCGGACACACAACGGTACCCGCCGAACCGGACCGGGCGTCGGACCGCGCCCCGACCGGTCCCGCCCGGCCGCCCTCTGGGGTCCGACCGTCTCCCGGCGGGCCGCCCGCCCGACGGGGACGCCACCACCCACCGCACCTCGCACCGGGCACGGCGGCCAAGGCGACGGGGCCGGGCGCGAGCTGATAAGGTGACTGGTGGACCAGCAAACAATGCAGTTGTATATCCACTGCAAATTTCCCCCCTTAAAATCATGAGTATGTGAACATGCAAAAAGTGTGTGTGGGAGGGGAAGACGTTTTTACCACAGAACTAGTGTTAAATTTCCCAAACTGGGGATCATAAGCCTCCGCCGCCACTTTCTCTCCCCTTCATACGCCTCAGATGATAACATCCCAAGGCAACTGGGAAGGGAGTGGAGTCGTTCCAGCCCCCACCGGTGACGCCCCTGCCGCCCTGGCCTCCGCTGTCCGACCGCGCCGTCTCCAGCAGCACCCACCTGCCCTGGCCGCCGGTGCAGACGCCCTCCTGGCTCACGGCGAAGCCGTCCGGGTTCATCGACGGCATGATGTGCACCCGCGTGTTGTCCAGCAGCCAGCGCACGTACGGGTCCGTGTCGTAGCGCCGCACCAGGTACTGGGGACGCACACGCCGCGGTCAGCCGGCCGCCGGGGAGGTCACGCGGGTCGCGCGGTACACGGGTGAGACGACGCGCGGTCCGGACGTCACACGGGAAAACCGCGGCGCGCGGTAAACTCGGCGCCGATCGAATCACCTTCGATCTGCACCCATGATGGACTGCAGACGGGAAATTCATGGGCGCCAAAAAGACACGGACACAGACGTGTGAACCGAGGCAATCTGCGGGTGTCCTGAGAAGGAAGGCTGCTGTTCTGAACGGCACGCCACAAGCATCGCTTAGTTTTGAAGGACTCAAATGCCCTCCTAACCGTGTCCAGGAAGTATATTTGTGTTCCTATTCTTTGCAAACTTTTTTATACCTTGGCATTTTATTTCTTAGCATACTGTGCCAGGGGCACGCGAACTCCTCTTCAGTTGGGTGGCCGAGGACCATTTTGGGTCAGTTCTTTCCAGTCAACACCCATAGGGTCAATGTTAAATTTAAAAACGTTGGGGGGCTGAAGCCCCCTTGCCCCCATGGCTTCCGCGCCTATGTGTTCTGCTCAAACTGAAGCTGCTCAAGAAATAGGCGTCGATATCGTCACAAATAACGTTTTGCTCACGACGCGGCTTGAAGTTAACCCAGCGTGGATGTGCTCCTACATTCCCCCGTACGGCAGCCGCCCCAGGGAGGCGCCGTTACCGTAGTGGGGGACGGCGGGCCCGGCGCGCCTCCGCCTCCCGGTCCGGCCTCTGGCAGCAGCCACGTTCCGCCTCACGAGTCTGCCGAGTGTTCCGGCCCGGCACGTGACAACATCGCCGCACGGTCCGCCGGGCGGCGGTCACCCGGCCGTGACGGTCGTGACGCGCCGCAGCGGAGTCCTGGCCGCTTCCCGACCCGGTCTCGGGGCCAGCCTCCCGCCGCACAGCCCAGCTAGTCCCCCGCACTGGACACTCCCCACTGCTGAAACGCCTGGTCTGAATGCCCAGGCAGCCACCCAACCAATATCCGATACTGGACGCTCTTAACAGCTGAGGTGCATCATCTGATTGTCCGGGAGGTCACCCAGCCAGTCTTCGGTAGTGGACACTCTCCGGCACCGCTGACGTGCATAATTTCAGCTTCAGGACAGACATCGAGACAGTGTCTGATGCTGGGCACTCTCCGCCGTTGAGGCGTGTGATCTGAACCTCCAAGCAGCCGCCCAGCCCGCCTCCACCCACAAAAGATTTCACCCGACGTCGGCGTCCACCACCGCGACCAGTAACCTCGACTCCGCCACCACTGACCTCGTGGCCGTGCTAAAAAAGGCCGGGATCGGATTTAAACCGCCGCAGGCCGGCAGGAATTTCCAGCGGTGTGTCCTGTCGACAGGGCTGCGCATCTCGCGCCACGTCCCGGCCCTGCCTGACGCCCGCGTGCCGGCAGTCCGCCAGGCCGGACTGTCGTGTGGAGGGCCGGCGTGCCGCGGGCTGGAAATTTTGGGGGCGCGACGCAGGAGCAGCTGGTTCGTCCGGTGACGCACGAGCCGGCAGCGCGAGGAAGGTTCTCGATTGCGGCGCGCCACCAAGCCGAGCCGCCAGCCGACCGCGGCCTAGCATTGTCCGACCGGAGCGACGGTAAACACGCTGACCCAGAAAGCCGCGGCCCGCGTATGCCGGCCGGGAAATCCTGGACCCGGCCGCAGTTCACGGTGCGCGTGGCGTGCTACCTACCTCGATCAGATGGATCAGCATCTCCCGCCCCACGGCCTCGTTTCCGTGGATGTTGCCGACGTACTTGACGTTCGGCTTGCCGATCATGTGCTCGTACGGCGAGGCGGACACGACCAGAGTCCAGAGGTCGCGGCCTGGAGGGCAGGCAAGAGGGATCTTCACCGACTTCTAGCGCCATGGCAACGCGGTAAGACAGTGGTGTCTCATGCTGTGACATCTCATTAGCTGCCACGCTACGCGACGACGGGTTTACCAGGCCGGCTACGACCGCCCGACTTTCCCAAAGCAGAATCGTCCGTAATCCTTCCGGGCACCTGCACGTGACCACATGACAATGGCAGCTGAATCATCCTAATCCCGCGAAGCCCGACGAAAGCGCCACGGCGGAAATACGGCACGCCACGCTATAACGCAGCAACGTGATATCGCGCCACCATCGCCACGCCCGCCGCGAACATCACAGGGCCCGGCCCGACGCCCTACCTTGGACGGACTTCCCGACCGAGTAGAGCGCCGTGAGGCGCGGGTGCTCGGTGGAGACGCGCCGCAGGTACTCGCTCAGCTGCTCGTGGCTGTGGTACTGGAAGCCGACGCCGGCCGTCTCGCCGTCGGCGAACTGCGGGTCGAAGTCGGGCGGCACGCGGTGGCCGGGCGCCTGGCGCGCCGTCGCCAGCGGCGGCAGCTCGGCGCCGCGCACCTGCTTGATCAGCATCACGTAGAAGTAGAGGAAGGCCACCATGAAGACGCACATGTACCACTTGGCGGTCCTCATGGCTGGCGCGCGCGGCAGGCCGCTGCGGACGGGAGAGAAGAGCGTTAGACAGGAGCCGAGGCGGAGGAGAAGACGGGCGATGATGACGGTGACCGGCGCGCTTCGACTTCTCGGTCGTATGGCACCGAAGAAGGGGTGGACACAGCATTAGAGAACAGGACACCAACAAAAGCAAACGGGAGGCGGGCACGTGAACACACAGCGGGTTACGTCAGGCTGTGATGCGCAGACGCAGACGAGAGGGGCGGGCACGTGAGCGGGGAGCGAGTCACGTCACGCCGCCGGGCACAGGAGGCCGGCGGCGGCGAACGGAGCCCGGCTGTCGTAACCTCCGTCCCGCGTCACGCCGCGTGACCAGCCCCATTGTCAGCGTTTCACCCTCCTCCGCAACCCGCCGCCGCCGCTGGCGACCGCCGCCGCTTTTACTTTTCGTCCGGCGCGACAGCGCGCCAAACCGGCCGGCGCGGCGCCGGCGCCGCGGGCGGGAGAAGGTCGTCCGGCGGGTCGGGACCGCGCCTCCGGCTCCGGGCCGGCGGGCCGGGACCGGCCCGAGCGTCGGACCGCGGACCGGGGGACACGCCCCGAGCGGCGCCGACTCCGGCGCCATTGGCCGGTTCCGCTCGCTGTCCGTCGGCGTCGCCTGCCGTCCGGGCGGCGTCCGGCCGGCCGCCTCCGGCCGCGGCAGTCAGCTGACGCCGCGTCGGCCAGCCCGCCGGCTGGCCGGCGGCGCGACAGATGGCCGCGCGGGTCCCTCCGTCTCTCGGCCTCCGCTCTTCTCCTCTTTCACCCTTCATCTACGGCTCCCTCTCCTGTTTGTCCTTTTCGTCCCAATTCGCCTGTCCCGTGTGACATTCCCATTCTCTGACCTTTCTACTCTCGCCAATCAGTTTTCAAGAAATCATGTTTCTTCACGCCGTTTAAAATTGGCACAGCTTAAACTCTGTTGCATGGTTCCTCCGGTGTGACGCATGCTGTGACACGTAACCTGGGAAGAGAAACCGGCCATTGGCCGCCGCTCTCCAGCGCGTGAGGCCGCGCCGGCTCCGGACCTATGATCACGTGACGTCGCGGACCGCATCTGGCTCTCCGCGCGTTCCGGGTCAGGGCCTCCAGACTACACCTGACTCCACACCTGGCTTCAACCGCTGACCGCTACCTGCCCCGAGACACAACACTCAACAGCGCTCCTGACTCTGAACTGCTGACGTACATATTCTGAGGACGCGAAGCGTCTGATCAGCTACTAACCGAGCAGCGGGGGATTTGACACCTGAACACTGCGAGCGGGACTGGGGTTGTGTGAGCGGGGTAGGCAGCGCAAACAGGTGGTGCATGCGCTGGACAGTAAAAGTAACCCACATCTGATCATCGCTGCTCTTTCTGGGTCCAGACAGCGCAAAACGCTGCAACCACTGTCTCACACAGTAGACGAGGTCATCACTCCCCAGATCTGCATCTGCATCGACCGCAGCCTGCATTCGCAAGCGACCGCGATGAAATTCCCAGATGGCGCGTTCGTGCGCCCGGCTTCCACAAAAAGTGCGGAAAGACGCCCCGCCCCTGCTGGCGGCACCGGCGGCGCAGCGCCACGACAGTGGCCAGCTGACCCGATTTCTCCGCCGCGCCGCAGATGACGAAATGTTGACGGTCAAGCGACATCACGGCAGAACAGTCTCGAAGTCGGAAGTGGCCGCCGCGCGTGAAAGCACCCCTGGTCGAGAATCTTCGATCGAGGTCGAAAAATCGAGAATCGAGAAAAAAGGAGAAGACGTGATCCTCGCGACTTCAGCGCCCAGGCACAGTCGCGGCTCTACCACGTTTGCGCATTTCAGAGGACTTTGGGAAAAACAGAAGCATCGCAGCACCAGAAGCCTGCACGAGATTGCAGCTCAAGAAGACAACGCCAGCGTACCTTTTTACAGGTGCCTCCGTACATCTCCGTACATCTCCGTACATCTACGCATTATTCTGTACGTGAGTGCGGCGGATCGGGTTTATATGCAGTGTTTGGGATGCTCTAGTAGTATGCTGTTCTGACGAAGGCGCTAACCAAATTTTACGGTTCAACATCGCGTGAACGTCTGATGTAAGGCGCCAGGGGTGCTCTATGCACTGTCAACATTGCATTAAAACAGCAGGCAGCCAAACATACACTTTGCACGTTTACGCGCAGATTCTGCCCTCTAGTAACATAAAATGTTTCCTTTTAGAGCAGTCTACCCAAAATACCCACGGGAACATGTCTCTATCGCCTGGTTGCAAACCCATCTGCATCACCATACAGAGATTTGTGTACATCCGTTTCAAGAAGTAAAAAGGTATATAGGATCACATGGGTTTAATCATCGCTTGGTCAGTGCTCTTACATCAATCTATAACATGACTGTCCAGGAAAACAGGACTTCACCACGCCTCCTCCGTACTTTCGTGGAGCCACGCCACGTCTGCTCCGTGCACAAGTCCAGCCCCGCTGGCCCCAGCCACACGAGGTACACAGTTCCGGTCAGCGGGGCAGCACCGAACGGCGCACGGCTCCCGCCAAGCCCGTGAGCCCGTCACTGGCATGCGACGGACCGATAGGGGCCATCCGGCCGGGCCGGGCCGGGCCGAGCCTCACGGTACCGGGCGGCCGCGCGGCCCGGCGGCGCGTCAGCCAGCCGCGACCAGGAAGTAGGACAGCGGGCGCCCTGGGGCGGCGCGCGGCGCGCCTCCGTGAGTCAAGCGCCGCCGGAGCCGCGACCTGCGTCCGCACGCGGTGGCAGGAGCGTCACGCGGGACGGCCGTCACGGAGCGTCACGGGCACCGCACGAGCGGCGCAGTCTCCCGGGCGCACGATTACCGGCGTCGGCCAGACCCGGGACCCTTGGATGGAAGCTGTCTTCACCGCCTTTGGGTGGTAGAGGTCGAGGCTTCTGGATTCGTGGTAAGAGGATTGGTGATAAGACTGCAGCCAAAGTGAACTTGTCAAAAGTTTTCGTCCGATTTCGCTTTCTTTCAGGATGCTCGGTAGCCGTTTCTCTGCGAGTGAAACCTGTCTGGATTACGCTGTTATGAAACGAAAGTCGGCACGGTCATTCAAACTCGCCCGTCAAGTACCACACTGCGGCCGGCAGTGCTGACAGGGCACTCACAAGGCTGACTTGACATATTCGTCGACGCTCACCGCAGTATCCTTCCAAGACAACCAAAGAGACAAATTAACGCAATCTTCTCGACAGGCACATACATCTCTTCCAAGAACGACAATATCTGTCACCATTGCCATCTGTCGATCGTGACGGGCCCCATCACCGCCCAGCGGCTGACCCGACTCCCCGTCACTGCCGACGGCCGTCCTCAGGTCCCATGAGCGGGCCGGCGGCCGTCGCCGGACCCCACCACCACACGGCCCGCATCCCGTCCCGCGGCCGTCGCCAGTGACGGCCGGAGTCGGCGGCTCACGCCCGTACCTGCCTGCGGTCGGTGTCGAGCGTCGATGCGTCCCCTTTCGGTGTCTCCGAGCGCTCGCTGCGGGCGTGCACCGGCGGCCGGCTCCGAACGCTGACTGAGCGCCGCCGCCGCCGCCGCCACGGTCCCGTTCGGAGCGCGCTGGCGCCGGCCGCGGCCCGGTGAAACCATCGGCCGGCGACTAACGGTGTCGCCACCGGGCGGCGACGGCGGCGGCGGCGGCAGCGGCTGGGTTAGCGGGCCGCCGCCGCCGTCTCTCGCTTGGAGACAACAGGGATCCCGAGCGTGACGGAGCGAACACGAGCTCCCCGGCGGCACCGCGCTGTCACCGGATGGTGATGATTTGTTCCGCGGACAATGGTTCAGTCTCGCGGCGGTCGGCCGTCGGAGGGTCTCTGTCAAGCGGACGGCGATCGGATCCTCCTCCTCTAAACTCGGCTTCTTTACACAAACACACACACACACACCCGCACGCATACGCACACGCATACGCATACGCATACGAGCAAGCACACGCGCACACGCGCACACACACACACGCACGCACATATATGTGTACATATATATATACATACGTTTCGTTACGGACGACCGTATTTGCTAGTTTCTTATATATATATTTCTTATATCGTTGCTAGTTTCTTATACCTTTCTAGATATATCGTTCAAGTTCTCAGACGTTATTCATTTATCAATATACTAACGTTTCGAGACACTCATGTTATTTTCAGAGTGGTGAAAAGTTGACACAAGTAAATATTTGATGATTATTAGCGATGCACCAGGTTTACATGTAATATATACCGTCAGTATGGAAATAAGTAAGTGAATAAGAAGACTTATCAGAAGCGTTGCATTAGTAATAGCGGTATATATGGCAGTATGATATAATAATATAGTACCCAGTAATACGGATTTATAAGTAATAATATAGGGAATAGTTATCATAATAAGACATACCAATGCAGAATACAACTAAGTCAGCATGTCTGTACTCATCTACTAAACTTGGTACTGGCTAAAAGTAACCGTATTTGCCAAACAGTCCAAAAGACTATCCCATCGAAGGGATATACATCATGTTTGGAACTGAAACGAACCCAGTGAAAACCGCTATGTAACCGCTGAAACGTTGGTCACGACAATGAGCATGGTTGTTGATCTCGCGCCTATATGCAATGCGACATCGAAGGCGCAAACCTGCAGTGGCAACAGATCCCAAAAAAAACATTTGCATTTTTCAGCCTCCTCCTGACGTTGGTCCAATGCCAAACCGCCGCACTCTCAACGGTTCCCATGTGCGTCACGGGTCATATCAGCAAAATAGCAATGCGTCATGAACAGAATGGTGGGGAAACGTGAAGAAATGCGCCACTCCTTTCGCCATCAGATAACACTGGCTGTTTTCGCCACGCGGGATGTTTTCGTCCACACGGTCCTGTCCCAGGCCCGGCTGCTGCCCCTCTCTCGCCGTCGCTGAGTCCCTCAGCACATGGGCCCGTTCGCACGTTCCCCGGGGAAGACGTCTTGTCCTTGGCGGGGCTGGTGGTCCACGCCGCGCTCACCAGTCTATCGCTACGTGATGGATCCCCTGCGCGTGGCAGATAGTGGCTCGTGCCGACCGATGCAGGTTTCCGCGCCGGCGGCGGTCAATGGTCAGGAAGACTCCGGTTCACTGAACATCACGCCGCCCGAGAGCGAGGACCCGGAGCGGATCATAACACAAACGACGAGAGGTCATGGACGCTGGGTATGCTCATTGGCGTTGGAGCACCGACAGGGTGTCATGGGATGTTGATGGAAGGTCCCAGCCAGAGCCGTTGCCAAAACGGGACGGGGCACGCCTGCCTCCATTCTGGAGATGGATGGAATCGTCCTCCCTACTATCCAAAATCTTTTTCAAATTATTTTGCTTTTTTGCAGTGTACAAAACTAAATTGCCCTCATCCGAACGGCCAGTTGTCAGGGGAGATTACAGCTCGATGAGCCTGATACGCCGTTCCTGTTCCAAATCGGTGGCACAAAAACTATCCTGAGCCAGCGGACGGTTGCCAATCAATGCGACGCCACGACGTTTACCCCGCACATTTCCGGCAGACTCTCGGCGAAGCTGATGGACGGAAAAAGGCAAAGATCATATTGTCGTATTTCAGGTTCAGCTCAGATTGCTACCTTGAATGGCTGTTGAGGCCTTAGGGCGAGCAGACTTCGCAGTCATCCGACGCTCGCGGAAATTACTATAACCTTCGAACATCCATCCGTTCCTCAGACCGGGTCATGCGCCGCCAGCCGTTGCCTAACGCCACCAGTCTCGACATGCCGAGCCGACGAGGACGGCGGCACCAGCGCCGGCCGGCCGGTCTCGCCTTCACGTCGGCGCGTCGGCAACGGCGGGCCGGGCACTGCCGCGGCAGCCGGGCGGCGCCAGCCAGACCGTCGACCCGTGGCCCGGCGCGGAGCGCGGCCCGGTGACGAATGGAGACGTGCCTCGAGGCACCGCCGGTGACATTTTCCTGTTAGTAATTGTCGGAATACAGCGCGAGCTGCCATGGGATCTGCCGGACGCCGCGCGCCCGGCTCAAGCAGCAAAACCACATGGGCCGGACCAAGGTTGGAAAAGATGGTGTTTTTTCGTGCTGAAGAACACCAGAAAATATTGGCTCCAAAAACGTTTTGTACTTCAAGAGTCAAAAACATTTTATACTTCAAAAGTTTGATCTCGTACATCCATGAAAAAGCTACGCTATACCGATCTTGACAAATTTCTAACTCTGCAACCAAATGGCCCTGTTTCTATTCAGTAGGAAGCAGGTATGATGTCATAACTGACTTACACAAAGAACGCCAACTTAAACCAGTATTACTGCCTGCAAAGTATTGCACTCCAAAGCAAAATTATACCCCGACATCAAGAACAAAACCGAATTTCCAACCCGGAGCCGGACACTCGTGTGATCAAACCCCTCGGCCGCCAGGGGTCGTGTCCACCGCTCAGCCGGATGAGATCACGGGCTCTGGCGGATTTATTGGTTGTTTACTCAGTGCAGCACAGGGTGGCAAAGACCTCGGCGAAGCGAAGTGGGTAGAGCTCGGTGCCCCGGATTCCCGTGATCAGCGAAATACGAGTTACCGGTCCTGTTAACTAAATCGCACGGCTGGTTGTAACACGGTCTGACTAACCCAGCACAGCAGCGGTACACGGGCGCGTTCAGGTTCACACCGCCTGCCGGCGCCTACCGCTTTCCGCACTCAGCCGGTACCAGTTTGGCAATGAGTAAGCTCAACCGAGAAAATTGCACGAGGCGTAACATTTACACGTTTCCGCTTCCGCTTCGCTGGCGCCAGTTCCTACAAAATTGCGTGGTTGCGTGAAAGTGTGTTACCACACTCATAACAGCATGAAAAATATTGATCCTGTAGCAACAGGCCACTGCCTTTAAACGTCATAATGAACCGGATCCAGGGGACACGTAACGGTGTTACGTCACTGTCACTCCTCTAACCGGCGGAACAAGGCATGTCACGGATCAAAGCAGAGTAAACCAAAACAAAGCCACAGCTGGTGCCAGCATTGAGTCACGTCAGGTAAACTCCCTTTGCTACGAAACCTCGCTGAATGGCAATAGTGTGTCTGTGGTCTTTTTATATTGTTGTATACCACCGTTATCTTTATGCATCTGGAGCTCACCTGACAATGGTTTTCTTGTCAGAGTGCTGAACACCGCAAACAGGCCTCTGCTGGAAGCGCCATTACAAAGCCGTGATCCCACACTCATCGCATCACGTGACTCATCAGTGCTTGCTATGTAAAAGGTCTTTTGTACGTGCATGCAGCAGCATCCGCTTCACCCACTCCAATTTTCTGCGTGACGAGCAGTGGTGTCGCGACCTGCCAGACACACCGACGGACGGACGGGAGGTAGGGTTGGGTGCGGTGGAGGAGGGAACAGCAGCAATAGGTAATGATGAGACCAGTTGCTTCACATTTTTGTACCTTACATGCATTACTTATAGGGTTGTGTGTGGCGGAGTTCGTTTTCGTCACCAGACAGATTGAAAGGTTATCAAATGGGGTTCAAGGAAATGTGAATACGTGCTGCACATACCGTGTACGAAAGCGTGGAAAGGTTGACAAGTCGCCAAGCTTCAGATACATGATACATCTTCCCTTCTCACACTGACTGAAACCTGCATTTTTAATTCAGCTTTTCAAAGGAAATCTACCGCAATCGTTTAAAGGAAATCGTTTGAAAGAAGCGTAATCATTTAAGGGGTTGTAACATAGCCAGTAACCTCACGAACTGTTGCATATCAAATGTGTTCAAAGGGCAGTCGGCCCAGGACGCAGAACGTTAAATGACGCCATCATCTAACTTGTGTCGCCATCGGCCACTGAAGCGTTAAAAATGGGCCAGTGATGTGACCCAGGGCTCAGGGCAGTCGACTGCCATTTAAACCGACCAGGGGAACAATCGGTTGTCGAAACAAATGAGGACAATGTGTATCTATTAATTGGAGGTGATAAAGTGCCCAGGAAACAAGATCACATACGCGTAACCCGTGAATGAACTACAGCGTAAGAAATGACCCTTAAACGAGCGTCTGCAGTCTTCTTCGAGCTCACATCCCGTTCGTCCCGTTCATACAACCTGATTTTCTCACTGGCTTCAGGCTCAAGTGATCACACAGTAGTCCCATATTTATTTGTGATAGGCTACAGGTCCGTGTCACAAGCTCAGGGACGGAGGATCCTGGTCGCACTGCTGCCCACCTCAAGACGCCCTGGACTAGAAAACATGAAAAATGTGACGCGGATTCCACAAGGAAAAATACTATCGTTTCCACATGGGCTATCATCCTTTCAGCGATCTCGATCGCCGACTGGCGTTTGTTGTCCACACCTTAGCTGCGGACATTTGTCCCCAGGTGGCACCGCCATCGCTGCCACAAGGACAAGGAGCCTCACCAAGCGGGTTGCTGATACACTGCACCTTCGATAGCAGCGGCGATTCACCACTTGACGGGGTGGTGGGCCAATCAAACATCCAAGTCAGGAGTGGCTTCAAACTGGCGGAGCGCACCGCTCCACTTCCGCACAGTTTGCAGCGTTTCAACATGGCGGATGTTTCGGCAAAAAGAGAGCGAGCCCCGCCAACACCTGGGCCCACAGATCACCTCTGTTTACGTGTGTGACGCCAATAAGGCCACTGACCCGGCCAACTCTATAGCTGGCACCGCAGACACCGCTAACTTTGGAACCGACAAATAAAGCGAGATTAATCAAAATTGGATGTGGTCTCAGCTCTTTTCCTTTGCCTCTCATCACCACTAACGACATGATACCGAGATTCTTCAATGGCTCCTGGTTTGGTGCCTGGACAAAATTATTCCGTTTGCATGAGGACTTCGGTGCTTGGGGTCAGGATCCAGCGACAAGCTCAGTTTGGCATGGACTATGATCCCAACGCCACGCTACCCACTTCAGTAGTTTCGGATATTTTTTAGAATGTGAATAAAATGCCTGATAAAGGCAGCAAGTGGCAAAACAGAACAGGAGAAGGAAGCAATTTAGTCGTGTGACTGAATTACCTGCATCCTTACCGTGACTGAACCGCCGTTTTGCCTAATACTATTTTGTAATTTTCTCTTCAATCGCAGTGCCATTTTCCATGGACCATGATTGCTATTGAGTTATTTAACGACGCCCTCGACTGCCAGGGTCATTTCGCGTCGCAACCTTTCACGTCGGTTGTCGCGAGGGACGGCGATCCACGGACCATGAGTAACCAACCCTCTACAAAAACGCCACCGATTCGACCTCCGACAGATTACAGGCGACATGCCTCGTCATACGTGCTCTGTCCGGAGCCTTAATCTGCACGGACAGTGTCCTAATGAACAAAACGTTCTCGGTGAAACGCATGTAGACCTGGGGCCCGGTTATAGGGTTCCCGAATAGCTCCCGCAGTGCATAGAACCGACAGCAACCCCTAAGCGACGTAAGACCTCGATCCAAGTTCAGAAACGTGAAACAATTTGGCCAGGCATGACCGGAATGCAGTTGCGACTGTCACCTTCAATTTCTCATGTATTCTGACGGTCGTATTTACGTTTGCAAGACGGGTGTATTTGAGCAGTCCATCACGATACCTTCTGCACGAATCATCAAGACGTCACGTCACTTGGATCGCGAAGCCCTTATCCACGCTGTATCTCTGTTCATCTTTTCATCATGTCGCATCCGCCCATAGAAAAATACCCGCACGCAATGAACTGAAACTAACTGGCCAACGTATGAATTTGACAACAGCCAAACAAACACAACGGGGTAGTATTCCAATAAAGCAACAGCGAAGCTCTCTTACGGCGCAAAAGGGAGCAGACGAGCTTAACGGGCACGGGGCGTTCATCAGCTGATTCTGGGGGAACCAACCTGGGCAGACGCGGGGACGCCGACTCAGCCATCGGACGCACGACGGCACCGTTGCGTCGCACGCAGTCGGAGGAACGCCTCACGCCGCTGTGGGCCGCGGTCGCCGGGGCGCTACTCTGCCTCCCAGCGCCGACCGGCCGCCCGCCGCGGGCGCGCAGGGCCAGCGGCCGGACCGCGGCGGCCGGGACGTGGCGCTTGCGTCACCGTTCACAGATCACAGCTGATGTTTCGGCTGATGTCGAGTCACCCTGGCCCGCGCCCGACGCTGAGTCAGTCCTGACTCGGGGTGACGCCAAACGCAGGGGCGGCTCACACGAGACGTCGAGTCACCAAGGCTCACGCCGAATGTCGAATCACTTCTGACGCCGGGGTCACAGCAAACGCCGAGACGGTTCACACCAGACACCGAGCCAATGATGACTTCAGGGTCACACCGGACGACGACACGGTTCACACCAGACACCGAGCCACTGCTGACTTCAGGGTCACGCCGGACGCCGACACGGTTCACATCACACACCGAGTCACCTCGTGCCCGCGCCTGACGGCGGGCCGGTTCACAGCAGACGCACTGCTGCGGGGTGCCCTCCACCGGCGCACGGAGTGGGCGAAGGGACCGTGGACCGCGCCCATCTGGTCGGCTGCCAACAGCGGCGGAGCCCGGCCGGCGCGGCTCGCCCGCCGTCAACACGGGCCGCAGCCGTCGCGCGCGGCCGGCGCGGCGCGGCCCGCCAGCCGCTGCAGCCGCCACACGGCGCCGACGAACGCCGGGAACCGGTCCGAGATGAAGAGCGCCGCCCGCTCGAGCGCGTCGGCCAGCCGGCGCACGGCGTCCGCCCACGGCGCGCCCGGCTCGGCTGGAGGTTCCTCCAGCAGCGTCTCCAGCACGACCAGCAGGTGCGGGTCCTCGAGCGACGGCGGCGCGTCGGCGGCGGCCGACAGGCCGAGCAGCTCGCGCCGGTACGCGCGCTGCAGCCGGCCGGCCGCCTCCTCCAGCCAGTCGGTGAGCCGCGCCAGCAGCGGCGCCGCCAGCGGCGGCACGCGGCCCAGCGTCGCCAGCAGGCGGCCGACGTGGCTGCGCGCCGGCGGCCGCTGCCGGCCGGCGGCGTCCAGCAGCCGCTCCAAGGAGGTGGTCGGCGGCCGCCGCCGCCGCCGGCCGTCGCTCGGGCTGCGCCGCCAGCAGGCGGGCCGCCAGCTCCAGGCCGTGGTGCAGCGCCAGCCAGACAGGTCCGGCCGCGCACGCCTCCTCGGCCACGTGCCGCAGCACCGCGTCGACGGCGGCGTCTAGCGCCGCCGGCTCGGCGACGCCGTCGCCGTCGCCGCCAGCCAGCGCTCGCTGCACCTGCGTCACGGCGCTCAGGTAGATCAGGGAGCGGCAGGCCGGCGGCTCGGCGGCGACCGGCCGGCCGAACAGCTCCCGCTCCTCGGCCAGCACCGCCCGCACGTCGCCGAACGGGTCGGCGTTGGCCGCCACCCTGTCGCGGAGGCGCTCGACGTGCTCGCGCACGGAGACCCCGGCCGGTCGAGTTCTGACGACGGCGATTGCCAAGGCCAGTTTAGTGCGGTCCGCCTCCATTTGGGCGCAACTGTAGCCTGCAATGGGCTAAGATTGCAGTTGACGGAATCGCAAGTGTTTACGGTTTATGAGGCATATGTTGCCTATGGCCACCCGACAGATCTAAAACGGCGTCTGCGCAAAAAGACTTTGGGGTTATTCTGGCGCTGAGGTCTCCTGCAGGCTGCACATCTTGGAAAATATTCGAAAATGAAGGTCAGTAACGGCAAAACACCTGAAGTTTGAGAAGTTTTCTTCGAAACCTGAGCCTTCAAACCCGTTTCAGTGCCTATAAACAGAGGGCAAAGACACCTCACTAAATTTGCCCCAAAATCGTATCATGCTTATGGAAATTCATCGAGAAATACAGCAGTCAGAGCGCCCTAGGATCCCCAGGTAATCTTTTGGGACCACAAACATAAAACAAGCACACCGGATGATACATATACGGCGCGCGTGGCGAAAGCAGAGGTCAACTATTGAAAGATTACTAAAACGTTGCGCACTGACGCACCACCGTCATCTAAAATCACCCAGTCGTCGCTTTTTTGAAGCTGCTGCATTATGGAGCTCTGTTCCTATAATAAATAATAAAATTACTCTTGTTATTTGATAAAAGACATTTTGAGTAGGAAACATGTAAACAAAACCACATTTTCCTCATGCTCACCTATTCTATATGACAATCAAAATGACGTCATTAACAGAAGAAACACACAAACCGGTTTGAATCGTCGAAATTTAACAACCAAGTGTAATAGCAGTATCCAAGACACCTTCCAGTGCCACACCATCGACTCCATATCTCTAAGTTTTAATGGCCCGAGTGCCTTAATACCGTCGAAAATAATTTCCTATATAAGTGCATGCCAACCAGTCCGGAGTGTCACAGGGATTTAAAAATCATCAGTGAAGTGAATTGCCAGTATGGTAACATACCAAGACACCTTCCGGTGTCACACAATCGACTGCATAACTCTAAATGTCAATGCTAATGGCCCATGTGCTTTAATATGATCAAAAGCCATTTCCAATACCAGTGCACACCAACCAGACCGGAGTGTCAGAGACGTCCGAAACTCAACACTTATGTGCAATGCCAACATGAGAACACACCAAGATGCCCTCTGGTGTCGCCATCGACTGCATATCTGTAAGTGTGAATGCTAACTGGCCTATATACGGCGGCAAGCAATCTCTTATACAAGTGCAAGCCCACCAGTTTGGAATGTTAAAGATATCCGAAACTCATCAGTGACGTGCATTGCCTGTGTGGGAACATACCAATCCGGGAAACCGATTTCTGCAAATGATTTGAGGGCCCGAGCGGAGGGCCCAAAACCTAACTTCCCCCAAATGTGAGTTTCTTAACGGATTTAGCCCACTTTATTTTGACCAAAGGAAAATTATAACTTTTTCGTGAATACTGATCAAATAAAAAACCCATATATCCCCACACGTTTGGGTATACATATATATACATATTATATATATATATATATAGAGAGAGAGAGAGAGAGAGAGAGAGAGAGAGAGAGAGAGAGAGAGAGAGAGAGAGAGAGAGAGAGAGAGAGAGAGAGAGAGAGAATAAGGGATAGATAGACGACATATGCTTTATTCTATGCCTTCCGCATATCTCTTATCTATTACGGCTATTCTTTTCGTTACTTCTGTCTTTTTCCCTTTAAAAGCGGCAGAATATATTGGGGGAGATGGCAAACAAGCATTGCCGGCCAAAATCAACATGGGGCCGGGGGGGGGGGGGGCCCTCACAAAAGAATATAAATCGATACCCCTGACTGCAATGACCATTCGTGCAACATCACATCGGATCCCTGTCTTGTTGTACTTTTTTAGCCCAGCCTCTGTCTTGGTCGTACCAGAAAATAGCAAATTCCGGACATAAATCGTGAAAAATGTTTATACGAAATGGTGAGTGCATGGCGTAAGACCACACTGATGCCGGGACCAGAGGAAATCCCTGTTGCCCGTGCCAATCGCACACCGTGGAAAAATGGCGGTTGTTTACGATCTTAGGAAGATGACAGCACCTGGCAACACTTTACTTTTGACAAAGTGTTCAAGGTTGTACGAACGGCGGCTAAGTTTCCACCAGGACTAGTGATACCGACGACTTCGGTCGCATGGCATGAGCTTTTCTATGATAGAATGCAAAAAATATTCCTAGCTATATCGACGGCCTTCTGCGCACGATCGCCATCACCGATATCGATGGGATTCCATCCGGGACATAACAGGGTGCTGCAATCACGTGTGAATCCAAGGGGGCACGAGGGGGCAGGGGCGGATCCAGGATTTTGCCAGGGGAAATGGTCATCGTGCCCCTTCCTTGCCGGCCGGCCCCTACATTTTTTTGCTCGTCAGATATGAACAGAACGTTGATCTGTTTGGGTCCAAGGGGAAACATCTGATGCCATTTTGCGTTTTATACTATATCAAGTAACCAAAAAAAATCGAGCGCGTCGCTTTATTTAAGAAAATTTTGCGTTTAACCTCCTATAAAGTGGCCGGATAATGACATAACGGCGGGATTTTAGGCGGTTGCGTCCCTCCCTCTATTTGAAGTCTCGTACCTCTATTTGGTCCAAGAGCCCCTCTGCCCCTTCGTAATTTCCGGGGACTTTTTTCGTAGCTTAGATTAGGTTCCCTCCGGCAGTTACAGGGACACTTTTGGCAGTCTCGGGCCGTCTATCGTGTCAGGGTCCTTTAGTAGTCTCAGGTTCCTTTTACAGTTTCACGTGCTCCCCGGGGCGTCTCAGGCGCTCCTTTGGCAGTTTCACGGGCACATCGGACAGTTTCATGGATCCATCTGGAAGTTCCAGGGACACTTCAGCCATCTCGGGCTCCCTTCTGTCGTTGCTGGGAACTTTTTCCGTCTAAGGAGTCCCTTAGGCAGCAACAAGGGCCCTCTATAAGTCTCTGCCGTGACAGAGGCGCCTCTGGCAATACTCTCTAGGTCCTTTGGGCGTTTCAAGAGCTGTCTGGACGTCTGAAGGTTTGCTAGTTTGTGGGGCCCCGCTGGCCGTCCCAGTGGGCCTCTACTGCTGGAGACTGCCAGCTAGCAGTCTCGGTGGCCCTGCTGTTGTCCTAAGAGCCCCTCTTGTCTCTGAGGAACATTTTTGCCCTCTCAGGGGCCCTCTGGCGGTTACAAAACGCCTTTAAACGATTTCAGAACCATGTGCAGTGTCATGGGCCTTCTGAACGTCTCCGGTAGTCTCCTCGGCTATATCACGGGTCTTCCTCTGTTACATGTGGTACATCTGGTAGTCTTAGTGCCCCTCTAGCCGTAACAGGGACCTTTGTTGGTGCTCAAGGGGCCTCACTGGCAATCTCACGGACACCTCTTCCGTGCCAGGAACCCGTCTAACACACTCGAGGGCCCTCTGGCCGTCCAGGGCTTCCATACTCTCTCACGGATCCTCTTATCGTCTTTGTCTTGCAAGGGCCTTCCGACCCTTCTGGCGGTCTCAAGGGCCATCTGCCTTGTAGGGACCTACATTGCCGTCTCAGGGCCCATCTGACCTTCCCGGGGCTCCCTGACTGCAGGAAGAACCCCTCAGGGTTTCAAAAAGATCAGTGTAGCCCATTTGGGGCCGCTCTCGAAGCTGAGGTCACCGATGAATCCATGTTCAGGAGGTCCCTCTGGCTGACCAGGATCTCCTTATACAGTGCTAGGCACCCTCTTAAGTTTTTGCCGTCTCAGAGTCTCTCTGGCACGTTCTAGAGGTCTCATGGAACCTTTGTCGTGTTGAGGTTCCTCTTGCGGTCCCAGGGACCTTCGGAGAGCTTTAGGGGACCTTTTTTCCATCTCAGGTGTCATCGTTGCCGCCTGAGGGTCCCATTAGTGCCCCCCAGGCCCTTCTGACTGCATCAGGAATCTGCAGCTTTTCACACAAGCCCGTAAAACCGATTCGGGGTTCCTGTGACATTCCATGGACCCCTATGCCATCCTATGGACTCAATCATCTTGGTTGTCTCAAGGGCCCTGTGACTCTTCTGGCGGTCTCAGGGGCACTCTGCCGTATTGGGGGCCCAGTTCTGTTCTCAGGGGCCCTTTGGGAGCTTCAGTGGCTCTTCCTATACGTCTCAGGGGTCATCTAACCCTTCTCAAACCCCCTGACTGCATTACGAACCCGTCACGTTTTCGGAGAGACCCCGTGAAGCTTGTACGGGCCCCTTGGGCGTCCCTTTTAAGCATGAGAAGGGCCCCTCAGATCTGGGGGGACAATCGCCCCCATCGTCCCCCCAGATCCGTGCCTGGATAGGGCAATCCACCCCATGCCCAAAGGGGTCCCTTCAAAAAGTGACACGAAGGCACCCAGTATGAGCTTCACGGGGTCTCTGTAAAAGCCCAACGAGTTCCTGATGCCGTCAGGGGGCCTCTGAGAGGGTTAGATGATTCCTGAGACACTTAGAAGGGCCCCTGAAGCCCCAAAAGGGTCCCTGAGACCACAACTGGCTCAAACACAGCGAGTGTCCCTGAGACCGCCGGAAGGGCCACAAGGCCCCTGAGACAGCCAAGATGAAAGATGAGGACTGAGCCCTTAGGACGCAACTGGGGCTCATGGAATGTCGCAGGAACCCCGAATGGATTTTACGGGTCTGAGTGAAAAGCTTAATGTTCCTGATGCAGTCAAAGGGCCTCCGGGAGGATTCATGAGACCTTGAGACGGCAAGATGACTCCTAAGATGGATCAAAGGGGTCTCTAAAACTCTCCAAGGGCCCATGGGACGGCAAGAGGGGCCCCCATACGGCAAAAGGTCCATGAGACCGCTTGAAGTGCCAGAGAAGATCCTGATACGGCAAGAACTTAAAAAGGCGCCTAGCACGGCATGAGGAGCCCTGGCCAGACAGATGGGCCTCTCACGGGGCATTCATCGGTGACTTCAATCTCGAGAGGGGTCCCAAATAGGCTACACTGGACTTTTTGGAAACCTGAGGGTTTTGGTGCAGTAAGGAGTCCCGGGAAGGTCAGGTGCGTTCTGAGACGACAAGATGGGCTCCTACACGGCCGATGGCCCCTGAGACCGCCAAAAACATAGGAGGGCCCTGCGAGGCAGACGATAAAAGAGGACCTCTAAGACGATATGGGGGCCCCGGGCGGCTAGAAGGCTCCTGAATGTATTAAGCGCACTCCTGGCGCGGAGAAAGGTCCCTCTGACACTGCCAGCGAAGCCCCTGAAGCACCAGCAAAGACCCCTGGTACCAGGGGTGTAGCCACGGTTCAGATATTGGGAAGGCAAGCTGACTGCAATCCACCACGAATAGGTACGGCGAGGAAAAATCTCTTTTCATGCGTTTCATGACCAGCTGCGGTCGAAATACGTTTCGCTAAACTTTAAAGTTGAAAAAATTGTGTTACAAATGGGAAATACCCATTTGGCGCCCTAAGAATACGAGGAGGGGGAGGGAGAAACCACTGCTACTGGAAAACTGCGGATGACATGTCCCACGCAGCCACCGCAGAGATTACACTCATGCCCGATTCTGCTAGAGGGGTCTTTAGACCGCCAGATATATCCTATGTAACAGAGGAAATACAACCATAGAGAACACCGGATATGTTCGGAGGGTTCATGGCACTGCACAGGGGCCATGAAATCGTCAAAAGGTAACTGCCAGAGGGCCCATGACACGGCAAACAATGTTCCCCATTGACGACAAGAAGTGCATCTAGGACAACGGGGGTCCACTAAGACTGCCAGAGAGGGGCTTTTGAGACTGCTGACTAGCAGTCTCCAGCAAAAGGAGCTACTGAAACGACCAGAGGGGCCCATGAAATTACTAAACGTTGAGACGTCCAGACAGCTCCTGAAACAAAGGACCAAGAAGCAAAGGCGCAGGCAGGGGTCCAGAGGTCTGGTCCCCCCCCCCCCACCAGGCCCGTATTTTTACGAAAACCATTACACATCGTCTTTCCGGCAGGCGTTTTCGTATGATTTCAGTTCATACTGAGCTCCGGAGTCCCCTTAAGAAAATCTTCACCGAGCTGCTGCCTAGAGGACTGCCAGAGGCGCCTCTGTCACGGCAGAAAGAGTTACAGAGGGCTCTTGTTTCTGCCAGAGGGTTTCCCTGAACAGCAAAAATGTTCCGCAGGGACGACAGGAGAAAACCTAAAATGCCTTTAAGCGTCTCTGGAACTGTCAACCGACGTCTCTGGAATTGTCAAACTGGTCTCAACTTGGCCTCAAATTGGTCAACAGTAAGATTTTGACCTGGTGTTTACAATGAGGGGAAACAATCGTAACAGTGGTTGTATCATGCTTAAAATACATGTTGATATGCACTATTTAAGATTTCTAACGAAAAAAAGTTGAAAAGTACATTATTTCTCCCCGAAACGATATTGTGTTTTCTCTGTCGCACCAGTTGCCAGCCACCGGACGGTCGCGTGGAGATTTTTGACGTTTCTGCGTCAAATGGCTTGTTTACGTGGTATCTCGATGCTGGTTGGTCGTCGGTGGGACCCAAGGTCTAATCAAAAACAATAAAAAGGTTTGGAAATAACTAATATTAATTAACTTTGAAATAAAAATGTTAGTGAAAATGTCATAATTTATATAAAAAAATGTTCAAAGGTGAAGATTTGATTTCGAAGAAGTATTTAAATAGAATCGTTGACAATTAGTAAATAAACTATTTGGAAAAGAAATCTTGGTACGGAGTCGAAAGACTATAAGAAACAAAATGAAACAATAAATAAAAAAAATACCTAACCGAAAACAGTATCCTGGCCTAACGTAACCTTACCAAACCTAACCTAACCTATTTGTTGGATTGAGCCAGGTACGATCGCAACCTTTATCGGCCTGCAACCTCAAGTACCGCACCTTCAGTGGAAACTCCGTGCCGAAGGAGCGGTATGCGTGGAGCATGCAGTGGGATAATACTATGATATAATACGTGGAAGCAAAATGTAATTGATATCTGTGACGTCATTAAGCATTTTAATTTCTATGTAGGGTCTTCAGAGATCTCAAGTGTGAATAATCTTAACCTTAGCGGAACTAGATTTTGCGCCGTGGAATATTGTTGTTCTCTGTCAGCCGTGGACAAGCACGGTAATAGTGCGTAGTACGTTCTCGTTACGATTTTATTGTTGTTGTTGTTGTTTTTTTTTGAAATTCAGGTGTTGTGAAGCATGATCAGAAAGAGGATGCATTGTTCTTTACAGTGGCAGTCGTATACAACAATGTCTGGAATTAAGTCGGGCAGAAAGTTAGCTCTGTCCGTTAGTTCCTGAAACTATCCGAAGTATCCCTTAAACTGCCAAAGGAGCCCCTGAGACGCCCCGGGGTACACGTGAAACTTTAAATGGATTCTGATTCCACCAGAGGCTCCTGATACATAGACGGCCCGAGACCACCAAAAGTGCCCCTTTAATTTCAAGAAGGAATCTAAGTTAAGCTGTCAAAAAAGTCTCCAGAATCTCCGAGGACCAAGAAGGGCTCCTGGACCAGATAAAGATGCGACATTTCACTTTGAGGGAGGGACGCAGCCGCTTAAAATCCCACAGTTTCTGTGGCCCGCGCAACCAGAGCTGGAGGGGCCTAGGGCCCGCATTTTTTTGCTTTTTTTAATAGCACGGACGCAGCGAGAGAGGCATCTTGCCGTACTCCATATATGGGCATGTGTACCGGTGATCAGTAAGTCTTCTTAACCCTATTCCCGGAGGGCTAGACGGTATGGTCGATTCCCGGCAGGGGGGACGGATTCGGCCCCCCCCCCCCTGTGATCTCGAGAACTACTCGTCCGATTTCATCGCAACAAACGGCAATCGATTTGCCGTGACGTGAACTACATTTTTATAAAAATAAATTTTCAAAATTTTGAAATTTGTGGGTACAGGGAGGCAAAAATGTCAAAATGGGGGTACTTTTGGACTTCTTATAACTCCGTTGTTTATTGACCGATTTCAATGAAACTGGCATGAATCGAGAGATTATGGATAGGGCTTTTGCCATGGGCACACAAATCTGAAATTTTGAGAAAATTCATGGGCGTTCACAGGATTTCAAAAATAGGAGAATTAGTTTTCTAACAACTGAATGAACAAAAGAGGCAAACACCCTTTTTTGGCTTCTGCTAGTCATGTTATACTAAAGAAGTACAAATCGCATTACAATGTTTGCATAATGTTAGCATAGGCGGTGCCAGGGACATGAAAAAAGGGGAACTGTCACGGTCACACGTTTCTCAGATCAGCTTGTGACCTTTGACCTTAAATGACCTCCAGTGACCTTGAGGTCACTTGGAATGATCTCGTGTGCATTTAATATTATCTGTAAACGTTTTCAATCATTTGAATTCACTCTATTCCAAAAATTTCATTTTATGGCTATTGCGATATAGGGTACGCGCACTTACATTTTAGGTCATAGCCCCGTGACCCGACCTGGTATCAAGCTGAAACTTGGTACACAAGTAGAGGGCACCCTTTTACGTCACGTGTATCCCGGGTTTGGCATTTTAAAAAATGGCGCTGAAGTTACAGCGAAAAAACAAATTTTGACTTTTGACCTTGAGCTGACCTTGTAAAATAACCTCAGATAAACAAAATTTTATCTGCACATTACCCAACTATTTAGCTATACATCCATATAATTTTAAGTTCTATCTTAAGAACTCTGTTTTTGGCAGACATTTTCACTTTACCCCCAACATGGCCAAAAATGTCATGAGGTGCATCCCAAAAACGTTGCCTGGCTCCGCCCCTGAGCAAAAAAGAATTTTGAAATTTTGTCACAGCACGTAGAAAGAATAGCTAGGAAAAGTCACCAAGTTTCGTGAAGATGCGTTAAAAAGCGTGGAATTGGCAAGCAAAAAACCCGAGGGGGGGCGGATTCCGCCCTCCTGCCGGGAATAGGGTTAAATGATGTAGGTATAATGGTATCAATCTGAAAAAGGTTGAAGCATGGCATCGCTTCGTGCTATGAGCAGTCGTTTAGTTCCACTCGCTTTCTGAGCTATTCATCCTGACGCCATTTTTGACTGAAAGTCGACCAATTTGATTGAAAGTCGACCTTCAAGAAACAACGGCTGAGCTATATTAACCCTATTCCCGGAAAGTTAGATGATAAAGCCGATTTCCGGCAGGGGGGGGGGGGCGAATTCGCCTGTCCCTCTGAGATCTCGAGAACCATACATCCGATTTCACCGTAACAAACGGCAATCGATTTGCCATGACGTAGACTATACTATTTTAAACAGCAGTTTCTAAAATATTGAAAGGCGCGGATACGTGAAGTCAAAATGGAGGATACTTTTGGACTTGTTATAACTCTGTTTATGGACCGATTTTGATGCATTTGGCATGAATCGAGAGCTTATGGATGGAACTTTACCATTGGTCCATACCTTTTATATTTTACCCGATTTTTTATTTGACTTCATTTGATTCCAAAGATTTGGGAAATTTCATAGGCGCTGAGAGCGTTGCGAAGATGTTGGGGTTATTTTTTCAAAACCTAAATCAATAAAAAAGTTAAAAACACCTTCAGCTTTTATAACCCATTTAATGACAACGAAGTACAAATCATATTACACTAAAATGTTGACATAGGCGGTGCCAGGGACATTACAAAGGGGAATCGTCATGGTCACATGTTCATCAGGTCAATTTTCGACCTCTTAAACGACTTCCAATGAGCTCCGAGTAACATGGAATGATCTTGAGTGCACTTCAGTACATCTGAAAACGTTTCCTATCATTTGAATGGACTCGATTTCTACAATTCCATTTTACGGGCGTCGTAATATTTGGTACCATTTGTTAATATTTTAGGTCATAATTCCGTGACCCGACCTGGTATCAACCAGAAACTTCGTACACAAGTAGAGAGCACTCTTCTTCGTGATATGTATTCTGGGTTTTGCATTTGAGAGTTAAGCGCCAAAATTATTACTTAATCAACCTTTCACCACGAACGGTGGTGCATGCTTTTTACATGGCGATCAGAGGACGCCATGGGAAGACTCTACGTCAGTGGTTAATACCAACTTTAACCACAAGTTAAGAATGTAGCCAAGTGAAGACTCTACAAGTCTGCATTTCATGACGCCATCGTAAGAACTGAATGGGAAATGCTAATGCGATCCAATTTACGGCTCGTTTTCAACCAAGATACACGCCGATAACCTGAGCCGGGAGAGAGTGAGGGGACAGAAAAGTCGGAAGATAGGATGTTTTTATTTTTGGTTATTTATTTATTTATGTACTTATTTTGTTCTCGGGTGGGCGTGGGGGCACGGAGGGGGCCAAGCCAGAAGGGAGGTATTTTTTTCAGTTATTATAACTCCGATGTTTTTCGACTGATTTTGATACGATTGGCATCAATCGAGAGTGATTGATGTAACGTTTCCCCTTGACCCATACGTTTAGAATTTTGAGAAAATCCTTAGGCGTTCATTGGGCTCGGAAAATAAGAAGAACGTTCTTTTCGAAAACTAAATAAACATAAAAATACAAAATTATTATTTAGCTTTTACTAGTCATTCTATATTTGAGAAATGCAAATCGTACTGCCATATTCGTAAAATGATGGCATGGGCGGCGTCAGGGGCATGGAAAAGGCGAAACTGTCATCGTCATATGTTCATCAAGTCAGCGTACGACCTTTGACATCAAATGACCTCGGATGACCCTAAAGTCACATGGAATGACCATGAATTCATTTCATAGTGCTTAAAAACCTTTCCAATCATTTAACTCGACTGTAATTCTAAACACGATGTTTATATATTTGCTTATGACCGCCATGATATATAGGGTATGCGGGCGGACTTTTTACGTCATAGCTCTTTATCCCGACCTGACATCGACCTGAAGCTTGAAATGCAAGTAGAGAGGACTGTGCTGGCTACATACATTCCGGATTTTATGTTTAGATTGCTAGCGTCAAAACTATTAAGGCGAAATAAAATTTTGATTTTTGACCTTGACCAGGCCTTCTAAAATGATATCAGATTAACGCGAATATTTTTGTATATTTGCCCAATTATTAAGTTGTACACTCAGATAATGTTTTAAGTTCTGTCCTAACGACCCTATTTTGGCAGCCATTTTCCTTTTACCTTCACCAATACCAAAATGGCCTGAAGAGTCTCCCAAGAACGGAGCTTGGCTCCGCCCCTTGGCAAAGCCAGTTGTAACATTTTGCCAGAAGACGTAGAAAGAATGCACAGGGTAAAGTTTCGTGACGCTTGTTCAAAAACCCTTGTAATGACGAGTAAAAGACCGGAAGGGGGCTTTTGAAGTCCCTCCCCACAAACGGACATAGGGTTAAGTACTTCAGCGCAGCAGCAGGGGCGTTGGAACTGGGGGTCAGGGGGACAGCTGTCCCCCAACTTTGAGCAGCATTTAACATTAGTCCTATGACGTTGCATGGAAAGAAACGAGGTAAAAATCGCGTTTGCCCCCCCCCTTCATCTCAACAGAGGCTCCACCGCTCTTGGCAGCAGCGACCAAACTGACTGGTAGTTTGCACCAAACGTCATGCCAAAGTACAGCTAGTGACACTGCCTTCACTCTGCGTTGTTGACGTGATCCGTGACCTTCGACCTTGGATTTATGGAAGTGGGGAGAATGCCAGCGCGAACTTTCATTTTTCATTTTCATCATTTCATCACAGAACACCACACGACGACATTCAGGAAGCCATCAAATGGATATAGGCAATGTTCAAATGGATCGATCCAAAGCAGCACGAAATAATTAATGACAATATTTTGATTCTGCCTCTATGTTATGAACCATTTTAGACCGATTTTTGGCGTTTGGTGGCCATTTCAAATTTCCAAGCTGGGAATGGAACAGGGGATGACAGAAGAAGAACGCAGGAACGACCAAACCGACTGGTAGTTTTCGTTGGAAGTCATCTAAGCGATACATAGTGGCCTACCTATACTCTACATCGGTGACCTGGCCCGTGACCTTTAACCTGGGGTCTGAAAAGCGAGGTCAAAGAGGAGAACACCACCGCGGCCGGACTTACAGGCAGCTTTCACCCAAAGCAGCACTGAATAGTGTATAGTGACGATATCTTGAGTCCGCCTTGGTGACCTGACCGGCGACCTTTGACCTCAGTATAAAATATGGCATATAAGCAATGATGCACTGCAGTGACCAAACCATCAGTTTGACATCTGCGTTGTATTTTAACGTAGCAGTTTGTTTTTCACTTTCCCAATTTCACGCACGCGTATTAAAATCATGGCATTGCTGAAAACTGAACCTAAATTGGACCGCACTACCATTCCCCATTCAGTTCTTACGACGACCTCATGAAATGCTATGAAATTCGGTTCTTACGACGATCATGTCTGTGACCTTCATCATCGACTTTCTAGTGAGTCTTTCTATTGCGTACTCCGATCGCCATGAGAAACGCCTGACCGACCGACCCCTTTTATCCCATTAGCAATTTTGCTTCTGCTCTCGGCAAGCTCTCATTGTCTACCATGATCAGGTCTTTCAATTCATTTAATAGCCGGCGGACAGCTCACCTTGACTTGTGGAACCATCAGATCCCCTGGTCCGCTTTGGCCGCTGCGGCGTCATGCTGGTCTGCTCGATTTTACGGAGCATGTCTGCCACTGACGTCTACATTGGCGGCTGTCTTGGGACGTTCGGCATGCCGACGGCCTCTTCGAGCACGTCTTCGGCTGCATCGGCGGTCGCAGAACTTGCCATTTTTGCAGCTGAATATTGCACTGTCGCGACAGTTCCCGCCGGCGTCGCCCCGACACGACCGGTCCACAGGTGTCAGTTCTGGGCACGAGCCGTAGCCGCCACTCGCCTGACAGCGGGCACGTAGCTCATCCGCAGCCGCCCGTACCCCATGGCAGCCGGGCCGGCACTGTGTGAGTCTGCATGCTTGGGTCATTACACCCACAGCTGTCTCAAAGAAGCTCGAACAGCGCTGTGGACCATCTTCATAGCTACTCTTGCAAAACAGTCGTTTTATTTCGTGTCCTTGAATCTTGATGGTTCAGATTTAGATATCGGGAAATGTGGAATTAAAATGGTACGTAATGTGTATATAATAGCATCGTTTATAAAATCCGATGAACGACTTAACTGGAATAATATGCTCGTTTTGTTCCCGCATTCATCAACATGGCAGGGAACATGCCCACAGACTTGCCACGCCGCGCTGTATACCCCCCACCCCCGCTTCCTCCACAAGCATACGGCGCAAAGCCGTAGATGCAGCAGACTTGTGCTCAACTTCTTTTAGGCGATCCAGATCAGGATCTGGATCATAATTATTTGATCCGGATCAACATTTGAATCACTGCTAGTTTCTAAATTTGTTCCGAATCAAGTGTGATTTACACAAGGTTTTTCAAAACTGGTCCGGATCAAATGTGATTAGCACCAATTTTTAAAGAAATCGGTCCGGATCGAACACTGATTCACAAGTTTTTCGTTCATTCGGATCAGCCATTGATTTAGAACATCAATTATACATCAGCGTAATCACATTCATTATCAATATATATATATATATATATATATATATATATATATATAAATATATATATATATGTGTGTTTGTGTGTGTGTTTTTTTTTACTGTTTCTGCTTTATGATATGTAGCCCATGTCTATAAAATGCTTGAAAAATCGCAAAATTTGTGTTACACGTTAGATGCATTTGGAAGACGACTACATACGTACAATATATAAGCATATAAATGCATCGTACGAGATCGTATTGAGTCGTATAGTCATCGTAGTGAGAGCCATGGCCCTCACTTTTTGGGGAATTTAGCATTGGCCCTCTGGGAAAACGCCTTTGCTCCTACTCACACCTTTCTGGATGTTCCTACATTCCTGCACGTTTTAGTGAGGTCAAGGGTACTAATGTAAAATGGCTAAATGAAAAAAAACCGTGAACGGCTTCTTAGCGAATGCTAAATGGCAAATGGTAAATCGCGTCGTGTGACAATGGCGACATGCTAAAATGACGGAGGGCCAAATTATGAATGGCCAAACGGCGACATGTAAAAAACCGACCTACCAAAATGGTGAATTGCTACATAGCGAATTGCCAAATAGCGACACGTAAAAAAATTGACATGCAAAAATGGCGAGCAGTTAAATGGCAGCGTATAAAAAGATCGACATGTCAAATTGCCAAAAGGATAAATGGCGAAACGGCCGTTAGATGGATAAATCGACACGGCCGCCCCGCGCCATGTCAGCCCTAGCCAGGGGGCTGGCTAAAGATAGCCAGCCCCTGGCTCTTGGAACCGCCTTTGGTGCTTTTCTAACTTTCAGATTATTGGGAATCGTAAATTTAGTATCAAAAAATCGTTTTATCTCCCGCTGGGCGTTTTTGATATATAGCGAACATATGCTGTGCATCCCCCATTCATCTCCAAATGATCCTTAGCTACGCCGTTTATGTGTGTATAATTCGTACCAGCATGCCATAACAGACTTATTCTTCAGTTCATTGGCGTCCAATCAAGCCACATTTCCAGTGATTATAGCCGATCTGATCATAGCTAATCAATATGCCGTTAAACAGCCCGTGTTGCTGGTCCAGGTCCCCGCCGCTGCCATTTTCCTTTTCATTCGGAATATTCAAAAAGGTAGATTAGCCCCCAACACGTCGGGCACGCTGACTTACAACAAAATCGGCCAGCATGTTTAAAATGCATTAAGGAGAACGAAACCAAAATATGGTAAATGTATACATACACACACGGTTTCCAAATGCGCATATCCTTAAAAAAACAGTTTGCAGATGGTAAGGAAGTGAACTTCCCGCCAAATCTGAAACAGAAACAGCTAGTGATGTCCTTGTATGCGTTTGGGGCACGAAACGGAACCTGGAGTCATAAGTACCTCGGTACTGTTTCGTTTAACCAAGTCATGCTCAACTTCGTGAGCCCAAAACGCGCTTGATATAAGAGATGTAACGTGTTCTAAAACCTAGGTTTCCCCATCATCCTCCGCTCACGGCGAGACGAGCTAGGCATTATCCTGCTCACGAAGGACGATGATTGTCGCTGTTACAGGTGTGTCGGTTTGTATTCTTTTGTAAGGGCCCTGGTCTCTCCAGTTTTGATCTGCCCCCCCCTCCCCTTCCATGCTGGTTTGCCTCCCCCAATATTTTCGACTGGTTGTAAAGGGAAATGAGCAATAACAGCGAAAAGAGTTGCTGCAGAAGATAAGAGTTGGGAAGAAAGTACGGAATAAAGCACAGAGTGATCTTTCTATTTAACTACCTTTTTATCTCCTATCTATATATGTACCTTTATAGATGGAAGTATATGCAGTTTTTGGCTAACAGATAGTAAAAAAAAAGTCCGTTGGCCAAAATAAGGTGGGCTAAATCCGTTAAAAAACCGACATTTGAGGGAATGTTAGATTGCTAATGATAGATTGAATGTTTAGATTGTTGAATGTTAGATTAGATAGGGAATGTTGGAATGTTAGATTAGAATGTTAGATAGAAATTTGATAGAATGTTAGATTGAATGATTAGATTGTTAGATAGATAGAATGTCGGACCCTCGGCTCGGCCCCCCCAATCATTTACAAAAATTGGTGACCATGTGTTGTTACGTGTTTGAGACAACTGACGCAACCCGCTTCTTGAAAGACCACTGAAATGTAACGTGTGAGTGTTTAAAAGTGTCTGTTTCAAATTGCGCACACTTGGCATTTAGTTTGGTGTTAAATAATTTGTGCTTATTCGCACGCGCAGCATTGTTTTCATGAAGACAATAACATTCAGGATATTGTACCCTGATCCATCGATCATCTAACATAAAATGAGCACAGGCCCGTTCGTTCATCTGTCCGTCTGCTAGTCTGTCCAACTGTTCGAACCTCCACGTTCATCCGTCCTTGTGTCTGTTTGTCTGTGATTGCCTCAGTACGGTCCGGCCATCTTCTTGCCTGTTCGTCCGACCATTTGTAGGCCCGTTAGAAAATGGACGACGAATGGATCGTCCATTTGTCCGTCCGTCCGTCCGTTCGTGCCGTCAGGACCAAACGCATTTTTGGTCGGGGGGCCCGACTGTCACCCCATCCGGTCTGGACTGTCGATACTGCTTCGTTACATCCTTCCGCATTGTCAATGCCTACAAACAGCCCTTTCAGGCTTTCCGCAACGAAGACCATCTATCAATGAGTTGCACCGCTGGATGATGGGTTTAAAGGTGCTGGCAAAACGTCTGCTTGACGTTAATCTGAGCCAAAACCGTACCACGCAAACCGTTTGGGTATAATTTATTCTAGAAATGCTGTCATTTTGCCTTTCGCATTTGCCCCTTCTTCATTTTGGCATGCATCCTTTTTACACGTCGCCATTTTGCCGTTCCACATTTTGCCATTTCCATCTAATTCGCCATCTTGGCATGCCACCTTGTTTACATGTCGCCATTTTACCGTTCGCCATTCAGCCATTCGCCATCTTGGCATATCGCCTTTTTTAAATGTCGCTGTTTTGGTCGTTTGCCATTTTCCCAGCCGTCATTTTAACGTGCCACCTTTTTTGCATGTCGCCATGTAGTCGTTTGCCATTTGGCCAGTCGCCATTATTAACGTGTCGACTTTTTGCATGTCGCCATTCCGCATTCGCTACCTAGCTTTCGCCCAAAAAAGCGTTCGCCACTTTTGAATTTCGCCATTTTGCCCGGACACCAAAATCAAGAGAGGTCTTCTGTATCAACAGTACCCTTCCAGTACCACGCAAGTAAAACACAGCAGTAGGCGCCGCTCTCCGCTCGCCTCGAACGCGCGGGAGCCCTGACTGAGCTTGACTGAGCTTTACATTTTACGCCAAAGGGGGAGCATCAGAGCCTTATATAAACAAAGTTTCCAGAACAATCTGGCATTATCTGGCCGACTCCCCGGCCCCAAGCAATCCCTTGATATCGTGTCAGCGTGAAACCATTGCTTGCTGGGTAGCTGGATCTAACGTCACGCTTATAATGTAGACGGAGCGTTAAAATAAGTGATGCAAGAAACCGCAAGAAAAAAGGGAACCGCGTACGGCTGAATGTATAAATCTATATACATAATCCTGTAGTTAGGTTTTACGTAATCCATTATGCTACGCAAAGCGATTATGTGAAGCCAACAAATGACCGCCTGTCCACACCACTCGAGGTATGACGTGCATGAGCATATGCTTTGTCTTTGTTCATCCCCGCTGAGCTCATTGCAAGCCAAACCCCAAGGAAAGAATAAAGACGGGAAGCAAACACTCTCCTTTGCGTTTTCTGAACGAGTGGCAAACGTTCAAATCGCCTGCTTCATTTTGTGCAGCGCTTTGTGGGCCGAACTGTCGCTCCTCCGCGCGATGGTCGCCAGGGAGAGCCGACCGGCCTGACTGGAGCGTCGATCGGAGCGAGGCCGCCGCTGCGTGCCTCTGGGAGAAACGCTAAATACCTCGACGAACATCTCGTACGGCTGAGGCATGCCGAAGTAAAGCATATCGCACTCTTCCCACCGCCGTCTTGTCGAGCGCAGTGCTGTCGCAGACGAGTGGATTGGCTGTCCTGGAGCTAGTCGCGCACGGCGTGCCAGGTGGGAGAACGAACATTGGTGCAGCAGAGACGAGAAGTCTGTCATCGGCACCGTCAGACGGATGACAGGAAGACAGGTTCATAACGAACGGGTGTTTTTTTTATAATAGTTTTCGCATGATGTATGTCTGATAATGATATGTCTGATCATGATAATGATATGTACAGGAGTGCCCGTTTTGTGCTTGTGTTTGTTGGCCGCCGGTGATAAACGTCCAGATTTAAGGGCGGGGCCGAGGGGCAAGGCCCCCGCTCTTGGGACCCAAGGGGAGGGCAGTGTCTTTTCGACCCTCCCCCCACTAAATGAGAAACCCTTAGCCGCCGAATGTGGGTAAGAGCATAGAAGCCATTCACGGAGGACTGCTGTTCGTGGCTTCAAAGGCACTCTACCGCTAAAGATCGCACATGTGAAATCGTGCACCCTCGTGAAAGGACATGGTGCCCTTATATTAAAAAAAAACATTTCGTGTAAAATCAAGGAGGCGCCCATAAAATGACCCATGTGCACCCCGTCCTTGAAAATGCGCAGTTAACACGAACCTATGTGACGCAAATCGAACACAACGGACACAGAAATGCTGTTGCGATGGTGTATGGGCACCCTGGCGTTGAAATGGTGGCTGTGACTCAAAGGACGCATCTCTGGGGGGCATGGCGCCTTCAAAAGGGCGCCCAGCTGACATCCGGGAGACGCTAAGTTAAAATTCATTGGTCTTTTCGTTACCATGACATCAGTGAGACGCAGAAACGCCCCTTTTGATGACATCATTCAAAACGCGCCCGTGATTAATCGTGGCACCCTTTTATTTGAAAGGACACCCCGGTGACATTAAAATGCAGCCATATTCTAGTATCTGTACCCCCTGCCGTTCAAAACGCACCCCATTGACATTAAGAGAGCATCTCTGATAGAGTAACGGCGCCCGGTCGTTTAAAATGCGTGCCTGCGACACCAGGGGGATACCTCTGGAAAGGTGTATCGGTGCCCTGTCGTTCAAAAAGCAACCTTGTGACACCAAAGAGACGAAGATCTTATTTCGATTTCGGTGCCAGTTCCAGTTTTGATGAATTTTGGAGTGTCTATGTTCGATTGCTGGCGCCCTTTCCGTAAATTTTGGTACCATTTTGGTCGATTTCCGGCGTGCTCTTGGACCAGTTTTGGCGACCATTTCTTCAATTTTTAACGCTGTTTCGGAGAGATAATGGCATCCCCTTCCTATCACGGTTTGCATGCTCCCGGAGGCTAGACTAGACTAGACCAGGCTCGCAGTAACTCGAACTCCAGCTCGGTGTTCGTACACAAGTACAGAAGAGTTTGGAAGGCATTTTGAGAAACGTTGCCGGAATTTCAAAAGTTGACTATGGTGGGAAAACCACACATATCTGTGTTTTGGGCGGCCTTTGCTATTTTAGTTTCAGTCGTATTTTGGCATCGCAAAGATGTCTGAAATGTAAACAGCGTAGTCCTTGATTTGTAGGTTTGTCATTTTATGCAACTTTCCACGACACGAGAGGCTCGCGCAAGTTGCGACAAACCTACCGCAGCAACAAACGCGGTCCCCCTGGCAAACCGCCCACTTTAGGAATCCGCCTGTGTTCTGCAGTGTGTAGCTTGGGTAATGTCAGGGGCCTGTTGTTTACACTGCCTCCAGGGCCCAAAAGGTGCTCTGTTTGTTTGAGATAACACGGGTTAGTGATAAAGTAATTACAAGAAATATTGTGATATTAGTAATGTGATATCGTAACTCTAGTTTCCTAGCTTGCGAAATATTTGTAAAGAACGCTGTCCATTTCAAGCCATAAGAGACAAAAAGATGATTTCGCCCTCTGATAACGGCAGCAGCGAGGAGCATGAAAATGGTAAGTGCCTAAATTTTAAACATTAAACTTCCTGGAATGGATTATCATTGTTGTGTTATGTAAACACACTTCACATGCAAACCTCTGGCAAATGATTACAGGCAGATTGCAGATCATCATGGCTCTCTATCGGCTGTCTGTTTTGACTGTTATTTTTGCAGTGCCATACCAAATAAATTCACACATTTTTGAAATAACTGTTGTCTGCATTCAATCATGACATGTTTTGACAGAAATTCAGGAATTTTCTTGTGTAGTACATTGTGATAATTGAAGGGTACTGTGTTCTGTAATGGGATTTTGTCTTTGGTGTGGAGTCAGGTTTTTATAAGCTGCATGACACATTTTTGCCATTTCTTAAGGGAGACTGACTGCATCACATTCATCCAATTGCTGGCAGGAAGTTGAATTTGATGATAATCATGAGTGAACTCTGTGTTGTCGAGAGAATGTCCTATTTTCCTCCATTTGGTCTTGGAATATAAGACTGACTGCCTGTTATTGTGCCAGAAAACATGGCTGTTTCTCATATTGCATTTGGATTTTGATTGATGACTGGGAAAATGTGCATTTGGGTAGACTAATGTAGTTGGAATGGTCATTGGCAGTGTGCTGTGATGGAGAATGGAGCAAACTGAGATGCAGTTTATCCATCATTTACTGATGTTCTTGTGTAATGATAGTGAAGCATACTGAAGTTATTTTATCTGATTTCACTACTTACAAAGGATGCTACTTGATGCATTCCATGTGGATTTTGTGTGGTGACTGGGAAAATATGTTTTAGGTAAAACAGCTTTTGGAATGGGTGTCTTCAGTTCCTGGAAAATTGTGCTGTGTTGTTAAATAAGCAAATTGATATGCTGTTTATCCATAATGCAGTGGTATGTCTGCTTACTGATGGCAAGAAGGCATGATAGAGTTAATTCATTTGACATTTGACATTGTTCTTAGTCACAGTGATAGATGGATGCATTGAAATAGTGGTGAAAGGTGATGTATTGTATTGCAAGTTTCATGTCAAGGAAGACAAGCAAATGAGGAATGAAAAAATACAAGAAGGCTTTGTGGAAAAGGTGAGGGAAAATATTAATTTAAAACAGGCAAGAAGGAGGGCAACAGAGTGTGTGAGTAAAAAGTGCTCCTTGGGTCTTTATCATGCAGGAAATTAGAGAAAATGTTACTTGAGAAAGAAAGTGAAAGCACTAGAAGCTGGGACCACTATCCTACTGAGACCCTATGAGGGGTGTTACATGTATTGTGAAATACTTCCACTGGCTTTACTCAGAATGTGATGTATATTTTCCAAGGTATGGTTAAGTGTTTTTTTTTTGCAACATAACAGTATGTTTTTTTACTGCAGCAGCTCACCTTGTGTCTTCAGCCAGGTCTCTAGTCATAGTCAAGGCTGCAGTCATGAATTACCTGGTGATGCCTCTGCATGTGGTCAGTATGAAGCCATTTTTGCAGGAATTTGTGGAAACAATCAAATTTACATCCTGCAGTAAGTAATGAAACTTTACTTTGAATGATAACATTGTCTTGCAACTGGTATCCAGATTACATCCAGATTACTGTCTTTCCTGATTTGAAAGGCAGATTGATGGTTTGGTATTGGAATGGAGTAGCTGGGAGCTTTTAAAACTAAGTTTGAAGAACATTGTTAGGTACAGTTTTTAAAGCACCTGGAAGTGGAGAATCATTAGAGAGTTGTTTCAAGAGGTGTTTCAGAAAGCAGTGTGTCTCACACTGACTGTTATTTATACTTTTATCCAAGTTCCAATCATTTGGTGTCCCAAGTTTCATGTTTGATCCAGGTAGAATTGAAATGCCCATTCCTCCCATGCAAAACCACACTTGTTGCATCAGTGAAGGCTGGTTCTGAGTGCATGGCTGCATGTGTATCCACATGTGCTCAGTGAGCTGCTCAATGTGCAGCAACGTCTCATATATGTAGTCTTTGTTGAAGCCCCTTGGCGATGACCCGTCTTCATTGGCAGCCGGTAAGACGGGCGTGGCGTTATTGCCTTCAGATCTAAGGTTGCTGGCAGGTGGACTGCTGGATTTCTTCATGGTCGTTGGACCCTGCCTGTCTTGTGCTGCTGTCTTGTGAATCGCCGTGTTTTGCGTGGATGATCGCGGCGGCATTGTGGTCGTCAGCGTGAGTTTCTGAGTCTGCGTTGGCGGCGGTCGCGTTCTAAACTTTATCAGGGTGGCACTGGCGAGTGTTTTGCTTGGTTAACTGTTCTGGAGATAAAAAGAGGACTCTTCACATAGCGGACCGCACCAGCCGATGGGCGGCTCTTCAAGAAGGGAATAAAGCTGAGGAGTCGGATTTGCAGGACTCGCCCCTAAGCCCCAGTAACCAACCAACCAACCGCAGGACTCGAAAAGATTGGAACGGATTCGAATTTTGCGAATCCCCGAATCCTGACAGTGAAGATTTGAACCTTGGAAATGGGGATTCAGATCCAAAAAATCAGAGTGGAAACCTGAAAGCCGTAATTTAAATATGCAGATAAATGTATCGAAGTATGCTCTAAGCGACGACTTTCTTGAGATAAACTTAATGCAACACGTTTATGCCGGTGCTACATGGGGCCTGTACTGAACGTCTTGGCGCCCAACCCCGTCGAGTGGAAGGTGGCCAATGTGACCAGCCACTGCCGGACTAAACCTGCACCCATGTATTGAAGCTTTCTTCAGCTAGGCTTTCACACTCTGCACGATTGTTGTCTTGTTGATAGGTCAGATCTCCATGTTACGCATATACGAGTATTAAGGGGTAAGGTCGTGGTACCATGCCCACCTAGTTATGTACATTTCTCATACTTGATCAAAAAGGAAAACTTCAACACCTACACAGACTGGTATCAATACTTCCTCCACTTTGAGCCGAGTTACAAATGCACCACAGACAGAAGCGCTGGAAACAGTCAACCAGAAACCAAAAAGTGGGAAGTACATGATGTTAAAATTTCAAACTTTCTCTACCAAGATTCGATTCTGTTCGAATCTCGAATCCGAATCCGAATCCACCACCGTAGAATCCAATCCCAAAATGAATGCGAATACTCAGCGCTGTAAAGGAACCTAGCACTCGGAGTTGTGATTGATGTCTGGGAACTGTCTTAAGGCCCGAAGGAACATTTCGTGATACATTGCCTGTTTTAAAGGCATTTTGAAAATACTTAGGTCGCTTCCACTCTACAGAAAGACTAAGCCTCTTCAGAAAGCCCTGATGAAATCCCTGAAGTCCAGAGAAATTCTGCGAAACTCTCGGAGCTGTCCTTGTCGCTTTGGTCTTTTCTTTCACGGACGATTTATTCGGCGTTATTTGCAAATGCTGGCGTGATTGTCAACAGACTGTCGGCATCAAAATTGCCGGTCTCGTCCATTTTGTCATATAACCGTATGAATAATTGCAATTACATGTGTCCCGTGTTAACTTACGCGCCATGTATGGATTCTTCTAATGGATGGACGCAAAGAATGCAACTACGCCGATAAGGCATTCATGCCTTTGGTGTTCATTCAGTTGTATTTGAGATGCATTTGGTCGTTTTGTCATGTGTTAGATTTCACTGGGAATCATGCAGGGCCCGGTTCGCCCCCGTTCCCAAGATCTGACAGTGTGCCAGTCTGGTTTTGAACGAACCAGGGCTCAAACAAAAGCTTGTGATCTGAACTGTTTTGTCATGTAAGCAGAAATATAAAATGCGGAAGTGGTGTCTCCAGGAGACTAAAAAGGTTTAGGGATTAAAATGCCTGTTTTCGTCGTATGACATTGAATGCCCCATGTGCCAACTTTGATGTCGGTTCCAAAATGCATTATTTCCCTCACAATATGTGTTATTTGTCAGACATTATTTTGGGGATGCCATCTTTCGCGAAGCGGTTGGCCTTGGAAAGATCATTGCCCTTTCCGATTTCAAGAACTATCACGATATTAGAAATCACAGGGAACTTTTTGCCGTACATATGAGTGATGAAGACTAGTTTGCTGTTTTACGTGGAAAAATCAGTGACAGTGACGCAGCGTTGGAAATTTGTTTTTTTTTTTGGTGTCGGAGTATAATTTTTGTTTTGGAGTACAAAATTTTGCAAAGAGTGATACTGGTTTAGGTTAGCGTTTATTGTGTATGTCAGTTATGACATCATGCCTTTGTCTGACTGAATGGAGAGTCATTTGTTGGCAGATTTAAAAATTTTTCAACGTGGTTATAATTTGCCTTTTTGATGGAGGCCTGATAACGTACTTTTGGAGTATAAAATGTTTTTGGAGCACATATTTTCTGGTATTCTTCAACACCAAAAAACAGTAGCGTTTCCAACCTTGGAATGACATCTTGGAAATCGTAAAAATGACAGCGGAGACGGCAAACGGGATGAAGACTGGGATGAAATCTTAGAAGTCAGTGTCATGTTCGCGGTTATTATCTATCGTTGGACTCGTAAAGGGAATGCTGCACTCTGAGTCGTGTTTGGGACTGAAAAATCTGAGTTGTACCCTGTAGTCTTAGAAACCAAGTTGCGAAATACATTTTGACACAAAACTGCACTCTTTCAGTGGTTCAGAGCGATTTGCTGCGGTTTTCCATTGTATTGTATTCAGCGTTGTCCAATGTACAGTTCATGGGTGATGTCACGAGGAGGAATACTAGTATTGAAAAACGTTGCCAGCGACATCAGCAGTGACTTCTATTCATGAAAAGTCGACCAAAGTGGAACAGTCTCGCTGTAAGGAAACGTACCATACCTTCCTTTCATTATCGTATCTTGACTGTGAGAAAAAGGGGGATGGTGGCACTGCTCCTCGGCTGGCGCGTGGTTGAAAATCGTGACATTGGCGTAAGCTTCCCGGAATCGTGTGTGTAAAATTGGCGATATTTGCTTTGGCATATTTTTATGTGGTTCTTTAGATTTGTAACGTTATTGGTCACATTTTCTTATGGTTAACAACCCTTGAGTTCGTGCGAAGCAGATGATTTAATGATGTCACAAGAATCGGTCATTTTAAGGGTCACGTTGTTGCTGTGAGAAATGACGCAGCATCCCACAAGATGAGGCCTCCACACGATCGGACCGAATGCCTTCTGTTCGGAAAGGTATCGACAGATGGATTGCCTGTCGACCAGATCGAACAGTGTTTATCGTTAGTCTCTTGTTTTGATTTGTGGTGCTGCCCTAACCCCCCCCCCCCAGAAGTCTGCATTGTCCGTTATTTCGGCCTGCGGGTAGGTGAAAATTTGTGTAGGTTACGACTTAATTTTCTTGGGCAGGTGATCTGCTGTGGTTAATAGCTTGTTCAGTAAAATCTTTAGCATTACAGGCTAGATATTTTGCTCAGGACGGTATTCTGGAGCTCATAAGCGTAGTATTAAGCTGAGTATGAGTGGCGGGTTTATACGTTTTTTTTTAAGCATGTAGTTCATGGAGTGATATGGAAAGAAATTCCTGGCCATTTGGGGGTGCTCCCACCATCCATTTTCGACGGGCGCCAACGCAGATGACGGGGCGTGTACTGCAGGGAAGGAAATTACCAACTCAGACACTTATTGTTTTTTTTTTTTCACTGCTGGGTCATCTTGCTATCGAAGCGCCCAGCCGGTATATTGTTGCGACTTGTCCATCGGGCGAACTGATTAATCAAACTGCGGCGGTGTGCCCGGAGGCGATACAGCCTTTCGCCCCGCACCGAAGACTCGAACGGAAAGCGGGGAGCGGAGGGCGCCGCCATGAGCCGTAATGAGCGAGCCGCGCCGGAATGCGGCGTGCGGCTCGTGACGCATGAATGTTGAATGCGGTGGCTGGCGTGCCGCCCCCGCCAGCGAGCGGCAGGCGCGCGCTCGCCGGCGGCGCCCGGGGCTTCCTCGGCTGGGGCTGGAGCCGGTGACGCGGCGCCGGACGCGGGCGCTCGCCGCCTGCCCGAGGCCGGGGACGCCGTCTGCGGCTGCGGCCGGCCTGCACCGCGCCGCCACCGGCCTGACGACGTGGCGCGGGCTGCGGCGGACGCCAGTCAGCTGGCTCAGGCTGGATTGCGGGCCGTGTGGCTCTCTGCTCTGTTTCTGGGCGTAGTAACTCGTAGACTTCATCCCATTTTAATGCGGGAAGGGTAGGGAGAAGAGGTCCTGTCCCCCGGTGATTTGTCTTGTGAAGGCAAATCGTTTGTGCAGTCGCTGAAATTTGTTGGCTTTCTTCTTGTCATTTTTACACACTACACCAGAATTTCAGAGTTGTACTTCCACCAGGGAACGGCTCCAGGAGACATTACTTGGGACGCCGCTTGACGGGCGCTCTGTTACATATCGGTGCAGCAAACCAGTATTTGGCAGTGCCGTGATGTTAGTAAACGATAATTATGATAATGGATCATCCATATTGTCTGCAAAATGTCCGGAGATTGCTAAGGGTGTATGCAAGGTGCCAAGGGGGTGGATGGATGCAGGTTACCGGTTCGTAGCCTTTTTAGGCGTCGGTACCCCTGGACGTAGGCCAACTCCACGTGGTATCCCCTGTACACAAACTGAAATCTGTCCAAGGTGAGGAAACTAACACACATGCTTATCAGCGTCCCATTTTTATTGTTTTCTGGAGCACAGTGCACCAAACTTGAAGTGCAATGCTCCCAAAACCAAGCATCTTGAGTAGAACAAACCCCACTATTTGTGGCCAGGGCCGTCAGCGCTGCGTTCATATCTTGCACTTCTACGCATAATCACATCTGCGTATTAGGGAGACGTCTGCTGTCGCTTTGAATGGTCCATCATCTCAGTACGTGGCCTTGTTTTCGATATGGCCAGCCTTACTTGCGGCCCAGGATCAAGACAGTCTCGCACCTTCGTCTTGATGTCACGAGGGCTGAGAAAGCAGGTTTATCAAAGATGCGGTGGGACACGGCGGGGAGGCCTCGAGCGCGACTGTGCTCTGTCTCAGGAGCCTCCTCCGTTGCTTCAGCTAGAGTTCGGGCATCGAAAGGGCCGGAAGCTGTCACACAAACAAACATCGCACCTTGATAAGCTTAGAGGGTCGATCATCTCCTCCTTCAAGTCATTGTTATCCTCTCACAGGGATGGCGGAGCCATGAATGCTGTACTGCTGCACGGGTTATATGTTATGATGCTTCATTTCAGTCATTTTGGCTAACATGTGATTTGGTGTTATAGTTTTTCTCTGGACCTGTAGAAAAACAGTCTGGAATTCTACACTTGAAAGATGAAAATTTAACGTGTAAGTCTATTAAAGCCCGCAGAAGCCGTAGACCAGCCGTCGAAGCTCACAAAAAGTCCTGCTCCACGGGCTTTGGCTTAAAAAAACCCACGGACTGTGGGCGGAAAGTGGCAACTCTGCCTCCCGCCCCTCTTTGTCAACGCAGTTTACAAACATTACGTGGATTACACCGTCATCTGTACCACGGTAATCCATGACCTGTGAACTGTGTGTCAGCGGCGCAGAAGGTAATGTGCCGTATTTGGGGCGGGTTATTGAGTCATCACGCCGGCTTTGGGTGGATAAAAGTCATTTGAGAAAAATACAATGTGTCATAAAATCGGACTTACGAGCGATTCACGGAGTTGAGAATCAATTCGATTCTGATTCACATCCCAGGAAAGTGATTCTGATTCTGATACTGATTCATGCTGAAAAACAGAATCGATTCCATTCTGATTCAGACTTGAAGAGACAGACAGACAGAATTCAGACAGAATAGACAGAATTCAGACAGAACTGCAGTGAGTCTATGCCATTCACGCAATTCACATTCCGGTTCTATACGAAAGCACAAAAGCTGTGCTTGTGTGTGGGTTTTTTTGTACACCTGATTGCAGCTGATTTTGTCATGTATTCTCTTATCACCAGATTCAATAGGATGTCTACCCTTTGTGGTTCCCAGCCCCAAAAGATAGACTGAATGAAGGAAGTCACAAAACACCGACTGAAAAACGATACGCAAAATATGGATTGATAGTTGGGGCTTGGGATAGGTTGCCTGTCCATTCTGTAAAGAATGTGAGCTGAAAATTTCAGGGGCAAAAGGGTCTAACCACAGGTACTCATGGCCCAAGCATTAATTAGGGATGTAGAATGCACACATTCCTATGACAGCAGTAAAGTAAATGTTTCATTTTCCATTTTATCACAACTGAATTTCCACCTCCTGTTTCATTTAGTTTTGCTCTCATTGTTGATGCACATCATGGTTTTTCTTACAAACATTGGTAATAAATGACCTAACTAAGTAACCCAAGTATGCATTCAAACGACTCAGCATTTGGGAATCAGTCCCCAACAACTTTTGGAATCGATTTGATTCTGACTCGTGGCCCAGGGGGTGATTCTGACTCTGATTCACAATTGCCAAACAGGGAATCTGTTTTGATTCTGATTAACGAAAAAAATTAGAGAATCAGAATCGTTTCTGATTCGCTTCTGAAATTCTACACGTCTCATCAATACGTGTGTCGCGTATACTTATCGCATATCCAAAAATCCTAGTTGCGCTGCTCTGTATGATAGAAGAGCAAACTAGCTAAATTGGTCAACAACGTCAACAACAAATTGGTCAGTAACTAACCACTGATACACTTGTATACTGGTAGCATGCCGATGGCTACGAACTGCTACAAATTACAGATAATTGTTGGAGAGAGTACATACATTTGCGATCAGTGCCACTGGGAGTACGTGAAGCTTGAGGCTCGCCTTATCCCGTTCCTATCCGCCGAGCAGAACGAATGATGCCTACCGGCGTCAGCCCACAGTGGAAGGGAATTCAGTGCCTCGACAAAGGGCCGGGGAGCGGGAGTCGGCGGACTTCTGAAGGTGGCAACGGTCGGGCGGGCACGCGGCGTTGTGTTGTTGGTGGTGCAAGAGCCGGAAGTTACCCAGATAGAAAATGCGCCGAGGGCATGTCCTAGTACCCGCAACATCCGTCTCTGGTACCCCTGGGAGTACCGTTATCTTTGATGCTCTGGTCTCTGTCTCTGGTACCCCTGGGAGTACCGTTATCTCTGGTGCTCTGGTCTCTGTCTCGGGTACCCCTAGGAGTACCGTTATCCCAGTTTGAGAACCACTGTCATGGGGATTATGCAGTTAAGTTGGTTCTGCGTGCAGGAAGCTAGGTTTGATACGGTATGTAGTCTTTTTTACATACCATAAGATGGATACCAAGGGCACATTTTGTAGCAGGAGCGTAAATAAGAATAAAGGGCGGAATCAGATACGGGATTTGGGACGTGTAAACTTTGATCTACATTTCCCATTGGTTTACATCACTAATATCAGCGTAATGATAGTGCCAGTAGAAATTCTTTATACAAAATATATTTATACATCCATTTGTAGGGATGGATCATGGGAAAATTAAAAAAACAAGGTAAAAACAAGAAAATACCAACAATAATTGACTTTTGTCAATACGCTGTTAACGCCTTCAGTTAACTGCAGTTATCCCTAGTTTTGATTTCCTGGACATGCCATTAACGTTTCTTATAAATTGTAACCATTGTCTTTGGTAAGACTTTTGAAATTGAACTCTGCAGGGAGGCTGATGTGATTGAAAGTTTTCAGATCCCTCCCCCCTCCTCGTTTAATTCGAAAATTTCGTCCTTATATGCCTTGAGGGGCTATCTGAGGGCTAACAAATTAACATTAGAGTTCAGGTAAGTTCTGGAAGCACCATATGCCAGGCGATGAAAATCGGCCGTTTTCTCCCTTGTTATTCTCCTGAAGCCCTCTGACGTTTTTGCTGCTTTTGTACATACATGCTGGGTATGAAAAATTACGTCATACCTCAAACTTTCATTTAAAGCCTGTTTCGTCGATGGGCCCAGTCAGAGGTGCCGATTTCTGTGAATTTGGGTGGGTGGGGGGGGGGGGGCGAGCCGAGGGCCCGTAATATAAATGTGTGTGTGTGTGGGTGTGGGTGTGGGTGTGTGTTTATGTTTGTTTGAAGCTACAAAATTGGCCATCACCTGCTGCATATTAGCATGACCAAAATCGTCAAGTCATGGTGTAAGTACTTAGATATCTGAAACATTCCGCAGTACAGAAGGGTAGGTTTTCATCTAATTCAGTATTTTGCTTTTTAAACATCTGCAGTTTACGCAAACATTACGTGCGCCCTTGATTTGATTCGCTGCCATTACCAAGTGGTGCCAAAACAAGCGTGGAAAATAGGTCTAATGGTTAAAACATTACTTCCCGAATAGTTATGTGAAAGGAAAATATTGCAAGCGAAGACAATGCAAATGCAAGTACCAAAGACTCAAAGCATTAAGCTATTTTCTGGTGGAAATTTCATGATTTTGCGCCCAGTAGTTACGAAGTTATTACCGTCCAGAAACCGTCATGGCGGGGCTTGATCTTTCAGTTTCGTTTTTTTTCCTGTTAGTTGAAGTCAGACTCACTCGGCTTTCGACCTCGCCCATAATTGTAGCTATTTTTTTCATGATGTTTCCCTTTTCCGTACAAATACCGCCAGAAAATGGGGGAGGGGTGTCGATGTCGATGTCAGTGATGTCGATGTGTATTCTTTCGAGAGAACCCTGGCCTACCCATTGTTGGTTTGTGTCCCCCTCCCCCCCAATATTTTCGGCCGGTTTGAAAGCGAAACTAGCAATAATGACGAAAAGAACGGCCTCAACAGAGAAGAGATAGACAGAAAGGAAGAATGCAATCTAAAGCGATGTATAGGTATCTTCCTATCTGCTTTATATATATATATATATATATATATATATATATATATATATATATATATATATATATATATATATATATATAGGTATATATTAAGATTGGATGTTTTTATACATAGAATGAAGATGATAATAAAACTAAACTATTTCGGAAGACAAAAGCAGTAATCGACTTTTCGGCTTTATTATTGCCGTCGTCCTCCCTGATGAAGGCAATAATAAAGCCGAAACGTCGATTACTGCTTTTGTCTTTCGAAATCGTGTAGTTCAATTATCATCTTCGTTATATGATATATATTTTTTGTTTGATAAATAGTAACAGGAAAACCCATAAACTTCCGTTGGTCAAAATGAGGTGGGCTAAATCCGTTGAGAAACCCACATTTGGGGAAGGTTAGGTTGCCGGGACCTCGTCTCGGCCTCCCAGTCATTTACCGAAATCGACGTTCGGGGGAGGCAAAATCAGCTTTGGAAGACGGAAATTCATATGGAGGGAGCGTGGCCGCTCCATGAGAACACAGATCGGCATGCGTGCCAATACGCAAAGAAACAAAGCAAAATTATCATTAATTTCCATCCATTAATCGATGTAATTGGTAAGTCACAAAATGATGTATTTAACCCTGTTCCGTGCTGGGGTAGGGAGTAGAGGCGGAATCTGCCCCCCCCCCATACTATAGCTTGGTGAAGTGTAGTATAGGCTTGACTTTGGTCTCAGAACCTAAGCCATAGTCTTAAGATCCAGAAATATGGCATGTGCGGGATAGCAATGTCGAAGGCAATCGATTGCATTTTGAATCGGCTGAATCGAAGTATTGGTTGCGAAGTTATTGAGTGGTGGTGCCTGATGCCCTCCCGCCCTCCCATCCTCCTGCGTCAAGAGGAAGGTGGCGAAATACTCAGCAGCTGCCCGGTTAAAAATCATACTGTAGACGAGAAAGCTGTTCGGAAAGCATTCTGCAGGATGTCTTGTTATTCATCACCAAGGTCCCGTGAATACATGTAGGACGAATATCGTGTAGGCGCATATCGAATTGCATTTCTTAGTTGTCAGCCACAGTGGCCGACTCACAAGTCGCAGCTACTCTTGCAACACGTTTTAGCCATCCTAACGTGAATGAGCGTCATCGCTGTCCAAACACTTCATCGCAGCTGCATGCTTGGCTTAGGGGGAAATGATGTGGTCAGAGGGATTTTGATGTAAACTCACGGGGAGATCAGTAGCGCGGGCATATGTTGAACAACGTCAGGAGGTTTGCACTGTTGTATTTCCGTTGAAAATCTTTATCGAACTAAAGATCCCTGGCTGTCAACGTTAAGCAAAGTTTCATCTCAGGAGAAATGTGTTCAGGGTCGGGTTGATTCAGGAATGTTTATAGGTTGCCATTTAACCAGATGTTCATTGGCTTGACTGAGGTCTTCTCTGCTCATTACCAATCTTCAAAGAGATGATGTAGTCATTGGCAGCGACACGAGAACAAACCTGGGCAAAATTTAAAATGAGGTTGGGAGGATGTCATTGTGTCAGCAGATGCCATTGGAAAAAAATGCCTCGAATTGCGAACCCGATTGAAGACAGATGCGAAAAAGTTCCGCAGTTTTGTGATCCGTTTTCGCCTTTTGGTCTTCCGTTGAGTTTAGTTTCAAGCAACGCTAAGACCAACTCTTTGTAACCATCTGATCTGTCGTGACTTGAATGTGGAGAAACGCCTCGTGATGGGATTTTGGAGCTATTTTATTCCAAGTTATTTCATTGAGACATATAGCCACTTTATATGGAGTTCCGGGCGACCCTGTTAGACATCATACTTCATTGCCTGATTATCGCTAAGGGACGGGAGTCAATCCGTCTTCGTGTCCGTGCAGTCCTTTCACATTCGGCCTTGTGTAATGTCTGTATTTCCTTACTTATCTCCTTTTCTTCGTCTACGTGTGGCCGTCACCGTCAATATGCTTGTGCGTGCATGTCTGCCTACCGCCTGCCTACTGCCGTCGCATGTGTGCTTGCTTTGTGTGTGCTCTGTGTGTGCTTTGGGTCGCCGTTGGATGTCGGCCTGCTCTGTTCTATCCGCTTGTCTTTCCACTTGTCTATGTTTCGGTCTGCCTCGCCGCCTTCGTGTCGGTCTTCTCGGCCACCGACGGCCTGCCTGACCGTCCTTAGCGTAGTTTGATCTGTCCTGCCGCGTCTATGTCGGTGTGCTCGGTCGCCAGGCTGTCCGCCTGTCGTCCTGCCTGTCTGCCTGTCTGTGCTGTGTGTCCCTGTGCGTCTGCGTTTTGCTCTGCTTCTCCACCTGTACTGTGCCTGCTCGGCCGTCGGTCTGTGGGCCCGTCTGGCCGTCTGTATGTGTCTGTCCGTCTGTTTGTCTGCCTGTCCGATTGTGGGTCCCTCTCTTTGTGTCTGCGTTTCGCTCTGGCCCGCCGCCTGTATGAGGGTCTGCTCGGCCGTCGGCGTGTCTGCCTGTCTGTGTTTTGCTCCGCCTCGCCGCCTGTATGTCGGTCTGCACGTCCGTCCGTCTGGCTCCGGGCTCAGCGTCGGCGGCCGGCCGGCGCGTGGCGCCCCCTGTCCGGCCGGCCGGGCGGCGCGCCGCCGCCGCCGAGGAGTCCCGAGTTGCCCGTCGACCCGAGCGGCGGCCGGTGCCGGCATGTGTGGCGTGCGCGTGTGACTGAGGGCGATGTGCGGCAGACGGACTGCGCTGTGACACTGTGACGCGCCAGCCCCGCCGACAGCCATGTACCAGCCGCTGGGGCCGCAGGACGCGCTGCCCGGCCCCTCGATGGGCGAGCACTTTTACGAAGGTAGGCGGCGGCGGCCACGGCGCGCGCGCGCCCGCCCCCTGTTGCCAGGCGGCCGCGCCGCCCGGCCGGTCCACTTTCGCCGGTGCCGGCTGGGACAGCTCTCGGAGCTGTGCAACGCCGGCCCGGCCCGGCCGGCGCCGGTCGTCGCCTCGCCGGCTGCCAGGGCGGCCGCCGAGGCCCGGCCGGGAGCGGCGGCGGCGGCGGCGGCGGCGGCGGCGGCGGCGGCCGCGCCGTGACGCCGGTCGGGCGCCGCGCTGTCCGGCCGGCGGCCGCCCGACGAGGCCTGGCTGAAGGTCACAGTCGGCCGGCGGGCCGGCGCGGCCATGAGCGGCGCCGCCGGCCGCCGCCGGACTCGCGCTCTGTTTACGCACAGCGGCCGGCGGCCGACGGCCGGGTCACGGCGGCGGCCGCGGGCGCCGAGCCAGGTGGCCCGCACCGCCCGGCCGCGCCGGCCGCCAGCCAGCTCGGCTCGTGCTGCCCTTCATGGCGCCGCCATGCGCAGTCGGACCGGCCGCCGTCATTGATTTAGTGCTATTTTAGAATCGCGAAACCAGCCGCGGCCTGGTTGGGAGCGAACGGACGGCCTTGTAGGCTCGAACTGACTGCACGCGGGAAGAGCGCTCTCTCTCTCTCTCTCTCTCTCTCTCTCTCTCTCTCTCTCTCTCTCTCTCTCTCTCTCTCTCTCTCTCTCTGTTTCTCTTTCCTTCGTCTTCTTTGTGTTTCTCTCTCCCTTTCTCTTCCCCTCTCTTCCCCATCCCTCTATCCGTTGCCCTCTTTCCCTCTCACTCCACTCTTTCCCTTTCCCCTCTATATCTCCCCTCCCCTATCGCGCTTCTTCCGTCCCTCTCCGTTTTACTCCTGCCTTTTTTATTCCCACACCCCTTATCCTCCCTTCCTCTCTTCCATTTTCCGCTTTTTCCCCGCGCGACTTGTTTCCCGTCCTCTTGCTTCACCCTTTCGTCTTTTTCCCTTTCTCTTCCGTTGTCCTCTGTCCCTGTTTCGTTTGTCCTTTGCTCTACCCCTTTGTCAAAGTCTTTCTTTGCTCTCTTTTCTCCGTCTTCTTTGAAACTCGGACGGGAAATGCGAAGCACAACAAAAACTAGCTTTTGCCTACGTGTCAGTCGTAAATGCATTGATAGGAGTGGTATAGAAATAGCGTACGGAGGCAAGGCGTTTGGGCCATTTAAATGCGCCCTCTCTAAACCGAAATCACATCTGTTCTCGCCTCCATAGTGTAACATTCGATCATTGCCAGTATGCAGTAACATCGAGAGCATACACGTCATTTGATCCACGTTTTTACGTGAATCAAGTGTCAAGCTTGCTCTAGATGTTCCCAACGACTTCGGTTTTTTCGTTGTTGGCTTGCTTACAATTTCATTCATTTAAAAGTGGTGACATTGATCCTTATGCCACCAGACGAGCTCGCATTTACGCGACCACTGAAGCTACGTGTACGCCAAAATTCGGAGAGCTTTTTTAATAAGGCTTTAGTTGAAGTAATCTAGTGTTTCCTTCTTTGAGTATTTATTATAATAGAGGCATAAAGAGCATTCGCCGAATTGCGTCGCGAATCATCTTACGCCAAGTTTTTTAACGAATTTTCCTTACGGTCGAACTTTTTTTGTGATGATAACGTTATGAAACAGAGATGTCGGTTTGGTTCATGACGAGCGAGATCCCCGCCTTATTTTGAACGCGAACGGAAAAGGGAATCATTTGCTATTTTCGTCATCTTCGTACTGGAAATAATTACTTGTCGAAGGTGTCGAAAGCGAAACGTCATTTCTGATTTCTGTTGTTTGCCTGCTGAACATGCGGATTGTTCTCTGCAAGTCGGTTGGCAGTTCTCACCAGAGGTAGGCGCGCGAAAAAGGTCGGCCTCGTTAATATACATGTGTATATATGTATTTCTAATCACTGCAGGAGTGTAATCTGTGATGTGTGTAATAACGGAAGATGGTCGGCTGCAGGTGGTGGGCTAGAGGGGGGCTTTTAGAGGAGATCGGCGGGAGGACATGTGGCGGAGAGGGCCGTGTGAAGAACGTGCGCAGGAGAGGGTCGTCTGGAGGAGATGGGTTGGAGGAAGTCGAACGGAAAGGGTGTATTAATGGTAGTTGGGCAGGGAATGTCGCAGAGTGGTCCATATGTTTGATTTCGTACAGTGTACTGCACTGTATGAATGAGTCTTCATGAATACAAGTCGTGCTTTTCAGTTTGATAACTGAGTATGCTTTTCAATAATTGAGGTGAAATCTGCCTGTGTATTGGGTTAAATACTTAGCATTGCCCACTCCTGAACTTCTCAGCGGAACTGTGCATCGCCATGCTGTATATATCTTCTCATTTGAAGAATTACAACTGGCAACTACCCGTGGGCTGCGAGGCGTTCTTCCGTGTATTGCGGAGCTTACGGTAATAATTGTGAGTTCTACACGAAACTCCCCAGTTGTTCTTTTGGTGTAAACTGTGATGTTGTATGTTACGCGGTTGCCAACTCACTGTCCTCTGAAAGGTGTTGTAGCAGGTCCGCCTCGCTCAGGGTGGTTTCTGCCGCCTAACCACGCAGAAGGTGCTGGAGTGCTGAGCGCAACAACTCGCGTGCAAAAAAGATGCAGAAGTGCTTTGGCACGGGGTTCGATGCACCATTCAGATAGGCGTACAGCACACGCACGCGTGCAGACCATAACTGGACCGAAAAAGCTGCTCGGCTTGGCCGCTCCTCGCCATGACCGCTCCCGCCGGCACTGGGGCCGTTTTTAGGCTGATGCTTCCGCTGACGTGCCGTACCGAGTTGCAAGCTCTCCGCATTGGGAGGTACAGGGCTTTGCGAAATATTTCCACCCCGGTGGAAACGATGGTCGGCAACCATCTTGGTGTTCTTGCAGTTTCCGTCGCGTTGCCGTCTAACAGCATTTCGTGTCGAGCTTACTTGATTTCAGGGAAGTGACGTTTGGTTTCCTGGTCATGAAGGGATTGCGGTTGTTTCATTTGTGCAATGGTATCGCCAACAGGCTATTGGCCACCAACAAGCGAAGTTTTGGAAAAAAATACGCACAAAGACAGGCTCTCACGACGCACGTGCGAGCACAAAACTCAAGATCATAGGGATTTTACGTGTGCGAAAACAAATGCTTTTTGTTAAGTTAGGCTGTTTGAAAAGTAGTATACTTAGGAATTACCAGGAACAGAAACGTTCGTTAAGCATGCTGCTGTGCAGAAAGTCCCCATTTGTACAGCTGAGACTCGAACAAATGATGCACGGAACAGGCTGACGTTTCCACCCACATTGCGCTCAAAACATTTTCCAGTTTATTAGCTTTCGGCCTTTTTACCTCTCTTTTGGTTGTCTCAACGCGTTGGTTCTCCGCCGCTTGTACGTATTGGGTTGCGGCGCTGATACGTTTGGACGTTCCATACACGCTGATGTCCATGGACCGAGCAAATGACGGCCAGTATTTTCACCGACCCGAGACGAGGAAGGTGGCAACTGGGCTTTGTTAACACGCACACTGGAAGGAGGGCCTTTTTGTGCCCCCCCCCCCGCCTCTTTTCTTGAAAAGCTAGAGAACGGATCGTAGCTGGTTGCCGTCACTGTGTGACGTTTATGGCAGTTGAATAATGATGTCGATTGACGCAAGAAAAAATCGAAAATCGTCCGGAAATTTTTGAAGTTTGAAGCATATGAAGTCAAAGAAACGTAACGAAAATAACCGTTATCGCTGAGAAATGGGAACTTTGTGAAAGAACTAGCGTTCTACCTAATATTACCTTTTGAACAGAATCAGGCGACATCATTCGGACATAAGTGATGGATGTACCAGAACCAAAGCCAGGGTCAGTAAGGGTCAAGACCATCAAAGCTCGAGGTTAATCAATTTGTGACCTGATCCGGATTTGCTTTGCAACAAGACGGTATGTATGATATATGCATTCAAAGACCGTATTAAAAACACGTGTGCACACACTGATATGCTTACATATACCAGGGTCAGCGAAGGTCAAGGTCATCAAAGATCAAGGTTAAATGTCTTGTGACCTGGTCCACATTTGCTTTGTGACATGTCGATTTGTATGAAATATGCGTTCAGAGGCCATAATAAAAACACGTGTGCGGACATGGATACGCTTATATATACAGTGTCAGTGCATTTCAAAGTCATCAAAGGTCAAGGGTAAATATTTTGTGACCTGGTCCAGATTTGCTTTGCATTGTGTCGATTTGTATGAAATATGCATTCAAAGACCTTACTAAAAACACGTTTGGCACATTGATACTGATATGTCTCAACATATATACATACGCATACATACATACATACATATAAATATAAATATATATATATATATATATATATATATATATATATATATAATTTTTACGTTTTACGTCGCGCAAACCGTGTAATTGAGTTCAATATAACGAAACAGCTTAAGCGCAGACAGTTGACATAGAACTTACTTTGGGTAAAAAACTTCATCCAAGGTCATTGACTTCGCTTCACTTCTTTTGACCTTGCGGAGACTAGTAAACGCTGGAAGTGATCAAATGTACCAATGTTGGCTACCTTCACTGAAAATATACCAAAAGATGCGTGCAGTGCCCTTATTCACACTTAAGCAATCCCGTGTGGCTTAAAATCTGATCCGCAAAAGATGAAAAAATAACGCCGTAGGTTAATGACTTGACATGACCTTGACCAGGAATCCTTAGTCAAGACGGCTCATGAATGCAAATTGTCGTTTTCCACCTTTTAACGCTCAGACAAGCGTCCTTTTCTTGTTTCGTTCGAAAAGTCGTACGGAATGGCCTGTGCATGCCGAGAAAGTGCCCTAAGTTGACATTTTCCACCCCATTTGGCCTTGAAAATATTGACCGAGGGTTATGAAAATTGCACACGTTAACCGTTAAGGTCCCACGTATCCATAAAATTTTATGTCTGTAGCTCTTTCCGTTTCTGAGATCGGAGGGGGGCACTTTTGTGTCCCCTTCCAATGCGCGTTAGCGCGAAACCCCCTTCCACTGCCCGTGTGAAGGGAAGGGGGATTTTACAGAAATCGCCTTCAACGATGGTCCATAATTTGAACGTAAAAAGCATCAGTGCCAGTCTGTGATCTGCCCTGTGGCTGTCTTATGGCGCATTCGGTAACGTTATTTTCCGTTTCCTTTGCAGTACAATGCCAAAAATCACGAACGTCTGTTGCTTAATCCGCGCACGACCGTCGGCCCGTTTCGAACATGGGCGACTGGGGGGGGGGGCAGTTGGCCACCCCCTCTAACTCACGAACGGTTGGTCGCACGATAAAAATAAGCATACCGTTGGAAAGCTTGTGATGAATAGAGCTCGACATTGGTCTCATTTTTTGGTTTTAGATAATATATAAACAATTTACGCCCTATATATGTTTTCTCATAGCCGATTGCATGAGACCGAGAAGTGGCCTGAATCTCAAGGGCTGTGACTAATAACGCCTAAATAAAGACACCAGCGCGCAAGTAAAGGTCCGCGAATGCCGATACACGTCTAATTTCCCCAGATTTGTTCAATATATACGCCGAAACGTTGAGTTAAAGACACGGCAATTCTCCCGCCAGCTGTCGGTGTGCGCCGCTCCCGTATGCGGTACCAAATCGACGGTAACTAATTTTAGCGTTCCTTTATTTTCGCAAAAAAGCCTATCTGCTTGAATTTGATTGATCTTAGTGATTCTTGGGATGGTTTTTCATGCTTAAATTTTGGAAAAATTCATTAGTTACCGATCTACACAACTGGCGGAGCTTTATTCGCGAGAGCATTTTTAGTTCCAAAATATGCTACTTTTTCACACTTTTTTTAGGTTTTTGGTATTACTTACGTCTGTGCAAGCTAATTCTGCCATTTTCTACCCATTCTGAGTAATTCATCGCCGATTTTGACGGTGGTACATTTTGGCTCACTACAGGTATTCGTGACCTGACCTGAGGTCAATGGCTGGAAGTCATTGATACTTTGCCCAATGACGGTAACGAGATGTCTGCTTGACTCCACACTAAAAATGTTATGAAATGTTCTGTCAGTTTCCGAGAAAACGACATGTCTTGAAAATGGGTTTGACCTTAGGTCAGTGACCCGGAAAATTCCGAAAAATCTGAGATAGCAGATTTGTTGCATCTATCACAATCACTAATCCCTGGGAGTATTATTGAGATATCTTGTTTTGCGAAAAAGTTAGAGGGCGCTAAACTCTTTTGGACATAGATCTGTTTGGCCTGACCTAGGTCAGGCACCTGACGTGACCTGAGGTCAAAATTTTGACACGAGATGTAAAATTGAAGCAAAAGGTACACAAAGTTTCGTGACTCTGTGTTTGTTGGTTCTCTGGCAATTCCAGAAAAACCTCAGGGGGGGGCAGTTAACTGTCCCCCCAGTCGGGGACGGGTTAATGGCACGGCTGAACGTAGAGTAGCAAGAAGGAACTGACGGCTAAGTTTCAGACGGTAGAAATAAACGCCCCTCTGAACGTCGCGGTGGGTTCGCCGGCCGGGGGTCGGGTGCCGGTTTGCCGGTGGGCCTTGTTTTGTCCAGGAGCGTGAATGTCGAGCAACTTTGGACAACCTATTGAACTCGGCCACCATCGTGGAATGGTCGGCCTGCGCGGTGATGAGCCTTGCCCAGCGCGTCAGTTGGCGCGGCTGGCCGGCGGGCGGGCGGTAGGGTTTACCGTGCGGCCCAGGCGGCCGCGTCACTGTGTGTGGTCGGACGGGACGGTCTGGTGTCGGGCGGTTTGGGGCTGTCGTTTCGTTGTCGCGGTCCGGGATGCTAGCGGTGCGGGGGTTGGCTGTTGGAGGCGGGCCGTAGTCAGGACGTCTCGATCGGTCCGCTGCGATGTGTATCGCGTGTTGGCCGAGAGGGGTGACCATGGGAGTGGAGATCTTCCGGAGGCGCTTACGTGCGTTTCCTGTTTGCTGGTATGGGTGTTATCTGGCGGTTGTCCGCATGGGAGTAGTCGCAGCGTCCGGGCCCTGCCCCGGAGGAAGCTTTTGGCGGTGAATGGAGATACCGAGCTCTGGAGACTTCGGAAATTTGCACATGACAGGGACATATTTGGCTTTGGTTAGGTTAACTGCATGTGACACGGAGTGGGTCTGTTTTACATACCTGTCTTTTCCATAGAATACTGGACTCGCTCATAGGTCAGCGGAAGTACCGATCAGGAAAAAACAAATGTGAACGATGTTTCATCTGTTCATCCTCCTCCTTGCTGTTGTCCCAGGACGTAACATATACTAAGTTTTAGTACAACAAACCATTTTTTGGCTAGAAAGCTTACTTTGCATGTTCGGCAAAGTCGGCTGTATACAACGTATTGATTCGACCCTTCCGTGTAAAGTTGGTCAAAATGAAAGGTAGCGATGCCAGTGAGGAACCCGCGGATGCCGTGTTTCCCTGGCTTTGTTTTGTTTTTGTTGTCATTTTCAGATATGTGTGCGCTATTCGTAATGGTTGCTTTCACTGGCTGGTGTCAGTCAGGGTATTGCATGGCCAATCACTGGATGGTTTAAGAAAAAGAAAGCGGATAGTAAGAATGATCGATATGTGGTGGGACCTGGGGTAAAACTGCGGATACCATGACGCCGCGTTTTTTTCCGGCGTAGAACCCGGATAAACACAGTTTTTGAGAAGTCGACATACGTGTTGAGCTGGATTGGAGCTGCAAGATTTCATTGTTTTGGAAGAAGTACCACAGCACTGTGGATGTCCCTGAGAAGGTCACCTCAACATGGCCCGTGGCAGTAGCCAGTTGTTTTGCTAGCCATAGCTGCATCAGTGGCGTAGCTTGACAAAAGTCCCTGTAATCTTTGGGAATGTGCAAAGGTAACCCAAACAAAAATGCATCCACATAGTGAGATAAGGTGGATCGAATTACCGGGTAAGCTGTCCGATGTTCTGACAGTCAGGTTATCGTTACCAACTGTGATGTCAGTTGGTAACGATGTAGTCAGGAAAACGTGTTTTATCACGATACGTTGAAACAGTGACAGTGCTACCCAGGTTTAGTTGGTTAAGACTGTAACGTCGGGTAGACTGGAGAAAGTACGCGTGACCAGTTCAGCGCTATTTTAAGTTATGGATTTCCATCGTTTTTTTCCTGGTGATTGTGGATCACTGTAGCCTTAGTAGATGACGTTCTCCTGAATCCTCATTTACCATTAAGATAGCTGTTAATGGTCCATAAGTTGTGATACAGGTAGTCGTCCCTCGAGGATGAATATTGAGAGACGCCGATAGGTGGCACGGATCTTTCACTACCCTTATTGAACGCATCTCCGTCAGTCTGAGTGGTCATATTTTAGTCATTTTTGGGGACGACTGTTACGAGTTCCGTCTCCTCTCACATGTCCCGTCTCGCGCTTGTCTTTCCCTCGTGCGAATCAAGCGATGTTGGTCGTGACATTCTGCCATACCCTATAGATAAAAGATTAGGCCGGCTTGGATTACGTGTCAGTTTTTGTTTGTTGACACTTGTTAGCCTGCTCGCTCCGCCGCGTGGGAGGAAAAATGGCACTGAAGTCCAGCGCGAGACGCCATTTTTGTTATGTACTTTGGGTCCGGAAATTCTTGGCATTGAATCTTTCGTGCGGTTTGTGTGGGCATACGGCGAAACCACGCTTAGGCTCGGCCGTCGGCCTCTGCTTTTTTCGTGAGTCTTGTGCTCTGTCGGTCGGTGTTCCGCTTTTCATCTGAGGCTCGGACTACCGTACTCATGAAGCAAACCATTCTACTCTCTTGGCAGAGACTATGAACGTCGGTATACTTTGTTGTGAGGGGTTAGTCGGAGCATGCGCGTTGCCGGGAGGGGCTCGATATGCTGGTATTCTGCCGTCAAAGCTCGTTCTGCCTCTGTATTTTGCCAGCAGAAGCTCAGTGTTCTGTTGTGTTCTGACGCAGAGCTTGGTCTGCTGGTGCACTTGGTCTTCAGAGACTCGGTGTGCGGGCAGTCCGTCCGGTCGACGGTCGACGGTGCAGCGAGACGTGCGTGGCCTGTCGTCGTCTTCTGGTTCGGTCTTCCGCGGGCGTTTGCCGCAGGTCGTCCGGTCGGTCCGGCGCGGCGCGGTCCGGTCCGGCGCGGCGTGGTGTGGTCCGGCGCGGCGCGGTCCGGTCCGGCGCGATGCGGTCCGGTCCGGCGTGGCGTGGTCTGGTCCGGCGCGGCGCGGTCCGGTCCGGCGTGGCGTGGTGTGGTCCGGCGCGATGCGGTCCGGTCCGGCGCGGCGTGGTCGGTATCATGCGGCATGGTCCGGTCCGGCCGGTCGTCATCCGTCCATCTCCGCCCGGTCCGCCCGCTCGGCCAGGCGCGCCGCGCGCCGCCCTACTCGCGCCGCCGCACTGTTTTGTCGGACGACAAAAACGCCGTAGTAGTTTTTGCGGGCGTTCACGCGCGGTGAGTGGCCGGCCTCGGGCGGCGGCGGCGCCGGCGCCGCCGTCAGCCGCCGCCGGCCGCGGAATGCCCGCCCCAGACAGGTGTGCCGCGTCGGCCGACTGGTCGCGGTCAATGGTCGCATCGAGCCGCCGTTGCCCGGTCGATACGCCCGGTCGACCCTGTCTGCCATCGCCGGCCGGCCATCCCTGACCTAGAAATCGGCCGCCGACTCCGACTCGCTCTCGAGTGCGCGCCGCCGGCCGGCCAGGGGCGCCGCCAGGAGCGGGCTGCAGGGCGGCCGGCGGCCGGAGGGGGTCCGGGTCGGCGGGAAGCGGGCGCGGGCTGCAGGCCGGCGCCGGCCGAAGCGCGCGCCCCGGTCGGGCGTGGCTGGGTCCGCCCCTGCTCATGGTCACTCGTGCATCTGTTGTGTCGCTCTGCGCCCGGTGCACTGAGGCGGCCGCCTGGCGACCGGGCGGGATACGTGCCTGGGATGCAGGCCCTGGCGAAGGGCGGAGTCGGCGCCATGGACTGGGCGGCACCAGCCGTGGCTGGGCCCGGACCGACCCGACGCGGAGTCCTGCTCCCGGCCGGCGGCCAGGAGTCGCACGCGCTGAAACGCGAGGCGACGCTTCCGGCTCCGAGTGGTGCGCGTTTGTCTCCCTAGGCGGGACGCGATTCCGGCCGGCGGGTTCGCCCGAGCCGCCTCCCAGATCTGGGATGTTTTGATTCGGCACCCAGATTAGCTGTTGCCACGGCGGCCGCTCGGACGACCGTCGGCGCGCCGACCTGCGCTGCCCGCGCCGAACGGCCGCCGCCGGCCGGCCGCGCTCATTGCGCGCTCGGCCGCCGCCGCAGTCGGCACGCACGATGGGAAAGTGTTGGCCTCGGCGGCGCGCGGCCGCGGGCGGGGCGGGCCTGGCAACAGGCGGCGGCGACCTTGCCGGCGCGCGCGGGCGGGCGCCGACGGCGCGCGGGAGGCCAGCCGGCCGCCCATGTCGCGCGGGGTCGGCGACCGGCGCGTCTGGCGGCCGGGCCGGCCGGCCGCGCTCGGTCGATATGCGCCGCCTATCTGGGTCAGTCATGCACGCCGCCGGCACCTCGGCGGCGGCCGGCCGCGCAGTGCCGGCCCGGCCCGCCAGGTGGCAGGCCCGGCGCGCCGCCGCAGTCGGCGCTCATGGCCCTCGTACGGGTCGCGCCGATGTTGAGCCTGCGTCAGGACGTGTGCCAAACACAGCGGTTGAAATGGGGACGGGACGGGGCAAGTCGAGCCAGCGTCGTGCTTTCCGTTGTCTTTCCTTTTGTGTGAGATTATGGCCTCGAGCAATCTTGAATCCCGACATGGAAGGCAGTTTGTGCCTCGTTTCAGCCGTCGTAATCGGCGAGGATTGAATTGAATCTGGGCGTTGATGTTGTGGGTTCGGAAGCGGATTAGCAAACAAATCAGACTTTGTGAGCTCGCGCAGGACAACACCCTGCAATAGCACTGCGAAGCAGCCGACCATTGTTACCGATTGACGAGGGGCAGAAAAACTGGTTGATCAACGAAGAACCGCCATGGCTTGTTGGCACCCCTCTTCGCTGCTGCTGACAGCGCCTTCCCAATCGTTTCGGCTTTCGGGGGGTTCCGTTTCTTCTGTGGTGGGAAATCATATATGGATAGAAAATAGCATGCAAAAGAAAATTATAAAGTGAAATTATCATGTCAATCACTAACATCTGTCCAGTTTTTCGCTGCGACCTCGAGCATTGCTGGTTATCCGTGACAGGGATAGCTAATGATAATCCGAACCGAGATGAGTAGACTTCGAGCCAAAACGGTGGCCATTGAGTCTGTGGTCAAAAGAGAGCCCAGTCGATCATTCACCTCAGGAGCATCGAACCAGTGCCAGCATCGTGTCCGGCTGAATGCGGCCGCATCCCACTAGCAGGCACGTACCAGAGCGCCGTAAGCTCCCGTCGACGACCCGACTGCGAAGACACCGCCAGCGCTCTGCAAACGCAGGAAGTGAAGATTCGTGAACAGAACAAAGCTTTTGGACTTCCCCCGAACTGAAGGAAATGATTTGCAGTCGGGCTGGCGCATTCAGTGATTGTAAAAAGCTGTAGTATTGAATGGTGTTCACCTGTGTACCCGGGCAGCCAACGGAACATGGGTAGCGGTTTCTTTGTCATTCGTGACACTCTTTGCACGTCACACGACGTTCCATGCCCACTATACACCCGTGGCACCAAGGGCGTGACGCCGGTGGACATGGTGGCTGCGTATTTTTCGCAAAATATGTGAAGGTATCGAAGGGTTCTATTTGTGTGTACATTAGCCAGTGAATCGCCTCCCCATAATGCCTGTTTGAATGGGTGTGTTTGGGAGCTTGTGTATGCTTCTTGGCTGTATCCCTCTATTAAGGCTTCTCAAAAAACTTGTAACTGCAACATCTTTGTCCGACTGAACCAGAAACTGTGGAACTTGGAACGTTAGCAAGAGAGATCAGTTAGGTTCTCTCGGCAAGTGCGTCAATAATCACAAACATCAGAATTCCGTACGCGATACAGCACCAACGATGGTTGGTTCGTGAATACGTTGGATAATGCCAAGTCGAAATCATCTCAGCCTAACGTAACTTGTTGTTACGTACAGAGAGCTATACATTTTGGTCTAACCATCCACGACAATTGGGCACAAATCCCTTTCCCATTTCTGCTGCGCATTCTCCGTTGTGGTGACCTGACATTGACATTGACATAGACATTGCGGCATTGCTCCACTTTGCACTTGCATTCTCCTTTATTCTACCCTATGCAAATGTTTCCAACTTATCCCAGTCGCCGGTCTATCTTACTGAAGAGCACTATTTCCTCGAGAGCACGCTCAAGAAGGTTTCAGGTGAGAAGCCTTCCGCAGTTGAATTTCCGCTGGTACTCAAGCCTAACTGTAAGCTTCTTGTTCTCATGGTGATACATTTCATTTCCTGTCAGTACCAGCGCAACCAGGGTGTACTTTCATACATTTTTCTGCTTTCTTGAATTGCGTGCATGATTAAACCACCACGCACTTCGCCGTATATCACCAAACGTCCGCACTTAATTGCCTTCTCCCTTTTCCAATGTTTGGCAGTATCCAGAAGTGGAAATGTAAATGCCGTTTAATAATGACAACTTACCACCTGCCATTAATTTTCTCTCATTATCTGCTTTCATTGAGACTTCTGACTATCGTTTCATAATTTTTTATCCCATGGTATTTGAAGACTATCAGCCTGTACCCTTGGGTCAGACATTTTAGGCCCCGAAGTCTTATTGGTTTCCTGGTATGGATAGTTTTATCTTGTCACATTTGCTCTTCCAAATGAAGCGATACAGTATCGATTCAGTTCTTATTGTCTTGTGGGGCTGGCGTCTGCAGGTCTGACATCAAGTGGATTAATTGTGAAAGTGTTTCACATTTCCAGAAATACATTTTTTCATAAGGTGTTATCTCCCGGCTGAGCCACGGGAAAAGTCGAGGCTGTAGCTTTTTGATCTTACCTTTAAAATTAAGGTCAGCCAGACGATTACTTATATGATTGATCTTTACCCATGGGCATTCTGCTGGGGTTGTGTCCCATAGGGTACCAAACTCTTCCCTTATTATTGACTGGCCGCGTTTGACGTGGGCTTGACGTAGATGGAATGGGGGGGGGGTCGTGCAGACACCTTTGGACTGTGATATATAGAGCAAGGCGTTGCCATGAGATGAATCTTGTGTATCATTGTGTGTATTTGGTCCGTAACGGGACAGGTGTTGTATTAATTTTAGCTCTCCACTCGTCGTGTGCCTTTTGTGGACAGAGATAGTGCCTTTTGTTTATCACTGAGCGTTCATCCAGACAGTGCGGTGTTATCACAGTATATAGGTTGATCGCGGGATATCGTCTGATTTCATTTGTGGAGAATCTCAAAGAACTGTTAGAACACTGAATGACAGCAAGTGCCTCTTGGGGCGATCTTTGGGTGTCAGGTTTTTGCTCTTTTGGCCTCCAGTTTTTGCATATGCGAAAAATATGCAGCCAGGCCTCCAGCCTGGCTCTCCATATTTGATTGCAGCATGTCGTATTCGTATCATATCTGCGTGTTCGAGAATGATACGTTCAGTCCCGACTTTGCTATCTATGTCGCGACATTGTTGCTTATGGCGTTAAACTCACATTTTGTCGATGTTTAGGTGACAGGAAATAAAGACTGGCCATAGGCCAGTCATGTTTAATCTCACTTTCATCGGTAATGTCGTTTCAGATAACAGTGGCTCGAAAATACTAGCTGACGTATTCGCCTCAAAATGAGTTATTCCCGTTCTTCGCCCATGATGGTTTTGTGTGGTATTTATTTTAGCACGTATTCAGTCATTCACATTAACACTTGTGTGGACCGACGTGAAGGCCAAAACTAGTCGAACATGACATCACATGGCTTTTGTGTTTTTGTGCTTCAGACGAAATATCGATATTGTTTATATTTGTGGAACTCGATTCATCGTCTCGAGTTGTCGCAGAAGTGCATCCCTGCGTTGAAAGGTTTTAAGAGGGGAGAGACCAGTTTGCCTTCGATGTGACTTCGTTAAGATTTTGTTGTTGGGTTCTTAGCGGTTTTGTTATTAGGTGTTCCTGGAAAACGATGACGTTCGTTAAAGGCTACGAAATAAATATGCTAAAGCCAACGACTGCGGAGAACGGTAATGTGACCGATCGGGCTTTGTTTCTTTTTCCCTTCAGGGGAAGCAATACATTTGGTTTATTATCGCAAAGCGTGTTTATATGCAGGTTATATAGCAAACGTGAACAAATTCTGGCTTATCTTTTGGGTGTGAATAGCTCTTTCTTCTGCGTAATCATGTGAAATATGCTGTGGACGATGATTTGATACAAAATCGATGGCCATATCTTGCCGCTTGATGTATGCACTTTCTGTATTCCTACTGACGCTTGTGATGTGGACAGACAAATATGAACTGTATGACTGGGCAGTACATGTACGATAGATCATTTTGTACTCCTGGCGTCCCTGATGACAATCAAGCGTCATTATGCAGTTGAAAATGTTATGTATTTGGGTCTGAAACATTATCTGTTTAATTTTCTCATTGGTACAAAAGATTATTTGGAATCTAAAAACAGGGTATATTTACATTGCGAATGTGTGAAGTTTTCTGATGTTTTTGTTTTGTTTTGTTTTGTTTTTTTTTGACTGAGGCCGTTATGGTATTAGAGACATTACAACAGTTTGAGCCTTTCATCTCGTGCGCGGAAACTGACGAACTTATTCTACAACGTTGAAGATTTGTCCTCAAGTTTGATCAAAGGATGCGCCTGTTGATAACCGCTGCACAATAAGCTATGATGATATTTCCCATATTGCCTGTTTCATATAACAAATGGAGTAAAGGAGCGAAAAAAGGAAAGGGGGCATGGGGAATATCAAGGCTGCAGACGACAAACCTGTCGATAACTGTGAGGACATAATCATCGTCGATGTCAAGCGCCATATCATGTCTTCCCGCGTATGATTTTACAAAACGTCTCTTGAAATCTTAAATGTAATGATTCATGCCATATACCGAGATATACGTTTGCCAAACTTGGGAGAAACGGAGAACGCTGCAGAAAGGCCGGCGGTCGGCGGAAGCGCCATGGAGCTGGAATGGCTCGTTTTGGGGCGTGCTGCTTTGGCCGTGGACGGCACCGCTCGACGTTACGACCGCAGTGGACGCAACTAGTGGCCAACGCTAGTTCTGTTTGCCACGAACGGCCGTGTGCGGAGGAATGCGCCGCCTGCGCACCTGAAGATATGACCGTTACGGATCGGCTAGCATCTCTGCGTCCTAGTCTTTGGCCAGCTTGATATGAGATCTCGAGAGCTTTAAAACGGACGTCGTGCCTTGACGTTTTCGTAATAAATAGGCTCATGTCATCAGTTTGATATCGCGTGTCGTAATCGAAGCAGGTAATTTAAACACCAATTCAAACAGTGTGAAGCACTGAAACTGTGCAGAGCTAGGGATTGTGGGGTCAAACATTATCTTTTTCTTGAATCACTTGGAACAACATCACGAATTGATGGCACTTGGATCACAGGTGACAGTTACGACATCGATACCATTTCATGTCACGAGCCCGACGCTACCGAAAGAGGCGTTTTTTTCTTTTTTTGGCGGTGATATCGGAATCCGGTGCATTTCGACACTATTTCTTGTATGTCAATTGGGCGTTGAATATTAGAGTTTGAAATGCTGGTATGACGTGGTAGGGCCCGCGCCGGTCCAAGATCGAAACCACATTTCCTCTCGGGCACCGACACTTCGTTTCTTGGAAATCTGAACTGAAGTGTCCTGTTTGGTCTCGCTCACCCTCGCCTGTGTCACTTTTACCTATCCCTGGACGGCGTGCAGTTCTGGGAAAGCATAGAAACAGGCCCTACCACTATGCACCATGAAAAGGGATAAGCTTTCCTCGGAGATCGTACCGGTGATAACCGTTTACGTCCGTGTTTCCACTGCGGTTGTGGAAAGGACTGTCATGGTTTTATGGCGAGTATCATGCATGTTGGAACCGGCAACGTTCTTTTTTCAAAAAAAAAAAAAAAAAAAACAGGAAACACGTAAAGTAGGGGGCATTAATGTGGGGGATCCAGGACGAGGGTTTTCCATGAAAGCAGTTTGGAAAGTTTTGCACTGAAGCACGTTTATGTAGGTTTGCCACTTTGGTTTATCTTGTTGAGTCTGTCTCTTAGCAGGACAATACATATTATGATCAGCACAGGCAGACGACTTGCTATATTGAGCACTTTATATCAAGTTAAAATTGCGCATAGGGATGGAGGTTGGAAAAATGCCTGATTCATGTAAAACCCTGAACGGAGTTCTAGCAGCTAGCAGGATCTTTTATGTTGACAAGGTGTTTAACATTGGCAGCCTGTACTCTTCGTGTGAAATTAAATGTCTTGATGGGCAACACTTACGAGCACTTATTTGGCGACGAAGAGTTGTACTCGGTTCGCCAGTCTTGACTTTGCCATTCTTTTGATACCTGTATAATCCCATTGTCATTTGTGCAGACCTAGATTACTTTAGCCCACTAGAAATTCAATCTTGACGATGGCACAGGTCACGGAATTGCAAAGTGTGAGCTGTGAAGCAATATACTAGAACGACATATACTAGAATATACTATATGTCATAATATTATAAATATATAAATATATATATATTTATATATATATATATATATATATTTATTTATTTATATATATATATATATATATATATATATGTGTGTGTCATAATATAATATACCAGAATGTCAAGTGATGACATGCTATGCTGTCATTGCTTTCGTATTGTTTACTCTTTATTATGACTTTAATATCGAAGGACAGTAATTCCACTTACGGATACAGTGAACTCGTAACGAACACAGAAACAATGAATAACACGCAGAACGCTAGAAAACCGATACAGTGGACAGGATCACAGTGTTAAGTAGCGAATAGATGGGTGGCCGGTCATGTCAAGTAGATGTCCTCGCCACATCCAAAATGCATTACGTTAGGCGAGGTCACAGACGGTCGAAAAAGTCAACAGATGGCACGGAACGAAGATTGCATGTGCGGTGTAAGCACACTGTGAACCAACCCCTTACTTGGCACACCCTAGAAAATGGCTCGTGATACAGAGTAGTATGCCGAGAGCACCTCACGGGTGTTTGCAGACTGAACATCGGTGTGAGATACATGCAAGAATTTGAAAAGGTGGTCGTAGTCCAGAGACTGAGGCTGACGTTGAGAGCAAGAGCCTAACCACGCCAGGAATCGTTGCTGCGACCTTTCCAAGCGAGCGAAGTGAGTCAGCTCAGCTCCACTCCAAATGACTGATCCTTACTTCCCGGCCTTGTAATTTAAAGCTAGTCTGCCGTGGGCATTCCGGCTTGTCTGCCGTGGGCATGCCGGCATGTGCATGCTTCGAATGAGTAGGCCCAGCATTCTGTTTGCCTTTGTCAAGCAGCGTCAGCGTCGTGTCCAGAGGTGAGTGTGGTGTCTAGGATAACTCCGAGATGACGATTCCGTGCGCAACGCTGTAATCGGTGGCAGTCGATGGTGGTGGACTGGTCAGTATTGTGTCTGATATTAAGTTGAATTTTTGAAGGGGATGCTCCGATTTTTGCATATAGAATAGCGTTCCAGTGCCGAACTTTGTGGATTTCATAGTATTGGAAGAGTAATGTTTGTTTCCTGATCTAAGATGGGGAGCAGGTATATCCATTGAATGTCTTGAGACAGACTTTAGACTGTCCTTCGAATGTAAATGAAGGGTAGCGGTTATTGTACGGTAATGACAAACTGTGTAAGCTCAGTGGAAACATTTGTCCACGAACACTTGCGCAGGATGCAAAAATACTCCAGTTTTGTATGGTTTAAAATAATTTTTGTGGTCATGAAAGTACAATAGTTTTTTCGGTCCGTAGAAATGTTTTTTTCTTTATTGTCATTTTGTACCCGACCTTTGAGGCCAAAAAGCAACCATTCTCTGCCCTGAGGGATGAAAAGGACGTAAAAGCTGCTCTGTCTCCGTGTTGGTTTTTAATTCTAACGGGTGAATACTTTGTTTTCGGACAAAGTTTGAATCTGTGATGTGACTGTTGTTCATAACGAAATATCACGACTTTGTTGCACATGGATAGATGTGATTGTCCCAAACAACATGTGTAAAAATCAGGTTTTCGACATTATTTTATCAGGACAAGGTGTGTCTCACGGATCAAATAGTTCGCGACACGGTCGCGAAATACGCGAGATTAATCCCCATACTTCGAACGCTTTCGTAGCGAGGTACTTGAAAGACATAGGAGTGTCGCGATCAGCTGTATATAATGTCTTGAGGAGTGTGGATGCCTAGGGACAAGACTAAGGAAAGGTCGTCAGTAGGCAAAAATACCAGATGATCGCAGGGGTCAGCTGACCAGAGCCGCTAAGGGCAAGGTGGATGTATCCCAACGTCTCCCAACACGGCGATTAGGTATATGACAGTCGTATGCGACGAAAATACTCCAGGAGAATGAAGTGAAGTAGGAAAAACGTTTCAAGGCATCTCACGTCACGGAAAACCAGACAAGCCGTCAGAAAACACGGATTCGCAGCTTACCCCGCCGACCATTGTGTAAGCAGCCAAGGCACGGACGTGATAATGGATGATGAATCCTGCTTCACCTACAGCGGCTCCAAAATGCCCGGCAACGAAGGTTACTATGTAGATGCTGGAGGAGATGTCCCTTCAGAAGGCAGATTTAGGGTGGAGAGCAAGTCCTTTCGCAAGCTGTTGGTGTGGCTGGTTATCAGCCCGCGTGAGGCCACCCGCCCAGTGATCATGCCCAGCAAAAATAATATCGACGAGAATCGAGAATAATATCGAAACAAGTGTATGAGGGCAGTTTTGTTGCCACTAGTTTGAGCCGGTTTTGTTTCGCGCAAGACCACTACTCAGACGGCCCGCCTGTCTTCTGGCCAGATCTGGCGAAGGCACTTTAAGCACGTGAGACCCTAGAACTGCTGGAGGAGGCCGGCGTCCCTCTCATGACACGGAACTTGAACCCTTCGTGCACCTCCCAGCTTCGTCCCGTGGAAGACATGGGAGGGTGGTCAAGGAAAGGGTATATGCAGCGGGCTGGCAAGCACGCTGGAACCATCAGCTGAAGGCCAGGATCCACAAAATCATCAGAGAATCGACCACGAGGCTCTTCCGCAGATGGCGGAAGAGCCTGCTCGCGTGCACCTAGGTGACAGATATGGGTTCATTTGTCTAAACCACCGACTCCATGATTTTGACAGATAAATATAGTTTATGCATTGTGTATACTGTTTGATGCGCAAGCAGATCGCCTCATATGAGGAATCAAACTCTGTCCGGAAACATAGTACTCGCCCGTTAGATACTGAGCTCGATCGTGTTGGGTGTGAGCCATTTACGTTCACGAGAACATCTCGCTGTTGTGTTGCGACAGACGTGTGTGTGTGCTACATCAAACTCAGGCGTGGTTGTACAATCATTTCCACGTCATAGCACGCCATCAGCATCCCATCTGTCTCCTATCGGAGTGGTTGTACCGGGATACGCGGAACAAAACTACGCCCGCGGTAAACCATTCCGAATCCCGCCCTGTCAACAGCGTACGAACCGAAATAGCAATCAAGCTCGCGAAGTTCACGGGAAATGGAGGTTGTGTAACTCAGCGCTGTGGTCATTGAACGAAGTCATATGAAGTGCCTGGTTTGCGCAGGTACGTTCATAGTTTCATCGAAGGCGTTTGACCTTTTGAGCGATTTCCTCTGTTGTGTGTGTGGTGTTAACACCACATGGAATGGTGTACGTACTCCGTACGCTTTCAAAAAAGTCTCCAAAATGCGTTTCTAATTGGCAACGATAATATTGGTCATATATCCGGGACGTGCGGTTGTCTGGTGTTGAACTGGGATGAAGGAAAACATCGAGCTTGGTATGTGATGAATTGTCGAAAACTCTTACAGAAAACATCGATCTAGGGATGCGATGGATTGGCGAAAGCTCTCATAATGCATTACAAGCAATGAGCAAGCGAGCATGTTTTGCCTCACCCAATGAACCTCGCACGCAAACGTTCGTTCGTAGTTCGTTTACATTGGGACCATTTCTAGAGATGGATATCGCGATGTCCCGTTTGCTATCAAGCGATCCCCGATTGGAAGGCGAACATGTAAGAAAGATATCAGTGCGCGCTGTGCGACAGCTCCCGTTGCCGCTTCTTTTGCGAGCCTCAGATTGATTGCCGACTTTTGTTTTGTCATGACGACGATGCTTAGTTGATCTTATGTATCGGTGCTGGCTTAGGGTCATCTTTAAGCCTCGTATTCTGGAATCGCAGGCATGCAACTTCACTCAGTTATTCTGTCGTTCAGTGTCACCTCGAGTGTGAAACATAAGCTCTTCCACTGAACTTGAACATATAGCAAACAGAGTTCGTACCTTACCAACTTCAGAGGCAGTATGTCATAGCCCTACCGACTTAGAAAATGAAATCGGAGGCAATGAAAGCATCATGGTTTATTTGGAACAGTTGAGGATCATGTCTAGAAATTGAAATCGAAGGGAATGAAGTGAGGTTTCTTTGGAACAGGTGAGGATCATGCCACACATTAGATCATAAAACTAATCGAGAAGATATATGTTGAACATCAGTTCTGGAAAGCGGATTGTGAATGAGCTTAGTTCAGCTTCATGTTTTCAGTTTTATGGACGATTTCTGATTGTTTCTTTCAGCGTCATTTGCACTCCTTCATTCAAAACCTCTGCCTGTGTGTCTACCTATTAGCATGAAGAAGATTTCGTAGACTGCTTCGGAACTGAAAATTCCGAAAAGCGCGAAACATCCGACCGCCAAACCGCCATTGATAACAAAGCCAGGAAGCCACCCGTGATATGGAGGATGGGGTTCAGTCAACCCTCGTGGACCCCTGATGGCCACGCTGTTAGCTCTATCCCTGTCTCTTACTTGGCCCCTTCCTCTCACATGCGCTGCTTTGGCCGCAGGCCCCTATTTGTTCGGTATCTCAGAGTGATTCGTAAGGTAAGCTGCAGCTGTCATGTAAGGGAGATGACATTGACAGCCGTTATTGAAAGCTCTGTCGATAACAGCCGAACATCTTAGTGGGAAAGTGCATATCGTCTTCGCTCGTAATCATAAGACGTGCTCTGTCATCACCAAGGCCGGTTCCAACCACATTTGTTGGGACGATTAGTGTGGTGGCTTTCCAGAAGGTAGGAGCAAGCCTGGGTATCTTTATCAGTATGACCACCATTCGTAAAGTTAATTCGATAAAACGCGGCCATTGTGTGCGATTATTGACTGAAAATCTGTGGCGCATTCCCAGTTATTGTTTTTGTTTTACGGGACTAGATCGTCCGTGAAGTGAGGCCGGAAAATG